>OX422211.1:471687348-472887348 GCA_949130495.1 Sambucus nigra | reverse complement strand
ACATTAAGTGCCACACAATTTTGCACCCTCCTAGTCCTAATTAATTCCCTTAAATGGCTAGGAATGAATTTCCCCTAGTTGGATATTTATTTCCTCAAATAAATAAGCTACAAATAAACGATTTAGAGATTTACTCCATTAAATTTAATCAATCCGAAACTGTCAAAATTTATGTAGGGTCGATCGATCGACCCCTGGCCATCGATCGATCGATCAGATCAGCTTCTTCTCCGAGACTCTGTTTCGGCCATTAACATACCCGCAAGCTTTTTATCTTCTCTCCCATCATCATCCAACCTCAACCAATAATATATTCACCTATAAAAAGGGTTCTAATCATCCTATAGCCAACAACCAACAATCGATTTCAAATAAATTCCTAAGTTTCTCAAATCGAATATTATCCGAGTTTTATTCGTTTAACTTTCGAAACACCCGTTTTGATTCACGAAAATCCAACCCAAAAATTATATAGTTTGTTATTACCAACTATGATATGATATATATGATCAAAATAATAAATCAAATAAACTTGCCTCGTGGATAAAATCCGATGACCTCGAGTCGAATCCCGCGGAGTTTGGCCCGGAATCCCCTTTTTCTTCGTCTTTTTCCTTCCTTTCTTCTCTTCTTTCTTTTCTCTCTTTGCTTTATTTTCTCTTCCTCTCTTTTGTGACTTATAAGAGAGAAATAAGGGCATGTCCCTAATAAACCCAAAAATGACTCGTTTACTCAATTGTGAGTCTCTACTAGTCCAAAAATTTTCGAAACTTAAACACTGCCCCCGGATACTCTATTCTGACTATCTCGGACATTTCGAAACCAACTATGCACTCGAAATCTACATTTGAGTCACTTAACTAAAATTCGCTAATTAAACCCAACACCTCTCACTATGCGTGTTTTCCAAATAAAATATTATCCTTCGTCGCTTTACCCAACTACGACATGTAATATAAATAATCCAAATCATATACTTAGTCCCGTAAGAAAATATAACCCATGTAAATATTAATCCGACACTTGCAAACTAATATTTACTACTTACTTTAAATTCTCAATTTATCAAATTATACTCATAGATTCCAAAATGACTATTTACCGAAATTCCTCAAATTCCAAATTACACTCATTTATGTAATTTAAATATCCATAAAAGTGTGGTCTATTACACATATATTCAATTAGCAACAAACTTGATTAAAAATTAAAGTGAAAAAATATCGTTTAAATATAGGTAGCTTAAGAAATAGAACAAAAATATGAAATAAAGTTTATTTTAAAACGCGCATTTAATTATCCTTCAAAGTTTAAATGGAACCACATATATTTTATAAAATATTTATCCCGAATCCCATTATAATTTGTTTTAACTTTTCCTAGAAAAAGAACCACACGACAATTTATAATAACCTATCAACATAAATATTTACTAGCCTATTTTTAGTTTTTGGCGAAGTGGGCAACACTTGTGAGATTTTATTAGATAAGATAAAAACCCAATTGTTTAATTCGTTGAAAATCTTTGTGTATTTATCCTTACAGAAAAATATAAAATGAAAAAGATAAGTATCCTTTGGAAACTTATATATTATTTGTATTATTTTATTGAGTAATATTATGATTACCAAATACATCACCTAAAATACCGATTAAATTATGTGGCATAACTATGAACTGGTGTGTTACACGTTATTTGGAATATTTTTTATCATGTAAAATCAAATCAAAATGACTACCTCACCAAGAAAATAGTATACACATCTAAACACACCATCCACATATACACACAAACTGAGCACTTTAAAAAATTATTGCTAGACACAAATCTAAAATACCTCGTATCTTCCAATCAAACACAATATGCTAACATGCTAAACAAATATTTTAATTAAATTACAATAGGACATGGACTCAATGAAGATAGTTGCAGAAAAAAGTGCAAATCACTTGTGTTAAAAGCAACTTGTAAGATAACTTTACCAAACTCATTATTGGTGGGTTTTGTCCTTACATAACAATGTTTTTAAATAAACATATTTTATTTCAAAAAACAAATTATATTGAGGAAAGCTTAAAGTTTGATGGGATCTTTAAAAGAGATAAATACACGAATGGATCATGCTTATTTAATGAGGACAAAACTTCACATTTCTCACCTCATTTTAGTTCTTGTAACGCCGTCGAAATTTGGTATTTCTGAACTACACAAATTGTAATTTCTTGTGGAGGATTACAATGTTGAAAAATCCCACGGCGCACTGTAGATCCTTCTCACATTTTTATCAAATTGACAGTTATCTCGTGAGATATAAATTTGGATTTTCTTGGGGGGATCCATGGTAGTGGTGGTAGAGGGGGGAGGGTTTGTTTTTTGTAGGTGTGATTGAGGGGATAAAGGGGAGATATGTGTGAAATTGAAGGTGAAACTTAACAGGAAAAGAAGAAAACTATAAGAGCCTATGTTTTCGATGAACTTTTTCTTTTTCCAGTAAATAACCATGTGATTTACAATTACCAATAATAGTACATATGAGACGATGTCAAATATGTGTGCTGGTAGGATTGCAATTAAATCCCTGGAGGAAGAAATGAAGACACTGGTGTTGTTGCAGCGAAATAGATGGAAAATGAATGTTATTCTCTATTTATAATGCCCCTAAACAAAGAGAATACGAAGGAGAAAGGGCAGAAAAATTTAAAGACTATGGGAAGGAGAAATAGCAGAGATAAATAAGAGGGAAGAGAAAAGATAAGACAGAATGAACGAGAAAGGACGAAGAAAAAGATAGGAGGTTACTATAGATGCCATTAAATGATCAGTATACCTCTAATACTATTGTATTAGAGGTATAATATAGATAAAAAATAAAAAAATATTTTTTTTCATTTATTTACAAATATTTAGGGAAATTTTCAAAATAATTAGGGTTATTTGTAGTTTGGGGTCGATTATTTACTGTTATTATAAATTGGTGCAAAACAATTCTCGTGTTTAGTGGTTGAGACCAAAATGGACATAAATCGTGCGGGGAATTTCGTCCCCTCTTCACCCAAGGGTGGTATGTGCAAACACCACCTCAAACTTGGCATTATGATTAGAGACTGCAAAGGGCAAGCAGGTGCTCGACAGAGTACGTGAGATTTGATGTAGTCTCAGTGAAGGCCGACGATTACAGAAAATGTAGCAATAACGTAATTGTCCCCTATATCCACGATACGCATCAAAGATCGAGATTGAGGACATTACCTCGCTACATGGGATGGAGGACCTAAAAGTCAACCAAATTTTTTAAATATAATTCCATAAATTTTTTGATTAAACGCATATGCTAATTCATGTTTAATATTATGGAATGATAGAAATTTTATGTCAATGAGAGAAAATAAAGTTACACAATTTCTATATAGATTAAAGTTAAAAACATCATTTTTCTTTAATTTACAAAAATAAAAAGAAAATATTAAAATAATTAGGATTATTAGTAGTTTTGGGGTCAAATATTTATTATTATTATAAGTTGGCACAAACCAATTCTCATGTTTAGTGGTTGAGTCCAAAATGGACATAAATCCGTGAGGGGAATTTAATCCCCTCCTCACCCAAGGGTGGTTTTTTGCAAACACTGCCTCCGACCTAGCATTATGATCACGTCCTTCAAAAGACAAAACGGGTGCTCAATAAAGGATGTGAGATTTGACACAATACCAATTAAGGTCGAGCATTATTAAACATGTAGAAATAATTCCATTGTCCCTTATATCCACGATCTCCACTATTGGTCAAGATTGGGGACACTCCCTCGGTACATGGGATAAAGGACGGAAAGTATAATTACAGAACCTGTAGCAATAATGTCCTTTATCCTTGTAGGTGGTAATTTTCTACAAGTGATAGTATCCAATTTTCACTAACCAAATAAGAATAAATATCAAAGATAGTAATTGAATCACACACACATAATGCAAGATGTACGTGGTTCGGCAATATTCCTACGTCCACATGATTTCGGGATTTTGCTTTATTACTTTGTAGAACTGGTTGGAAGAATTATAATACTTCCTAAAGATACAATATCAAATCCCCCACAATGGAGAGCGGATTCAAATTTATAGAGAAGCATAGGAGAGTCCTAAGCTCTGTTGATAGTTATCCCTAAACATTCGGATCTATCTTTTATTAAATTCATTCGTTACAAGTGATTGATGAGAAGAAGTCTTCTGTGACTTGGACTCTTTATTAATTTAGGAGCATGTTCCTCTATAACGTCTATACCAAGAACGTGCATGTGAAAATTTAGACCCCATAATTTCCCCCCTAAAGTCTAGGGCTTCCTTGAGGTTGCAAGGCTTTATGCATAAACCGACTGTTAATGATTTTATGAGTCTTACTCTGTAGGAATAATAAGTTTCTTTGATACTCGGAGGGAAATATCGTAAATGCCTCAGGAATTGGAAAGTTTTAATTGATTGAGTTCCCGTGGGGAACTTTAGTAATTTCAACGTCTTTTTTTAACTGGGGGAAATGTAGCCATCACTTTGATGCCCATTATAGGTGTATCTGAATTGGTTTCTGAGAAAGCACAAAGCCATTTTACACCACAAAACATTTGCTCCCTCTCTTTCCCTTCCATCTTAAAAATCAATGTAACTTTAAAGAAGGGTTTCCATAACTTTGTCTTTCACTGTAAGCACACTTGTCTTCCTCTTTGTCGTTTCTTTATTGTGGTTTCTCAATATTTGTTCTTGATTCTTTGTCTAAGTTGCCATATTGAAAATAAGGTGTACATCATTCATGAGGATACTATTAAAAAAAATTAACCTAATCATCATGTCCCTTCGTGGGTTGTTGTTGATCTTGTTTAGGGCCTATGTGAGCTCCTGGAACTTCCCAAGGGCCATTTATTTCCCTTCATTTTCATAGTTGAGTGTGGAGTGACATTTCCCCCAAACTGATTATTTCTCGAATTCTATAACTACTTTGATGTGGTCCCGACTAATGTTTCTCTGAACATGTGGAGGATTATAAATGGTGTCAATTGTATTAAAAAATAATGTGGAACCAGTCTTGATATCACCGACACAATGTACACAATCAATGGGCTACGACCTATGAAGCTACTTACTACCTAAAGGCAAAGGTGGCCAATCGATCCCTAGTTATGAATCTTCTTGACTCCAAAAACGATTATTAGGACCATGGGGTCATTGTGAAAAACTATCAACATACCCCTCCTTTACTGAGGGCCAAGCATATCAAGGATCGAGGTGTCCTCAGGAAGGATAAGTAATAGGTTAGTCACAACGATTGTCTTTATTCTTCCACCTTGTGCTTTATTTCACTGATTGTAATTATTTTTTCTCTTTTCATGGCAAATAACAGTAAGAAAAATTCCTCGTGATAGTGAATTCAACTTTTTTTTTACCTCCAGAACGTTTGGGCAATTCAACAAAGGCTTGAGACTATAGATCATCCCAGGCCCCCATCATTCTTGTTCAGATACAAGAGTTTTACCACTTATTGTTTTGCAAGGACAGTGGAACAAGCTCCAACCATCTCAATTCCTTTGGATGATATAGAGGCTTCAACCAATGAGGGATACAGTTATGAATATTTATACGAGGAATGATCAAGCGTGGAGGGAACCTTGTCAACTTTTGAGCCGTTAAATGTTTCAATTGTTCTTACTCTTGAATATTCTGTTGGCATCATGGCCCCAAAGTGAAATTTAGTTAACTTAGTAATTGCAAACCTAAATATTAACAAGTCTCCATGTGCTCATCTGTCGAACAAGTATAATGAACCTTCTCGATTAGCAAGAAAGAAGATTGAAGTTAGGGGTCCAACCAATCCTTTGGACATAGGGAATTCCCCCTCAAATGAATATGAACCTCTTTCAAATAGGACTAAAAAATCATCATGCTCTTTCTACCCCACTAGTTGTTGTGGGGAAATCTGCTTCTGACAAGGGCAAAGGTGTTGCCCAATCCGTGGATGCTCATCCCAAGCTGGCTCGAGACCAAATTCGATTGGGATTTTTTCATACTGATAAGGAAACTTCTTCTTCCCTAACCCATGGTCATCTTATTGAACATGTCAATCACAACCTCTAATTTGTAAGTTAGCTTACAATTTTCCTTTTATTCTTGTTTCGTTGGAAAATTTTACCTAACTTCGTTCGTTATTCGTCTTGTATTTTTTGATCGACTACAATCAGTTGTTGGAGATGAATCACTACAACAAAATGTCTTATTAGTGACAAAAAAAATTAGGACAAAGTAATTTTGTCACTACAAGTTACATTTATGTGAAGAAAATTAATTTTGTCACGAATTGAGTGGGATGATGTTAAATTGGTGACGAGTTGACAATATTTGTCACCAAATAATCATAAAAATTTTGGTGTCATTATTCCCGCCTGATAAAATGTTCCACTTATCTATTCGTGATAAAATTAATATACATCTAATGACAAAAACATTTTTAACCAAAAAAAAATAATTGTCGATAAAAATATTTCCTCACTTATTACTAAAAAAACATAACAAAATCGTTTCTTATATCCATTGTGCTAAACCCCATCAGTTGTTTGAGATGAATCACTACAACAAAATGTCTTATTAGTGACAAAAAAAATTAGGACAAAGTAATTTTGTCACTACAAGTTACATTTATGTGAAGAAAATTAATTTTGTCACGAATTGAGTGGGATGATGTTAAATTGGTGACGAGTTGACAATATTTGTCACCAAATAATCATAAAAATTTTGGCGTCATTATTCCCGCCTGATAAAATGTTCCACTTATCTATTCGTGATAAAATTAATATACATCTAATGACAAAAACATTTTTAACCAAAAAAAAATAATTGTCGATAAAAATATTTCCTCACTTATTACTAAAAAAACATAACAAAATCGTTTCTTATATCCATTGTGCTAAACCCCAAATGCAACCCCCCCCCCCCCCCCCCCCCCCCCCAAAATAAAAAATAAAAAAATAAAAAACTCCTTATTCCCCCAAAATCCCTCAGCGTCCTAGAAGCATCAAAGGTTATTGTAAATCTTCCTCTCAACGTCGTAATCGTCAAAATGCCTTAACATCGTAGAAGCATCAAAGCCCTAAAAAATCCTCAAAGGTACCTAATCGTTTCTCTTTCTCTCCCTAAGAATCATCTTCTAACACACCCACATGACATTTGATGAGATGATTTTTTTAATGTGTTGGTTTTGTTTGTGATATTTTTTTTAGTTGAAACTCTTACGATGAGACCATTGTAGTATTATTTTTTTAGTTGAAACTGTTGTGTCATCTGGTAAAATTCAAAGTGTTTGAATTTTTTATTTAAAACCTCGTAGACTATTAAATGTTAATAATACTACCATTACATTCGGTACATGTAAGAGTAAAAAATTTGGTGTTTATTGTTTGTGTTTGTGCTTGTGCTTGTGTGTTGATTCGTTTAACCGGAGAAGAAGACTTTGTAAAATGATGGTTTTACCATCTATGCGAACATTGTCTTTATCTCTGTCATTATCTTTGTTTTCTTTCGGCAAATTATGAGCTAAAAAGTACACTAAATGCTAATAATTACATATGATGTGGAAAAAAATGTAGTAATGTAATTTGTCATGTGAATTTATAACACGTGTTCTATTTACTATTTTCATTCAACACTTCTCTTCGGCTAACATTAATTTTGGCTATCAAACCCAAAAAAAGGTGCAAATATTAGAGCCAAAGTCAAAATTAAAGAATTAGTGAGTTTCAAATTCCAAATAATCCTAAATATATTGTGCTAATTTCACTTGGTCATTCTGTCATTCTACTCTACAATCTCTTCGTCCCATTAATTAGTTAGTGAGTTTCGTTTGTATATATTGACATATGGAGAGGTTAACGTGATTATTCACAATATCAATATGAAATTTAATGTTCATATGTTGTAAAACTCAAAATAGTGGATTGGTTGTCAAGGGGGGTCATGATGATATTGAAAAACTTTTATGAAGTGTTGACTAATATTATTGACTTGGAATACATCAAAGGTAAAAAGTTTATTCAGTTTGAGTGTGATTGGTTCGAGGCAAACAAAAGAAAAAAAGCGGGAATACAAATTGATGACCACTTCACGAGCGTTAATGTGAATGGTAGGTGGTATAAAAATGATCCCTATGCTAGCGGTTTAAGCAAGCAAGTTTTCTATCTTAACGACACAAAGTTGGGTAATAACTAGAAAGTTGTGCAAGAGTTTCAACATCGACACGTGTATGATCCCGATGTGGAAAAAGTTGTTGTAGAATGTTGCTTTTCATAAGTATAAAAATTGAAATACTTCATTGATAGAACGTGCGCATTGTTCATACTTACTCAAAAGTTTGTCTTCAACCCCACGAGAATGTCATCTCAGCAACATTTTTAACTGTTTGAGAATCATATTTAAATTACATACAATAGATAAAGCACAACCTTCATCTTTTGTCCCCCCATTACTGTTGTACTTTCAAATCATTAATTGATTTGGGTCTAATATATGCAATACATGTATTGTATTTGGTTGAAAACAAAAAGGAGAAGATATCTCATCAGAATGGAAAATCCAGATAGTAGGGAGTAGATACCCTATGCTATTAAATGAATAATAAGTCATACCAATAGATTTCCAAATAGATTGAGAAAAGAAGAGAAATCAAGCTTAGGTTCATCTATGCATAGAAAGTCAGAACTATGAGATAAACATAGGTTCTTTAGATTGCTCTGCGTGGGGAGATTAGTTATCCCTCTAGAATTACAATAAATTATTTTCATTGAGATATGAGATTATATCTTTGTTAATTCTGAGAAATTCTAGCCTTTATCTCATATTCCTTTTGTTTCTTCTTTAGAGATTCAGATATCACTGGCTAGAAATTTAGTTCATCAGTTGCATGTTTTATATTTGATAACTCTTTCACAAATTCTGATTCTTTAGAGATAAATTGAATCTATTTAAGGATTGGTCTCACATCTATCATAAATATCATTAGCAATCTGTTATTCCAAAGTTAGAGCAACCTAAGATTTCCTTAAGATTATAGTGGGAGTAGATGGCAAAACATCCATAATAATGGGTGTTTTATGTACATTTCCTGCTTTGGTGTTGTTCTAAACTAATATTGGTTCATTGGACTGCTGATTTTTCACTATAGAAGAATTTTGAACATTTTATATAGCTATGTTGTTCATAACCAATTCTTGGTCATGAATAGATTTTTGGTTTTTCGCAAGATCAATATCAATACTAGGAGAAAAAACATCCTCTACTTCAACTCCCAAGGTTGTATTCCTCTCAACCTCTATCTCAACAAGTGTTGCTTCAGCTTCCACCTCACAAACTGGAGAGATATCCTCAACTGCTGCTACGACCACATTAGTAGTAGGGAAGATTTGAAAATTTTCTACTTCATTTATGGGGTTAGCTGATCCTTCCCCAATAATGTAGGTTTTGGATACCCAGCGATATTGAGGCAGTCTAGATGGTTATCTGGTTTTTTACCTTCCCCTTTTATCGACCTGATTAGTCTTAAGATATAGCTTTTCATTTCGACTCTTAGTTTGATTTTTTCTGATTACTTTTATTTTTATTTTTTGTGTTGTAGTTCCCCCAACACAGAGAATACACTAGCATTTATTGAATACATATCATATACTAAAGAAACTTGAACTCAGACAAAAAATTTAGGATGTTCCACTTGCATAGTTCAACTTTATTATGCTGTTGAATTAAAATTTGGTTTCACTGGTCGTAGGTTTGGCATTCAGTGACTACTTCACTTGTACTGTTATATTACTGCGTGCATTCAGTTTACTGTTATATTACTGCGTGCATTCAGTTTACTGCTTCACTTTTACTGAGAATGTTCCTCTAACTACTGAACTGCATTCAGTTTACTCTTAGTGTTCTAGTAGTGAGGCAATGTGTTTTTCTTTTGTACTGATCTTGCGTGCCTCCTTCTCAAAATAATATATTTCATTAGATATCTAATTACAGGGTCCATCCCGATTGATGCCTTATCTAATGACATTATTTTTATAGTTTTTTAGTCCCATGGTGTGTCGATTGACATAGGTACTCAACCTGAATGGTACTATTGAGGTATGAGTCGACTGCTGAATGCGCACAAATTTAAACTCTATGACCAACACATATGCCTTTTCTACGTATACTGACATTCATTAGTCACTAACACTATATTCTCCAAATATCTAGTTAAAGAACAACCTTAAGTGACAAAATACTTATATGCCAGTGATTTCAAATAATAAGGCTTTTCTTAGCTCTCCTGGCAGTGCCTCATACTCCACTTTTTTAAAATGATTCAAAGATAAGTCTGATGAATTTTTCATTCATGGTGTGCACGTCATGTTTTCTTAGTGGTCAAGTGTTCACATCATATACTGGCAGTCTAGGTGTTCACATTATGATTTTTATAATGCCTCACCTCATTATAAGTTGTATTAGATGAACTAATATATCCTTTAATTACAGCTTCCACCACAAAAAAAAGGATATGTGGTCCTACTAAGGGTATAATAATTAATAAAATATAACAGTTCCATTATTTTAATTAACACTGTAAGAGGTTACTTTAGATAAGATAGATGGAGGCGTAACCCCTATTTCAGTAGGGTAATGATAAGCTAATTTGGCCAAGGCTTTGGATTAATGATAGGACATACAAACACAAACCCAATGAAGATAAACTCAGTTTAAACTCACAAAACTCTCGTCTATAACTCAGAAGGTAGTAATGAACTTAGAAGTAATTTAGCTAGAGGGAGAGAGAAGTAAGCACCCTAGATACACCTTGGTAGGCAGGTAGAAACACACAAAACACCCTCAAGAATCTCTGTCAAGTATTAAAAGCTTCGTAATAAATAACAATGGTGAGTGAGTAAACCCTCTGGTTTTTGCAATAACTCTCTCTGATGTGTCTTCTCTCTAGTAATAATTCCAGAACTCTCAAAAGATCATCCTCTCCTCAAAGGTGGTTGGGGTCCTTAAATAACCTTCCACACCACCCCCGAGGCAACTCAGTCATTAAAGACTATAAAAGACATCCCTCATACTTTATGTCACAACATTAAATGCCGGATGCACTAGTTGTCTCCACGCCATAAACATTAAATGCCGAGACATGCCTTTTGCCTAACCACTATGTGTCAGGAGCCTGTTGTCGCAGAGGTGGCTCACCAACTGCCTGACAAACCCAAATACCACGGTGGTTTACTCAAGTGCAGGTCTGACACTGTTTAACTGGCTAGTGACATCACCTACAGTAGATGTGACATTAAGTAGAGGGTTGTTTGGTGCACAACTCAATGCCCGATGGAACTCCAAGATTCTCCGCCCGAGGTTCCACGATAATGGTGCTTCGATGTTTTACCAGGTGTATCTAAGATGATCAGGACAAGCCACAATGGTGCCTCACTTCTCAATCCTCCAAACCAAGCCCCTCTAAAGTTCCTACGGTGAGGTCATTCGATAGAGCATGAAAGCTCTCCCAGGCCCTGCCAAGCCTGGTCTCTCGCAAGTACCGTTTGACCTCACACTAAAACTCCTTATTATTCTCGTTACATCATTACAACCGTTATAGGTTACATTCAACATAAACAAAAATACAATATGACTAATACAACAAGCTAAAGTATGAGTTGCCATGCCAAGCTGCCTCGCTGAGTTGCCACGCTTGAGCTGCTTCGGTTGCTTAATCTCAAACACTTTTTCCAATTAAGGAATTATCCCTAATCTCAGGATTACCTTCAAGCCCCTCCACATTTGTCCCTTCATGGAGAGATTTGTTGGAACAAGAAATGTCTGCACGAAACTTCTCAATCCGATGAACCTTCTCTGCGTGAAAAAATTCTGGCCTTCTTACCCTCGTTAGAACCGCAGCGATATAATCTCCTGGAAAAAGTAAAATTCTCTCCGTTGTACCTGAGCCGAAGCGCCATTGTCATTGGGGCTTGGGCGAAGGGACATCGCCACTTTTTCCTCATGCTCAGCCTCAATCGTTCTAGCTTTACTATTTGAAATTCTCCCGAAAGGCCTATTAACCTTCTCAAATACTCATTTGGACTCCTGGTAAGTAAAATTCTCCCTTGTGATGCTTCGTTGTGTTCGAAAAAGCAAAAATTCTTTTTCGATGTAACTGGGTTACCCTTTAAACAACGTTTGAACATGTGGCGAGGGGACATCGTAGCTTATTTGAACCGTTGGGGGACAACCTTCATTGGGATTCATTGGATAAGTCTGACACCAATTTGGCACCAAAACTCAACTTGCTGGAGAAGGCAACCCCCTTCTTTTTCCCAAGCATCATTTCATTAACTGGCGTGACGCTGTCTTTTCCACTGTCGAGACCCTCCCGATGTGCCACGTGTTCATTTAAAATGATTATAGGCAGCCCTTGCACGTGCGATGGTGGGAAACTCCAACCGTCGAGTTTGAAACCCTTCAAACGTCTCTTGTATTTCAAAACCCTTTTATACCTACATCTTCTTTATCTTCTTCAAGCTCCCCGCTTCTTTTAGAGAGAGAAACTCTGTGCGAACTTTGTGCGACCTCCATTGTTGCCCTCTTATTTACTCAGTCTCCTCCTCCTCTCATCTTTTGCACCACCACCTGCATTTGTGCACTTCCCTATTCATTTCCAACTCTTCTTTTACCAGACCTTTTCGTACTTCTGTTGTCTGCAATGGCATCTTCAAGCAACCCTGCCACCAGTGCTCCTCCTGTCGCCCCCGTTGTCACCACCCATTCTGCTGCCTCATTGACCGTTGCTCGTTAAGAATAGTTGCGTTTCTACCGTCGGTCCCCCATTTTTGGCGAAGGTGATGACTTTGCTGGGTTTTGCAAGAGTTGCATTTTTAACGCCAACTATGATGCCATGACGCTTGGTGATGAAGATGAGAATTTTGATAAATGGGGCTTTCTACCTCCCGAAGGGACTCTCTGATTTCATCTTGAGCGAGGGGACTTCCCATGGTCCCACATCGATTTTGAATGTCCTAAGGGCTCTCCTGCTCACTTTGCTGCTTGGAACTCTCATATGAAGAGTTCCCACGCTGATACCCTCACTAAGATTGGGCTTCATTGAGCCAAATGGTTTGGTGAGTTCACCCTCTCCAAAGACAATGTTGCTCTTCCCGTTATGGTATCTCGCTGGAATGTTACTACTCACACGTTCATCGCTGCATGGGGAGAGTTTACAATAACATTGGAGGATGTGTGCGAGCTCTTAGTCCTTGAGGCAACAGGTCATGAGCCCTATTCCGATGAAGCCCTGGATGCCCAAGAAACTGGTGACCATTTGGAGCTGGACCGTATATGCCAAAGGTGCATCGGTACTTCAAACAAAGCCACTTTCACTCCCCTTATCAACTACTTCTTCAAGGACCCTTCGGACGGAAGTTCTTCCGAGGCCACCCCTGGATAAGGTACATCGTTAGAGCTTCCTTCCTATCTCCTTGGCATTCTTTCCCGCTTCTTTTTAACGGGAAAACCCAATGACCAGCCTCGAAGGGATCTCATCAACCTATCTCTCTGATTGGCTCGGGGTATCAAGCTCTCTCAAGCTGCAATCGCCTTGGGGTCCCTCTACACATGGCTTGATAGGGTCTTTTTTTATATGGAGCGATCTCTGGGTTGTTATAACCTAGCCAATTTTGCCAACTGCGTTCTTCTGACGGGTTTCCTTTATGTGCACTTCCCGGTCGTAGCTACCAAGACTAATCGTCCTCCCTCGGGGGAACAATCCATCCCCCTCGCTTATTTGTTTATCATAAGAGGCAAAGACGAAAGGAGCTGACCTCCTTTATTGATGACTTTTCAAGTTTTGTAATGAGGCCCTACAGGGAGGATATTTTTCTCTATACTTGTGATTTTTTCAAGCATGGGGCAAGAGTGGTCCAGCCAACCACCGTAGACCTCATTACCGAAGACCCTCATTGGCTGTTGTGCTTCTGTTTTCGCCAGGATACCTGCCCTTATACACCGAGTGTAGATACACGAGTGAAAACTACAATCCCAACCGATGCAACCGTCAATTTGGCTTTGATCAAGGGGCTCCTCACCCGGTGTTTCAATTATCTAACCCGAAGGTGTCTTTTGGCGTGGCATGTTCTCTATTCTCCTCAACTACCGCGTGGGGAGTGAGTTCCACATTGACTGGGTGAGTCACCATCCCCAGCATCACTAGGCAAGGGGACGTGGCCCCCTATTTGCGAAAAAGTATTGGCTGAGGCAACTGGCCCAAATTACTAAATTCATCGAGGGTGATCCCGTGTATCCTCCAGTTCTTTCGTTTTCTGCCCTGGAGTTAGGTTTGAATGGAAATTCCATTCTCGAGGTTGAGTTCACTCTAAGCCAGACCCCCAAAGAACCTCCCACAGAACTTCCTCCATACTGCCCCATGATCCCTGTTGCCACGCCCAAACCAAAGGGCGCTGCGACCCCCAAACCATCTACCCCCACGGCCGATGCTGCCACGGGAGAAGGGTCTTCTCAGCCTCCTGCTAATAAGGCTAAGAAATCCAGGTCTAAGAAGTCTAAGGCCCAAGGTCAAATGCAAACTCCATTGGAGGCATTCCCAATTGCCTCCGTTCCCCCTCCTATGTCTCCGGAACTGGCTAAAGAGTTGAGGAGGCGGGTAGAGGCCGAAGTTGCCTGAATAAACACTGAATTTCAACGGCGCATAGTGGTCGTTCCTCCTCCGGGTACATTCCCTAAAATCGTGGTTGATCCTAGTGAGCCATCAGCAAAAAGAAAAAGAAGATCCAAGGTGCCTGAAAGTGATGGTGCCACGAGCTCAAGAAGGAAGACACTGGGTACTAAGCCTTAGAAGAAACAGACAGTTGAGCAACCTTCATCACCAGCTCCTTCTGTCGTTGCTTTTTCCCCACCTTCACCAGTGGTTATATCCTCTCGTTCTCCCTCTGGATCTCAGGTATATATGCATTCTTTATTTCTCATTCTTCTTTTCTTGACACAGCGTCTTTACTTATTGCCTAATATCTTTGTGTAGGGAGTTAAAGAAGTGAGGGTCAGTCCTCCCAGTCCCCCCAGTCCCCCAGTGAGTCATTTCGTGGGGGGACGTTGCAGTACTCCTCCAGCCACTGTCGCCCTTCTTCGGTATCCTTTAATAAGCCTCACCTATTAGCGTCGTTCCTCCTCGTATCGGTCCAGGGATGCTACCACGGGTGCCGCTGAGATGTCTGGCCAGCTCGAGGCAACTGTTCCAGCTTCCTCTGAGTTACCCTCGGAGCGAAAGGTCTCTGCCTCTGGGATATAGTCATTCGGATAGGGCTCGCCATTGTATTCCTGGGGATACGGTATTCGAAAGTCATCAAAACTGAAGCTACCTCACCAGCAAATTGCGAGGAAGCCTGCATGAACTTCAGCATATCCTTTTGCATCTCTTTTCTCATTTCCTCCATGGGCGATGCCACTGGGGCAACAACCAACGGAACCACGGGTTGAGTGCCCGTTGCAGCTGGAGCAGGCATCACGATTGGGGACGTCGATACTTCTGATGTTCCCCATACTAGATTCACAACAGAGGGTATGCTCGCTAGGACCGTTCCCACAACACCCGCCCCTGATAGGGCCGTTGGAGCTAACCCTGGCGTTACGAAGGCATTAGCCTCCCATCCTCCCAACATAGTTGAAGCTACTAGAGTTTGCAAAAACTCATAAAACTTTCTCATGAGGAGCGCGGCCAGATTGGGTCCCAACCCCGCACTCGTGGAAGCTTGTATCACCCCCGGAATGCCTGTCAACATCGGAACCGGAGGTACCTCTACTCGAGGAGCCCCATCCCCTAGGGCCCCCAGTTCTCTCACAGCTTGTTCTTCATTATGTTGGATGTCATCAAAGTTGAGCCTTCGATTAGCATTATCCTGTGCCATACTCCTTACTTAGAAGAATGCCTTCCTAGCGGAGTCGACAAATATAAGAGGGTACTTTAGCTAAGATAGATGGAGGCGTAACCCCTATTTGAGTATGGTAATGATAAGCTAATTTGTCCAAGGATTTGGATTAATGATAGGACATACAAACACAAATCCAATGAAGATAAACTCAGTTTAAACTCACAAAACTCTCGTCTATAACTCAGAAGGTAGTAATGAACTTAGAAGTAATTTAGCTAGAGGGAGAGAGAAGTAAGCACCCTAGATACACCTTGATAGGCAGGTAGAAACACACCAAACACCCTTAAGAATCTATGTCAAGTATTAAAAGCTTCGTAATAAATAACAATGGCGAGTGATAGGGGTGTTCAAAAAACCGACTGGACTGATGGACCGAACCGAACCGAGCCGAACTGACCCTTTTTTTTCGATCTTTTTTCTTAATCGGTCCGGTCTTGGTTTATTTTTTTGGTGGACCGACCTAGTCGGTCCGGTCCACGATTTACAGTTTCAAAAACCCTGTTAGGACCGACCCGGACCGACTGTATATAAAATAATATATTTTTACATATATATGTATATATATAAGATAAATAAATAGTAAAAGTATATATTTCAATATTTGATTAGTTTAAATTATAGTTTAACCCAATAGTAGGTTTGTTTTAATCGCAAATTTTGATATTTTTTAGTTTTTAATGTTTGAAAAAAATAGAGTCGGGTATATTTGTACTATTATAAATGATGTAATTCATTAATGTGAGGACCGACGGGTTAGACCGGACCGACCCTATAAAAAACCGAACCGACTAGGGTCGGTTAACCGACATTATCAGTCCGGTCTCGGTCCATTTTTTTAGAGGACCGACCAAATTGGTCCGGTCCAAAAAAAACCTTAAAACCGAACCGGACCGGACCGCGAACACCCCTAGCGAGTGAGTAAACCCTCTAGTTTTTGCAATAACTCTCTCTGATGTGTCTTCTCTCTAGTAATAATTACATAACTCTCAAAAGATCATCCTCTCCTCAAAGGTGGTTGGGGTCCTTAAATATCCCCCCACACCACCCCCGAGGCAACTCAGTCATTAAAAACTATGAAATACATCCCTCATACTTTATGTCACAATATTAAATGCCGGATGCACTAGTTGTCTCCACGTCATAAACATTAAATGTCGAGACATGCCTTTTGCCTAACCACTGTGTGTCAGGGGGCTGTTGTCGCAGAGGTGGCTCACCAACTGCCTGGCAGCCCCTAATACCACAGTGGTTTACTCAAGTGCAGGTCTGACACTATTTAACTGGCTAGTGACATCACATACAGTAGATGTGACATTAAGTAGAGGGTTATTTTAGTCACAACTCAACGCCCGATGGAACTCCAAGTTGCTCTGCCCGAGGTTCCACGGTCAGGGTCCTTCGGTGTTTTACCAGGTGTATCTAAGATGGTCAGGACAAGCCCCCAACGGTGCCTCACTTCTCAATCCTCCAAACCAAGCCCCTCTAAAGTTCCCACGATGAGGTCATTCGATAGAGCATGAAAGCTCTCCCAGGCCCTGCCAAGCCTGGTCTCTCGCGAGTACCGTTTGAACTCACACTAACACTCCTTATTATTCTTGTTACATCATTACAACCGTTATAGCTTACAGTCAACATAAATAGAAATACAATATGACTAATACAACAAGCTAAAGTATGAGTTACCACGCCAAGCTGCCTCGCGGAGTTGCCACGCTTGAGCTGCTTCGGTTCCTTAATCTCAAACTCTTTTGCCAATTAAAGAATTATCCCTAATCTCAGAATTACCTTCAAGCCCCCTTTACAGACACATAACATACTCATTATCCATCAACTATTATTGAAGCATCAATGTGACGGCAATAAGAATAATCGAACGATGCAAACTATCAAACACAATTAAAGTTGATCTTATCTTTCACAAATATTGATGATAATGATTGTCTTTCATGATTATTAAGAATGATGTGGCGGATGAGGAGCTAGATCGAATTGAGTTCTACAAAAAAAACATTGCAGTAATGAAAAACGGTCTTCTCCCAAAGCCGAGGAACTATATGTAAGAATATAACATATATTAGACAAATGCCATAACTTCGATTTTCTTAAACGATATATATACTAATTTGTTTTACAGATTGAGATGAAACAGTTACAAGTTGATCCTACTCCCGAGGATAGTGAACCTTTGACTCCGGATGAGATAGCTGATCGAGTACTTGGTACTAAATCGGGATATATCATAGGTCTTGGGCATGGACCGAAAGCTACCAAATAAAAAACATCATGACGAGATGCTGAGTTGGAGGAGGCCCTTAGGGAAGCTCAGAGAGTGAATCATGAGTTAAAGAAATAACTACAGGCTCGTGATGAGCGTCTGGAACGTTTAAAGACTCGATAATTTTGATTCGACAAGATGTGTGATGCTTTAAAAGTGTCAGGTTCTCTTCCTCCCACATTTACTATATGGTAAGTTTTAATAATTTCAATGTTGAATTTATCGAAATTACATTGTTGGATTCACATCCTTTGAGTTATTTAATATATCTATTGGTGATTCTATTACCTTATTTGCTGAATCGGTGGAAGGTGTATTTTGGTGGATTGTAATTAGGTTTCATGACTTTTTCTATTTTTTAATTTAACAGGGTGGTTTTAGTCTATAAACAAAGAAAACTTTGCATAATTTTTTTAAATATTAGCAATGTTATTACCTTATCTTTTGAATCGATGGAAGGGATATTATGGCGGATTGTCGTTAGATTTCTTGATTTTTTTTATTTTTCAATTTGAAAGAGTGGTTTTAGTCTATAAACAAAGGAAACTCTATCGATTTTTTTTTAAATATTAAAAATAAAATTTAATTTCATAATTTTGTTGGTGTTTAGCTCAATGTGTGTTATTTCTTTGTTGATGTTATTCTATTTATCAATTGTTAATAGACTTACAAAATTAGAAACTAATGCCTTGGTACTTTTTGAATTACAGATTGGGACGTTGTGAGGACGTTTGTTTGGAAATTATTTTTAGGACGATGATGAAGATGGAAGGAGAACTTAACAAACTTGTTGGGAATTGTTTTTAGTAGGCTACTTTCTAGTTGATTAGAAACTAATGCCTTGGGAATTAGTTTTTGGAGCGTACTTTGTAGTTGATGTGTTGTAACAAACGATGTATGCTACTTTGTATTTTATCAATAATTTTGAGATATTTGTTATATTATCTTTTGAACCTTAATTTTGAGTATGTATATGATGGTAGTTGATTACTTATATAATGTCGATTCTATAATTAATATTTATTTGATTGAATATCTATATCAGAAACGAAAAAATATGAGTTCTAAATTTATAATTTTTTGACAATAAAATTCATTTCGTGACAAAAATATTTTGTCCCCGAAGTATATTAATTTTGTCACCAAATGGATATCCTTTTGCATATTATCATATATATTAGATGACAAAATTGACATTTTTGTGACAAAAAATAAGGTCTTTGGCTACAAATAATTTTATCACTAAAAGTTTGCTATTACGGTTCATCTGCCCTGGTCGCTGATACTGACTTAGCCAAAAAGAAGCTAAGAAATCCAAGGTTGATTCCAATAATTCCAGGAAGACAGCCGATGAGTCCAACGCCAAAGTTGAAGAGGTTATAGCTGGTTTATCGCAGGCCAAAGACGATTCCTTCACGCGTGGATTGGACAATGCATTTACCAAGGCTGGAGATTATATCGAGTACCCGAGGAAAGCATTTTCCATAGATTGATGGGTACAAGGCCTCGTTAAGGTCCGTGTTGCTGAAGACTCCGACCTATTCAAAGAACACAACACAGGTTACCCTCCTCATATTGAGTAGGATGATGATGATGATGATGATGATGATGATGATGATGATGAGGAGGAGGAGGAGGAGGTCGGAGGGTATCTAGCTACTAGTGAGCATGTTCAATTACATGTCGAGCAAGCTGTTATGATTTGAGCGGACCAGCAGGAGATAAAGGCCACTCCCTAAACTGTCGAGAAGGATAAAGTTAGCGAGAATACCCCTTAGAGCTGTTTAGGAAGCATTGTATTTCTTGCTCCTTTAATGAATGATATAGGGGTTCGCCCCACTCGTAACCTTTTTAATGAAATACATAGTTTGATCGAGCTATTGTTTTATGTTTGTTCTACTATGTTTTGCCTATTTCTTTTGTTTTGCCAAGCTTATATAATTGATCACCCGTTTATTCAGTTTAACATAAAACTTGCAGCGTTGGTCGCTGCTCAGCATGACTTTCACGAAAGACGTGGAAGATTGTTCGTAGTCGGTCACGATGAATATGATGAGGATGATGAGTTTAGCCAGCACTTAGGTCTTGATGTATTTGTTCAAAGAGGCTTACTTGGATCTCCGTCACCTTTTCAATCGGATTATTTATGAATGCAATATTTTTTTATTATTTTTATATCCAAATCTAGGTGTTATTAGACCCGTTTTATGATAAATAATGAACTTTAAAGTCGTTTTTATTATTTAGAAGAAAAACGCAAGATTAAACATAATTCGAGTTACTAATGCAATTTTAGCAACCCTGGGGTATATTTATACCCTAAATAAATAAAGTCATTTTAATTATTGGTTCTAGTTAATATTGGCCCTATTTATGGAATTTTTATCTTGTAGGTCAATACGCAATTGCGGGTCACAAACGCATAATTTCAATATAATTGCAGCAAAAATTCAGTCAAAAGTATCAATTCGAAATTTTACTTTGACCCGAGACATTCCAAACAAGCCTTCTCGGACCATTCCAAACCGCTTTCCAAATTTTGCCGCAGTGGGTGTGTGCATAGTATTAAGATTATTATGTTTAGTGTATATTACTTTATATTTTTTCGTATCATTTTATTTTTTTATTTTTATTATTTTTTACTTTGTGTGTTTTATTATTTTATGTGATTATAATATTGTGTATACATTTCGTTTTCTATATAGTAGTATGTTCGTTTCTTGATTTATATAGGTGTCTATCGTTATTATATTTTTATTTATTATATTTTATATTTTATTTTAGTTTTATGTCTAGCTTATATTTTAATTTGTTTATTTGAGTTTTTATTTATGTATGTTTTAGTTTTTAATATTGGTATTCTTATTATTTTTGTGTATGTTGTAAATATATATTTTAGTATTTATTTTATTAATCATATATATATATAAGGGTCCACTTGATTGCCCTTATTTGCCATGGCAAATGGGGTATTTGCCCACAATTTGATGTGTTTGGTACAAAAGCTTGCTTACAAGTTATTTGTCAATGTACAACACCTCATATGCATAAATTTATCACAAATTTTGGCAAACTTTACTTTACTATTCGAGTGAGATATTTGCCACACAAATTTGTCAATTCTTACAAGTTCTTTTTTTATTTTTTTTATACTAAAATATTTTATAAATTGTTAAAAAAATGTTTTAAATAAAAAACTATTTTATAAACTGATTTATAAAACTGTTTTAAATAAAAAAAATATTTTGAATAATTAAAAAACTGTTTTAAACATTTTTAAAAACTATAAAACTGTTTTTTGTAACATTTTTTGTACTTTTTAAAAATTGTTTTCCGTGACATTTTTAAAAACTATTTTTTTAAAACAAATAATTTTAAAAACATTTTTAATAAACTATTTCTTCGTAACATTTTTAAACATTTTTTCGTAACGTAAAAGCTGTTTTTTCGTAACATTTTTATAAACTGTAAAAACTGTTTTTAAAAATAAAAACAAGGAGGAAGAAGAAAAGAAAAAAACAGTTCTTTAGTTTTTTTAAGTGTGTAATTTTGGGTAAAAAAAATTATATATAGTTTGTTACTTTTTTAATAAATAAAAATGGGGAGTAAAAAGAAAAGAAAAAAAAATTATTAAATAAAACTTGGGACGAAAATTTAAAAAAAAAACATATTTTTTGTTATTATATATGATAACAAGGACGAAAATGTGTTATTAAAATGTTTTGCCTAAAAACCTTGTTTTACCTCATTTGATATTTGATAGCCTAATGAAAGAAAAATAATATTTGTCTTGACAAATTTTGTCTATAACAAATTTTACCATGTCCATGGCATGCACCGAACGGAGACTCCATACCACCTTGTTCCATACACTCACACACACTAACACACACTTCTCAAACCACCAAAACCAAACTCCAACCCGACTTCACACCAGTCCAAACCACCCTTGTTGTCCTGCCCCGACCAAAACCCACCTGAACCCAAACCAAATCAACGGATCTATAACCCGACCCACTTCGACCCAAGCCAAGCCTCAATCAACCTGCTCAAACCCGACACCCCTTACAAACACCTGAACTCACCTCTCTCCCTCCTACCTTAACACAACACCCACTTTACAATCCTCTCTATGTCTTCATTCTCTATCTATCTCTCTCACGGGTACAACACCCACTTTACAACCCATATATTCCCATATATTATGTTGGCCAAAATGAATGTCCCCTGCGCTCAAAATAGGGGTGACAATTCGGATTAGTCGTGTCATTTTTGCGTCGCGTGATTTTGATTTGAGTATAAGTTTTGGGTAGTCTTAAATCTATACAAGTTAATCGTGTCATGTTCGGGTCATTTCGAGTTATTACCGTAAATGGATTATCGTGTCAAAAATTGTCAGCTCTAGCTCAAAACACACGCATATTATTATATATGTGTGTGTGTGTGTGTGTGTGTGTGTGTTTTGGGGTGTCTTCGACACATTATACACGCAAATGTATATAAATGAGGAGCTTGGACCGAACAAAAGGGATGGAGAATTCAGACAAAGGAGAGTGTGTGTGACAGAACAAGTTCGGGACGGAGTAGAATTTTTAGCGATGGTAGAGTAAAATTTTAGACACTTATAATTTTGCAGCCCCAAAAATATTATACCGTGTATTTTATTTTTTAGTGTTTATGACACAATTTTGTAAAACTTCAGAAGGAACTTTGCGTATTGGTACTCGGTTTTGGACTTGAAATTTTATAAGTTGAATTTTATTAATAAAAATTATTATTTCATCTTGCAATATTTGTGTTTCAATTATGATGTTAGGGCAACTTTATTGTTAGGACCAGGTGAAGTTTATCATGATTAATTAATATTACGTGTTAGTTTAATTCCGTATTAATTCCCGACGTGTGTTAACTAAAATAAAATTCTAATATTCCCTTAAAATGACACGAGAATGTGTTTTAAACCTTAGAAATTATTTGATATTTCATATTTAAGAATTTAAGTGTGTAATTTTGGATAAGTTATACTTAGATTAAATTATTTTATAACCCATACTTAATTACAAACATTAAAACTTATAATTGATAACTTTAAGGGAATAGGGATCTAAGGCGTCTAAATTCAGACATGTTAAAATACTTCATGAACATTTATTATTATATTTTTCCGAATGTACGCGACGAGAGTCGGTGAGTTTTGAGTTAAAAATTTCGAAATTCGAAAATAAATTAAAGTGTGATGTTAATTAAAAGTGATAAACGGCTTCAACGTTCTAGTTTTCTCCCATAGTTGATTATATAATTTGTAGTCATACTATTCATCCGTTTCTCATTTTAATTTATAACTTAATCAGATCTCTACACCAATATTGTCTAATTGTACAGTCAATAATTTATACGAATTGACTAAATCTTTGTGGGATCGACTCATACTTACACCCGCTATACTACAATAGCTCGTGCACTTGCTGTAATTTTATAATTTTAAATTTAACAAGGTTTTCACGTCTTTGTCTTGGATTTATAACAATTTAAAGTTATTGACTTTCGGACTACAAAAATTAATAAAAAAAATAAAACCCATAAAAAATTTATTTTTTTAGTAGACAATATTTTCATAATTTATTTTTTTAGTTAGTAAAAAAAATTGGTTTAAGTCTTTTGTTAGTAAATAATAGTTTTGACACTATTTTCTCCTAAAAACACAAAAATACCTTTTCTGGAAATTTTCAAATTTCATTTATTCTATATTTAGTACCAAAAAAAATTTTAAAAATTAAAAAATACAATTATATATATACCATTCCAGTAGCATTTTTTGTATTATTTACGGAATATAAAAAAATATTTATGTGCTTTTTGTTTTATTATTTGTTTTTTTGTGTGTCAAACTACACCGTTAGTGCATATGTCGAGTAATTTTAATTTTAATTTTTATTTTTATTTTTATTTTTATTTTTATTTTTATTTTTATTTTTATTTTTATTTTTATTTTTATTTTTATTTTTATTTTTATTTTTTGTGTCGCACTTTACACTTAGTGTAGTTATTTTTGTGTTATTTTTCAATAGCACATTCATTCAAAAATAAAAGGCAAAAGCAAAAGATGAAAAAGAGAAAAAATTCTAAAAAGAAAGCAACGGTGTGAGCGCTAGAGATACTTGTGCAATCTTTTAACGCACATAAGGTACTCTCGGAGAAGACTGAAACTTAGGCGATATTTCCCTCCAATCGATGTCAAATAAAACTTCGCCTGGCATAAATAAGTGGCTATAAAAATTCCACATCAGAGGAACATTTTGTGTGATCCTTATGTGGATTTATTTTTGCATCTTTCAATAAGCACGTTGTGTAAATTTGACTTAAGAGAAAAAACCCAATTGCAAGATAAGGTGGGGATTTCATCACCTTTTCTTGTCTCGAAAATCACTAAACTATTCGAGCATTTGCATAGTCTGAGCCAACATTTTTAATTTAAAATTAATTAGAAATTAGCTCTAGGGTATCACATAGATCATAGAAGAAATCTTAACGACGCTAGAATTAAAATCTACTCCAACGCGGACTTGTCAAATCGATTTCGTTTTACCTTGACTGGAATTGGTAGTTTTTAATGAGTCTTGGTACCAACCACATACCTGGAGGTAAAATTAGTATTTGAGACGATAACCGTAGTTGGTCGTCTTTTAAATTCTCCCTTGTCAAATAGTAGCAGTTGTCTAATTAGGAAGATTAATTCGGAGACTCCTGTCATTATCGAGTAATCTCGAGAAAACTAGACTTTAAAACTGAAACTCCCCTCACCTAAATTAGCTAATTCAAATTGTTTTGTCTCGTGAGGGATTGAAATGAATATACCCAAAAATTCAAAAATTTGACTCATTACAAAAGAAAAAAAACTAATATGATCAAGTCTGAATGCAAATTTCGTAAATATAGTTTAATTTTATTTTTAAATCTCAACTTATTGTGCATGTGTGCGTAGCCAATATAACCATCCATTTCAAAAGATTTTATAATTACTATTCTTATTCGAAAGTTTGTTTCGATTTCAAAATCGTACAGAAGGCACTAACAATCGAACACTCTAAAATCAATTATTTTCTTTCAGTATATGAGAATGATAGAGGAAATTTAAATGAGGAAATTTCACATATACATAATGAAAAATATTTGTATTTTAATGGATGAATACGATCTCATGAACGGAAAATCGATTACTTTTTAAAAATATTGAATCACACCATAGATCCTATGCATCTTCTCTCCACACTTTACAAACTTTACATGGGATTGATTTGGATTTTCTTCGGTTGTATTGTAGGCTTGGATTTTGGCTAGACATAACGATTTTTTTGGATTTCAAAATTTTCTAAGAATATCAAAGTTTTTCAGTATTTTGGCTTTTTTGCACTTTTTTGAACCTTCATTTATTGTTTCTCTTTTTCACATTTTTCATTTCAGTTTCTCATTCTTTCTTTCTTGCCCTTTTTTCTTTTCTTCTCACATATTATTCTTTCAACATCCTTTTCTTTTAGCATTTTTTCTACCGTAATTTTACCATAGTATTCTCAGAAAAATGGGTATGGAATCTTTTCATTGGCTTTTAGACTCCCTGTTGGATTTTCAATCAAATGCATATTTTCTTTTTGGCACAATGGTTTACAACAGAATCATGTAAAACTATCGGTTTAGGCTTGATTTTTAGATTTTCCAAATGATGGCCTAATCTCACTTCTCAAGTTTCGTTAAGTTAATTTGTATCTCAAGAGGACTTACTAAGACTCCTAGTGCTGAAGATTCATATTTTGACTTTTGTTTTCAGTAATAGGACAAAATAAAGAATTTGAGATCATCGACGAATTAATCGCTCAAGAAAGGTTTGAGTAATTTTAACTCATATTTCTTTAAATATATCGAAAATGACGAATGGCATAAAAATCTCATCGGGTTAAAATCTCCACATTTATTCGTTAACCATATTGTTTTCGCCTCAATATCCATTTTCGATTATATTATATGGCTTATGTGTCAAAATCTCATAAGTTGAGAGATTTGTGAAT
Organism: Sambucus nigra; assembly: GCA_949130495.1. Lineage (NCBI taxonomy): Eukaryota > Viridiplantae > Streptophyta > Magnoliopsida > Dipsacales > Adoxaceae > Sambucus > Sambucus nigra. The sequence continues at coordinate 472,861,039 of OX422211.1, read as the reverse complement.
TAATTTTATATAAGAAATCATTTCAAAACTCAATTATATTAGAAATATTTTTTGAATTTTTAAAAATTTTCTATTTTTTGTGGAAAAAAAATTACAAAAATATCATCCTTGCCCCTAAACTTAAATTTTACATTGTCCTCAATGTATGCTCAAATAAATATATCGACAAAGCAAATAAAATAAAGAGGTAAGAGAAGATATTACCCGTGGTCTCCACTTTTACTACCAACATCCAAACTTGACAAAAGCATGTAAACTATAAAAAAAAATATAAAACAACCTAAAAAAATATTTAAAAAATCTAAGAAAAAAATAACTATATACAAAGTCGTGACAATTATCATCATTACCAGAAATGAATAATCGAAATAGTTGTGGGTCCTTCCAATTAATAATATTTAGAGTACTAAGTACAAAAATATCATAAACTCGGTTGTATAACCTCACATAAATCTCAAACTTAAATTCAAAGTCATAATGATACTCACGGAAATCATAATAATGAATTCTAAATCACATGAATAATATGTCGATGCATCACATGGGGGTAACAAATAACAATAAGGATCCAAATATTTACTATTTCTTTTTCCAAAATAATCACCTAAAATTAAGGATTCATACTCAACTCCTAAATGTGAGACTTTACAAAAAGCGCTAGAAGAAGAGGTATCACGGGGGAATATATTTTCTTCATAAAAAATAGGAGGACTGCCATAATAACTACAAGTATAATTAAAATCGAATGATGAAGCCTTAATCAAATTTTTTCGCATATAAGATGAAGTAATATTTTTCTTAATTAAATTATAAGAAAAATATTTACAAAAATCCACATTCAAGTCATCACAAGTATTACTTATGTCATTATTGTCAATTTTCTACTATCAAAATTGATTATTCCCATTTAATTCATGACTACATTCAGAAATATCATTATTATAATTGTAGACACCCTATCCTAGAAACCCCCCCCCCCCCAAGCACCTCCTTAGATCCCTAACACTCATTCGTTCAACATAAACCCTAGGTCATACTTCGAGTACTGATTTGGAGGCCACCGGGAGCTCCCGAGTCACGTTTAACTCCAATCAACTCTCCAGCTTGAGATAAGCTTGCTGAATCTTTGAATGTCTTTGAATCCTCTTTCCAACAGTCCATCCCGTGCGCGAATCAGTCTCGCAATTCGGACGAATGATCTGTTTTACTATGAGTACTGATCTAAAGGCCACCGGGTGCTCTTGGGCCCCATTTGACTCTTGTCAACTCTCCATCTTGAGATAATCTCAATGAAACTTTGAAGGGATCTGAGTACCCTTTCCAACAGTCTGTTTTGTGTGCGAATCGGACATGTGATTTGGATGAACGATCCGTTTTACTTCGAGGGTCATCGGACTTTTTTGGGCACCATTTGATCTTGGTTCTCTCCGAACCGAGCCAAGCTCATTGAAATCTTGAAGGGAACTAAATTTCCTTACCAAAAATCCATCTTGTGCATGAATCAGCCTTACGATTTGGACAAACAATCCATTTTCCTCCTAAAATTGACTGTCCAAAGATCATCGGATGCTTCCAAGACCCATTTGACTTTTATAAGCTCCCGTACCTGGGAGTGGCTCGATGGATTCTTAAAGGGCACTGAATCCCCTTTCCAATAGTCCACTCCATGCGCGACTCGAACTTACTCTGCATGTTCGCAGGGCATCCTTTTCCTTGCTCAGCAAGGCAAATACCATGTCAATAGTCAGGCCAAGGGCCATGCCAATAGGAACCCTCTGGACAAATATTCCTCTATAAATAGGCCATGACCTCACTATTGGAAGGACCCCTCTTACAAAATCAGAGAACATTATCCTCGTAATTAGAGGCTTTCCAATTCCCAAAACGTCTATTTTCCTACATTCTCTTACCTCACGACCTTACTCCACTTAGTAATTCACCCCACATATCTACATCACTTCCACACCACATCGAAATCAGCACACTTCCATTCTAAAGTCAGCAACAAGCATCTATAAGGAGGTCTATTTCTCAACCCATTTCCTTAGTTTTTCCATTTTAGTGTTATTCATATTAATTCTATTTTATGCTTTTGTTTCATTATATCAAATTCACTAATCTCTACTCTTTATTAGTAGCATTGCACATAACCTATTTTCATAAATATCCCGAAAGGGACAAAAAAAGGGTTTAGTCGTAAACTCCAAAAGCGAGACTTCCATTTTTACGTTTTCACTCTTAAAAGACATTTTTTTCATATACAATAAGAGGAGTCCCACATTTGGATTTATGGGTTTAACACCACCCCTATGCTATTTTTGAACTACGTGGACTTTGATGCCCCTTGGGCCGATCTCGAGATTCGAGTCCTCCTTTTTCATTTTATATATCTTTTATATTTTATTATATCTATTTAGTGAGTTTTAGGCTCCTACATATTTGTGTCTCATCCAATATACACATTCGCTCTTTCTTACCATTTTGTGATTCGGTGAACACTTACATCATATTTTTATCATTATTTTTCATACACTCCTACGGATGAGTCCGCTTCATCCCTTCCATGAGGGGAGTTGGATGATTCCATTCTCCCATCACTTGTATTATACAAATGTACACACACATCATGAAGTTTATAAAGGAGAAGATTGACATTAGCCCATGAGAGACCGAAAGGACGGAATGGGTGCCTAACACCTTTCCATTCCATAACTTAGTTTTCGAACCTTCAAACTATTTGGTTTTGCATGCATCAGTTTGACCTTAACGCCGTTCTCTCAAGACAACAACATTCTTTTGCCTGTTTTGAGCAAAATAGGTTGGCGTCTCTATCTCTTCGTGTTACCACCATTTGACGATGGATAATTTTATATTCGAGGTTGGGCCATAAAAAAGGGGAAATAGAGAGAGAGAGAGAGAGAGAGAGAGAGAGAGAGAGAGAGAGAGAGAGAGAGAGAGAGAGGAGGGAGGGAGGGAACCTTCTTTCCTTCCTTATTCCTCCCTACCATCCCAACAATCGAGGGGGCCTAAGCCACACGGACTGGAGGAATTCGATCCAGGATGGCCAGAGTGGCAACTCTGCTGGGGACTTTTCTTATAAAAATAGACTATATTTCTAAATGGTCGTTATTTTTCACTCTCGTGCTTTTCTACACGTGTACATATGCTCCCACTTATATGTTCCCTTTACTCCTTTACTCACTTCTTGTATATTTATCTCATGCTTATCTCTACCATGATCTCTTCTCATGTATATATCACTCTTCACTCACTTGTATGTGATCACTTCACACACTTGTTTATATTCTCTATGCTCACTTTATAAACTTACACTTATATATAGTTTCACCTCTACTTACATGCTCCACACACCACTTGTATATTATCCATGTTTAGCTTCAGAAGCACACACCCATAATTCTCTCACTCGTATATATCTCCATGCTCACTCACACATCTCACACACCACTTATAGTTGACCTATGATTAGGCTTACTAACCCCATATTCACTTGTGTCTATTCACATAATCACTCACATTGCTCCTATGTCACTCTCTTTGACCATATATCTCACTAACTTGTATATTCACATGCTCATTCTATCACCATGCTTAGTATGGTCTTCATGCGCCATGCTAGCTTTACTTCTCATTATACTTGTACATCCTCCCTCATAGTGATAATACTTCCTTTACTTAGCATGCAAATAAAAAAAAATCTCTCCATAAGATACCTATTAAGACTCATGCATCTTTGCACACTACATCACCAGAGCATGGCAATATTGACCAAAAAAATTTCCCGTATTGGGGGGTTACTTCGTGATGGGTTCAGGCTTCGCTGGGGCACGATTAAGCGATTTAATTATCACCTTCCCTCGTACCTTCGACGTATATCAAATGGTTCCCCCCGCATCGTATCGCTTGACCGAACTCACGATGGTAGGTATATAGAAGGGAACTCGTTCACATGCATCGAGTATATCGAATTCACTCTCACACGTACCATACACACGAGGTATATCGTGAGGCAATTCATGTACAATCAAGTATATTAAATGGCTTGTCAACATGTACCGATGAATTATTTCCCTTATAGGCAAACGTGGAAGTCATGAAAAATGGGGGAACCCTTCCACTAACCCACCAAGTGCATAAACCTCATATAAGAGTCAACCTTAGGAAACTCATAATTAGTTTGTCACTTACCATGCAAAACTCTGTCAAAACTCCGAGTCGGCATACTGCTTAAATTTCGTGCTATTTTGCCCATTTTTAAAATAGGAACCTGTCCATGAAGCCCGAAAATAAGTCAAATCATGTCGTATATTTTAAACCTTATCTTTCCCAAGCTCAGGTCCGGTCCAGCATTTTTTTTTGCATTTAGGAAAATATAATACAAGTGAAAACCTAATAATAATAATAACCATGCTGAGATTTCTCTTTTTTTTCACTCTTTTCAAAAAACAAAAAATACCAAATACATTTTCTTTCCCTTTTTAAAAATACCAAAAATTCTCCCTTTTTTTCCTTCCAAAAATTAACCCAAGTCTTTTCTCCCTCTCGGGTCGATCGCATACCCGACTTTGGCTTGGCCCCCTATTGTCTTCGGTCTTCCGTCAAAACTGCCCAGAAGCTTCGCTTCTTTTTCTTCTACTTCAACTGAATTTAGGATCTAGCTCCACAAATTATTCATGGAGAATACCTACCAAGCACCGAATGTTCATCCAGATCAGATAGCCATCCCAGCCTAATTCAGCATCAAGATTGACAACCTTCAAATCGATGTCCAAGATAAGCAGCGACATCGAGCCCAGACTTTTAAAGCTCATGAACCTGAGATCCTCTTTCCCCATTCTATGGGTCCATTTATAACAAAGCCTGTTTGGGTCCCAGAAGAATACCTACAAATGGGTCGCCACCTACTTAGCTCCCGATTTTGATCCTTGCTTAGCCAAGGACCAATCTGCCGGTACCCGTCGATCCCAAAGAAGAGGAACTGAATAAGGATAAAAAGGACTTCAAACTGCTATCGAAGATGTTTGACCAAGTCAAAATCTCTAAGGACTACATGGATTAAACTCATATGTCTCCCGACCCTAAGGCCAGGTTGCCAAAAAAGTTCAAAATGTTAGACATCGAGAAGTTTGGGGGCAGTAGGCCCCCAATTATGCACCTACGTAGCTACCACCGAGCCATGACCCTTCTTGGTGTCTCAGAAGAGATAATGGCCAAGATATTTTAGCAAATATTGAGAGAAAATTATCTCTCATAGTTCTTATCTCTCGAGGAATCCATAATCCGTAGTTGGGAGATATAGCCTGAGAATTCATGTATCAGTACAAATACAACGAAGAACTATAGGTCACACACAGGGACCTAGAGTTTCTAAAGAAAAATCTCGAGGAATCAATTAGTAGCTTCATTAGAAGATGGAAAGAGAAAGCCGCCACTATGACCAATAAGCCCTCGAAGGAAGAACAAGTGAGCATTGTGAATAAGAACTTCTTGCCTCATATGTGAGCATCCATAGGAAGATAGTACTACCCACAAATTTGAGCCATCCGAGAGGCTAGTCTGAAAATCTAATAAGGTGTCATCAATGAGGAGTCTAAATCGAAGAAAATGACCGGACCATTTACACCGAGGAAGTATGAAAATCCCGTTAATGCTTCAGTCTCATCCATCAACAACATATCACAACCTGTAACTTCTTGGGCACCAGAAAGTCTCCTTAACCCTGTTAGAAAAGATAACACTCAACTCCACAATACCCCGCCAAAGGTATATCAGGCTCTGCTGGCCCGAAATCTCATCAAACCATTAGAACCTACACCATTACCAAACCCAATCCCTAAAAACTTCTAGCACGATGCCCGCTTAGTCTTTCACCAAGTCACAGGTCACCAAGGCCAGATGGACCGGAGTATCATCGCCCGACCATCTAATACCAAGCCCAACACCACTCAAACCCTCTTCCAGCACATAGAATCAAAAAAAATGTCATCTTTCAGGAAAGCAACCCTTAGTTTGATCCTTCTACCCAAATTGTGCTTGTTAAAGTTTCCATCACCCACACAATCTCACCTAAACCTCTCAAGGTGTGCCCATCCACTATTTTTCACCCTACATGCCTTGATGATCAAGCTTTATCACTCTTTACAAGAGCCTGTATTACCATTTGCACCCAATTAGAGGGGTAAGCATGGAACTACCTAGTGTGTTAGACCAACTCCAAAGGTTGTAGCTAAAATTTCTCGCTAACATGTTTATCGACTATCAGATATTCAGTGGCCTATTCATGGAATCCCTAAAGTGGTCTCAAGAATCAGATGAGTGTAGGCATGTCAATGGATTGGGTCCAAATTGGATCTAGGGAGATCCAAATCCATTTAGTAAGAACTTAACTGGATTCGAATTCAGATCCAATTGGGCATAATTGAATCTACAATATTGAATCCAGATCTAAATTACTATCCGATCGGGTCCGGGTCTGGCCAGATATAAACATTTATTTTTTATCTATGTTTATTATATCCCCTTATTTATTTTTTATTCTTAGACTAGTATTTTGTAATGTATTATAATATATGATTAATATAAACAAAACCTAGATTACTTGTATTTAATATATATATATATATATTATACTTACATGTTATATTGACAAAAATATATTTATAAAAATATATAAAATTTATAGTATTAATCGGATCGGGTCCTTAACAGATCGGATTAGACTAGATCCATATTCGATCCATTAAAGAATCGAATAATCGTTTAAACGATTAATCAGATTTTAAAATATGATGCAGATCCAAATAAACGGATCAAAATCGGATCGGGTTCGGGTATAGACCCGGTCCATTGACAAACCTAGATGAGTGACTGGTACCCATTGAGAAAACCAATCCAGATAACGTTATACAGATCATGTCCAATACGTTCTTCCAGACAGGAGAAACCTGTAACATCTCTGAGTTACTCATGGCCTTGAAACTTCAAGGATGGTTGGTACCTTCACTCATTCACTTATTCGATGAGTGGGAAGACTTATATGATGAAGTTGTAGATTTCGTAGAGAACATTTATTACTCCTTTCAGTAAGACATCGTCGCCACCAGTTAGGGTGAAGACTTTGAAAGTTCAATGGTGAATCTGACAGCGAAGGTTTCCCCACTTGGGATGAAAACTGGAATCATGAAGTGCAACCTTTGACCAAGCAAACCATGAAAAGTACTAAGAACTCTGAAATAAGATACTCCAAGGAATCATTTGACCTGCAGACACTGGGGTTGAGTCTCTGCATGATCTGCCTAAATGTTGTGTCAGACCCGTTCACCCAAATTGCGAATGTTGATGTACCTCTCCTAAACTGGCACGTTATCCCAGTCCCTCGTGCTCAAGTCCAGCCAAACCCTGTTGTTTAACTTATCTAAGAAATCTTTGCACCTGTTTTTGTTTCTCCTTTTCCTGATGTAAATGTAACTGAGGCCTCTTTTGATAAGGTTCTCAACATTGTTTTCCCAGAATATGAAATAAATGAAGATTTTGAGTATCTTGATGTGCCTTACATTAACTGCATTGATTATAACCAAACTTTTGATGATGATGATTTATAAATAAACACTTCTTAATCGATCTTAATAAGTAAAATAATAAACAACGTTCAAACTAATGATGATGAGACCGTTATTATTAATCGCAATTCTAATAGACATCAGTGCGAGATTAGTATAGGGTCCACCCTTAACGAGCATGAGCGGGCGCAGTTTTAAGAATTAATGAAAGAGTTCATAGACGTCTTTGCATGGTCCTACGATGATATGCCTGGCATTAACCCAGAGATAACTCATCATAAAATCCTGAGATTCTCGGAATACAAACATGTCAAGTAAAGTTGAGAAAATTCTGGACGGAATAGTCCCTTAAGGTCAAAGAGGAGGTAGTCAAATAGTTGATTGTGGGTTTCATTCATGTATTCAAATACCCTACATGACTTGCCAACATCATCCTCGTGTCGAAAAAGGGTTTAAAGGTCCGCATGTGCGTCGACTATCAGAATCTGAATAAGACATCCCCAAAAGATGATTACACATTGCCAAACATCGATATGATCGTGGATAATACGACCAGCCACACCTTAAAATCATTTTTTGGAAGAATTGTCAGTTATAACCAGATCAAGATGCACCCTGACCATCAGGAGAAAATTGATTCATCACCCCCTACGAAACTTTCTGCTACACTGTCATGCCAATCGGACCTAAAAATATCGAGGCTACAAACCAAAGAACTGCCACAACTATATTGCATGACCTCATTCACAAAGAGGTTGAGATATATGTTAACGACATGATCATCAAGTCCAAGACTCGAGAAGGTCACATTCTCGACTTTCGAAAGTTCTTCGAGTAATTGCGACAGTACCAGATGCGGCTCAACCTGTAAAAGTTCATTTTTAGTGTCATTAAGGGGAAACTTTTGGGGTTCATGATCAATGAGAAATGAATTAAAGAGGACCTCACCAAGTTGAAAATCATACTCTAAATGCCACCACCTCAAATGGAGAAGGAAGTACGAGGATTCTTAAGTAAATTGCAATACATCAGTCGGTTCATTAACCAACTAACCTTTATCTACGAACTCATTTTCAGACTTCTTCGAAAGGATTCAACCAAAGTTTGGAACAAGACTTACCAAGAATTCTTTGCCTAAATCAAGAAATACCTCGATCGACCTTTGGTACTCATGCCTCTGCAACTAGGTATCCCCTCCTCTTATACTTGACAGTCATTGATATCGCAACAGGGGATTTACTAGCCCAATACATTAAAAAATCCCATAAGGAAAGATCTATCTACTACGTTAGTCGAAAACTAGTTGGGTACAAAGTCAATTACAGTGCTTTAGAGAAAGCGTGTGTTGCATTAGTTTGGATCATGCAGAAATTACGGCACTATATGCTTGCTTTTCCCATCAGACTTGTATCCCGAATGGATCTCATAAAATACCTGCTAAAGAAACTCACTATGTCAAGCCGAATGGCTCATTGGTTGATGCTGCTAGTTGAGTTCGATATTATATATGTTACGCATAAAGCCATAAAGAGGAAGGTCATCTCTAACTACCTTATCGATTATCTTATGGAAATAACCGATATTTCAGATGGAAGATGTTCTTTGATGGAGTTCCCAATAAAAAAAGGTACAACATTGGAATATCGCCCCTGATGAATCTTATACTCCCATTTCCTTTAGGTTGGACTTTTATTGCACCAATAACATAGCTGAATATAAGGCATCCACCGTAGGCCTTAATATCTCCCTCAAAAAAGGTATCAAGCTCCTAGACGCATATCGGGACTCTGCCCTCATTGTCAGACAAATTCTCAAAAAATGGAAAGTCGAGAATGAAGCTCCTACCCTTCCATGCCCACCTAAAAGAGCTTGCCTCCCCATTCAAAGATGTCATCTCTCATTACCTCTCTCTCTCAAAGAAAAGTCTAGGTGACGCCCTTGTAATCCTAGCATGCATGATCGATATGCTCAGGGGAATAACAATGGGCCCTTTTCTGGTTAAAAAATAGGCTATGCCCACCCATTTTTACCACATTGAGATCATCACCAAAAAAGACTCTAACATGGCCAAATTATGGTAATATGATATTGGAGCCTCCTCAAATATGGAAATATCCCCGAGATGCAGATAAGAAAGACCGGGTGACCCTTCGCAAACTGTCTACCTAGTACATCATCGACAATAAAGCACTTTTCAAGAGAAACTTAGATATAAACCATTCGTATTACATAGAAGGGGCTAATATTTAAGGAATAATGCAAAAGATACGCAATAAGGAATGTGGGCCCCACATGAACGGTCACATGTTTACCAAAAAGATCATCCGTCAAGGGTACTATTAAACTAGCATGGTTTAAAACTGTAGTGCCTATGTTTGAAGATGTCTCAAATTTTAACAAGTTTCCAAACTCCAACACTTGCTTCCCTAGGAATTGTACCATATAAGCTATCCCTGACCCTTCTCCACTTTAAGGATAGATTTCATAGGGAAGGTCACTCCCAAAACTTCTATACGCGGTGATAAATGCAAAGAAATTGGCCAAGTTTATCAGGAAGAATATCATTTGCCAATACAAGGTTCCTTATGAGTTGGTATTAGACAATAGACTCCACTTCGAAGTCGAGGTTATAGATTTGATTGACGAGTATGGAATTCCGAGGCACAAGTCTTATCCTTACAGACCCTAAGCCAATAGCGATGTCGAAACCGCCAATAAAATCCTCAAAACCATCATTAGCAAGATGACCAAAAGCTATAAAAATTGGGTCGATCGAATCCCATACACCCTCTGGGAATACCACACCTCTATTAAAACACCCAAAGGGGATACCCCTTACTCTTTTGTATATGACATAGAGGCGATTCTCCTCGTGGAACTATAAGTGCCTTCCCTGCATGTTATGCTCTAAAGTAGGGTCAATGTAAAAGACTGGCATCAGTGCCGGCATGACAAACTCTCACTCTTAAATGAAAAGAGAGTTAAGACTTTATACCACATACAGGGTTACCATAGTCGAATAATGTGATTATTCAACAGGTAAGTCAAACACCACGGTGTCCAAGAAGGATACCTTACCCTCAAAGAAATTGTAGAACCTATCTGGGACCCCAGGGGGAAGTTCAAACCTAATTGGAGCGGCCCCTACATCATGAATAAAAGCTTATCAGGTGGCGTCGCTATGCTCACAGATCTTGATGGAGAAGAAATGACGTGTCCAGTCAATCTGGACTATCTCAAGAAATTCTACCCTTAATTCGAACTCTCAATGCTCTACGACTCTTCTCGTCTCCCTTCTATTATAAAAAAAATCCATTTCCCCTACCCAGAATATATGGGACCTGATCCTCTCAAAATAATTCTTTTCAAAATGAAACTCATGAAATTTTTAAAACCCATAGAGGTATGTAGGCAGCCCATACGACACACATGGGCACGGTCCTTTTTTCACAAAATGCTATTATTTTCTAACCCTCAAGAACAGCTGTCCATCTCAGCATTTACATGAACAAAAAGTATTATATATGCCTTAGATATTATTATAGATAATTCAAATGCAAAACTCATCAATAGCACAACAAAGTATTATCAAAATTAAAATTATTTCAAATAACGAAACACGGTCATTACTTGAAATATCAGTAGAGGGGGTCAAACGGACCACTCCCCTTTCAATTACAATACCAACTTGCATTTCCCCTAATAACCTAAAAAACCAACCTACCAAATAAACCATTTGCATAGAAAAAATCCTACAGTATAAGAAACACCTACATCAACACAAACCACCCTCAAATAAAAATCCCCAGCTTCACAAAATACGACCCTCAATTGCCAAACAACCCTACCTCATCATTATTGTTCGCTCTCGGAGGTCCCGAGGTCTTCTATTCCTAATTAATGCTTCATATGTTCTCCATGCAATGGTACGCCTTAACAAGCTTCGTCGAAACCACAATACCTTCTTACATGGTATCGGAAGCCACAAGCCACCTCTGCCAAGTCTCCGTTTCTAAAATCTTCCCAACTACCTGCTTCCACAACCATTTCAGATAATCTACAGACACATACCAAGCCCCTCCAATAGATTGTAACGGCCGTATAGATGGCTACGTCACTGCCACAAAGGTCCCAGTATCATCCGTAAAGATTCGATCAAGTCTTCTACCGAGAAGAAGTTGGTTATATGAGGAGGCATTATCTGTTCCCATCCCACTTGGCGCAGAAGCCGCCACGGAAAATAAAAGGAAGTATGGCGAAGGCCAACTAGCCTCACATACCACTACTCTCCCAACTGCAAAATGGGTTGTAAGTCCCCCCACCATAGCACATACCAAATAAGACACGAGATTTCATGCTCCACAAACTAGTTAACACAGTTCTCTATTGAAGGTCCAAAACTGAAGAAAGGATAGATGGAGAAGTTAGGAAACACCGACAGGGGATACTCATGAGGGGCCTCCAGGAGAAACCTCTCAAAAAGCCACATGAACAGCATCACAAGGCTCCCTTGCAGAAAGTCAAACAACCCACCTTCCAAAAATCAAGACAATTCAAGATCTACGCCAACACCAACACCGCAACACTACATAGGTAAGACATCCTCGCCACTATCGTGGAGATCTAAGGATCGGCCGTCAGGTCACCCATCACCAATAACAGCCTAGTAATCTGGCCAAAGGCAATAGCTCTAACAAAACCAGTATTAGAAAAATCCCTATGGCATATCAAGTTCATAACCGTCGAGAGGGTGATATTCCCTCTCTGGACCCATGGTCGAGACGTTGAGGGAGAGATATGAAGTAACTCTTCCAAAGACACCTGGGGAGAACGGGACAAGTCGGGCATAGTTATTTCTGCACTGGGGATAATACCAAACATCACTGAAAACTCCTTATAAGTAGGGCATACCTCATCAATTCCAAATCAGAAAATGTGATCTTTAAGGTACCAGAATTATATCGCCGCCTCCATCAGATTCTAGTCTATATTACGGTTGCACCATAAGGAGAACCGATGAAAACTAAGGGTGTCATAGTTGACATTATATAGGCACATAGCCTCTAAGCCTTCAAGGTAGGAAAAAAAAACCTCAGATATCGGGAGATCCATTTGAGAAAGAGAAGAAAGACACAAATAGAGAATGTGGATGGTGGTGAAGCGTGCACCCCACACACACACACACACACCACACACACCACCACTACCACCACCAAACTCGCCTTTTATAACTAAAGGTCCTCTCAAAGGACAAACCGCTCGAAACCTCATCAAACCTACTGCCCTCATAGTACTCCAAGTATGCAGAAAGTGCAATAAAAGAAAATATCATTTCCCTCTTTTCACAAAATCAATTTTTAAAAGTTCTTACTTTGAAAAAAGTTATCCCCCTAGGTTATTCCTTTTTACTACTCCTATTTTCATAAATAAACATTTTCTTCAAAACCATTTTCATACTTATCTCTGTCTTTGTAAATAAATAAGAAATATCAGCAGAAAACTAAAGTGCGTTCAGAATAAGTCACTAAATTAAGAAAAATACCAAAAAGAAATTCATTTTTTTATATATGCTTCTTCTCTGGAATTATTTCATTTTCCACAGGAACAAAAAAGAAAAAACAAAAAAAGAAATACAACTGGACACTACCCGAACCCTCCAAAAACCTCTCAAATAACCCTAACCCTCGCGATGCACGTGCTTCCCTCGTGACAAGTAGTGTACACTCTGCTCCTAGAGCCGAAACTCTCATCAGAATTAGCTAATAGCACCATACAGGAAGTGGATGACTTTTCACATAAGTAGACATAAACGCCATCCAGTCCTTAATATCTCACAGCCAATTTGTCAACACTCGATACAATCTGTAAAGAGGAAGAAAATAGCAAACAACAAAAGTCGAGCAAGTCGGTAAAGAGCAAGGAAAAATAAAGCGAGAAATAGGAAATTAAAAAAGAGAAAGAAAATAAGTATACCTCATGCTAGAGTGCCTCATCAGTAAGGCTCATAAACCTAGCTACTGAGGCATGAGGACAATGAGGCACCCTCAGCGTCATCCCACTATTCAACTGGAAGTTGTAGGGAGGAGGAGTGACCTGAATAAGCGGAGCCTCTTTCACCGCTGTAGCCGCATCACCTCCCGTGCTATGGGCCGACACCACCAATGTTCTAGTACCCCTCCCCGAAGCAGTGGAAGGTGGAGGTATATTCTCCACGTCATATATGCAGGAAGGCATCAACCAACTGATCATAAAATCCAGGTAGTTGTAACCCGCTGTCATATCACTGTAGAGCGTGTAGGGCTCGCCCATCATCGTCGTCGCCCTAGCATCGTCCGTCATCTCCATTACCCACCTCATATACTCTGGGGGAGCCGACGGTGGGACATCCACTTCTTCCATAATCTGCCTCACAACTCTTTCCCCAAGGTACCATACATACCCAAACTCATGCGCTAATAACCATCTCATATGTATGTGCATGCCCGTAATCCCCGTCTCCCGTAAAGAAATATTCGAAGGGTAGAAGATAACGTACATCCCCAACAAATAATCATTACCTACTTAAAGTTAAAGATGCCAAAAAAACTCAAAAAAGTCAAAATCTAACCTGATCGCTCGTCATCTCATTTAGCACCTTTCCCACGTCCTTCAAAGAAACGGATTGATTCGATCACCTATTCGACTTCCGGTATCGGTACATCCTGCAGAAGTCTCCCAGCCCAATATTCAGGTACACCAACCCCACGTTGAGCCCAATCACCTCATAAAACCATATCTGCAAGAAAACAAAAATCATAAAAAAAGAAAATAAAAGAGGACTGTAAGAAAATAAAGGAAAATAAACTTAAAGATTATCTCCGGAAGGTACATGGGTCCTATGAATGTCTGTTAGCAGCACCAACTGAACACATCCAACGAAGCATAAAGAAACAGCAGATTAAAGCTCCCATAATCCTACAGATTTACGTCCACAATAATTCGCAGATATGGAAAAAATCAAATATGGATGACATCGCCACTCGTCGCCACCATAAATCAAAAAGAAACAAATGGGTTGTCTATATCATCTTCCGTCCATCTGTCACATTAATCTGTCTCTTCAGTAGCATCTCCCTCAGTACAAAAATACGGATAGAATCCCCTGACACGATTCTACCAATGTCCCCCAAAGCAGCTCGCACCGCCTCCTATGTGACCCACAGAGTTCGGTCCACTACAATATAATGCCCCTCATAATATAGCCTTGTCAATTGTTGTACATCTAAGAAGATAATGGTCATCTCCCCGATACCCAGATGGAATGTGAGGGTCATACCCCACCACCTCTCACCAAGCGCACACAATATTGCATAGGAGCATGGTGTCTTATCTAGTGCACCCACCAAAGGACCAAATCCCCTAAATGATACCATCCAACGTACCTCCTGAGGAAGACTGTCCCAAACATCATTCAACCTATCCATCCCCCAGGATCAGATGCTAGAAGATGCAATATTAGTCTATAAAAAAATCAAATCCTTCATTATCCCAAGAAGAAGAGAAAATGAAATGGAAAACCAAAGGTTAGAATACTAACATAGCCATTGGGGTTCTTCACCTTTGTCGAACGGTGATGCGCGGGCTCGTGCAAAAAAAATCTCTCATCAACAACTGACTTAAAGGAGTCGTAGGCATTCTCATTGTACATTGAAAGCGCAACCATAGCCCGTCATTTCAAGCCTTCCCAATCATTGACAAACACCCAATTGTTGATAACATCTCCAGATTTACCCACCATTTGAAGTCTTGAAGAAAAAAGAACTTGGGAATGAATTTTAGAAAGAGAAAGCAAGAGATTCAATTGCTTGAAAGTGTAAAAAATAAGAAGGGGTCTCCCCCTTTTAATAAAAGGCTAAGGGGCATGCTAATCGGCAATGACCTTTACCCTTCCCAAAGAAGCCCGGGAGTTCGTGACCTACGCTGATGGGCACCTCCCCAGACCTTCCTATTAGCAGTCCCTCCTAAATTTCATCCCAAAAATGCTAAAAAAATCTAAAATTTTCCCGAAAATTTCACAAAAATTCCCAAAAAAATTCCTAAAAAAATATATAATATTATTTTTCCTAGGAAAACCCTTTTGGAGCACTAAGCCCCTTACATACTCTCACAAATCCTAGTTGGATCAATCACACACTCTTATCATCAAAATACTCCCCAGCAATAACAATAAGCGCACCCGCATCCAAACCTACTACCCTTTCCCAAGTAGGAACCACAAGCCTACAGGATCTCAATCCAACACATTCCCCCAGTAGAAATACACCCAAAAATTACAACTCAAGGTTCACAGAATTGACCTCAACCTGTAGAATTGGTCATCCCTCTTCAAGTCCTCAGAATTAACCTCGACCCACAGAATTGGTCGTCCCTCTTTAAGTCCACATAATTAGCCTCGGCCCGCAGAATTAGATATACCTATCTTCAGGCCCTTATAATCGACCTCAGTACTCCTTAGGTTCGCAAAACTGAAATCGACCCGCTGAATCAATTGCTACACCCCTTAATTCCATAAAATTGAGCTCAACACTCCTAAGGTTCATAGAAGTGACTGTTGATACCAAATTTAGTCTGCTGACGTGTACCATTCACTTGAAGACACGTGCCAACCTATGTGGCAATTACAAACACTCTCAACGAATAATATACTGTCACTGATCTACTCAAGCACCCCAAGCAACTCAATCATACTGAGCAGCTTAGGCTCCCCGAGGAGCTTAAGCTCCGAGCAACTTAAGCGTACCGAGTAACTCAGGCGGTCCGAGCAACTCAACGTACAGAGCATCCAAATCAGGAGAATCAAAAAGATAACTGCTCATTATTATTGTACAGATGTATATGTCTACTAGATAACATCGCATTATCCTTTTACATGTACAGCCTCAAGGCTATAAATACATTATAACCTCCTCATTATAAGGGGACTCTGGATCTCTTGGTAAACCACTTATCGAGAATTCCAGTCAAATGGTAACCAATACAAAAACAGTGGATGTGGGCCATTCTTATAAGGCTGAACCACTTTAAAAATCTTTTGTCTTATTTATTTTGTCTATGATTGATAACTTAGAGATAATCTAATTTTTTACATCAACAGATTGGCGCCGTATGTGGGAAACGACTGTAATTAGCGTTTTTCACCAAAACAATTCATTATCAATGGACGATAATCCGGAATCCAGTAATCGAAACATTGGGGTCCCTTCGAACCTTTATACTCCCCAAAATGTTCAAGATCTGGCTGGTATAATGGCTAATCTGGCCCAAAGCCAGATGTCCATGCAAGAAACCATATGACAACTTATACAAATTGTTCAAGGCGGAGTGCCGGCTCAATCAGGATAATAAAGTGTTAAGAGAAATACCCGTTTACCCTCTTCGTGGACTAGGCAAACGTTATTCCTAGAGGAATCTCAATCCAGACGCACCGACTCATATCGTACTGAAAGATCTAATGATCCTTCCTATCAGCCTGGTCAGACTTCCTCAGTACAAGCTACAGACTCTCAACAAAACGTCACTCTATATCCAGAAAGGACCAGTGCTCTAGAAAGGTTGAGTAGAGTCTCTCATTTTGATCGTTTGGTCCCTAGGAGGAATAGAAGTCCTCATAGGATTGTGTCGAGGAACTCTCAATGACCATCCGATTTAAGGGAAGGCTCTGCACAGTCATGACCAACTTCTCGTAATGAAAGATACCAAGAGGTAAATTCAACGCGATCATTTGCTCGAACCAATAGGCCCAAGGAGGGAGACGATGCATGGAAGGGATCTATCCAGAGGTTAGAGGATAGATTAGGGGGAATAGCTAAGGCCAAGAATACTCTACAAAGAACTTTTATCCAAAGGATGCCATTTGTACAGGCAATTGTGGATTTTCCCACACCATCAAAATTCAAAGCTCCTATGGTGACACCTAAATATGATGAAAAAACTGACCCTGTCCTTCATATAGAACAATACCAAGCTGCTGTCGATATCTATGCAGTTCCAGACGAGATGAGATGCAGGGCATTTTCAGGAACTCTTACTGGATCTGCTCAAATACGATACAACAACCTTCCTCAGGGGGAAATTATGACTTTCTTTCAACTAGCAAAACTCTTTATTGAGAACTTCTGTTTTGGAGCGAAACCAGTCAAACGAGTAGCACACTTGCTGAGTGTTAGACAAAAGACAAGTGAAAGCACCAGGGACTATATTACTCGTTTCAATAACGAGAAACTTGAGGTAATTGATTACGAGGAGAAAATAGTAATTACTGATCTGATGAGTGGACTATTGCCGGATAAATTATACTACACTTTAGCCAAGGATCAGCCTAGGACCATGGCTGAACTGATGGAAAAAGCAGCCAAAATCATGAATGCCGAGGAGGCCATGGCTGCGAAGAAGAATGCAGATACTAAGGAAACCAAGGTCGAGGCTAACAAGACTAAGAAGAAGGATCAGAAGAATAATGGTGGCAACAGACAGTCGAAAGCAAATCAAGCACTGGAACAGTTGAAGAAGTTTGGAAATTATATTCCTTTGAAGGTAGATATAAACCACATTCTGGAAAAGATCAAGAACAACGAGGAGCTAAACTGGCCAGAAAAAATAAAGGCAGATCCTGACAAAAGGAATAAGTCCAAATATTATGAGTTCCATAAAGACCATGGTCACACTACCAAGCATTGCATAGCTCTCCATAATGAAATTGAAGCACTCATCAGGCGGGGAAAATTGACTAAGTATGTTGATCGCCGAAATGGTGAAAAGACCAGCGATCGAAGAAGGCAAAGATCTAAATATCCTCGTCAAGCAAAAGAAGACAAGAAGAGAAGTCACGAAGAAGATCCAAAAGATGACCAAGATGACCCCGATCTCCCCAAAAGACCAAGGCATCCAGAACGTGAGTTATTTTCAATCCATTTTGGATCATTTGAATGTAATGTTATTACAGGTGGAGATGCAGGAGGTGGGGATATGACTGCAGAGAGGAAAGCTTACCTCAATGAGGCTCAAGCTTGCTCGTACATTCAACGAATAAATCTGGCTGAAGATGATCGCCCGAGGAAGGTGAATAAAGACAAATTGGTCATTGGTTTCTCTAAGAACGGCCTGGTAGGTGTACTATATCCTCATGATGACCCATTAGTGATCAAGATGAGAATGAAAGAAGTGGTGATTTCACGAGTACTGGTAGATAATGGTAGCTCGGCAGATATCATGTTCTATCCATGCTTTGACAGTTTGAATCTGAAGCTAGCCCAGTTGGAGCCATATCATAGGCCCCTCCTTGGTTTTACTGGCGAGAAGGTTTTTTCACTTGGGACGATCAAGTTGGATATGCTTATTGGTACATGGCCTGCTTATCGAACACAAAGAATACACTTTTTTATAATAGATAAAAATATCCAATCAGCTTACAATATCATCATGGGAAGGGTAGGTCTGAAGAAGTTTAAGGCGGTACCATCTACTATACATCAATGTTTAAAATTCCCAAATAATTTTGGAGTGGGAGTTGTGAAAAGCAACCAGAAAATAGCTCGGGAATGCTACTATTTATCAGGTGGATGAAATAGAAGATGCAGAGATTGAAACGTTAGACCCTAGAGACGAGTCTCAGCTCGTGAAGGGCCATGTCATGGAGGCGACCGAAAATATCATTCTGGACGACGGGCATCCAGAACGAACAACTAAAATTGGTGCATCACTGGATTTATCGATTAAATAGGAATTGATAGCATTTCTAAGATGTAGAAAGCAGACTTTTGCATGGAGTCATGAAGATATGCCAGGGATAGACCCGAGTTTCCTGTGTCACGAGATTAACGTGAACAAGGAAGTCAAACCAGTGAAGCAGCGAAGAAGAGTGTTCAGTTTTGAGAAGAACCAAGCTATACAGGAAGAAGTAGAGAAACTACAAAAAGCCTCTTTTATTGAAGATGTCAAATATCCTGATTGGCTAGCAAATATGGTGATGGTGAAGAAGAAAAATAACAAGTGGAGGATGTGTGTAGACTTCACCGATCTCAATAAGGCAACCCCAAAGGATCATTTTCCTTTGCCCCGAATCGATCAACTGGTGGATGTTATCTCGGGGCTTGAATTGTTGAGTTTCATGGATGCCTATTCTAGTTACAACCAGATTAAGATGAAGCCTGAGGACAGGGAGAGTACCTCTTTTATCACCCCAAGGGGAACTTATTGTTATAATGTTATGCCTTTTGGACTTAAAAATGCAGGTGCAACATATCAGCGGCTGATGAACATGGTGTTTGCGGAGCAAATCAGTCATAACATAGAGGTTTATATTGACGATATGATAACGAAGAGCAAGAAAGATACTAATCATCTCGTTGACCTAGGTCAGACCTTTGATCAACTAGAGAAATATCAAATGAAATTGAATCCCACCAAATGCATATTCGGAGTACGAGAAGGTATGTTTCTCAAATATATTGTTAACCAACGAGGGATTGAGGCGAACCCTGAAAAGATTAAGGCTCTATTGGAGCTGCGATCTCCAACCACAAAGAAGGAAGTGCAAAGCCTCACAGGGCGAGTTGCAACACTTAATAGATTTGTGTCACGAGCAACAGACAGATGTCTCCCATTCTTTAAAACACTCCGAAAAACTTTTGAATGGAATGATGAATGCAAGGAGGCCTTTCAAGAGTTGAAGAAGTATCTGGGGACACCTCCATTATTATCTAGACCAGTGATGGGAGAAAGACTATACTTGTACCTGGAAGTTTTAGAAAATGCAGTGAGCTCGGCGTTGATAAGAGTGGAGGATGGAGTATAAAAACCAGTCTATTACATAAGCAAAGCTTTCCGAGGAGCAGAAATCAGATATCCAAGGCTGGAGAAGTTGGCACTAGCACTGATTGAAGCAAGCAGAAGGATAAGGCCATACTCCCAAGCCCATACTATAGTGGTGTACACCGATATGCCATTAAGACAAGATCTGCATAAACCGGAGAAATCAGGAAGATTGATGTACTGGGCAGTAGAACTTGGTGAATATGATATAATTTATGACCCTAAATCGTCGCTCAAAGGGCAGGCAGTAACAGATTTTATCGCAGAATTTACTTAGGAGGATTCCTCCGACGAGCAGGAGTTGAATACAGACCAACCTGTGGATGTTACAGAATCGTCAAATTTAAACCCCGAACAACTTACGTCGGTGGACGAGCAGCGAGAAGTGTTGGAGGAGGACAAAAGAAAGCATCAAATATTCCACCGAGGAACTCTGTCTGACCAAGAGTTTGATAATGAAGTACCTGTGTGGAATCTATATATAGATGGATCTTCGTGCTCTACAGGCAGTAGAGTAGGGATTATTTTAAACAGTCCAGATGAGATTGATGTGGAGTACGCTCTGCGGTTTCAATTTAAGGCTTCTAATAATGAGGCCGAATATGAAGCAGTGATCGTGAGTCTAAGCCTGGCAAAAACCATGAAGGCAGAGCAATTCGTTGTGTTCAGTGACTCCCAGTTAATCGTAAATCAAATTCTGGGGGTGTATGCAGCAAAAGGAGAATTAATGGTCAGGTATCATGCAAAAGCGATAGAGGTTGTATCAAGTTTTACTGCAATTCAGTTGATTATAATACCAAGATTGAAGAATGTAAGAGCAGACGCCCTAGCTCGGTTAGCATCACCCACACGCACCGAGCTACGAAGAACAATCCCATTAGAAATCCTGGCTGGTCGGAGCATCGATGAAGATCTGACGATAAACCTCATCTCCCTTGACTTGGGACCATCTTGGATGGACCCCATCAGGGCCTATATTGAAGAGGGGGCTTTACCAAATGATAAACTCGCAGCCAAGAAACTAAAGTTTAAAGTTGCTCATTATGTATTGACCAATGGCATTTTATATAGATAAGGAATTATAGCGGGGCTACAAAGATGTGTCCACCCCTCCGAAGTGAAAGATTTGATCGAAGAGGTTCATGAAGGTTCTTGTGGAGCCCATGTGGCAGGTCGGATGCTTTTGCAAAGAATAACAACGCAGGGGCTGATTGTGTAGTTTATGCCAAGAAGTGTGATAAATGTCAATGCTTCTCTTCTATCCAAAGAACTCCCCAAGCATTGTTAACACCCATCACGTCTCCTTGGCCATTCGCCATGTAACGAATAGACTTGGTCGGGCCACTTCCAATGACTAGGAGAAGATTTAAATACCTCATGGTTGTTGTGGATTACTTTACCAAATGGGTGGAAGCTGAGCCTCTCATTGATATGACATACGACAAAGTCTATCAATTTATTTGGAAGAATATTATCTGTAGATATGGTCTACCACATGCATTCATTACTGACTATGGAACCCAGTTTGATAATGAGGAGTTTGCTGCGTATTGTCATCAATCCAATGTACTGAAGATCCACTCTGCACCAGGCCATCCCCAAAGAAATGGGAAAAATGAAGTGACAAACAGAACGCTGCTGAATGGTTTGAAGAAATAACTAGATGATGCAAAAGGAAATTGAATTAACGAGCTACATTATGTGTTGTGGGCTTATCGTATCACACCACGAACAACAATTGGAGAATCTACATACATGCTGGCATTTGGGAGTGAGGTTGTCATACCTGCTGAATTGGGTCTACCCACGCATAAGGTGCTTAATTTCAATTCTCCTGTCAGTGATTTGATGAGAATATTAGACCTGGATATGCTCGAAGAAGTTGGAAGAAGCAGCAATCAGGAATGCAGCGTATCAACAACAAACAGCTTTATTCTATAACAAAAGAGTGAAGAAGTGTGATTTGAAGGAAGGGGATTATGTGCTGAAGAAAGTGATCCAAAAGAATAACAAACTGGAAGCCAACTGGCATGGACCCTATAGAGTAACAGAAGTTGTTCGTCCAGGGACATACATGATTGAAACCTTGGAAGGAGAAGAATTCAAGAATGCATGGAATGCAGAGCATCTGCGCAAATATTATCAGTAATTAAAATTCCTATGTAATACAATTTCTTCAGTAATCAATTACCACCAACTCCGGTTGGTAGACAAATCAATTACCACCAACTCCGGTAGGTCGAAAATCAATTACCACCAACTTCGATTTGTCGACAAATCAATTACCACCAACTCCGGTTGGTCGGAAATCAATTACCATTAACTCCGATTGGTCAGTAAATCAATTACCACCAACTCTGGTTGGTCAAAAATCAATTACCACCAACTCCGGTTGGTCGGAAAATCAATTACCACCAACTCCGATTGGTCCGAAATCAATTACCACCAACTCTGGTTGGTCGGTAAACTAATTACCACCAACTATGGTTGGTCGGAAATCAATTACCACAAACTCCGGTTGGTCAGAAAATCAATTACAATCAACTCCGGTTGGTTAGTACCAAACTAAGCAGGAACATGGGATGCAAATCATTCCATTGCTTAGGCCCAAAGAGTGACAAGTCACTATAATCAAACAATAAATAGGACAATTTCCGTTATCCAAAAACAAAATAGAATGCACATATATTCACAAACAAACAAACAAGGACATTCTACAAATTATTTAGAAGAAAATAAAATGGCAAAAGACTAAAAATTTCTTCATTCAAATCAAGTAGAATTACATATGATGTGAAAAATATACTTCATTACATAAAAACCCTATTCTATTGGTTTTTCCCTTCTGCCTTTGAAACAGGTTCTACCCCAGCAGGAGGATCATCTAATGCATAAGGGGAATTTATAAAGTTTAGATCTCGCAGCATTCGAACTTTCATCATGGAGGGACAATCAAGCAAATGCTCTGGGCGAGATATCTCAAAGTTTGCATGAAGACTGTAATCGCTGAGATACTTGGAGATTAAGCATTAAGGAATTGCCCTAGTAGGAAAGGAGGAACGGGAAAATCAAGCACTCCAGGGTCATAATAATCCCATAAGTAGTGGCCCTGCTCCAATTTTAGCATACACAGTGCATTCAACCACCCTTGCTTGTACCCCTCGTTATTTGACTGCTGCATCTGAGCATCAAGATGGTAAAGGGCTTCATTATACCCGGCCATCCAAAACTCTTTGGGTTGTTTATGGAACTGATAAGTTAAACTCTCCAGTTGCTCATGGAGAATCTTCGCCACAATTTCCTTATTTTCCAAAGAAGAACTCTGGAAAGAGAGTTGGTCAGTAAAATTCATAATTTTCTTGGACGTTTCTGCCAAAGCTTGATTCTTCGCCATCAACTGAAATGCCTGATTCTCCAAGGATGACTGAGTTCCCGCTTCTTCAATAGAAACCTGACCAGCCCTTGCTCATCCACAAGAAGAAGATCTTGCTCGTCCATGAGTAGATGTGGCGGGTCCAGCTCTTTTTGAAGTTTCCAACTCATCTCGTAAGTTGGCATTTTCTACCTCCAAGAAAGAAAAACTTTCATCATTAACAGGGACCAAGGCTCCCGAAGAAGATGCAGCAGATTTGAGTTATTTTATCTCTTCTTGCAAAGAAATGTTCTCCTGCTCCAACAACTTGGCGATATGCCTATGCTTTTTAACTTCAAGCTTTAGAACACTCTCTTTCTTCCCATAAGCAGAGATAAACTTGTCATACCCTTTGTCAGCACTCAATTGTTGATATTTTTTCTCGTATCCTTGGTGCAAAAGGGTAGAAGATTCTTTATATTGCTGTTGGAGTTCCTCGATAGTTCCTTGGAGATCTTCAATTATCTCGTAGTAGGCCACATTGTTGGCAACAGAATGATCGAGCAAGCACTTTAAGTATTGATAAACTTCAACTGCTCGTTCAGAAGCATCTGAACTAAGGATATCAATGATTTGAGCCTCATTAAGATCTGCATGACCAACTTTAAAATAGTCATTGCATTTTTTCATCAATTCTGTGTCATGAGCTGATAAGAGCTCCATCCTGGCCATAAACTAACAAAGAGAAGAAATAAAAAGAATCAATAATGATGCAGACAGAACAAGTAAAAGAGAAAGTCAAGACGAATAACCAAAGTTCAAATTTTTATTCATCATAAGAAGAGATACATAGTCCAAGGTTATATTCAAGAAATAAACAAAATAAAAAAGCCCAAACAACTTTACACCTTCTCCTTATTTCCTATGACTTCCTCAGAAGGTTTGGAGGAAGTGATTGGTTGCTCGGAGGACAAGGGTAGCTGCTCGACAAAAGTGTTGGTTGGTTGGAGTTGCTCGGAGCAAGGTTGAACAACAGGGATAGTAGGGACCTGATCTCCAATTATCATAGAAGATTCATCTAAGGAAGCTTCATCCTCTTCTTCTTCTCCAGGAGAGGGAGGAGGGTCATGAGTGTGCTGCTGGAATAACTCAGAATTCTCAGCAACTTTCAGCTCCTGCAAGACTGTAACCCATTCATCCTTAAAATATTTGAGGCTGGCATACTCCATTTGAGAAGACATGGCAGCCAGGCCCTTGTTCCAGCCTTTATCCCAACCAGCACTGAATGATTTTTTAATTGCATTTTTCCTTTTTGCCTTCTCCGAGGAGGTCCTTTCCCTAAGGAGCTCCTCGGCAGCCTTCAACTTCTCTCCACCTCCGTTTTCTGTCGCTCGACATCTTGAAGTTTAACAACTTACTCTTCAGCAGACTTGAGCTTAACTTCAAGCTCTTTGTTGCTCTGTTCAAAATTTTTATTTCTATGCTCAAACTCCTTCAACTTCTTCTTCAATTCCTTGGAGGCAATCACAGCTTGATTTTTGTCCAGCTTAATGGACTTGAATTTCTTCTCCCAAGCAACTTTATCTTCCTCGTACTTTTGATGAGAGTCTTTCAAAGATTGGGTCAGCCCAACAAAATCTTCATCTACTCCTCCCGAGGAGCTTGAAGCCTTGATAGCTTCATCCTTCTTCAAAATGCTGTTGAAACACGTCACCAGCTGAAAAAAAAAGAAATCACTTTAAGTCAATACATGAACATAGTATTAAAAAATAAAGGGGTTGAGCTGAAGATACTTACTGAGGAAATGTGTTGAGCAGCCAGGGTAGTGATTCTCTCACGATAAAGAGTGTCTTCAATGCCTTGGACTTCTGGGATAACCCAGGATTTTACCAAGCCCATAGCAGAGCTCGGAGGAACCAAAGTTAGAACACTACCTTTAACATTAAAAGGTTGAGAGATAGGTTCAGCAGGTCTCTCAGAAGAGCTTTTCTTTAACCTCCTCAGAGGAGCAGGAATATTTTCAACTAAAGACATTGTCTTTATTGGTGATAGGACAATAACCTCGCTCGGAGGAGAGATAGCGACAGTTTTGCTCGGAGCCACAGGGGGCTTCTTGCCAGCCTTCTTGACAGCAGCAGGAGGGGGTACATCAGTGGTTTTTGTCCTTTCTTATGGGACATCTTGTTTACTTTTCTTTGCTTCCATAGTGGCAGAGGCATATTTGTCAAAAAAGGCAGGAGCTCTTCTCTTCTTCATCAGATCACTGATAGGAATACTCGACTCAGAGGAAGAACCTTCCACACAAGTCTCAGAGGCTGGTACTTGGTCAAGATTAACTACCACTGGATGAGGACGAGTAGTGAAATATGAAGTATAGCTTTTGTACTGCACCAAGTAAGAAGCAAATCTAATATGCTCCTCAGCAACAGATTGGTGAAAACTCCAGATAAGTTTTAAATAATTTATATTAACATCAGTTTCCTTTGGAGGTTTCCTTTTACTGTCAACTGCGATAAGCAAAAATCAAATATCAGAGATGCATTTTATCAAACACAAAGAGAATAAGATTTCAAAAATAAAAACAACCTATCCCATTGCCATAAGGTGGACATCAGGGACCTTGGTATACATCATCTCCATTTAATGGAGGGTGTTGCCAATTTTTCATCACCACCCCATGATCAAAGTAATCCCTATTGGCATCAGAAAGATTGACAACTAACGCTCTATTCAAAAACCTAGTTTTTAAATAGAAAGTACTATCGCTGATAACCCATCTGTAGCAATACATAATCTCTGGAATCCCTAAGCGAGTTCCATGAAGTTGATTCAACCTATGTACGCCATTTACTATCCTCTATGTATTTGGAGCTATTCTTGCAGGTACAACATCAAAATATTGGCAAAACTCCGAACACAGGGGATTTGGCGGGAAATAAAAGCCACATTCGGCTACAAAAAGACTGGGGAACCAATGTCCTTCAGCCAAAGAAAAATAAT
This sequence comes from Sambucus nigra, assembly GCA_949130495.1. Taxonomy (NCBI): domain Eukaryota; kingdom Viridiplantae; phylum Streptophyta; class Magnoliopsida; order Dipsacales; family Adoxaceae; genus Sambucus; species Sambucus nigra. The sequence continues at coordinate 472,834,258 of OX422211.1, read as the reverse complement.
CAGAAGGTTCAGAAAGTTCAGAAAGTTCTTCCAAAATAACCCACGAAGGGATTGAAAATTCAGACCAAAATTTGTCAAGCGATTCAACAAGGTAAACCATGATGAACAAAGTAAATAAAGGAGAAGGGAGAAAATCTTACAGAAAAATAGAGATCAGTTGACAACGAACGATGGAAAGAACGACGCACAAGATAGAAAGAAAATGAAGAGTTCAAAGATACAGATTTGAAAAGTGAAAAACGATAGGAATTCTGCCGCGCTTAAATACTTTACCTCTGGGAATAGAGAAAGGGAATGATTACAAGGGAGGACATTTGCGTCTCCGGCGGCTAAAAGAAGAAAAGGGGCACAAATATCGAAGCGGTCATGAAAATTTAAAATATTTATGAGGCCTGATACTATGCGCTCAAAAAGGAGTTATATACATCGAACATTCTCTAAAAACCATAAAAACCAATAATCTGAGCAGTTTTCGAGCAGAATATTCCACACTTTTCTTCAACCTCAAAGTGTGAAACATTGGGGGCTTTTGTTGATACCAAATTTAGTCTGCTGACGTGGACCATTCACTTGAAGACACGTGTCAATCTATATAGCAATTACAAACACTCTCAATGAATAACATACTATCACCGAGCTACTCAAGCGCCCCGAGCAACTCAATCATACCGACCATCTTAGGCACCCCGAGGAGCTTAAGGCTCCGATCAACTTAAGTGTACCGAGTAACTCAGGCGGTTCGAGCAACTCAACATACAGAGCATCCAAATCAAGAGAATCAAAAAGACGACTGCTCATTAAATGCTCATTATTATCGTACAGATGTATATGTCTACTAGATAATAGCGCATTGTCCTTTCACATGTACAGCCTCAAGGCTATAAATACATTGTAACCTCCTCATTAGAAGGGGACTCTGGATCTCTTGGTAAACCACTTATCGAGAATTCCAGTCAAACAGTAACCAATACAAAAATATTGGATGTAAGCCATTCTTATAAGGCTGAACCACTTTAAAAATCTTTTGTCTTATTTATTTTATCTGTGATTGATAAATTAGAGATAATCTAATTTTTTACATCAACACTGACATCAACCCACTGAATCGATCGTTGCACCCTTATGTCCACATAATTGGCCTCAACACTCATTAAGTTCATAGAATTGACCTCGATACGCTGAATCGATTATCATAACTCAAGGTTCATAGAATTTACCTTGACCCTATGAAATGATCATCCGTCCTCAGGTTTGACCTCGACCCTCTGAATCGGTCACTCTCGTCCCTTAAAGTCCACGGGATTAACCTCAATCCCTTTTTTCAGCATCGTTGTGGTATCTATCTTTCAACAGCCTTCATTTGTTCCAAGTTCACCCATCAAGAGGCTTTGTAGACACGCCATCCTAGGACCCCCCCTAAGTACCTCCTTAGGACCATAACACTCATTCATTCACTATAAACCCTAGGTCATACTTCGAGTACTGATATGGAGACCACCGAGCGCTCTTGGTTCCTGTTTGATTCCGATCAACGCTCCATCTTGAGTGAAGGTCAATTAATATTCGAATGATTCTGAATTCCCTTTCCAACAGTTCAGAAGAACGATCTGTTTTACTCTGATTATTAAGCCACTAGGCACTCTCGGGTCCCATTTGACTCTGGTTAACTCTCTATCTTGAGTGAAGCTCAAGGAATACTCTTTTCAATGGTCCATACCATATTCGAATCATCCTCATTGTTCAGTCGAACGATCCGTTTTACTCCAAAGGGTCACCAAGCACTTTCGGGGCCCGTTTGACCTTGATCAACTCTCTAAACCAATTGAAACTAAATTAAATATTGAAGGTCACTGAATTCCCTTTCTAACGGTCAATCTTGCATGTGAATTAGCCTTACAGTTCGAACGAACAATCCATTTCCCTCCGAAAACCTCTCATCCAGAGACCATCAGGCACTTTCAAGACTCGTTTGACTTCGGTAAACTCTCGAACTCGGGAGTTGCTCAATGGATTCTTAAAGGGTCTGAATTCCCTTTACAACGGTCCGCCTCGTACGATTTGGACTTATGATTTGCATTTTATGAACATTGTTTTGAAAAATCATTTTGGGCTACATATAGTCACCTCAATAACCCTTCCTATCAGCAAGGTGTCCTTTTTCTTTCCCGATAAGGCAAACACCATGCCAATAGCAGGACAAGGGCTATGTTGACTAGCTCCTCCTAGATGAAATTCCCCTGTAAATAGTCCATGACCTCACCATTGGAAACAACCCCTCTTAGAAAATCATAAAATATTATCCTCATAATCAGTGCCTTTCCTTTTCTCAAAAAGTCCTTTTTCCCATGTTCTCTTACCTCACATCCTTACCATAATTGGTAATTCACCCCACCTATCTACATCACTTCCATATCACTTCAAAATCAACACGCTTGCATTATAAAGTAAGCAACAAGCATCCATAAGAAGGCCTATTTCTCTACTCATTTCTCTAGTTTTTCAATTTTAGTGTTATTTATCTTATTTCTATTTTATGCTTTTCTTTCATTATATCACATTCACTAGTATCTACTCTTTATTAGTAGTATTGCACATAGTTTATTTTCATAAAAACACCCAAAAAGACAAAATAAGGGTTTATCCTTAAGCTCCAAAAGCGGGACTTCCATTTTTATGTCTTCACTCTTAAAACACATTTTCTTCACATACACATAAGAGGATCCCCACATATGGATTATTGGGTTTAACCCCGCCCTTATGCTATTTTCAAATTATGTGGACTTTAATGCCCCTTGGGCTACGTAGTCATATTGGTCCAATCCCGATATTCGAGTCCTCCCTTTTTCATTTTATATATCTTATTATATCTATTTTGTGAGTTTTAGACTCCTACATATTTGTGTCTTGTCTGATGTACACATTAGCTCTTTCATAGCGATTTTTTATTTGATGAACACTTGCATCATATTTTTATCTTTATTTTTAGGTACACTCCTACGGATGAGTACCTTGGCCCCTTCCATGATGCGAGTTGGATGATTCCATTCTCCCATAACTTATATTATACACATGTACACTCACATCACGTAGTTTACAAAAGAGAGGATCAACATTATTCCAAGATAGATCGAAAGGGTGGAATGGAAGCCTAACACCTTCTCATTATGTAACTTAGTTTTCGGACCTTCGCAATATTTGGTTTCACATACATCAGTTTGGCCTTGATGTCATTCTCTTAAGGTGGCGACATTCTTTTGCCTACTTTGAGAAAAATAGACTGGCGAATCTATCTCTTTGTGTTACCCCAATTTGATGACTGCCAATTTTGTATTCGAGGCTAGACCGTGAAAAAAGGAAGAGAGAGAGAGAGAGAGAGAGAGATGGGGAGGGGGAGGGATCTTTTTTCCTCCCCACCATCCTGACAATCGAGGGCTCCCGAGTAGCGTGCCAAAGGAATCTGGCCATAGATGGCCATAATAACATTTGATTACCTCTTGATGAAAAATAGTGATTGAATGGGTTGGATTCTAGTCCACGTCTTCTTTAATTTATATAAAAATGATTGTTGACCCATCTGAATCAAATTGAAATATGTAGTCATCTAAAGTAATAGTATTTTGTAGCCACGCATCCAAAGGACCAATAGATGAATACAAAAAAGATGAAGGGATAGCAAGATAAGGATCACCCATTGTAGTTTACTACTCATGAATATATATATATATATATATATATATATATATATATAAGGAATCAAATTGACTCAAAACCATCTAAATCCTAAATTAAACAAAGCAATTTGAATTATCTAATTTAGTTTAGTAGAATTTCAATTTTAAAATCCACTTTTCTCGAAATTAATCGACGATAACATGGGTCTCCAAATGAATCTCACTAATTGGAAAGATCCTACTATTTGATAAGGGAGAAATTAAAAAGACAACCAACTACAGTTATTGCCTCAAATCCTGATTTTAACTCCACGTAGGTGTTCGGTATGAAGATACATGAAAAAATGCCAATCCTAGACAAGTTAAATGGAACCAATTTGACAAGTTCATGTTGGAGTAACTTTTAATTCTAGTCTTGTGAAGAGCTTTTCTACGAGCCATACGATACCCTAAGGCCTGCATCTAATTGATTTTAAATTAAAGGTGACGGGTCGGGATATGCAAATGCTTGATTAATTAGTGATTTTTGGGCCAAGGAAGGGTGGTGAAAAATCCACCTCATCTTTCACACGGGTTATTCCCTTGAGTAAATTTATACAACATGCTAATTTAAATGTGAAATTAAATCATACAGGAGCACACAAAAATGTACCTTCGGTTGGACTTTTACGGCCCCTTGTTTAGGTTAGGATGAAGTTTAAGTTGATGTCAATCGAGTAAAAATATCATCTACGTTTCAGTTATCCAGGAGAGTTCCTTGTGCTCGTGGAAAGATTGCATAAATATTCTTCATGCCCTCTCACCGTTGCACACTTTTTCCGAATTTTTCTTCACTTTTGCCATTTTTAGCTTCTTTTTGTATTTTTTTTGTGAATGTGCTTTAGATTAAGTGGGAGATTGTTGGGGTTTATTCTTAAAACCATGGGTAAAATATAGTATTATTTAATTATAAAGGTTTGTTTCACATTTTGAAATGAGAATCAAGTTTATGAGAATGCTTTATAGGAATTCTAGTGAGTTGACTTTGGGTTGATCACAAAGAGATTGGAATTTCGATTCTAGCATTATTGAGAAGTTCACAACCTATATAGGAAGTTCACATCCTATTGAAATGGTTGCGATGTAATCCTAGTAGTTTATCTCAAATTACGGTAACTTAGATGATGGTTCAAGAACTTGGGCGATAGTTCAACAGAGGATTGTAATTGTTACATCCCTGGAATGTATTGAACAAGACCACCCATGATATTTGAGCCTAAGGGATTCCTTAATTAGACTTGGACAATCTCACACCATTTGCAAAGGGTGCATAGATTCTTAATTCCCGGAATTATGAGGATTAGAATTCTTATATGGTTTTTGATTTGATTGATATGGGTTCGATTCAATTTTAGATTGAATCAAATGATCACTGCATATTGGGTGATATTTATGTAAGTAGGTCTGCGATATTAGTTTGAAGGAATCTATATACGGAGATATCTTGGATTGTGGTACCCTCTTGATAGACTTATAGGATTTGATTCCACCAGTACACCTAATTAATGGATTATTTATAATACGGTGGACTAGCAAAATAAGTTTAAGTCCGAGAATTAAATAATTGATTAGATGTTGGTCAAAGTCAATTAGCGATAAATTGATTTAACCAAGTAGGTATCGAAAGCTTGACGTGAGGATCCATATTATGCACAATAATTAACTTAACAAATAAGACCTCATTATATTCGAGTGATTTCTAAGATAATTGCATTGGAGTGCAATCATAATTATTTAGTGAAACTAATTATGATTAAATAAATAAATAAACTAAATTATAGTAAATATAATTTAGGCTTTTCGAGTATTTATTTATAGGTAATTTAATGATTTGTCTTGGGTCCCTAGTGTAGTCCATATACCCAAGTAGTCAGGCTCATTCTCTCAAGTAACCCAATTTGGCCTAAGTAAACCTTTTTTACTTTTACATAAAGGTGTGGGAAGAGGTTTTAATTATAATTATTCATGTTTAGGATTTGAGAGGGGTGAGAGAAAATAAAATTCATATTTTTATGCAGAGGGCTAAAGAGATACCACCATATCTTAATCATAAGCAAAGGTTTTCATCTCAAAAGGTGTCCATCCATCTACCTGACTTCGGGGAGGATCATACACTAGAATATCCTGGCATTCAAAAGGTTTAAAAAAGATTTTGGAGATCCAAAAGAAGGCATCCCTACATCATCAACAAATATTTTTCTCCCCATCAAATTACAATAGGATAAGCAAAGGTATTGTGTTCTAAATTCTAGGTTTTTTCTTCGAATCTAGCTTTTAATTTTACCTCTTTCTAATGTTTGATTAATCAAAGACTCATGGTTGGAAATTTTTATTGTGAGTATATAGATTCCCAGCAAGACTCTTTAGTTTATCATTCATAGTTTTTTTTATTATGGATCGGTGGTAGGTTCCAAAGTTGTTTATCTCAATTAGTTTGATTCGCGATAAATTTACCGTGTGGAGACTTATTCACTTTATTTATTTAATTATTTATAACTCATAGTTGTTACCTCACTTTATTAGTATCTTATTATTTATTATTGCAGATGGTTTTTGTTTTCATTATTTATCGTTGATGATTATAATGATAATTATTATTTGATGCCCCTTGTCTTCGGTATATTGTACTGGCCACCGAGTACGTGGAAAATAGTGGTGTTACAAATATATTGGTTTATTTGCAAATTCTTGATAAATATGCACATCATTTCACATTTCTTCTATATACATTATGCGAACATCGATTATATTCCAAGTTTTCAAAATGTGGGTTTTGTTGCAAGGGGTTTAGCTTTGGGACACGTTTTTCCTGAGACAGTGATATCAGCGGTAACTAGTAAGGTGTCTGTAATAGTAGCATAGGAGTCACCCACTACACTAATGGAGGTTTGTAGTTTTCTTTGGTTAGCGGGGTATTACAAATGGTTTATTCAGCATATCTCTATGATTACGGGATTGTTGACACACTTGACCAAGAAAAGGATAGCGGTTATATAGGACGAGCACTGCCAACGAGCTTTTGAGGAGTTGAAGAGCTAGCTCATGTCTGTACTGGTACTAGCATTATCGCATAGTGGGATAGACTACTTGGTGCACACCGATGCTTCTTTATACGATCTTGGAGGAGTATTAACTTCGGAAGACAGTCGTATATCTTATGCCTCTCCTAACCTTAATCCTCACAAGGGGAAATTGGCAACAATGGTATTTACCTTTTGTATCTTGAGATATTACCTTTCGATGGAGGGGTTTATATTATTCACTAATCATAAGAGTCTTTAGTATTTATTCACTTAGCAAGATTTGTATATAAGGCAGCATCGATGGTTGGAATTTAGGAAGAATTACTATATTAGTACTTATTATCATTCGGACAAAGTGAATGTGAGATAAGACACTTTGAGTCATAGACCCAAAGTGATGTTGTTAGTGACTTGAAAGTCATAGTGGGGTTCACTTCGGACATCGAATGAGTTAGTCGACATTTTTAGGGTCATTTTGTTGTAAGTCCAGAAATTATTATTCGATTGGTGAAGGCACAAGCTACATATTCTTCTTATCAGGATAAGGTTCAAGGATTGTTAGGAAGTGGTGTGTCATTTTATTTATTTGGTTGAGATGGGGGACTTAGATTCGAAGTCAGGATAATGGTCACAGTATTGATCGAGGCTCATATATCTAAATTTGTGGTGCATCCTGGGGGTAACAAGATGTACCAAGACATAACACGTTAGTATTGGTGGGTTAGTATGAATATGGATATAGTGGAGTTTGTATCCAAATGAACCATGTATCATATGGTGAAATTCGGCCATCAGTGATCGCCAGGTGCCATACATCTTCTTAGGATTCTATTATGGAAGTGTGAGCGCATTTCTATATATTTTGTGGGAGCAACCTGACTCTTTATCATAGAGTTTATGCGACTACATGGGGTAGCGTTGTATATGGTGTTCGATAGGGACCATACTTTTATATCTCACTTTTATTCAAGTTTTTAGGAGACGATGGGTGTGCAGTTTAGTTTGAGTACCTCGTACCATACACAATGAGATAGGATGACAAAACTAGTTAATCAAACTCTGTAGAATATGCTATGAGCATGTGTGCTTGATTTTTAAGGGCAGTATTAGATTAGGAAATTTATTCGGTATTTTAATTGGTAAATGAAATGATTAATTTAGTTATTAACTTTTACATGCCAGACTTTATGGTAATTAGTTATTTATATTAAAAAAATATTGTGTGCTTAATAACTTAATTATGTGACTAAGTAAAATAATTGGGTGATAACTTATCGGTATGTAATTTTAGTAAACCTCATATGTGCTTTATGGAAATGTTCAATTTATTTTTTCATGGGACTTTTTTTTACTAGATGGTGATTTTGGGTTGGTATTTCAGGATTATTTGGTAGCCTAAATAGCGTTAAAAAGATGGGGCATTGCATTTATGGGTTGAGTGACATGTTGGGTCAAGTTTGGGAACTTATGGGTTTGGCTTTAAGGACTCTAAGTAGGGTGGTAATTCTTGGCATGGCATGATAACACGACAAAATAAGACACGAAATTGACTCGAAATTAACACGACTTTTCGTGTCTGTGTTTTTTAACATGAAGTCATGTCTTGTCGTATTCGTGTCAGAAATTAAACACGAAATTGAGGGAAAACATGATCCAATTAACAAAAATTGACCTAAAAACACGATCCAATTGGCACGAAAACACCACAGTGGGTAATCTCTTTTAAATAGTGCACTTTCACCCTTTATACACACCCTCCAATTTAGGCCACATGTCCTCCTCTAAGAAACTACCAAACTTAAAAGATAAAATCCTAAAGTACTTCATCATTCCCTCATTTTCATCTGCCTTTTTTCTTCACAAGGTGAGAGCAAAACCTAAATATCCCTCCACACTCCTCCACACACCCTTACGGATCCATATCCACACTCCTCCACACACCCTTACGGATCCATATCTGATCTCCCCTCCACAAAATCCATCACCTTGTCTTTATCTCCCCATCTCCAATCGAACAACAAGCATCTCCGGACCATTTTCGACGGAACAAAAGCATCTTCGGCTCTATCTCTAATCGAAAAAAAGGTCTACTCCATCTTCATCTGAGGTCGAAAAGGAATGGTCCACCATCATTATGAATGCCAATAAGAAACCCAAAGTCACTTTTTGATGCAATGATTTCCCCTAATTTTTGTTATGCATTCTTGGGTTTTGTGATTAAATTTGTATGTCTATATAAAAGAGTTTAGTTTTGTTGATAAAACATATAAATGTATGAAATTGTTATTGGTTTATATTTTATCTTGTTGATAACTACTACTATATATTCCTTGGATTTAAGATTTAGAATGAGAAATGATAATGTAATTTGGTAAAAAAAATGAGGTTAATTATTCATGTTTGTCATTTTTTTGTGTCTAACGTGTTTGATTGGGTGAAGAAAAAGTTAAACGTGTTAAACATGGTGTATCGTGTTTTAAACGAGTTGGGTTTTTGGTAACAAAACAAATATGACCCTGTGACGTGTCGTGTTCATGTTGTCTAAAACCCTGTTATATCGTATCATGCCAGGCTAAAACGCAGCTCAAAAATACGATTTGCCACCCCTAACTATAAGCTAAAGAAAAATTTGAATGAATAAAAGTGATGAGTTTAGCTATAAAATATAGATTAATTATATCTTTAGACACTTATCTTTATTAAAAAAACCTAAAACCAAGGCTAGATATTAGGTTACTTGTGGGGCAAGTTGGAGGAAAAATTGGAAGAGGAGAGTTTGAAAAAATTAAGGAGATAGTTGGGAAATTAACAATCAAGAGCAATAATTCATCCTAAACTAAAACGCAAAAACTATATCATACTATTCTCCTTGGATTCATGAAATAATATAAAAAAAATATGTTTAGAAAGTATAATAATTAATAATCTGTTAAAATTAATTGTATAATACTTGTAATGGGACCCTTAATTGAGTAATTGAATCCTGATTGGTAAAATTGGTATCAAGTAATTAAAATGGATTTATTTTAAACTAAATCTTCATCTTGTGGATTTTTTTTTTGTATTCGACATCTAATAATTTGGAATTGATATGTGCAATTTTGTGATAAAATTAAATTAGGGTTCATGTTAGACTCATGATAACTAGTGGAATTGATATATCCTCTTTTAATCAAAATGTTAAATTTGTTATCAAAATATGAAATGTGAGAACTTATGATGATATTTGAATTCGTGATTGTTTATGTTTATTGTATAAATCACATGTTAAAAATCATATTTTAGGCATTAGGGTCCTTATAATATTAGATGCCAAAATTGTATTATTAATCTTTTTAGAATTTCCAAATTCATGAATTATGTGTTAAGAGATGTAGTTTTCTAGCCCTAAACATCGTCAAAACAGTGTAAATCAATTTGGGATCATTAAAATTGAATTAAGATGAATTACGTAAATAACCATGGGGGCATAATCAATTCGATGTTATGAAATTATTTAGGAATGATATTAGGACAATGTTAGTTGATATTTTTACTTGTTGGTAAGGTTATGGGTTGAGAACAGTTAAGATGAATTATAAACTAAATTATGTATATAACATAGGGGCATAATCGGTTCATTAGGGGTTATGGGCTGAGAAAATTTAACAACCTAAATATAATGAATAATTAATTAACACGTAATTGGTATGCATAAAATGATATCGATAACAAATGGGTTAGAACAGTTTGAGAATATTTTGAATGATGAACTAGTAACATTAGGTAGGCCCGTATGTCAAAGAATAATTATACCTCTTGTGCTATGGTGGGGCATGATTGTGTTATCAATTAACGTGAGAGTGCACGTTATCTAATGGACCAATTTATATAATTATATACCACACACAAAATTCAATTTTAATCAAACTTTATCTTTAATTAATTATGGTGTGCATACGAGATGATTTTAAATTTTTATTTCCAAGCCAAGCATGCAAATAAACACGGGATGTAGAAAATTCCTAAGAAGGGAAAAGCCTTTTTATATCAGCACTATTAAGAGTTTTAATTACAATCGACTTACAAAACAGTTAGCTACATTAAGTTAGATGTGCAGAGTCTTCAAAACTTCAATAGATACGACTCAGCTCTAGAGTCATCCACAGCTAGTGATCTACCCTAGGTATCAACTGATCAACCTCATCTTCTTCTTCAGCAGTGAAACCTTAATCCACAATCTTAACAATAGATAAAAATCTCTACAAAGTGATTTCATCAAGAATCCTTCTTATGATAAGTAAAGTGATCTTGAATAATTTCAGGGGTGAGGAATATGATATGAGATATTTTATCACAAAAAGAGAACTTAAAAGTTTTTTTTTTCTTCAAAAGGAGTTCTTTAAGTATCTTATCCCGTTCAGCCTTTTTATAATAAGGGTTGATAAAAAGGATAAACACAAAAGATACAAGAAATATAATCTTTAAAAAAAATAGCCCGTTCGTTCGAACGAAACGGGATGTCATTCGAACGACATCAAACGAGAAGTTCGAACGAGATTCCATAAGAACGTCCAAAATGTTTCGTTAGCATCTCGTTTGAACAACTTTGAACGACCCACATAATCTCGTTCTAACGACAGTCATCTTCGTTAGAATTTTGTTATGTAAAAAATAGCCTCATAAAAGATAACTAATCCCCATAACATATTAAGAAACCTTTTACCACAATCTTCTGCCATAATTGTTGAGACTAACAAATCTTCCAATCTCTTTGGTCTTCAACAAAGTCTTTGAGTGCTAAGAAGTTGTGTCGGTGTCGTGTTTGTGTAACGAGATACGTCAAATCAAATAAAATAACAAGAAATCATAAAACTTTCTCTTACAAATCTCCCCCTTTAACCACCCAAAATTACAAAAAAAAATGGAACGTAGAATTTTTGCAAGTCTTTAATGAATCGGATCTTTCCTTTGGCCAGCTTTGTTTTCATCCTATGTGGGTCCAAATGATCATCATCCAAGCTGAACGTCCTAGACACATGAGACAAACAAAGATACCGTGATGCATAGAGTTTTAAACAGAAATAAAAACTCCCCCTCAATTTGTTCTCCCCCTTTTTGTCCGTGATAAACAAAGGAATCGAAACTAAACATGAAATAAAAGCATCTTAAAAAAAAGTAGGATATCAACACAAGATTAATCAAGTAAGCTTAGGTGATGATAATCTCAAAAGGCAATGTATAAACCAACTAATTTTGAAATTTTTCATTTTTCTTTTGAAGATAAAGTATAAAATGAACAAATACAACATACCATATAATAACACTAAAATATTCGAATCATGAATGTGGAATGTTGGGTTTGCATAGGTAAATCAACATATACAGTCATAGCATGTGTGCACAAAGTTTTGAAAAATTTCTTAACGAAATATCTTAAAGTCGACCTTAGGTGTAAAACTAGTGAACTCAAGTGAAATTGACTCAAATTAATTAACATATCATGAACATAAATGATTCTCACACCAATGATGTCAAACTATGTAATATTTTTTCGAGACATTTTAGTTGTGAAAACTCATTGATCTTCGACTTTAACTCCCTCAAATTCTCACATATATGATGATAAACTCTCGATTATTTTTGAAGAAATTCATGCTCATATGTAGCGAAGCATCAATGAATCAAAAATTGGCCTGGCACTTCTATTTTTATGTTCCTTTAATCTTTTTAGGCTCTTTTATGCAAATGACGACTATTAACACAAAGATATATTTACCGTTCGCATCCCCTTTCCATTGCTTAACAAATAACACAATTTTTCAAAAAAATAACTTAAATCTCGGCAATGGTTCTTACACGTACAACTTTATCTCTTTTTACATTTGTTTCGTTATAAAGCAAAGTTGAGATGAGAATATCGTATGCGACAAGTGGCAAGTAAGTGCAATGTTCAAACAAGTTCGTGCAGGTGTGAATTAAAGGAGACTAGGAGTCAAACATGTAAAAAGTAGTCATCAAATAGCAACATAATGAATCCACACATTATTAAGCACACTGATGAAATAACGTCGTGTCCCAAAACACTGCGAAAAACTCACATGAAAAAATAAATGGGTGATCCGAACATCTTAAATGTTCATCCATATATAGTGGAAAAAAAAATTACAAAACTCTTTTTGTCTTTTTCAAATTTTTTATCAAAAATAAAATATTTTTGCCTTTTTCTTAAAAACCAAAAATCTTTCTGTATTTTTCAAAATTTTCAGAAAAACAAAACTCTTTTTGGATTTTTCTAAAAATATCAAAATGAAAAATATATATACAATGATAACACTGATAATATAATCGAGAAATAAGAATATAAGGTGTAAATATAATAATCATTCTACACTAGATAAAGTATTCGAACTCAATCAACAGTGCAAATACCTAAAGATTTCCTAAGATCCTTAAATCGAAGTGCATATAAAGGTTTCGTGAATATATCGGCTAACTGACGATCGGTGCTCATAAAGCTCAAGGGCACGACCTTCTTCTCAACTAGGTCATCCAAATAGGCAGACAAACGATCATCGGTATCGAAGGAATACCAAATACCGTATGATATAGTTCCACTCACGTTTTTTATGATAAGTTTAAGTGCAAGTAAGTGTGACTCTTTTAGGGACGGTTGGTATCGCGCACAGACTCCAACAGTAAAGGAAATATCAGGATGACTAGCAGTCAAGTATAGGAGACTACCTATTATACTCAGTTAAACGCTTACTCTACGTCCTTGCCTAAAGCGTCTTTGCTAAGCTTTGTCGATGTACTCATAGGAGTGCGTGAGTGCCTAGTGGAGTGTAAACCAAACTTCTTCAAAAGGTCTCTTGTATATTTGGATTGAGATATGAATATCACATCCTGAAGATGATGAACCTGGAGATTTAGGAAGAATGTAAGCTCATCTACCATGATCATCTCAAACTCACTCTTCATCTCCTCCTCAAAAGTCTGAGCATGTCAAGAGTACGTGGATCTAAAGACTACATCATCCATATAGACTTGAGAAACCATAATAGCACCACCCTGTCTCCTCACAATCAACGTCTTATCCACTCCCCCTCTCTTGAAACCACGAGCCAAGAGATAGGAAGTGAGCCTATCGTACCATATAAGGCCATATCAATATAATTGACGTGTCATGGGTGCTTAGGGTCTTTAAACCCTTTTGATTATTTCACATAAACCTCATCTTATAGAATTCAATTCGGAAAGGCACTCTTCACATCCATATGATATAACTTGAAGCATGGATGACATGCTATGGAGAGTAGTAAGCGAAAGAACTCAACATAAGTAACAGGAGAAAATGTCTTGTCAAAGTCTACACATATGATATGTGTTTAGCCCTGAGTGACCAACCTAGCCTTATTGTGAACTATGGTACCGATCGTCACTTTGTACCTATCATATTAGATTCTCTAGGTCGGGGAACTGACTCCCAGACATCGTTCTTGTGAGAGTGAAGCAACTCATCTTGCATGGTAAAAATCCAATGCTCATCTTTGAGGGATTTTTTCTCACTCTTGGGCTCGACTAAGGAGGTATAGCACAGATAGCTAACCATATTTTCTAGTTGAGCACTAGTCTTTCCATCCAGGATCACAAAATATAGCGAAAGGATCATGACTCTTATGAAACCAAGATGGTGTCTCCCCTAAATAAGGAATGCGGTCCACTATGATAATATGAGGAAGGATGGGATCATCACCAAGGGGTACATCATCCTCACACTATGGCCTAGGAGCAATAAATGTCAATGGCTTATCATCTCTAATCGTGACGTTTATTGACTCCCTAACCTTATAGATTACAAGGTTAAAAACCCTATAAGCCCTACTAATTGATGAATATCCTAAAAATATCCCATCGTCGCTCCAGGAGTTGAACTTTTTCAATTGCTCTCTATCTCGCAAGATGTAGCAAGTACTCCCAAAGACATGAAAATACTATATATTTGTCTTTTTCCCTGTCCAAAACTCATAAGGTGTGTAAAGTGTGTTCGGATGAAGATATACCCTATTCACCGTATGGTATGCGGTACTCATCGCCTCTACCTAAAAATGTCAGGGGACATTTCTCCTAAGAAGCATGGATCTTGACATCTCTTGTATTGTTCGGTTCTTCCTCTCAATAATTATATTTTATGAACGAGCACAAATGATCGAAAACTCATGTTTGATGCCCACTTTATCACATTAAATATCCACTTTAGCATTTTTAAATTCAGTACCGTTGTCACTACGCATCTGATTAATAGTGACACCGTGTTGGTTTTTTAGGGCATGGCCCTTGGTTGTAAGGAATTCAACCACATCGGACTTTTCTCTAAGAAATCCTACGATAAAATATCTAAAAACGTCATTGATCATCACGAGAATATATTTCTTACCACCTAAGCCCTCTGAGTGAGTAGGACCCATAAGATCCGTATGAATCAACCCCAAAACACGGGAGGTGGTAATGGTATTCAACTTTCGATGGGGACTTTGAATTTTCTTTCCTTGTTATCAAGGTCCACAAACCGAGGAAGTCGATATTCCAAGTGATGGTAAGCCAAGAACTAGGTCCTTTTTCACTAATCTCTCAAGATCTCTAAAGTTCACATGACCTAGTCGTTGATGCCAAAGGTCCAAAGTGGAGATTGTGGCATTATTGCACACAAAAAAGCACTTGGGCACAATTCCATAGAAATTATCTTCGGTCCTCACACTTTATAGTAGAATTTCACCGAATTGATTATAAACGTTACATGCAGACCGATCAAATTTTACCACAAAGTTTACGTCGCACAGTTGGATTATGCTAATCAAGTTCGCTTTCAGCCCTTTCACATATAAAACATTATCTAGTTTAGGGAAATCGAGTTTCTTAACACATCCACACCCTAAAATACTAGACCTACTCCCTTCTCCAAAAGTGACTTTACCTTCCTTGCTATCCTCAATGTGAAGCCCTTATGCTTTTGACTCATTTGAGTCTAGACTGTATAAGAGCTCATCTAGTTTGGAAATTGTGACAAAATAGTGTCTATCCTAGAAACCAAAGAGCTTCAGAGATTGGGTTGCTTCTTCTTCTATCTATCATGTAATGATCCTAAGACTATAGCCATCACTCACACACTTAGAATTTGATTCTTGCATATCATATTGCACCCCTATGTGTTTTAATGTTGTGAGTGTGTTTAAATCCCTCAATTTGATTTTTAATAATTTTTTGGGAATTTAAAACATATTTTAAACAAGGTTTTATTTAATTAAAATTTGATTTAAAAAGTCTTGGGGTTATTATATAAATATGGATTGTTGTGTTTATTGGCCTAAAGTTACTCTGGGTAGAAACCGAAAGCGCTAGAGACTTTAGGGTTGGCTTTGTAATTATTTTGGGACGCGCGTTTACATTCATCCTTAGGCCTACACCTGGTGTCCTCTGATTGGCCTGAACTGTGTTTCTTTACTGAGACAAACCATCGCGTGCTTTCAGCCCTTAGATCAACCCTTATCGATGGCCTGCATGTCTTTTGAGTGAATCCCAGTGTAAACCCTTTAACCAATCACAGCCTGTTTAATCCACCGCCTGCTGTGAACCCTTAGATTGTAGTCAAAGGAGCTTGACTCAATCAGAGCCCTTGATTTTGAACAAAGCTCTGGAATCTTCTTCTCTTCCTATTTAAAGGCCTCTCATCTCAGCCTTCGAAAGCTTTTGCCATTTTGAAAAGTCTCAGAAAATAGAGAGGAGAGAGAAGAGAGAGAAGAGAGAAGAGAGAAGTTAGAGAGAGAAACCAAACCCTAGTTAGAAACCTTAACTTCGTCCAAATACCTCTCAAGCCCAAACTACTTACCTCTCCAGAAAAACCACCATAACCAAATAAACACCATCCTTAGTGTTTTCCTGGGTTTATGAGAGTTCTGGTTAAGAGATCTTGGGTTGCTGAAATCCTTGTGTTCACATATCTTATTTCCAACTTAGACATAGACTCAGATCTTGTTTCTCTTTCAATAGAAATCATAGATCTGAAGTTTTTCATGTCACAGCACACTTAGTTGCATTTATTTCTCATCTTGAGAATTTCGTTGTTGATTGTTTTCTGTTAAAATATTTTCTTACTTCAGAATCAACAATAAGATGTTTTTCTATTTCTGTTTTTACAAAACCTAACCTGACCTAGTGGGATTCGCACTTGGAGGGTTCTCAATCCACATAATATTTTCAAAAGTGATTGAGAAAGGTCTTGACCGATTTCTTAAGCAAGATCTCCGTGGAATCTGGGTTATTTTGAAAGGTCAAAAAGGTTCTTGGTTTTGTAAGAAAGAAAAATAACAAATACACTGCATATAGACTTTATATGTGATTTGTTAGGATCGTCTGTAACTAATAAGTGTGTGTGTGTGCATGCATGTGTTTTAGAACACCATTCACAAACATCTTCACACTACAAACACTCAAAGTGTTGGCTATAAGATTTGGTGAATAATAAGTCGACGTAAAGTGCTGGAACAAAGAAGAGTTGACAAACTGAGACAACTACATCAACAAACAAGATCTGCAGAAAAGTTAAGGACGCCAGAGGGTACAATCCTGAACTTGTATAGATTTGTTTTGTGTGCATGTTAGTTAAATAGGTTGTAACTCATATATTTGTTTTAGTGATTGTTTTTGTTTTACTCCGTAGAGGGAGTCGTGGATGTTTCCTCAAGGTTGAGGTTTTACCACGTTAAAAATCCTGAGTATCAATATTTCTACATCTTCTCATCCCATTCTGTTTGTGTGCTGAGTTTAAAACATTTTAAACTGTTTACTAAAACTTGTTATCAAATCTTGTCCTAATCTCGTACATACTTTTGTTAACACATCTTGTGTTCAAAATCGTTTTTGATTTAAGTAAAGAGTTTCTTCAACAAACTTTCGGAGTTGCTTAAATAGTTTATTTTCATAAACGGCTTTGGCAACGCTATTTCACAATGTGGATAAAAAATGAAATGTCACCAGTCATGTGCCTAGAGAACCCACTATCAAAATACCATTGGGTAGTATTTTGAACCTTGAGATCAACATGCACGAAAAGGGCTTTGACATCTTGCTTAGGTACCCAAGTGGAGGTAACCTTTTGCTTGCCCTTCTCGTTATTAACTCTAATCGGAGCATTGGAAATGTTATCAAACGACAAATACATCCGTTGAAATTATTCCATTAAGCTCTGTAACGTTGCGACTAGGAACTCAACTTGCTCTCTAAGACTAGCAAAGTCGCTAGAGCGATACGTGGGAGTATATGCACGCCTATTTCTAACTAGTTTATAAAAAATATCTCTCTAAGGTGACTTCTTCTCTTGCAAAAGGTGAAAATATAGTCTTGTTTGAGTCTACCTTGGTTCGATTTCTTAGTTTGAACTTTCTTTTGTGGTTTCGATTGAGGGCGATAAGGACTAACCACAAATTTAAGAACTGGTTCCGGTGCGGTATGGGAAGTGGATGCACCATCATAACCTATTCCATGCCTTTCACCAAAACCTAAAGTGGGGTGAGAAGCATCTTACCTACCTTCTTCGATGTATCCTCTATAGTTACCTTGACCTCGCCGACACGTTTGATATTTTTCTCGAGCTGGGATATAAGGATTTCAAGTTTCTCATGAGTCTTTATGGATGCTTAGAGATCTCTTGAAAGACTAGCCACCTTGTTGGTTAAGTCCCCATTCCTTCTCTCAACTAAATAAAATCTATCTCCCAAAACTTCTCTTATCGAGGACTCACTCTCTCTCGGCACTCTCGGCACTCTCAACTCCTTTTCTAAGGATAAGACTCTCATATATAAACCTTTATTTTGTTTCTTAATTTTAAGGGACTTATCATAAAGATCGTCATAGGAGTGTTGTAGGTCACTCTCGCTCTCACTTAAAACATTTTCCCCCTCACTCTCTTAAGAATAACTAGACTCACTATTGAGGTATCCATGTTTAGTAGCTTCCCCATCAGCATGAGGTGCACTTTGTGTACAAATATGACTAGCCATAAATGCGGTGAAGTTACATCCATGTGGTGATTCATCCCCCCGAACTCACCGACTCATCCTCATTATCACTAAGCATGATATTTAAGACAGTTTTAACTTTCCCTTGTCTCATTAATCTAGTTAGACACTCATGAGATTTGTGACCCTTTCCCTCACACTCATAACATCTCTCCTCGCCTTTCTTTGGGAAATATTTCTTTTCTTTTTCAAAAATTTTCTTGCCCGATTTATATTTTTTATCTTTCTCTCAAAAAAAAAAATTCTTTGGAAATATTTTTCTTTTTAAGTTTGAGAAACTTTTTGAAATTTTTAGTAAAAAGGGCTAAGTCATCTAAATCAAAATCATACTCAGAATTCGGTGACACTTCCTCTTTCCTTTTAGATTGGTCTTTTAGTGAAATTTTATTTTCCTTAGTCTTAATAGTTTTAGGGAACTGTAGGAGGGTAACTATACTGGGGTCTATGAATAATTGGAAAGGGTGAGGCATGACCCACTCCAATGGACCCTGCCTTTAAGGTCCTTCAAGAACTTCTAGAGCATCACCGGGTAAAACCTTCTCATTTTGGTAAAAATGGAACCAAAGTAAGAACTACTCCTCACACGAAGATGAACTTCACAACAATAATAGTAACTTTCCCTCAAGAGAAACTCTTGTGAATGATGGTTGTCAGTGTGGAGTGAAAGAACAAGACACTCAGCACTTAGAGAGAGAGCAGGGAGAGAACACTAGGTATCTGGGGTGATTTTGACAGAGTAATTGTATGAATTGAGTTATAATTATGACTTGACCTTGCCCAAGGGTCCAATTTATATTTGGGCACTAGGGCTGAGTTGGCACTTTTGGGGCGCCAAAACTGAGGGGGTTAGTGAGGGACAAGGCCTTCAATGTACCTTTTTTCCATATATGTGTTCAGTCGCCTGTCCCCTCTCACAGGTGCCACCTGGTGTAAACCAAAGTCAAAAGGCAAATATGTTTGCGCTTGAAGACAAAATATCTAATTTGATAAATATATTTTAAAACGTTAACTTGTTGTATAAACTTTGTAAACCTGAGGAGGAGCTCAAGGACCACCCCCTCTACAATCTTTTAAAAACTTGAGGAGGAGCCTCAAGGACCACCTCCTCTAAAAAAATTTACAAACTTGAGGAGAGGTATCAAGGATCACCTCCTCTAAAATCATTTTATAAACTGTTTATTTCTTATGAGCAATCCCTTAGTTGCTCACTTTAATTATGACTGGGTGTGAACTGTGTAAGGACTGGGTGACCCCTAGGGTCTATCTACTAGTGTTTTATCAATCTTAAAGTGGTAAGTTGTTGAGCTTGCTCAATAAACATTGTTATTCAGCCACTAAGCCAAAACTCCCAAGAGATCCCAACTTGCGTTTTTGAGCCCTGCTTGCTCAACCAAGCTACCTATACAAGAAAGTGACATGTTAGTGCTTTAACATATCTGTGAGTAAAAAAGCTTAGGGAGGAGGACACTCTAGGGTGACCTCATCGCCCACTGGTTCTATTCTGTAGGGAATTTGAATTTTGGGGGACGAGGAGCTCCTCGTGGTGGGATTCCTCGTTTATACTTTATTCCTCTGACTTTTGAACATTTGGGGACGAGTATCCACTTATGATGGGCCTCCTCATCCAAACTTCATTTCTCTCTTTTCTAAGTTGCTTAGGACAGGGAGCTCTTTCTGATGAGCCTCCTCTCCCAAATTCCAAGTTTTGAGTTCTGGGCATTTGGGGCGAGGAGCCCTTCCTGGTGGACCTCCTCGCCCAAGTTCAATATCTATAAACTTTGACTAATTTGGGATGAGGAGCCTTTCCTGGTGGGCCTCCTCGCCCGGGTTACAGCTTTGTGAGCTTTAGATCAATTGGGGCGGGGAGCCTTTCCTGGGGGCCTCCTCGCCCAAGTTTTAACTCTGAACTTTGGGAAAAATTAGGGCAAGGAGTCCTTCCTGAGGCCCTCCTCGCCCAAGTTCTAATTCAATGAACTTTTGGGACAAATTTGGGCGGGGAACCCTTCCTGGGGGACTCCTCCCCCAAGTTCTAATTCTGTGAACTTTGGGGACAAATTGGGGCGAGGAGCCCTTCCTGAAGCCCTCCTCGCCCAAGTTCTAATTTTGTGAGTTTGAACAAATCATTTCTTTAGGGGGTGATCGTGGTGAGATCCCCCTTGCCAATTGGTCCTACTCGCCTATTAATTTTGGCTATTGAGTGTGTACCCCTCTAATTAGTCCCGTCGTAGAAAAATCTGTGTTGGGCATACCAAATGTTTTTGTACACGATGATTCATTATATCTTGGAATAAGAGTTGTCTAACTCGGTCTCATGATGACACCATTGCATTATTAGGCCTATCACTTCACCCGCTTTTATGGTCTCGAGGTGGTACGTGACACATGGGGAACATAAATCTCATCATTGGAAAATATTCAGTCCCCTTTTTTATTGGCAGTCTGCGTGTATCTTAATAGGGTATAAAAATCCCTTTTTAACTTTCTCTTTCTTTTTGCCTTGGCATTTGCTTTCAAACTTAAGTTCTTTAAAGAGAGAGAGAAAAAAAAGTCAAAAGTTCCATAGCCACCATCATCTCCTCTTTCTTTTACCACTGCAAATGGCCTCTTTATCTTCTCAAAACCTTTCTTCCATAATCACCACTTCCACTAGCGAGGTGCTAGTGGGTGGGGTTCCCATCTCCATCACTATCCCAACAGTTTTGTCCACTTAAGCCACCAGTATTACTTCTCAAATTTTGGATTCTGCTTTTGAAATTTTTACGGTTTATCTATTGGGATGCCCACTATGGGGGTCTCCTCTCCTGTTGGATTGCCCACAACAGGAGCCTCCTTATCTATTCGGATATCTGTGAGGAGGGGTTCCTTGTCTGTAGCCATTTTTACCACCGGAACCTCCTCGTATAGAGGACCCCTCGCTACAGGAGCCTCCTCGTCCTCCTCGCTTGTGGTTTATTCCAAATTTCAAAGGGAATACTTAGCTACTTGCCAATAAAGGGATTTTGGCCTTTGTCGTTTGGCACCCTAATTTGGCAAGGAGGACACTTTCATGACTTCTCTTGTGAATTTCGAGTAGGATTTTCTGGACAAGGTCAAAGAGCAACCCCAAGTGGGTTTAGGTGAGTCTTTTGACTTTCCCATTGTTTTACCCGATTCAATACTTAAGGTATGAGTAGACATGGATGACTTTCCCCATTCCAATATTGAAGTCAATGCATGTGGGGGTACCATAGATGAATGAGGTCTCTGTGTGGATCATGTATTGTCCACCGCCTCGCATAGAACTGTTATTGAGGTGCTAGGTCTTCTGACCACTATTAGCAGTCTCAACGCTTGCTCTATTTCCAAGAACGAACGTGATTTTACTTTATTGACTTCTCATTGGAGTGGGGATTCCCATACTTTTTTTACTGGCTGGGGGGGAATTTATTATAACTTTGGAGTACATTTGTTAGCTGCTCGCCCTACTTTGGGAACCATGTTCTTAGTGATGGTTTTGAGGACGAGATTGAGGAGAAAACGGTGGGGGCGCTTCATTCTTCTTTGGGTGAGTGCTCGAAATATGTAGCTATCAACTTGACTGGGACCACCAAACACTCTTTCACCAAATGGCTGAGATATTGGTTTAAGTACTTTGAGCAGTTGCCCAAGGGTGAGAGCTTGAGAAAGGCCTTGAGGAGTCAGGAGGGTCCAAAAATTAACTCCCCCTTACACTTGCCAACATTTTTTTTTATTATTTTTCTAAGTATATTTCTTCTTCCTAGGAGTCCAGATGACTCTCCTCATGATCTTTTGTTCAATCTTTCTATGAGTCTTGCTCGAGGGAGGGCAGTCCCCATCGCATCTTTGACTTTGGGGCCTTTATACACTTGGCTAGATAGGGCTCATATGGACGTTGAGCGCTCTTGTGGTCATTACGACACTATCAATTTTGCCAACATTTTTATCATCATGTCATTCCTGTTTGAGATATTTTCTAACTTTGCCCCAGAGGCTAAGTCTTGCCCCAGCGGAGATTCTTGTGCTACAAGATGGCACAAGAAGACTCCTAAGACTCCTCTAGGGTCTTTGATAGATAACATCGATGAGTTTTCTTTCAGGACCTACTGCAAGACTGTTAGAGGTATTTTTTCTTAGCATTCCTTCTCAACTACTGGGGGCACTTTCTACTGCCCTGCTGATGCTGAGTCTGTTCCTCCATTCCCCCATATTTTTGTGATCATTATGCTTCTTCCCTGTACCTTTCTTTCTATAATTGACTTGGGTCAAGGTGTGGAGTTCTATCACTCTGAGAGAGTGATGAGGTAGCTTGGTTATTATCAAGGGATTCATACCCTTGTTTATCCTTCGAACACTTCCCCCTCTGAGCTATACCTTGAGGATTTTTTCAATTTCATAGTTGAGGGGGTGGTTGATAGGGTTGGTCATCTGGGCAACCTATTTATACCTTCTCGAGATTACCTACCCTCCTTCACTCGCTCGTGGCTCACCCTTTGTAAGAAGAAGGTTCTGTTAATCCAAAACTATGTGAGGGATGTCCCTCATGAGACTATTTATACAAAAATAGTCTCATGAACAGCTCACTCATAGGTATTTGGGTAAGAGGACCCAAAGGTCAGGTGGCACCGGAGTACCATCCCTAAGACTCCTCTCGAACAGCTCACTCTAATCTTGGGGAGGCCTCTGCTCGATGAGTCTATTTATTCCAAGCAACTTGAGTCTCAACGTGCTATGCCCAAGTCGAGGGGAAAAATCAAGAGCTTATGTTGTTTAAAAAGGAAGCATCCATATGTGGATGTTTCTAGCTTCATACCATCTATCATTGCCCCTGCTACCACTATTACTTACACTACTTCCACTGCTACCCCTACTCCCCTCCCCCCTCGCTAGTAAGAACGAGGACAAGTAGGAAGAAGAAGAAGACTAGTACTGGGACCTCTGCTCCTTCTCCTTCTCCTTCTCCTTCTCCTTCTCCTGCATCAGACCATGGGTATGACACTGATGACCTTGGAGTGGAGGATACGTATAGTACGATGCGAGAGCAGGGCTATGAGGCCCTTGGGTTATCTGCTGAGGATCCTGTTGCTACTTCCATTTCCATATGTGAAGTTACTACACCTCATTCCTATTTACTTAGTGAAACTGACTTCCATGAGGTTTCAGTTGTTGGTCCCCCTTCTCTATCATTTGAAGAGAAACTAGTCGATTATAAAAGTACTCCCTCCTATGATGATGACGGTTCTTCTTCGAAAGAGATGAGTGTCACTGATCCTTATGATGATCAACATCCTAATAATTCTTCTGTGTTACCAGTTACGAGGGAGTCTTCTAGCGAGGGTGCCCTGATAGGCTCTCTATCTGTCATTAGTCCCACTATCGGGCATCTACCATATGGGCAGTTTGCCCGCTCTACCGCTGTAAGTTTTCTCTCCTGACTTTTTTAGTACTATTTTAGTGTCTATTTTCATATACATAATTCAGATATGAATTGTCTTTATCTTTGCGGCATTTGTAGGGTGTCTCCATTGCGACGAGTGATCTCTCACCTCCACCTCATGCCCGAGGGCCTTTTCCTAGGGCCTAGAGTTTTATGTTAGTCACATCTTTTGTCCTATCTAGGGAGGTTTTTAATTTCCCTCTGCTCAGTCATTATTCTCTTTCCCTTTCTGTTTTACTAATATATCTTCTGCCTTTGTCTCTTTTTTGCAGTTATCTATTGTATTCCCAACGACAGCGAGGACTTCTTCCGTGTCCTCCTCTTCAGTTCAGATAAATAATAGATTTCCTGAGTCTCTTACTTTTATTTGTTTCAGTTTGAGGCATATCTTTTGAAGTCTTCCATCGTTATACACATAGGTGATTATTTCTCTTGGTCGCCTTTCTTCATCTCACCCCTCCTTGGTGGTGAGAGGTTCCTCTATAGGACTGTTTGAGGTACTTTGAGCCTGTCTTCTTTATGGTCTTTCTCTATTCTGTTATATTTTCTACATCCATGAATGTATTGTCTTTGTCTATTTTTATTGCAGGGACCTTCTTCCAGTGGCCCTTAATCTACTAGGAGAATAGCCCTGCTTAAGGGAGGAACTACCCTAGGTTTATTGCCTTCAAGGAGGATTCCTATCTCTCGGGTCTTTTTGCCCATGGACAATAGGCCTCACATTCAGCCTATATCTTCTAGGCTAATTTTCACTATTGCATCTAGCGAGCCTGTTACACAGGTTAGTTCCACCTCTCGGGTATTTCTTATTCTCATTAGACCTAATTTCTTTTTTTATTTATATTTGGTTTTCTAACAACTTTGCCATAAATAGGTCATTGTATATGCTTCTACTATCACGATGGTCATCTTCCCTCCTTCTTCTTTAGAAGGTCTTTAGGTATGCCTGCATTGAATCTTTTGTCTTTTGATTTAATTATATGTGCCATTGGGATTCAATTTCCATACTCTGTTGTTGTTTATTTATATACCAGTTGGTTGGCACTACCGCTTCTCCATCTACTTCTTCGGTTCCCCCTTTAGTAGTCCCTGCTACCTCTGGGGAAGCTCCTGCATCCATTGTATATGTGGGAAGCATTATTATAGCCTCTCTCTTGATAACTATTCCTACTTTTCTTTACTTATCTTTTATGCCTCTTTTTTTCATTACTACAAAAGACTTATAAATTTTCATATCTTTCTTCTCTTGTAAGCCAATTTTCACTATTGCATCTTATAGGGTCTTAGAGACAATTCCTGAGGTAGCACCTATGAGTTTCCCCTTATCTTCTGTAGGGGAAGGCTACTTCAGCCAGCCTGGCCGAAGTCCCCTTGTCTAAGGGGTTTGTTCCTAGCTCCGCAGGACCAGCTTCAGTGGTATGTTCAGTCTTTGCAATCTCTACCTATTAGGTTAGTTACACATTTGTGTATTCTATTTTTTTTCTAACATATCTGTGGATGTGGTGCGGGACCTATATTTAGACCCTCAGGTGATTAGTTCACCAGTTTATGTGCTTGGGGAGACTTTGGTCACCCCTCTAGTTAGTACCACTCATACTCCGGCTGCTGAGGAGTCTCTAGCAGGTATCTCAGTGGGGAGCTCTTAGGTAAATACTTAATCTTCCTAGATCTTTTGAGCTTATATTTTTTGTGTAAATACATGCTGGAATTTACCTGTTTCCTTGTTTCCAGGTTAGCGCAGTGATTATTCCTTTGACTGTGGAACAACCAGGGGGAACTACTATAAGTCAGGCATTATACTGTCATACCTTACTCTTTTCTTTGTTCCCCTTTTCTTTTTTCTTTTACTGTGCAAGTTGGATAACCTTCACATTTTTATTTCCTTATTTCCAGGTTAGTGAGGCGGTCATCCCTAGTTCTATGGGACCTACTGTGAGTGTTATACAGCGCACTCCCTAGGTATTAGACTGTCATACCTGGGTTATTATTTTTTGTTAAATCTAGAACATTTATCTTTTTCCTTAGCCAAAAGAAAAATACTAACTCTTGTCTATTTCTATTAGGCCGGTGCTCAAGGTCATATGGTGCCCCTGGCTTTGGTGACAGCATATTGACTCCCATGGACTTTGGGGTAAACTTTCCATGATCTTTGTTTCAATTTCAGTATAGGTAACCCACCTCTTATTATTTCTCTTCTTTATTACTTATCTTTGTTTTACTTTTTGTTCTACAGGATCGGGTTGATGAGCCTATTGAGGTCACTGGTGAGGCCGACCTGAGGTCTGAGGCCACTGGTGATAATGGATCAAGCAAGGATTCTTCTATCCCTCTTTCAGAGCTTGAGTCTCATAACACAGGGTATGATGATATAGAGGTAGAGGCTCCTGGGTCTTTCATGAGCGTGTTGTGGCGTTCAGAGTTGCCTTCTCGATTCTGTGCACATGATCGAGCGGTGTTGGAGAAGCTTCTAGAGCACCATCCTGACACTTTTACTTCCTAGAGCATCCTCAATATTAATAGCCTTATGGTCTTCAACTTGAAGGCTTTAGCCAGCCATCTTCATGACTTATTATCTACCCTTCTTGTTGGCATGACTACTCAGATGGATGCATTGTTTCTTTAGGATCTTTATGATCTCTAGTGCTTCTATCACTTCCAACTGGATTGGCTTAAAGCTTTAGTTCGTCATTTTCTCGGTCCCACCTTTAGAAAGATGATGAAGCCCTATACTTCCAGAAAGACTAAGGAGCAGCAGCGTCAGGCTTAGGCCGCTCGGATTCAGTCCCTCCAGACCAAGCTGTCCAAGCTAGAGGCTGGTGTTGCTAAGGATGAGGCTCGGATGGCTAGATTATAGGAGCAGCTTGTTGAGGAGTTTGGTCCTTCTTACATGGACTTGGGCTCCCTCCAGGATTTATTTTTCATGTTGTCTAGTGGGTAGATAGACTTGTTGTGTAGACTTTATTTTGTACACTTTTCATATGTAAAGAACTTTGTCATTATTAATGAAAGAGTATTTTTTTGGTTTCTATCATCTTGCTCATTTGCTTATATGTGAACTTTTATATCTGCTTACTATGGCATGCTCTAATTTTCTGTGGCCACTTTATCTATTTGAATTGTCCCCTTTAACTGTGGGATACTTGCATATTATAATTGTCCCCTCTAACTGTGGAGTACTTGCATTTTATCTAAGCACGTAACATTTTTAGAACTGTCCCCTCTAACTGTGGGGTATTTTATCATGGTTATCATTTCCTAAGTAATAGTTGGGAGATAAAGGGTTAGCTCTTCTCCTTCCCTCAAACTTTTTTTTAAGAAACTTGAGCAGGGGAGTGTAAGTCCCCTTTTCTCTATATTTTCTATGGACTAGTCAAGTAAAGATTTTTCTTTGAGAACAGAAGTTAAAACTTGTTCTATAGGGAAAAAAATATTTACTATATATTTTTTTAATTATGACTTCGAGGATGTCATCTTACTGGTCTGGTGACAAGATTAAAATCATTTGTCTAACATGCCTAAAGAGACTTTGCTAAATATACTTCAATATCGGGATGGATATACCCCCAAGTGTAATGAGCAAACTTCTCTTTATCTTGAACCTTCTTCTAGTCTAGTAAAGAGTATATACAAAAATATTCTGATGGATCTAGCTTAAGCCATAGGCAAACAAACAAAATAAGAATCATCATGCAATTCTCAAAAAAGAGTTGTTATTCATTTCCTTTCATTACTGTATCATTTACAAAATTGTACTGCTCTATCATTTTTACAAAAAAAATCTAGTTCTAGATCAATTCGCTCAAATTCTCTAATAAAAATGAATTTTTTTAACAATGCTAAGCATAATACCTCTTCGGCCACTTGCAGTTAATGGACTGGAGGCAATCAATCTTTGGTTCTGAAATTTGGCAATAACTCGACTTGCCTACCCCTCTCACGACAAAGGGGCCTCCCTAGTTGGGTTTGAACTTTGATGCCGACATGCTGCGGAAATGGTAAGTGGATGCTCGCAGGACTAAGTCCCCCACCTGGAACTCCTTGGGCTTGACCAAACTTTCATATGCTCTGGACTGCTGCTAAGTGTAGACTTTAAAGTTCTCTTTCGCCTTATCTCTATGCTCATCCAGCGCCTCTAGTTGTGCATGTCGTGGGTCAGGGATGAGTCTGTTTCTTAGATTAACTCTAGCTGAGGGTACCGCCAACTCCACTAGTAATACAACTTCAGTCCCATATACCAATGAGAATATGGTGAACCCAATTGGTTTTCGCTTTGAGGTATAATATGCCCATAGCACCATAGGTAGTTTTTCATCCCATGCCCTGGCATGTCCTCTAGCATCTTCTTCAAGATATTGATCAGGTTCTTATTGGTGGCTTCTTCTTGACCATTACCCTTAGGGTAGGAGATGGTTGAGTTGTTGTGCATAATTTTGTACTTGCCTGTGAGGAGGGATATCTCCTTGCATAAGATTGCTTCCCACGATTTATCAAAATTACTTTAGGTATACCAAACCTGCATATGATATACTTCTTGATAAACTGGGTTACCACTTGGGCAGTCACTCTCCTTAGAGGGATGGCATCTGCCCATTTGGTGTACAATTATGTAGCCACGATGATAAAAGCTTTGCTATAAGAAGCTGTGAAACTAGGTCAAATGCCCATGTGTGAAAGGGATAGGCAGATGCTAGGATTTATAATGTGACTGAAGGGGAATGTACCATGCTTCCATGTACTTGATAGGCTTTTCACTTCTTCACAAAACCAATGGAGTCAGCCTCCATTGTTTGCCAATAGTATCCCAATGTCATCAGCTTTTCATACAGTTTGGCACCCCCATGTGGGAGGGCTCATGAGCTTCTTCCAGCACTCTCCCTGTGTCTTCCTTAGCTATGCACCTCAGCGCCTTCTCATTGTACACTTTCCTGTAAATCTCTCCATCCACCACGTAAAAATGAGTTATCCTCTTTCGCAGATAAATTCCATCCGATCTCTTTGCAGGTAACTCACCGTCTTTCAAATATGGCTGCCTCCAATCTTCGAAGGCTCCCAAAAAGTTTGGCTGATCAAAATGGGCCTGGCACTTTAAATAACCTTATTGTAGATGATCATCCTCCGCACTCATGGTGGGCCAATAGTAGACTCCCCCCCACCCCACACACACATAGACACTGCAATCGATGGTAAAGAGGAATATCAATGTCCCCATAATGTTTTTCGTGCATCTCTACCAACCTTTCTTTAGATTCTTGTTCTCCCACGCATCTTACTAGGAACCCTCCAGGGCTTTTAAAGTAAAGTGTTCCCTACAGCAGGTGGTAGTTAGCTAGCTATATCATCTTCATTGTCCCATCTCTGGTCTCTAGTTGCTTCACAGCTAGGTGCCTCCAATCTTCTATCTCGCTTCTTGGGAATAAGGATTTTACTGTAGTAGGCATTGTTCTCCGCCATACTGTGATTGTTGTTTCTGGTTCATCCATGTCTAACGTATGTGTTATCGTGGCTAGTGCGTTAGGATGCCTATTCATCGTTCTTGCATGTCTCTCCACGGTTACTTTCAAGAACTGTCCCAGAAATCTCTAAATGATGTATCTGTAGGGTGACAGGTTGACAAGTTTGAGGTCGAACTCCGCATTAATCTATTTTACTACCAGGTTGGATTCCCCTAATATTCACAAAACCCTGAGCCCCCTTCTGAGTGACTCTAACATCCCCAAAATGAGGGCCTCATATTCAGCCTCATTGTTTGAGCATTTAAAATCTAACTTGAAGGAGCGGGTGATCTTCTCCTTATTGTTTGACAATATAATACCGGCACCTCTTGTTCCTTGAGCACTAGAGCCATCAAACTCCATCGCCTATCTTTCACCATGCATGCTTGAAATTTCTCCCCATGTAATTCCTCACTGGGAGGCTCGAAATTCCCACTTGGAAAATGGGCGAGAAGATCTGCTACTGCTTGACTTTTAATGGCTTTGGGAAATATGCATTTTAAATCATATTCTAACAAAATCAAAAACCATTTTGCTTCTCATCTTACAAGCACCGTCCATCTGAGAAATTACTTGATGGGGTCACACTTAGTGACTGTGTGAACTATGAAATATAGTAGATAATGTCTCAACTTCTTAGAAACAAAGACCAGGGCAAGATAGTGCCTCTCTATGCTAGTGTATCTAGATTTTGTACTTGAGATAACTCTTGACCAGTATTACACTAGATTTTCTACTCCTTCCTTTTGTTGGGCCAGCAGTTCTCCTAAGGATATTTCTGTTGAAGTAAGGTAGAGCAGTAGCGGCGTCCCAGCTTCTGGTGGAATCATTGTGGATGGGGAGGATAAAATTTCTTTGATCTTTTCGAAGGCTTTCTTCTACTCATCTACCCAAATCCACTTGGCTTTCTCTTTTAGAAGGGGTGTGAATGGGTGGGTCACCTCAGCTAGCACAGGTATGAACCTTCTTAGGTAGGACACCTTCCCTAAGAAGCTCTTAAGCTACCTTTGACTCTTTAGAGGTGGCATCATCATGAATGCTTTCTTTTTCTCTGCATTTACTTTCACCCCTTACCTATTCACAATAAACCCCAAAAAATTTCCCGCAGTGACCCCGAAGGAACACTTCGAGGGATTCATCTGCATCCTGTACCTATGACACCTCTCGCACACTCTCCAGAGGTCATGTATGTGCTTGCTTTCTTTCTTGAATTTCATCACTAGATCATCCACATAACATTCTAGTATATCATGAAAAAAATCATGAAAATTTTCCATCACGGTCCTTTGGTACGTGGCCCCGGCATTCTTCAATCCGAATGGCATGAATGTGTAGTGGAAGTTTCCTAGTAGCGTGCGGAAGGCAATCTTAACCGCGTCCACTGGGTCCATCTTAATCTGATTGTAGTCGGCATACCCATCCATGAAACTATACATATCATGTCCTACGGTAGCGTCAACTAAGTCATCTATGCTTGGCAGAGGAAACTCATCCTTGGGATATGCTCTATTCAAGTCACAAAAATCCACACAAATTCGAATTTAGATCTTGTTCTTCTTTACTACCAGCATTATGCTAGAGAGACACAGGATGCTGAATAGGCTTAATGAACCCTTCTTGCAACAGCTTCTCTACCTCTGCTTTTATCTTCAGATTGAGATCAGCTTTGTACATGCGTGTTGCTTGCTTGACTAGGAGAGCGTTGGGAAGAACATTCAATCTATGAGAGCTCATTTCTGGGTCTATCCCTAGTATTTCCATGTATTTCCAGGCAAACACGTCAGTGAACTCTTTAATCAGGCCCACAAGCTCTTCCTTCTTTTTTGGGATCAGACTCTTGGAGATTAGAATGGGTTTACTTTCACCCCCTTCTACTCCCAGTTTGATCTCCTTTGATTCTTGTAGTTGCTCCCTAAGTCCATCCTGCATGCATTCTGGAGCTTTTTATGGTTCCTTAATATACTCAATAACATGGGATTCATCAACAATAAAATATTTTGGCGCCGAATCGGTGCTCTCATCCTATAACATCGCCCGCGCACACTGTTTTAAATGCTAAATAACTCTCCCATCAAGTAGGACCACTTTTTTATAAGTTCGAGGGGGTTTAATCACCTCCTCCACCTTTCTCTTTCCTTTTGCTATATGGGGGATCACCCTCCCCCCCAAACGATCATGCATAGATTTCCTTGGTTGGGCAATTCATCCAACCACTTGCTTTTCTTCTAGCGTTATCGTATAATTCTTTCTTTCCTCATCCTGCTCTGTGTAGAACGTTGCGTCCACCGGATGGGCCTCCTCAATGAAAAAAGGTTTTATGTGGCCTTGATTATGATCTTTCTTCCTCTGATATTGGCCTTTCCACACTAAGGGTAGGTTGAGAGAACTATGCCATGGGTATGCATCCATACCCTCCTAATGATCAATTTGTAGCTGGTATTAGCATTAATGACATGGAATTTGATATGGGAAATAAAATTCCCCAACTTAATTCCTACATTCACATATCCGAGGGATTGCATTCCGACGCTGTCGAATCTTGATATCACTAATGGTACAGGCACTATCTTCTTTTAAGCAATCCCCATATCGTATAACGTTTCGATTGGTATAATATTAATGAAGGCTACTCCATCTATTAATGCTCTGGGAAATTAAACTCTATGGATCATATCTGTGACATACAATGAGCGGTTGTGGAAGTAAGGCACCGCTTGTCTGCCTCAGAAAATACCACTTCAGAAGTATACCTCTTAATTATCCTGTTAATCGGCCCCTACCAATTCAATGAGGGATATCCTCTCTTTTGTACCGCCTCACAAGACTTATCTTATTATGACCACCCTGGTGTCATATTTTACTCCTATTTGGTCGAAGAACCACTTGAACTTGGGACTCCTCACTATGGCTTCGCATTCAGAATCCAGGTCTACTTCATATGTATGGGCATTACAAATGTATTATGCCTCAAATGTCCCCCCTCATATAGAGCAAGGATGACATCCACCTGACGCTTTAGAGGTTTGACCTGCTCGAGTTCTTCATCTCCCTCCTCTTCTAGGTCTGGGGTGAAGAACCACTCCTCGCACTTTCTTTCTAGCTCAGTTATCTACTTGCTTCTCAATGATAGCCTTCCCAACTCTTCACATATTGTATCACCATTTTCCCACTCCATCAGATCTTGGGATGCTTCTTCATCATACGCTACTACCATATTGGCAGTGGCATAATGATGATCTAGAAATGGGTTTTAATTAACATCCATATGAGGTATTTGTAAAGTACCACTGGCCATCTATTGGTCAATGATCCTCCTCAAATAGTAACAGTCCTTGGTAGAGTGTTGCACCCGCTGGTGTAACTCGTAATACTTAGGGTTGGCTTTGTCAACTGCTATTAGAGTTTTCCCATTCAGGTGAGGAGGACCTACTACCCCTTCTCTTACCAACGTACGATAACAATACATAGCTTCCGCTACGATGTAAAGTAGCGGTTGTGGAGCATCTTCTCCAAACTTTCTTTTGTTACCCGAGCTATTTTTCTTGGATTCGAAACCTCCCTTCTTACCTTTGGGATTTTCTTCCACATAGTTAACTTCTTGTCTCCTCAAGACTTAAAATCTTCCATAAGTCAGTGACACTTATGTACTTCAACCCGAGGTCCAAGGCTTGATTGTCATGGCTATGTTTCTCACAGCCCTGGTGAACTCTCTAAAGGTTCCATCTCTAGTCTCATTAACCAGACGGAGCTTCTATTCCTCCAAGATCCCCTCAACACAGATTTGAAGTAACCTTGCAGCTACTACCTCCTCATGCACATCAAGTTCTCTCTCGCGAAAGCACTTGATATACTGCATTAACTCTTCCATAGGGTTTTGTACCTCTTGTGCCACCTGTCTGAATGTGAACTCATCTTCTATCACAAGCAATTTTTGGAGGAATTTTCTGTGCATTTCTTCTCATGCGGGAATGCTGTTGGGCACCAGGTGGGAATATTGCGTGTAGGAATTTCATGTGAGTGTCTTGGAGAACTCCATCAACCTCAAGTTCTTGTCATTTCCATGCACCCCTAGGTACTCAATGAACCTTTTCACGTGCTCTCTTGGGTTTCTCTTTTTCCATTAAACTTAATGAATGTTGGTGGAATATACCCCTCTGGGTATGGTTTCTCATTCACATCCTGAGGATAAGGATCATGTAGCTCATCATACAGACGAGGTCTTTCTCTTTGAGTGGAGAAGAGTAACTTTCTCACCTATTCTATTGTAACTACTTTGGAAAGGGATTCTTCCAAACTTATTCCCTTTGCTAAGGTACGCTTGATGGTGCCACAACCTGCTCTGGCACCACTTTTCATGACGGAATCATCTTTGTCGAAATTATGGGTGGGGTGGTTGCCCCTCCAGAGGGCGCGGTCATTGGTGTTACACAGCCTTGGCCTAAACTTGATAGGTTTACATTGTTTTGCTTCAAAAAGTCAAAAAAATGCCCATAAGGTTGATACTTTTCATCGGAGCTGCTGTTGGAGAGTTGGTTATAATACCCCGTATTTTTATGACTTTAAATAATTATAGGAGTTATATAATTAATCCGGATTCAAATTAATATTTACTAGCGTGACGTGAGTTAGTAATTATTGATGGGAATTATATTACTTATTACTTAATGATGTGAAGTTATTAAAAATTATCGCGAGTGAATAATACGACAATTATAGAAATTAAGTCGGGACGCGCATATCAGTCGTGTCGGGACTAATTTAATGAAATAAAAAGTAAATTAATTCTAAGTCGCCTGTATGGTCATTTCAAGTGCACCAATGTGTCTGGAAGGGTCAAGATAGTCAGAGAAGTGTACCCGGGGGTTTAGTTTGGGTCTCGAGATGATTTTAGGCCTAACCGGCAACTCGGGAGGACATTTTGGTAATTTTTATTTAGGACCTTAATTAATGACGAAATTATTAAGGCTATATCAGATGGTGTGTCGAGGATTTAGGGTTCTGAGAATCAATAAGTGAGTAAAACCATAGGAAGAAGAAGGAGAAAGATTTCCAAGGTGTTCAAGGCCAAGAACCATCCATTTTGCACCACTACCACCACCAAAGCATAGATCGGGAGAAGAGGATCATTCCTACACCGCTCAAATTCGTCGGATCAAACCTGTAACTTTAAGTCAAGTATCTATCTTGTAGATCTTGTGTTGATACAACATCCATGTTAGAATAGGAGAAATAATTATATGTTTTTATGGTGATTTAATGTATTTGGAAGACTAGGACTCACATGTTTGAGTAGAAACCATGCTAGGTTGATATCCTG
The DNA here is from genome assembly GCA_949130495.1 of Sambucus nigra. Lineage (NCBI taxonomy): Eukaryota > Viridiplantae > Streptophyta > Magnoliopsida > Dipsacales > Adoxaceae > Sambucus > Sambucus nigra. Next base: position 472,799,229 of record OX422211.1, on the reverse strand, counting down.
ATTACATGTAAAACATCAATCACGAATTTTAATGATTCTTAGAGGAAGAAATCTAGAAATATTATATAGTACTTGAAAGAATATGGTAGAGTAGGGTTTGAGACAAAATCATGAATTGTACCCATTTAATGATGATTCCTTAAGGATTTAATCAAGATTCTACATTAGAAATTGTTCACACCTGTTACTATAACGTTTGTGATCTTTGGTTGGGAGTTTGGGATGAATTAATAGAGGTTTTGAGGATTAAAATTAATGAAACCCGTAGGCAAAGAATTACAGAAATTGGGCCAATATATTATCAATCGATCGATCGACTCCTCCTGAAATTTGAATCTTATTTAATTTTAATGTTTAATCCAACCCCAATTTATAAGAACCCTTAGACAACATTTAAATACCATAATGGGACTTGGGAAGGACGAGTAGGGTTGTGGGTAAGGTTCGGATAGCGCGATTTTATATAAGATTTAATCGTGGGGTCAAGAGGGTATAAACTGGGTTATGATCGTATGTGTGATAAATTGGACGTTATGCAAGTTAATGACGATTAGGATAGTGGAATATCGAGAGTACATCTACTGGTTTTATACATATCAAAATAATACACTTCGAGGGATGAGAAGTACTTGGGAACTTGTGGTAAATGAGAATATAAAGGGATGAACTAATTATATGTAGGATTCGGGTGTTACGTGCCACATATGGTTAGAATATGTTATGGGTCGTGGGTGTCCCTATCTGAATAATGTAAATATATATATGAGGGTATGTATATATATTATATGAATGTCTGTGCTTAATCATACCCGCGCTACTTGCTATCACGGAGGTCTTCGCGCCAGGACAGTCTTATTCTGATGTGAACTTTATAGGGAATATGGACTTGTACCCTAGAACATAGAACCTTGGTACAGCCTATCTATGAGTGGTAGAGCAGACGGTCCTAAGAGACGTGAGGGTATGTGCTGACCTCTTAGTGACTTGGAACTATGATTCGCCTCCAATTTATTTGTTTTATGTTAATACAGTTTAGGGGTGATCCGAACTAGTATTTCCCTTATTTGTACGAGAGGTACAGGGACTTGATAGCAGAGTATGCTTGCACCATAATTTAGTATTGGAGTGCCTTATTAGTATATATATGCTACGTGATAAATATATATACCCGTGATTCATCTATTATGCGTGTAAGTAGATAAAATTGAATAATGATATTAAATAATTTAAGTGTTTGAGAACTTAAGGCCGTATTGAGATGTATATAGCTAACTGAGTGAAATTAAGAAATTAATCATGTATAAATTATATTTATGCGATCACGTGAGTAAGGATTGACGAGGGAAGACTGGGTTCAGACTGTTTTATTGGGTTATCATCATTTAGAATAATTTAGTAGTACATTAAGCGTGCACACTAGATGAGAAGTGAGAATTCCCAAGTGAGGGCAATGTAACTAACATGTATGGAGTATCTTCTAGTAACCATTTTAAATACTTGCGAAACTATTTTTAAAACTATAACTATCGGGCTCTGACCTGTTTCTTTTCACCTCTTCTTTCTCTTGTATGTGTGTGTGTGTGTGTGTGTGTGTGTGTGTGTGTGTGTGTGTGTGTGTGTATGTGTATAAAAAGGTGCCCAGCCACAGGGGCGTCAGACTTAGATCGCTGGACTGCTTGACGTGTTGCATCTAGTGTGGGAGTTACAGGTCCTTGCATTTAGATGACTTCATTCTTGTTACATCAGCTCTTCACTTAGTCATGTTAGATAGGGCATGTGTCGCCCATTCTCAGTTTCAATTTAGCTCAGAGAGACATTATACTTCTTTATTTTTCAGTATTCAGTTTTTAGTTGGGATTGTTTTAACTATTATATTGTCCTTGGATTTGAGATATTCTATTGGGAACGATTAATCTAGTCCGTTTGTTTCATTTGGATGGTTTGGTATTCATTGTGATATTTATGTTCATTTAAATGGTGTATGTTTAACAATTCATATTGTTGGGACTTAATTTATATAATTAAATATTTTGACGCTTAGCCTAATTATTAGGTGATAAATAAAGAAATTGTTTTTCGACAGTGATGCTAAGAATAAACAAATCGGATACTTTAATTTAATTTAATAAAGGACTAATCACCCGGTATTTAATTAGGCAGGGTATCACACTAGTCTTCCCTCCCTGAGGAGAAGGTGTCTTTGCTCCGGTCATATCCACATCCTCCTGAGTGATATAGTTACTTTGGGTACCATTACTTGGTGGAATGTCTTCAAAAACTAGCAGCTTAGAAACGTTGAAACCTACTTTGTCCATGGAAGTGAGGATACCTCCCCAGAATAGTCGCCAAATGTAGGAGGGTAGCTGTACTGGGATCTATGAATAATTGGAAAGTATGAGGCCTGACCCACTCCAAGGGACCCTGCCTTCAAGGTCCTTCAAGAACTTCTAGAGAAGCACCTGGTAAAACCTTCTCCTTTTGGTAAAAATGGAACCAAAACAAGGACTACTCCCTCCAAGAAGATGAACTTCATAACAATAATAGTAACTTTATCTCAAGAGAAACTCCTGAGAATGATGGATGTTGGTGTGGAGTGAAAGAACAAGGCACTCAGCAGTTAGAGATAGAGTAGGGATAGAACACTAGGTTTCTGGGGCAATTTTGAAAGAGTAACGGTATGACTTGATTTGTGATTATGACTTGACCTTGCCTAAGTATCCTATTTATTCTTGGGCACTAGTGAAGAGTTGGCACTTTTTTGGGGCCAAAACTGAGGGGGTTGGTGAGGGACAAGGTCTGCAATGTACCTTTTGTCCCTATCTATGTGAAGTCGCTTGTCCCCCAAAGTCAAAAAGCAAATATGTCTGCGCTTGAAGATAAAATATCTCATTTGGTAAATATCTTTTAAAATGGTAACTTGCTATACAAACTTTGTAAAGTTGAGGATGGGCTCAAGGACCACGCCCTCTAAAATCTTTTATAAACTTGAGGAGGAGCCTCAAGGACCACCTCCTCTAAAAAATTTACAAACTTGAGGAGAGGTCTCAAGGACCACCTCATCTAAAATCATTTTATAAACTGTTCATTTCTTGTGAGCAACCCCTTGGTTGCTCACTTCAATTATAACTGGGTGTGAACTGTGTAAAGACTAGGTGACCCCTATGGTCTATCTACTAGTGTTCTCTCAATCTTAAAGTGTTAAGTGGATGATCTTGCTCAACAAACCTTATTCTTCAGCCACCAAGCCAAAACTCCCAAGAGATCCCAACTTTCCTTTTTGAGCCCTGCTTGCTCAACTAGGCTACCTGTACAAGAAAGTGACATGTTAGTGCTTTAACACACCTGTGAGTAACAAATCTTGGGGAGGAGGACACTCTAGGTGGATCTCCTCACCCATTAGTTCTATTCTGTAGGGAATTTGGATTTCTGGGGAGGAGGATCTCCTCGTGGTGGGATTCCTTGTTCATACTTTATTCATGTGACTTTTGAACATTTGGGGACAAGTAGCCACTTGTGATGGACCTTCTTGTCTAAACTTCATTTATGTGTTTTCTAAGTTGCTTGGGACAAGAAGCTCTTTCTGATGAGCCTCCTCGCCCAAATTCCAAGTTGTGAGTTCTGGGCATTTTGGGGCGAGGAGCCTTTCCTAGTGGGCATCCTCGCCCAAGTTCAATATTTGCGAAATTTGATTAAATTGGGATGAGGAGCCCTTACTGGTGGGACTCCTCACCCAGGTTACAGGTTTGTGACCTTTAGATCAATTGGGGCGAGGAGCCCTTCCTAGGGGACTCCTCGCCCAAGTTTTAACTCTTAACTTTGGGACAAATTGGGGCGAGGAGCCCTTCCTGAGGTCCTCCTCGTCCAAGTTCTAATTTTGTGAACTTTTGGAACAAATTGGGGCGAGGAGCCCTTCCTGGGGCCCTCCTCACCCAAGTTCTAGTTCTATGAACTTTTGGGATGTATTGGGGGCAGGAGCCCTTCCTGAGGCCCTCCTCGCCCAAGTTATAATTCTGTGAGTTTGGCCAAAGAATTTCTTTTGGGGGTTCTCGTGGTGAGCTCCCCCTCGCCAATTGGTCCTGCTCGCCCAATTGTTTGGGCTATTGAGTGTCTACCCCTCTACACGAACATATCTATCTTAAACGTTTTAAGGTCTCCTATGAGTTATTCTAACCTAAGAGTATCTAGAATCTCTAATGAATTTAGCACAGTAACCTGAGGAATAAAACGGGCAGGGAGCGATCTCAAAATTTTCTTAACGACGTGAGTCTTAGGTATTCTCTCACCTAAATTGCAACTCAGGTTTACTATATCGGACAGTCATGCATAAAACTCGTCAAATGATTCAAAGCATAGTGATATTTCAAGTTGTGTGGTGAGATTTTGCAGCTTAAAAGCTTTAACGGCATTGGTTCCCTCGTGAGTGAGCTGGAGGGTATCCTAAGTTTCTTTAAACGCGGTGTACATCATAATGCGATGAAACTCGTCAGGGCCGACGGCTCCCAAAATGGCACTCAGACCGAGGAGTTAAAATTGCTCCATCTAAAGTCATCATCTGTCAACGAAGAGACGTGCTTAGGGCTGATGACATTGTCAACAGTTATATTGGGTGGTGTCCTCCCTCTTTCACAAAGCAACCATACACGTTCATCAATAATTTTAAGGTTAACGTCGTCCTAACTTTCTAATATCCATTGTTTGAACCATCAAATTGGGCATTCGATTATACAGATTATCCATTAAATCCGAGATTTTCAAAGATCAACAATTTTAAAAAAATGATATAAAAAATAATAGGGAAAAAGATCACACGACAATTTAGTGTAACCTGCTCTAATACCAATTTGAGAGTGCACATGATCTAATGAACTGATTTATATAATTAAATTCCGCACACATAATTCAATTTTAATCAGATTTTATCTTCGATTAATTATGGTGTGCATATGAGATGATTTTTAATTTTTATTTCCAAGCCAAGCATGCAAATAAACATGAGATGAGGAAAAATACCTAAGAAGGGAAAAATCTTTTTATATCAGCATTACTGAGAGTTTTGAATATAATCGACCTATAAAGCACTTAGCTACACTAAGTTAGATACGCGGAGTCTTTAAAACTTTAACATATTCGACTCAGCTCCAGATTCATCCATAGGTAGCAATCTACTCTCGATATCCATCGATCAGCCTCGTTTTTTTCTTCAGCAGTGAAACCTTGTTCCACAATCTTAGAAGTAGAGAAAATTCTCTACAAAGTGATTTCATCAAGAATCCTTCTTATGATAGGTAAAGTGATCTTGAATAATTCTCGAGGGTGAGTAATATGATATGACGTATTTGATCACAAAAAGAGAACTCATAAGGTGTTTTTGTTCTTCAAGTATCTGATCTCGTTTAGCCTTTTTATAAGAAGGGTGGATAAAAAGGATCAAAACAAAAGATATGAGAAAGACAATCTTTACAAACAAAATTCGCCCAATTGTTCGAACGAAATGGGATGATGTTCGAACGACATCATGTAACTTATTAGAACGACATCATGTAACTTATTAGAACGACATTAAACAAGGACTTCAAATGAGATTCCAGAAGAACGTGCAAAATGCTTCGTTAGCATCTCGTTCGAACGAATTTTAACGACCCATATAATGTCATTCGAACGATAGTCAGCTTCGTTCGAATGAATTTGAACGACCCATATAATGTCATTCGAACGATAGTCAGCTTCGTTCGAACGAAGCGTCATTTTTTCGGAGATTTTTTATTAAAAAAAAAATTAAGGTCCTTTATGTAAAAAAATAGCCTCATAAAATATAACTAATCCCCATAAAATATTAAGAAACCTTTTACCACAATCTTCAATCATGATTGTTGAGACAAACAAATCTTCCAATCTCTTTGGTTTTCAACCAAGTCTTCGAGTATAGAGAAATTCTATCGGTGTCGTGTTTGTATAACGGGATACGCCAAATAAAATAAAATAAAATAAAATAACGAGCAATCATAAAACTTGTTCTTACATAACGTTTAAGAACCCGTTTGCGATGTGATGTGTGTGCATATTTGGATAGCTTATGATGTGTAGATTGTGTGTGCATATTTGGATAGCTTATGATGTGCACCTAGTTTGATGAATTATTTGGATTCCCGTTATTTGCAAGAACATACCTTGGATGGGTGTGGAGGATTGTGGCGAATCTACTAGTTTAGGATTTATTGGCATGGATGCATTAGACTGCGGTCGACGTACTCGTACTAATAACATCGGTTAGGTATGGGCTTATTATCTCTAACCTATAGTCATTGTCGTATCTCGATTTGGTATAATGGAGATACATCCTTATATGTGAATGTTGGTATGTGATTACACATTTGGTGTGATGATGTAGTGATTTCCCCTTGATGTTTACTTGGAGACTTTAGGAGTTAAGATCTTCTTTAGCGAGGACAAGTAGAGGCATCAAAAATCTCCGGAGGTTTATACCTTCGTGAGATGATTTATGACACACCCCAACCCAGTTACTTATAATTAAGTTTGAAAGTCAAAGTGAGTCAAACCATGATTAATTTAACCAAACCATAAACACGAGTTTTAATTTCAGAGTCATCATTGTAAATCCATATAATTGAAAACCTTTTTAAAACATCTGAGTAGTCATACTTATACAAACTTGCTTAAAGGATAATTTAACTTAATTACATCATTTACATTTAAACAAAATCTTTGTTTCTCCCATTCTTGGCTAACCCAACCCGACTTCCTAGATTTGGCAGTGACATCGCGTTACCTGAAAAATGTGAACATAGGAACCGTGAGCAAAATAGCCCAGTGAATGCATCACTACTATACTACTGCATGAATTTAAATGCAATAAATCATGTCCATATAATTATGTATTAACTTATCTGGATCATTCATAATGAATGACCAACTTTTCCGAATCATGATTCACATACCTGTTTAAATAGACAATTCTCCCCCATTCCTGGTCGAGGAGTAACCCCTTGTCATTAATATACAAATCTCCTCCATTACGGGTCGAGGAGTAACCTCCCATTTCGATAAACTGAAACGAACAATTTTATATTCATAACATTATTATCATATTCGTAATATTATCCAAATACATCATTCCAGTGAGTACACTCACCTTGGGTTGTCAACTACGTATTTACGTTTCCTTCGGGAGGAGCTGAACTGGGTTGATTATACCTTACACCTGTCAATCCAACTAAATCAGTAATGAATATCAATTATAAGTATTATCCTAACATAATTATGTAATTTTTCATGACTATGCACCAACAACATAATTCCACTTAAGTCGCATTTCCTAAACCATGATTAAGACAAAACAATGTTATCCATGTTAATAAAGTTATGAACATTCAATCGTAAGAAATACCTCATAAGGAATTTATTACCAAAACTAAGTAACATGAAAGTATACTTCTAAATGTATATACACATGAAACATGTATTCAAAATACTCTTTGGAAAGAGGAGATAACAATATCCTTTCATGGGGGATCCAGTATGGCCTCAGACTATTGCCCTCTATACTCAACCATCCTACATTACTAAATTGTGTAAATACAGGGGTCCAACCTTATAAATATGAAAACATATATGAATATAATTTCCAATACAAGTGACGGTGTAATTTTTCAAGCTTCCTAGAGCAAGTTATGACCATTTCTTTACAACACAAGAAATCTTCCCTACAAGCTCCTCTATTGTTTCTTCAACTTGCAAGAATTTTCATAATTTTTCTACAGCATAAATTTCCATGATTTTCAAAACATTTACATTACACATAATTAATAGTACATAATTAAAGTTTCAAAATTTATTGACTTCATTTTCTATCTCAAAAGCTTGACTAAACTTAGGGCATACCGAAATCAAGTATACAAACAGCAACTATGTACCAACTTAAAATCATCATTACGGCCTAACCACGAGGAGATAAATTCTAATTTTAGGATATGATATGAATATATTAGTATAATTTCATATCCAATTGTAATTTATCAATTCAAGTAATCACACAAAGAGATATGCAAGTTTGAATAGCAGGGGTTTCAATACAAAGCAATTTTAAGAGTTTCTACATTCAACTTAACATAAACTTGCATCTAACCATACATATATATAAAGGGCTGAAACTTTCGTAAAATTATGATGATTTATATCATATAAATCAATAATATAAGAAAATAATAAGATTTGAGATTAGGATTACCTTCGGGACTTTTACGTAATTTCTACGGATTTTTCTACACTTTTTCTCCTCACTTTTCCTTCCTAAACTCCCTAATTCTCTTTCCTAAAGATAAAACCCTTTCATGGATGATTTTGGAGGAAGGATAAAGCTATTTCAAGGGTATAAGGTCTTCCAAGGCTGCCTCCCAATCCAACCAATCAAATTAAACCATTTGGTTTAATAAAAGACAATTTACCACTTAAAGGGAATTGACAGATTTGCCCCTTGTTCGTAAATTTGACCTAACTTCTTACTCATACATCCGTTTGATGCACCGTTTATTGTGTTAAAACCGTAACTCACATGTATACAACTATCTAGTTTTTACCTCAAGTCAATTGTAATGTTATAAGGGTCAAAACTAGTCTATAACAGGAATATTTCTATCAAAAATAACAAAATTTTGTGTTTGTAAATAATTCGACCTTTCATGATTTATGAAAGTAGGATTATAATAAACATAATAACTTAACATTAGATATACTAATAACACATTATTCATATCACATAATATAAGCATGATTCAAATATAATTTATCATAATTATATCCGGGTTGTCACAACTTCCCCCCCTAGAAAATTTCGTCCCCGAAATTTTATATAAAGGTCACTTACCAAACAAATGGGGATACTGTTTCCTCATGCTATCCTCCGTTTCCAAAGTTGCTTCTTTAACTCCATGGCTCATCCACATAACTTTAACTAATGGAATAACTTTATTTCTCAATACTTGCTCCTTACGATCAATAATTTCCATTGGTTCCTCGATGTACGACAAGTCTTCCTTCAGTTCAATTGGTTGAGTTTTCAACTGATGAGATGGATCCGCCAAATACTTACGAAGCATCGATACATGAAAAACATCATGTAAATGAGACAACTCTGAAGGTAATGCTAATCTATATGCCAGTGGCCCAATTCTTTCCAACACTTCATATGGTCCGATGTATCTTGGACTTAGTTTCCCCATTTCCACAAATCTCATAACACCTTTCCATGGTGAAATACGTAGGAATACAAAATCCACCTTTTGAAATTCCAATGGATGCTTCCTCTTATCTGCATAAAGTTTCTGCCTGCTTTGCGCTATCTTTATCCGTTCTCGAATCATTTTGATTTTTTCAGTTGTCATATCTATCAATTCAGGACCCAAAATTTTACTTTCACCTACTTGATTCCAACACAAAGGCGTTCTACATCTCCTCCAATATAAAGCTTCATACGGAGCCATACCAATGGTGGACTGATAACTATTATTATACGAGAATTCCATCAATGGCAAATGATCACCCCAACTACCTTTTAAGTCAAATACACAATCTCGTAACATGTCTTCTAATATTTGAATCGTCCTTTTCGATTTCCCATCGGTTTGTGGATGAAATGCAGTGCTGAACTTCAAACTTGTGCCCATGGCATTATGTAAACGAGGCCAAAACTTAGAAGTGGACGTTGGATCTCTATCTGATACAATTGACACTGGTGCCCCATTTAAACGGATAATCTCATCAACGTACATATGTGCATACTTGTCAACAGTGTAGGTGGTCTTAATTGGAAGAAAAAGGGCCTACTTTGTCAATCGGTCTACAATAACCCAAATAAAATCATGCCCCTTCGGTGACCGGGGTAATCCGGTAACAAATTCCATCGTTATATGTTCCCACTTTCATTTCGAAATAGGCAATGTCTGTAATAATCCCGCCGGCTTCTGATGCTCTGCCTTTACTTGCTGGCATACTAAACATTTAGCTACGAACTCTGCAATCTCACGTTTCATATTGTTCCACCAGTACTACTCTTTCAAATCTCTGTACATTTTGGTACCTCCCGGATGCATAGAGTAAATAGAACTATGTGCCTCTTCTAATATATCCTTATTTAAGGGTGGGTCATTCGGTACACAAATTCTATTTTTATAACACAATAATTCATCATTATTAATCTCAAAGTCACTATCTCTACCATCCCGAACTTCTTGTTTCTTCTCCTCAAGGAACAGATCATTGATCTGCAAATTTCGTATGCATTCTGCCAATAAAGGTCTCACTGTGACATGTGCTAATAATCCTCCCCTTTTTGAAAACTTCAATTCAATCCCCATCGATGCCAAGTCAAGAATATTTCCAACACGGGCACATTGTATGCAACCAAGAATCCCTTATGATTTTTGACTCAAAGCATCTACTACTACATTGGCCTTCCCAGGATGATGATGGATAGTACAGTCATAGTCTTTAATCAGCTCTATCCAACACCTATGTCTCAAATTCAATTCTTTCTGTGTAAACAAATATTTCAAACTTTGATGATCAGTAAATATCTCACAAGTTTCTCCATACAAGTAGTGTCTCCACAACTTTAAAGCAAAAATAATGGCTACTAGCTCCAAATCGTGTGTAGGATAGTTTCGTTCATGCGTCTTTAATTTTCTAGAAGCATATGCTATTACCTTCCCATTCTGCATAAGAACACATCCCAACCCCTGAAATGAAGCATCTGTATAGATTACGAAAGACTCATTCCCACATGGAATAGTAAGTATAGGGGATGAAACCAATCGATTCTTTAATTCTTTAAAACTTCTCTCGCATTCTTCATCCCACACAAACTTCACTTCTTTACGAGTCAACTTTGTCAATGGTAATGCTATTGATGAAAATCCCTTAATGAATCTGCGATAGTAACCTGCTAATCCTAGGAAACTCCTAATTTCTGTCACATTCTTAGGAATCTCCCATTTAATAATTGCTTCCACCTTCTTTGGATGAACATATATCCCATTGCTCGAGACAACGTGCCCTAAAAACACAATTTCATTCAACCAAAACTCACACTTGCTGAATTTAGCAAATAATTTCTTCTTTCTCAAAATTTGCAATATAAGTCTCAAATGTTTCTCATGTTCCTCCATGCTACGCGAGTAAATCAACACATCATCTATGAATACCATCACAAATGAATCAATGAAAGGGTGGAATACCCGGTTCATCAAATCCATAAAAACTGCTGGAGCATTAGTTAATCCAAATGGCATCACTAAAAACTCATAGTGCCCATATCGAGTCCGAAAAGCAGTTTTGGAAATATCACTATCCTTTACTTTCAATTGGTGGTAACCCGATCTCAAGTCAATCTTCGAAAATACTGTGGCCCCCTGTAATTGGTCAAACAAGTCATCGATACTAGGTAGAGGGTACTTATTTCTGATGGTCACCTTATTCAACTGCCGATAATCAATACATAATCGCATTGTCCCATCTTTCTTTTTCACAAATAACACTAGGGCTCCCCATGGAGAAACACTAGGCCAAATGAAACCTCTTCTTATTAGATCTTGTAATTGCATTTTCAATTCTTTCAACTCTGTTAGTGCCATTCTATATGGAGCAAGGGAAATTGGACCAGTACCTGGAATTAATTCAATGGAAAACTCTACTTCCCTATCGGGTGGCAGTCCTGGCAATTCCTCTAGGAAGACATAAGAAAATTCTCTAACTAATGGTATATCTTCAACTTTAAGTGCTTCCTTACTACCATCAACAACATAATCTAAATACCCTGTACCACCTTTACTCAATAACTTTCTGCTCTTAATTGTTGAGATAAGACAATTAGGGATAACATTCCTTTTCCCTATAAAATGGAACTCAGGTTCACCAGGCAGATGAAATGTAACTTCTTTTTGAAAATAATCAATGGAAGAATGATACGATGATAACCAATCCATCCCCAATATAATATCAAAATCCCGAATGGCCAACTGTATCAAGTCAACATAAAGACACAATCTTTATAAACATGCTCAACCAGAATTACACTTTCCATTGGGGTAGAAATATATAAGGCACAATTGAGAAATGAACATAGTCTACCCAAATATGAAACAATATGTAATGCCACAAATGAATGCGTAGATTCAGGATCAATGAGTGCATATAAATCTTTATTTGCAATATAAAGTTTGCCTGTAACCACTTTCGGTGTAGCATGGGCATCTTGCAGCATCATCGCAAACACTCTTTTTCCTGCCCTCGATCCAGTTGCTTGTTATGTACCTCTTCCCCGGGTGGCATTGCCTGGAGAGGATCCTTTATGAGGCCCCACACTACTGACTGAAACCGCTCTGGATAACATAGGATAATTCTTTCTCAGATGGCCCTTCTGATGACAGTTAAAACATTCTATATTCTGTAACTTTGGGCAATTTCTCTTTATATGATCCGATGTCCCACAAAAGAAACAAACATTCGGATCTCCTTGTGCTGAAACTCCTGAACCTCTTCCACCACTAGCTTCACCCCTTTGAAAACTACTTCCACATCTACCCTGTTGGAATTTCTGCCCTCCAAACCTTGAATATTCGGTATCACTACCCTTTTTATAGTTTGGATCAAATCTGCTTCTCTTTACACCTCGTTCTCGATTCCCTCTCGCTTTATTAACGTCCTTTTCTACCAGCAGGGCTTTGTTCACCAAGGCTGAATAATTAAGAGTCTCTAAAGCCGATAGACTTGATTTAATAACTAACTCTAGTCCATCGAGAAATCGACTGCACATATCTTCCTCATTCCGTATAAACCTCGAAGCAAAACGAGATAAGGCTGTAAGTTTAGCTTCATTTTCTCTAACTGTCATACTCCCCTGATTCAACATGAAATATTCCTTCTCCTTTTGTTTTTGATACATTGGGGGAAAATATTTTTCATACAAGGCTTTAACAAAAGCATCCCATGAGATCACGTTCTCGCCTCCTGGAGTAATCAATAAATATATTGTGGCATCCCACCAGTACTTTGCTTCTCCTTTCAGCATCTACGCTGCCAAGGTTACCTATTGATTTTCAGGCATCCTCATTACCCCAAAGATAAGTTCAATCACTTTAACCCAGACTTATGCCTCTGCTGGATCAATTGCTCCTTCAAACGATGGTGGGTTCATCTTAATAAATTTCTCATGTGAAGTACTCCTTTCTTCCAGGTGTATCACCTCATCGGTCCTAGCTAATGCTTGTACCTCTAGTTTACTGGTCTATTGTTCTTCCATCTGTGCCATAAATCTAGCTTGCTGCTCTGCCATTAGAGTCATAGCACGTGCCATTTTTTGCATATATGTCAGTTGTTCTGGCTCGGGTTCCACATTTATCTCAACAGGTTGCTCAACCTCCACTTCTGCTGGAATATTTGAAGCCTCATCTTCTAGTCTCATATTTACATTCCCTCGTTCCATTCTCTTATATCTTAAATGAATCAAAGATATAACAACATGCAGATATACATATCTTTCCTAACATAATCGTTAGTATCAAATAAAATATATTTCTAACATTCTCTGCCAAATCTAGATACTTCTCACTCCAGAACCGCTAAAACCTAGGCTCTGATACCAAAAGCTGACACACCCCAACCCAGTTACTTATAATTAAGTTTAAAAGTCAAAGTGAGTCAAACCATGATTAATTTAACCAAACCATAAACACGAGTTTTAATTTCAGAGTCATCATTGTAAATCCATATAACTGAAAACCTTTTTACCACATCAGAGTAGTCATACTTATACAAACTTGATTGAAGGATAATTTAACTTAATTACATCATTTACATTTAAAAAAAATCTTTGTTTCTCCCATTCCTGGCTAACCCAACCCGACATTCTAGATTTGGCAGTGACATCGCGTTACCTGAAAAATGTGAACATAGGAACCGTGAGCAAAATAGCCCAGTGAATGCATCACTACTATACTACTGCATGAATTTAAATACAATAAATCATGTCCATATAATTATGTATTAACTTATCTGGCTCATTCATAATGAATGACCAACTTTTCCAATTCATGGTTCACATATCCCGTCTAAATAGACAATTCTCCCCCATTCTTGGTCGAGGAGTAACCCCTTGTCATTAATAGACAAATCTCCCCCATTCCGGGTCGAGGAGTAACCTCCCATTTCGGTAAACCGAAATGAATAATTTTATATTCATAACATTATGATCATATTCGTAATAGTTTACAAATACATCATTCCAGTGAGTACACTCACCTTGAGTTGTCAACTACGTATTTATGTTTCCTTCGGGAGGAGCTGAACTGGGTTGATTAGACCTTACACTTGTCAATCCAACTAAATCAGTATTGAATCTCAATTATAAGTATTATCCTAACATAATTATGTATTTTTTCATGACTATGCACCAATAACATAATTCCACTTAAGTCACATTTCCTAAACCATGAGTAAAGACAAAACAATGCTATCCATGTTAATAAAGTTATGAACATTCAATCGTAAGAAATACCTCATAAGGAATTTATTACCAAAACCAAGTAACGTCAAAGTATACTTCTAAATATATATACACATGAAACATGTATTCAAAATACTCTTTGAAAAGAGGAGATAACAATATCCTTTCATGGGGGATCCAGTATGGCCTCAGATTATTGCCCTCTATACTCAACCATCCTACATTACTAAATTGTGTAAATACAGGGGTCCAACCTTATCAATATGAAAACATATATGAATATACTTTCCAATACAAGTGACGGTGTAATTTTTCAAGCTTCCTAGAGCAAGTTATGACCATTTCTTTACAACACAAGAAATCTTCCCTACAAGCTCCTCTATTGTTCCTTCAACTTGCAAGAATTTTCATAATTTTTCTACAGCATAACTTTCCATGATTTTACAACCATTTATAGTAAACATACTTAATAGTACATAATTAAAGTTTCATAATTTTTTGACTTCATTTGCTATCTCAAAATCTTGACTAAACTTAGGGCATACCGAAATCAAGTATACAAACAGCAACTATGTACCAACTTGAAATCATCATTACGGCCTAACCACAAGGAGATAAATTCTAATTTTAGGATATGATATGAATATATGAGTCTAATTTCATATCCAAGTGTAATTTCTCAATTCCAGTAAGCACACAAAGAGATATGCAAGTTTGAATACAAGGGGTTTCAATACAAATCAATTTTAAGGGTTTCTACATTCAACTTAACATAAACTTGCATCTAACCATACATATATATAAAGGTCTGAAACTTTCGTAAAATTATAATGAATAATATAAATCAATAATATATATTGATTTATAAAATTATTGATTTATATCATATAAATCAATAATATAAGAAGAATAATAAGATTTGAGATTAAGATTACCTTCGGGACTTTTACGTAATTTCTATGGATTTTTCTACACTTTTTCTCCTCACTTTTCCTTCCTAAACCCCCTAATTCTCTTTCCTCAAGGTAAAACCCTTTCATGGCTGATTTTGGATGAAGGATAAACCTATTTCAAGGGTATAAGGTCGGCCAAGGCTGCCTCCCAAGCCAACCAATCAAATTAAACCATTTGGTTTAATAAAAGACAATTTACCACTTAAAGGGAATTGACAGATTAGCCCCTTGTTCGTAAATTTGACCTAACTTCTTACTCGTACATCCGTTTGATGCACCGTTTATTGTGTTACGGCCCTAACTCACATGTATACAACTATCTAGTTTTTACCTCAAGTCAGTTGTAATGTTATAAGGGTCAAAACTAGTCTCTAACATGAACATTTCTATCAAAAATAACAAAATTTTGTGTTTGTAAATAATTCGACCTTTCATGATTTATGAAAGTAGGATTATAATAAACAAAATAACTTAACATTAGATATACTAATAACACATTATTCATATCACATAAGATAAGCATGATTTAAATATAATTTATCATAATTATATCCAGGTTGTCACAATTTATGTGAGGGCGGTGTGGATAACCTATGCTTTATTGTGATGAGTCGAGAGTACTCATGTAAATTATTATGATGTGAATATTATGTGACAATATTACATATGATGATTGTATGGTTACTATTTCTAGTGTATTTATTTATCCTTTATTTGGTTAGTTATATAATAAACTATAATAACATAGTGATGTTACGATATGATGGGTTCGTTGCGATAATCGTTATTATAATTATGGCTTGGGGCTTTCACTTAATTAACTTGATGTAGGAACGACATGACTATTTTTTTATGATATAGGTCCTATAATTGGGATCACGGGGGAAGTTCTTGATGTGGTCTTGACCCACTTGCACTGAAAATATTTCACGTCAAAGGAGGTAACACTATCGAGGTTGAGTTTGTAGGAGTGTCCATTTCCATATTAGTTTCTTTTGTTTCATATATCAGTTATGTAGGTGTCGAGGGTTGTATTCTCATATTTATCTTTATGTTTATTTCCTTATGAGAGAGTTTATGTATGGACCCGTGTTGGGTTCTACACATAAGTTTTATATATCTTATTGAGAATTTATTACGTTGTGGAGTTAAGACTTACGTTGGAGTTATCATTTACTTTAGCTGATAGTGGATATAATATATATAGTTTATTTTTTCATTTGTTATTTTTATCTTTATATATCTCGCATGCTTAAAATGATATATAATTTTTAGATAGTCCTTGTGAAATGAACATGGGACTGATCACCCTATGTATGAAAAATAGGTGGTGTAGCATACACCTTGAACCTGCAATCGACAATAAATAAGGGAACCTAATTTCTTGCCCATGCTATAAAGAGCAAGCCCAAGGTCTTACAAAATGTAATTTTGGGTTTGCATTCTGGCAATGTGTTGCGATAATACAAAAAGCTCCACAATCATAGAGTAACATTTTCACTCCATCGATTAGAGCTCTGACGACTAGAGATCTGTAGGGCAGAACTCTTTCAATATTTAACCTCAAAATTTCAAAAAATAGTGACATTAGTATTTTAACAAAAAGGAATAGGAAATAACTCGTTAATAGAATAATGGTGGAATTGGTACTCCAAAAACTATTAAAACCCACTAATTAAGGTTTCAAAAATAAAAGATATGACTAATAAAAAGAAAATTGGGGTGTCCTATGAGTTATATGCCTCAAGAAATAAGGAACCCAATTTGTTGAAAATTTCAGTGGACCTTAGACCCTTTGTCCAGTGAGGTATGAGAAAATCATTTAGCACTCCACAGCCCAATCCACTTGTAGATCCTCCTCTCAAGATATGGATTGACATCAAAAAAAAATTTAATTGAATTAACGCAAGATAAAATATACTTTTATCTCTTTGAGTACTCCCTAACCTACAAGAATTATAACTTTAGGTATTAGTTTATACACTCATTCTTAATCCAACAATACTCTGCCTAAATATATTTTGATAAGTCAATCAAGAAAAAAAAGCACATCCCTTAAATAAAGACAAGTTGCGGAACCATGTAAATTATTTATTCATTTTATGTTTACACTCGATTCATTTATCGTGGTGAATTTTTTCTTGTACGGTTGCCCAGCACACATGATAGTTAATGTTCTTAAACACAATGAAAGTGTGTATTGTAAACCATAATACAAGAGGGATGGGTATAGAATATTGTGATTATCAAATAATCAAATACCCATTTAAGTGGTTCATTATTAAATTAAGTAATAAGTCATATTAGGTAAATAAAAGGTCACCAAAGTCTAGCCAAGGGTCAATTTCATTTTTGATTAATTATATTAACCATGTATTGATTAAAAATAAATTAAAGTAAACTCTTGAGTTAACCATGATGAACGGTTACGATCGCATGACTTTTGGGATTTAGGACCTCTCCCTGCCTAGAAATAGTGGTCTAAACTCCATTATTTAAGCACAAGAAATAAGCAACAAATTATAGAAAGGCTAGGGGAGACAAACCTATAATCCATATTAATTTTTTTATTTCAAATTGGAGGCACCAATGACAACATCTTCACTCGTCAAATCTAATAATGACTTAGGTATGTTTTTTCAATCCTATTTTGGACACATGTGATAATTAGGTAGATTAAGGTCCTATATTTATATAACAGTTTATATGATAATGTATTGTATTATCGATCTATAAAAACTGCTAATTGATTTATTAATTTTAAA
The DNA here is from genome assembly GCA_949130495.1 of Sambucus nigra. NCBI lineage: Eukaryota > Viridiplantae > Streptophyta > Magnoliopsida > Dipsacales > Adoxaceae > Sambucus > Sambucus nigra. The sequence goes on along the minus strand of OX422211.1, from coordinate 472,780,996 downwards.
TCTAACATGTGGTATCAGAGCTTATGATTTAGATCACATAATTATCCTTTGTGTCTAAATATGAAATTCATATTTTATAGTCGATTTTATATTCTAAATTATGAGACTTATGTGATGTCTTTATTATATATTTTTTTATGACTCTAATTTGAACTTAGTTTAAAATCTGCTTATGTTTATGAATAATACTTTCTGCGACATTTTTATTTTCTATCGCTGAATCTATTTATATTGATGGGTTAAACTTACTGCGACATTTTAGTTTTTTGTCGCTAAATCTATTAATGTTTATGTATGAAAATCTTATGTGACGTTTCTGTTTTCTGTCACTAAATCTGTCTAGATTCATTTCTGTGACGTTTTGAATATTTTCGTCCCTGAAATCTTATTGCCTATTATGAACTTTGTATTTCAAGTGACAATTTTTTTGTGTCACCAATAAAAAAATTGATTTGGAAATAACGTTTACTTTTATATCTCTCTCACGAAAATTATACTTTCGATTCCGCGAATTGGAGAGTGATTCTTTTGCAATTCTAAACATATTTGTGGTGAAAATTAATTTTTACATTTTTTGATATTTTACGAGATTTTTTTTTTCACTACATATGTAATGTTTATATTGTTTAGATGTTCTTATATACTTTATATCATTCCAAATCATTGTATGGATATTTCTCATGTTAATAATATCATGTGCTAATATTTTCATAAAGATAGGATAGGTGTCCACCAAAGTGCCCTACCTTATGTTAGCGTATGTTAGTATTAAAGATTACATTCTATTTAATTGCAAAAATTCCTAAAATAATTGTGACATAATATTTATATGATGTTAGATTAGGAGGAAAGTGTCTTAATCTATAGTCATAAATATTCAATTACTATGTACGCATCTATATTTGGACCTCTGAATATACATCAAGAATTGCGTATAATATTTTTTGGGGGATATTAATTTTATATCCATTACGTAATATGTGTGTGCATGTACGTTCCATAAAAGTAAATTTATTTTGCACACTTTATGAATTAAACATTTAAGCGCAATTAAGGATAAATCAATTTAGGATATATGTGAATGCAACCAAATGAATTAATTGGTGCATCTATATAATCACATAATAGAAAAATTCATAAAATGAGATTTTGTTTACCAAAATCTTATGACCAAATTAAAATTGGTTTTGGTTCCCTAATTGTGGTTTTCTTTTTTGACAATTTTAATTATATGTTTAAAGCCGCTTATTTTATAAAACTCTAAATCCGAATATTTTGAGACATTTTCAGTAACAATTTTCTTATGCCTCTAATAAGCAATAATTGAGATTAAAATTGTCGACTTACCCGGGATTGATAAAAAAAATTATGTCAATTCGAGAGGATTTAATGATGAAAATTCACAATTTTTTTAGTAATAAACATTGTTATGACTATTTGATCACGTTTAAGCTCTCAAAACCTTAAATTTGTGATATTTGGTAATAAAATTGACAACTATTTCTTTCTCAATTTTTTTTAAATTTTGCTTATTGGGAAGATTATTTTTTTAAGAATTTTCTTATAGTGATTACTCAAATTTTCCATTATTGAAAATTATGGACTTCTCCATTTTATGTGTTTTAATAAATAAATCAGTTGTCTTATCTTATTTGGCTATCATAATATTTTCGTTATATACCAAATATTGTTATGACTATTATGGTTATGGTTAAGGTTAAGGTTTTGATATTAATATTTATATTAGATTATATTAGGTATCCATTAAAGTGCCATAATCTATAATTATAAATATTAAATTACTGTGTATAAATTTGGCTACCAGTGAGTCCAAATATAATGATGAATGTTAGACTGTTGATGCAATGATGATGAAGCTTGTTCATTGTACCAAAGGGATAATTTCGATTATCAAATGAACATTAATGAGCAATTTTTTTTTCGTATCAACTTAAGCTCGAATGATTTAAATTTCTCCTTGAGACTAATATTTGCGTAAAGTTTTATTCGGTGTTCAAAGTTGTAAATATTATATTAATATGTAGATGCTTGTTATGCCCAATATGAGTAAAGCAATATTAAAAGCATGCGCTAAAGCTTTCTTCTTAGCATTTATATCACGATTAGATTATGATTCCACCAAATTGGTCTAGTCTAATAAACTTTACATGTTAAATTTATGATAACATGCAATACTATATTTAGGCATGCCTTAAGGTTTTCATCTCAGTATTTATATCACGATTAGGTTACGATTCCACCAAAGTGGTCTAATCTAATAAATTGTAAATGCTGAATTTTGAGATAACATTCAAATACTATGTCTTGGTTGCTCCAAAGAGTTCGGATATAGTTTTGAGTGTTCGAATAATTAATAATTTCATTATGATTAACCCATTGTGATTTAGTTGCTCCTAAAAGTTCGGTTACAATGGTGAAGTTAATATTAAGGGTCAATATGTTTGTTTATTAAGGTTGGTATCGGTTGCTCCAAAGACTCCATAACCTTCCTTAATTTATAATTTGTTGAAAACATTAGTAATTGTTGAAATTATTACACAATCCATAAAATAATTTAATATTCATATAATGGATAGTTTGGTAGCCACCAAAGTGACCCAACAACAATGCTTGTGAATATTAAATTTAAAGATAAAAGTCGTAGCAATAACTTATTATGCTTATATATGTGAAGACATTAATGGGGTATATTTGATTTATTTCGTCAAGCACGATAATACCCCAAATGAAATTTATTTTGAGTAAATAAAATATATATTAAGAGATTATGCAATTAGGTGGTGAAAAGTTATCCTAGATAGCATGTTCATCTAAATTACATAACATGGTACCCTATAAAGTTATATATATAAATATTCAAAGTTATTACCAAATAATGTCCACATTTATAAAATGTTATTAATGTATGTGTTGTCAACTCATAGCATTAATGTAGTGGGTTATTTATTTCATTAATTTTATATTACTTTTTTCTCTAAAACTGCATGTTTTTCCCCTTTAATGTTCTTGAGACTGACTTCTTGGAATAAAATAAAGAAGTTAAGTTTCACTTAAAATTGCTAAATCGTTATAATTCAGTTTTACTTGAGGATCCCACTATTAATGAATTAGTGCGTGAAACTCTTTTAAAACCTTGAAGAATTATTAAACGAAATTAGCATTGAGTTTATGAAAAATTTCATAATGTTAGAGATTAAAATGAGTACCCATTATATAACATACATACTTTAATCTTTATTTTGTGAATTATAATAGATCATTCAATATGAATGAAATAATTTATTTTATTTTTCAAAGAAAAACTAGAGTGCTACGAAATATAGTTCTAAATTGATATGAGGATGCTTACAAGACAAACCATAAAACAAACGATAAATTCTTGGATTCCTTTTCTTATGTTATTTTGGAATTATTTCAAAACCCCTCAGTGACCTTTCAAAATATTTTTCCCGAGTATATAAAACATCTTTATGTTTATATGAGAATATATTTTCCTTAATTATGGTATTTTCATTTGTGGTTTGTACAATTATTTTTATGAAACTTATACAAGAAAAATGATTCTGATCCTCTATCATAATGTTGAACTTCAAAGTAACTTTTCGATGTTGTGGCTCTTTTAAATCTAGACTTACTTTGATGATTTAATATATTAGTGGTCTTTGGGTTGTTACTTATGAATCTTGATACTCATGTTTGAGCTCTTAAGGTTTTATAATTTTAGAATGCTCTATGTGGCCCAAGTCGGAGAATTATAATAGTCCTTGGATAGTGGACCTACAGAGAACATGTCGTTATAAAACAACAAGTCAAACACAACAAGACAACAAGTTAAATGTAACAAGTCGATATCACCATAATATTTAGTCACACGCAAATGAATATATATGGTAAAAATTTATTATATAAATTCTCCTTTACTTTACCTATTTGACACGCCCGTATGATTGGGAGTGTCTAGTACATGCATGGATTTATAATCCACTAAAAGAATTAGAATTTATAATTATTGTTACACTTGAAAGAGGTTACACTAATTACTTTCGAAATCGAAAACATCAAATGACAAATTCTTTAAAGAATGGTGAAATTAGTGGGAGTATCAAATCACCTAATGTGGTTATAAAAAAAGTTAAAATACTCATGTAATTCCTTTAACTTCCAAAGTAATTATTCTTTTGGTTAATGGATATGAATAGTTTTAAGAAACTCTTAAATGAGTTTGTTATTTTGACTGATTGTGAGATTTATCACAAGAATGCGAATTTGACAGAGGAGTAAGAAAATATTCGATTTTGATAATCAACAATATAAATCTAGAATTATGGTCAAAGTTTTTATTACGAATAGACAAAGGAGCGTAAATGAATGTTTTCACCTATATCTTTGAATATTAAAATTTTATAGCTTTAGTAGCTCCTTTTGAGTAAGAGTTAGTCAAAGTTTTTATTACGAATAGACAAAGGGGCGTAAATGAATGTTTTCACCTATATCTTTGAATATTAAAATTTTATAGCTTTAGCAGCTCCTTTTGAGTAAGAGTTACATTTAGTGTGAAAACTTATGAGAGGTTAAGAAAAGAACTGTAGAAGTTGAGAAGTCACTATATAAACTTATGTCAGTTTTCCATTAATGGTATTTTACGAATACTTTATGTATTTTGATTAAGTATATATATACCTTGAAGTCAGTGGGAGTATATTTATATATTTCTTGAATTTCTCTTAATAATGAATGATAGATTAGAGAAATAAAATAGTTTAAGAGTATGAAGTAATGAGATGCTTAAAATATTATATGCTCACACTTATGGTAATTGTTCTCTCTTGATTAAGTAGATTTGTTTTGGCCTAGTGATCAATATTATGAAAGAGTGAGAAACAATTAAATATTGCATATAGCATGCTTTGGGGCTGCAACTTATGGATTATGGTTGCGGAAAATTTATTTTGGGACTTAAAGTTGTCGACACTATTATCAAGTCGCTGAAATATTATGATAATTCCGTTATACTCTTCGTTATGAAGAACCGATAGGTATTTTAAAGAACCTAGGCACATTAGAATACAATACCTATATGTGAACGAAGAAGTTCATAAACAACAAGTGTCAGTCGAACACATTAGTTTAAGTGTTAACGCAACATATTCACTAATAAATGGGCTATCACCAAAGGACATCCATGAAACATGCTTAAGATATGAGTCTTGCGTGTAGCCAATTAAGTATAAGTGTTGTATATTTTTTTGTGCTTAATTTTTTGACACTATATTTGATATCAATTAAATTGTATTCTGAACATTTCAATTTTTATCAAGCAATATAAGTTTACATGCATGTTGATTGATTAAAGTGACAGGAATAGTCTTTATAAGATAATTATTGGTCCATTATGATAGACCTTATTATAGACCTTGTTAAAAAAATCGTTAGTGGCGTAGTACATAGAAGGAACCTTACTCATGGATTAGTGTGGAACCGCTATAACTCACATTGATGTTTTGTTTAATAAAGGTGTTCATGAAAAACCATTAAAGATGAATGAAAGTTTGAAAGCGCGCCTTATGTTAATTATGAACCAAGTGGGAGAATGTTGGAATTATCAAATAATCAAATACCCATTTAAGTGGTTCATTATTAAATAAAGTAATAAGTCATATTAGGTAAATAAAAGGTCACCAAAGTCTAGCCAAGGGTCAATTTCATTTTTGGTTAATTATATTAACCAAGTATTGATTAAAAATAAATTAAAGTAAACTCTTGAGTTAACCGTGATGGGCGGTTACGATCGTATGACTTTTGAGATTTAGGGCCTCTCCCTGCCTATAAATAGTGGCCTAAACTCCATCATTTAGGCACAAGAAATAAGCAACAAATTATAGAAAGACTAAGGGAGAGAAATCTATAATCCATATTAATTTTTTATCTCAAGTTGGAGGCAACTCGTCAAATCTAATGATGACTTAGGTATATTTTTTCAATCCTATTTTGGACACATGTGATAATTATGCAGATTAAGGTCCTATATTCATATAACAGTTTATATGATCATGTATTGTGTTATTGGTAGGGCTGTTAACGGATATTCGAAAATCCGCATCCGTCCGATATCCGAATCCGAATTTGCGGATATTTATCCAAAAATATAGAAACGGATACGAATATGGATACTCTATAAAAATATCCGAGAAAACGGATACGGATACGGATAGTACTAGTATCCGATGTGGATAATCCGTATCCGATGCGGAGTATCCATTTTATTGGATATCCATTTTACCGGATATCCGTATCCGTCAAACATATGTTTAAAATATTACTAATAATATTAATATTAGTATTACTAGTAAATAAATATTAAAAAAAAAACTTAATCGTTTATTCCCCAAAACAAAATAAACACATACTCCACTCCAAACAAAAACACCCTAAAGTTACTATTTTATTGGGTATATTATAAAATGTCATGTATTATTATTTTATTGGGTATATTATCATAGAGTTACACTAAAGTTACAATACACCCTATCACACACAGCATACACCGACTAAAGAACACATACTCCACTAAAAAAAACTAACTTCGTTTCATTTCTCTTTCGTACAAAACAAGAGAAAAGAAACTCTCATGTGGTTGTTCGTTAGTTTTCTTAATTATAAATAAATGTAAGAGAGAAACAGAAAAGAATATAAGAGAGAAACATAATAGAATGTAAGAGAGAAATAAAAAAGTAAATAGATGGTTTTGATTGTGATGAGAACTGAAGTTAACAATATGTATATTATATACAAAATAAAAATGTATACTTAATAAAATAAAAATATCAGTATGTTTTGAAGACAAAAGGTCCATGAGGTTATCATTCTCAATAAATTTGATTAATCTAAAAGGTGCATATTTATTTCTACTGTCAAGGAATGCGACCGTTATTTTTTTTTTGTATGGCTTTAAACTTATATAGTTGTAAAGTATGGATGACTTTAAGCCGTATTATCATTATGGAATGATACTATTATTATGGAATCCATAATTGTTGATATTAGGAGGCAGTAATTTTGTTATATATTTATTTGGATTGGATATTTTAATTGTTATTTTTTGCTATGGCTAAATAATGTAAACGGATACGGATATTATCCGAATCCGAGGTATCCGAGCGGATACGGATATGGATAGTTGTTTTAACTATCCGGGCGGATACGGATAGTACATTTAGATAACGGATACGGATATGAAAAACATGGTATCCGATCTGTATCCGTCCGTTTACCACCCCTAGTTATTGGTCTATAAAAACTGTTAATTGATTTATTAATTTTAAATCTAACATGGAGATCTTATAAAGGCAATCTAAGTAATTATTTGTTTATATTAGATATGATTAATTATACTTACTTGAACTTTATTCTCATTTTCCCTTCATTACCTAGACTATCGTTTTCCGGTTATAACCACGTGAACTTTCAAAAAAACTTCAAATAATCCCTTAACGTTAACGCCATTAACTTTTTAGACCAAAAATGGATGATGTGTTATGCATATAAGGGTATTTTTGTCCAATCCAATATAAAACTTTTATAAAAAAAAATGGAAAATGACATAATAAAACGTTTAAAAATATTTAAAATTCTAAAAATTATTGAAAAACATTTAAATTTTTTAGAATTAGAAAAATTGTATTAAATAATTTGATATCACAAAAATAAATATAAATTACAAAAAACATTTAGAAATAGTGATTTTTTCCAAAGAAATCCAGAAATAATAGAAAAACACATTTCAAAATTTATAGAAAAACTTAATAAAAATGTGAAAGATATTGAAAAAAAAACTTTTAAAAAATCTGGAAAAAATAATAAAGTAAAAACTTTCAAAAATCTGAAAATAATAGAGAAATTATTTACAAAGTATAATAATATTGGAAAAAAACTTTTAAAAATCCAAAAATAGCTGAAATAGCATTTCAAATTTTATAAAAAAAATAAAAATATGAAGGATATTGAAAAAAAATATGTAAATAATTGAAAAGGCTTCTAAAAATTCCAAAAATAATAAAATAATAACATTTTGAAAGTGTGAAATATATTAAAAAAAAACTTTAAAGCAATATGGAAATAATAGAAAAAACATTAAAAAAAAGTTGAAAAAAAACGAAAACAATATAAAAAAATATTAATAAAAAAACAGATTTCAAAACATTGATTTTTACCAAAAAAATCTAGATGTTTGTATTTTCAAATTTTCTGCAAAAAAATGCCCACCTTTACATCCCCAAAAAATAATTTCCAATTAATAAAAAAATAGATTTCTAATTGATCAAAAAAATAGAGAATACTCATTCTAACACTCGTTTTCCTCCCAACAAAAAAACATCATTTTCCTTTTAGCAATACTCATTTCCCTTCTGGAATACCAATTCCTGCAAAAAAAAAATCACAAACCTCCCATTCCAAAAACCCTAGATTCAATAACCATATCTCTTCTCATCAAACTCACAAAAAATTAAAAATCGATAAAACTCAATACCCATTCCGACAAAATCACAAAAACAAATGAGAGGGAAATTCAATACCCATTACAATAAACCCATAAAAAATTCAAGAGACAGAAACTCATTAACAATTATAACAGACCCCCAAAAAACTATGTAGTGTGTGTATTATCGTGTGTCCACGCGTCTAGATTTGTGTGTGTATGTGTGAAGATAGATGAGAGATGAAGAGAGACGACAGATAGAGAGGGGATAGCCATGGTTGCCCTTAGAGATAAAAGTGAAAGAGAGAAGAATGAATTAAAGGGTAATGCTACAAACACCAACTCTTAGTACCAATCCAGTACCGATTGTGTTTTAAATGCATTGTATCATAATGGGACCCACGCTTTATTACATGGAAACCACACTTTAGTACAATCATTTAAAGCACATTCGGTACTGAATTGGTACTAAGAGTATGTGTATGTATCATTATTCTGAGTTAAATGAGGGTTTTCTTTTTAAGGAACTTTACAAATATGTGTTATGTATACAAGACATCCTCTACTAGGTCATATCACAATAATTTCAGTAAAGCTATGCCGACACAGGTCCAAATGACACAGTGCGCTGTCAAATTTTTATTAGATAAGAAAAAATAACCTTTTAACCTTATATACTCGTTCCCGTTAGTGTTGATTCCTTATTTTAGGCGGCTGTAACACCCCGTCCATCTGAATATTTATGACTTAATTAATTCGAGTATGTTTAAATTACACGTGTGTCATTATTTAATTGAATTAATTATTATATTTTTATTAAAATATTAATCGGGAGAGATAATGATTAATATTTATGGAATAAAATGACTATGTAAATAGTGACTCATTGATGGTTGATTATTTTACATCATAGCGAGTAATAATGACGTGACAGTATTATATCTTAATCGAGAGTCTCGTATAGAATATATGAGGTCGAGATAGAAAATTATTGTAGGGTAACTCGGATAGAGATTTCGAGGTCACGGTTCATTCCGGAAGGGTCGAGATAGTCAAAATGGTGTACCCGAGGATAGTAATTGGCTCTCGGGGCATTTTAGTCATAACCGATCCCACACAGGGGTGTTCGGATTATTTGGGTTTGGCCCGTTAGCCTAATTTCGGAATTTGATATATTTAACCTAAGAGAGTTTGGGGCAATCATTATGATAAATCTAGACCAAGAATTAGAGAGAAGAAAGAAGGAAGAAGGAAGAAAATAAGGGAGCTTTAGGAGTCAAATTCGGAGCAGATTTGTGTGTGCGAACATCGATTCGTCGTCTACAACGTGTAATCAGACTCTATGAATATTGAAAGACAAGTGATTATCTTGCTTCTGATTTTGACTCAAGTTAATTTTGTCGACGTTTAACCTTCTTATCATCACCTTCTCATAAACATGTCTTTTCCTATTATCAATTAGATCTCATCAACCCAATTATTACCCCTAATTATCCTGCCTCTAACTCTTCCCATCTCTCTCTCTCTCTCTCTCTCTCTCTCTCTCTCTCTCTATATATATATATATATATATATATATATATATATATATATATATATATATATATATATATCCTTCTTCGGTTGTAACTCTTCTCCTCATCCCTACACCCCTCTTTATTGTTTCGATTCCGTCATCATTTTTAATTTCCAGGCATGGTGCATATTTATTTGAGATTTCCCTCGCTCTTTTTATTGAATTAGTAAATCTCTAAGTTGTACATCTTTATGAAATGTTACAGAACATATTTTGATGTTTTGTATTGCATCAGGGACCCATTTGAGTTCTCTTTCCCTCTATTTCTTTCGGGGTCTTGGCCAAAGTTGAAGGTCGATATAATACCTTGTTGTCTCGTATAACCTGTTACACGGGCCCGCCATCTTTAATAGCCGATGTGATGGATGAAGGGTGAAACGGGTAGTCTTTCGAAGTTTGTATGACAGTCATGACTACAACAAACGTGCCAATAAACTATAAAATGTAAGAGCTTTATTAGATTTATTTTCCACTGTCACTCGAATTAAGGACGATGGGGGATCGTTGGACTCCATCTGCATTTAAATGGATCTCGATTACTCATAGATGGAAGTCACCAAAAATAATGTCTATGGAACTAATTATCCCCCTCATGAGAAACAAATTAATAATAACAAAAATGGCAAAGTCAGAGGTCGCGAATGACGAGTATTTGGTGAAGTCTCAAACTCAAAGTAATTACTTATGTTTTATCCGCCACTTTTATTATCAATCTCAAAATAAAATATCATGATTTTATTTTGTAGTGATAAAAAAGTATAAAAAAATCTATGTTAATGTAAAGTTTAGAAAAATGAGACGGGTAATACTTGGTATGTAGTTCCAACAGTGACACGCACAACCCATTATTTGATCCACATGACGTGGAATCTTTTAATTTGGGATTTTACTATTCCGTGTTTTACTACATACCATTGACAAAATAATGAGAGATGTGTATATAGTTCAATTGAGGATTTTTTTTATCATAAACATATTTTTTTCCTTATTGACATGCATAACTCTGATAGCAAATAAAATATATTGGTTTAATTTATTCTTGTGTAGACTTGATGATGTAATGAGCATTACTAATTTATTGTGTAAATTGTTTAGTAGATGTTGCACGTGCATTTAATTAGTGTTAAAAGGGGCACATGGTTTCGCACCATATTGTTCTTGGCACACGGTATTATTTTATAGATTATGCAATTTCCTTTTGCATTTAAAATGTAAAATTATTAGTTATTTGATAGAACATACAATTATTTTTACGCCCGCGCATCGCACGGGTTACATGTTAGTCTCATATAATTTGGAGTATATGATCGAATTGAATGAGGAATTTGGATAAAAATCGAAAACCAAATTCGTTGATTAATTGATTAAAGTAGGAGTCGTTAATGTGTTATGATGTATTTGATGATTAAAAACAGTTGGGAACTTGTATTAATCTTTGAGTGTGTTTTGGTTGAGAATTGGGTTGAAGCGTTGAAGCTTTGAGTGTTAAAAATAGAGGAAAAACAGATCGGGGAAGAAGGTTGTGCATCAGTTGATCGATTAAGCCTCATTTTTTGCAGTTTCTCTTATTTTAATTTTGGGGCCTTAATTCTTTTGGGAGACGTTAAGGTGAATCTAATTAGTGCAAATTACATTGAAACTAATACCTAGGGCATTAGGGGTATGTGCATAGGGATTTTAAGAGTGGAAAGGTGTGAAACCTTATGGACGAATTAAGTTAATTAAATTCGTGAATATTTATATATGTGCCGATTGAGTGAGTCCGGGTATTTTAGCAAGTGAAGCTATGTAAATTATTTATTGGATGTGAAATTAAATTAATTTAGAGTCGGTAAATAGACTCGGGAATGATGGGCTAGTGCTACGGGTGTTAGGCACGTGATAGTCGGATTTAATTCAATTATATATATAAATGAGATAGTGATAGTATATATGTATTCTTATGTATTTTATAAATATCGGTGTGAATGATATTTATGTGAAAGCATACCCCTCTAGTGCTATCATCGGAGATTGCGCGATGTGGGTGAATTCCCTAGCTAGTGAATGCAGGGACAGTATAGTCCCCAGTTCATATCGTCCGGTATTTGATTATGTGATTTATTTTCAAGGTGAGATATTTTGGGTATGATTCGGTCTCACTCTCAGAGAAATATGACCGCCTCCACTATGTTTGCGATATTTTTACCAAATTTCGGTGTGAGCTATGTCGACTTGTGGTAACCAGGTTAGAGTGAGCTTACCTGGGATACGATAGCATTGTAGAGACAAGCATCCAGTGAGTTATTACTCGGAAGGATGATTACTATACGCGACATGTGTGTGAATATTGTAATATATTAATATGTATATTATACGAGTAAATAATTATATACAGGATAAATACATAAAGTGTGAATGTATTTCAGATATAACAAGTGTGAACATTATATGATTAATATGTATTTTATATATAACTAGTGTGAACGTTATATGATTAAGTAGTATTTCATATATGACTAGTGTAAACGTTATATGAGTAATTAAAGTTGAGATGATTAGATAAGTTAATGAGTATAACAACTTATAAATAAAAGTAAGGAATACTCGGGTTAGAGTAGCGTGGCGGAAAGGGTATAACAAGGCTAGCTAGATGGGGGAGCATAACTAGTTGAGTTAGGAGGCAAGTGATAGGTGTGCACATTAGTTAAGAGGTGAGCTATATCTCAAGAGAGTGCGACACTGGCTTAAATATGGAAATGGTTCGTGCATATTTAAATTGTTGCATTTTAGTTGTTTGCAAAATATTTTCTAATGGTTTTGGGCTCTGACCCGTGTCAAAATATTTTCTAAAATAATTTTAGGTGTCCAGCCACAAGGACGCTCAGCTTGAGGATTCGTTCCAAAGATGCGTAGCTACAGCATTATGGAGGCTTGCAAGACTTTGATTAGACGCCTCAGTTATTCATTCCTAAACTAGGTTGTCGATTCAATAGATTCCTTTGGGTATGTCTCCCCTTTTAGTAGATACACTTGAGTTTTATTTATCAAGTGATGTACCTGGATTTATTTTATTGCTCTAGACTTATGATTTGGATTTGTTGGGAACCGATGGTTTATTTGGTATTATTATCTATATATATGTCGTGTGATTGTTTAGACTATTGTGGATGGTTTGGTTATTTTAATTTTATTTCCTAGTGTTGTTAAGTTAACGAAAAGATAAAATTTGGCACCGGCTTAATTAAACATAAGTGGTTAGTAATTTAAACGATTTTCGACAGTGATGCTAAGAATGAACCAAATGCGATTCATGTTTATTTTGATAAAGGACTGATCACCCGTGATTAAAGTAGGTGGGGTGTCATATCGAGTTCCGTGTATTTCTCTTGAGTTTTACAAGTATTTGATGCACGTGACGAAAAGAGAGAAACAAAAATCAATAAAGAAAGAAAAGAAGAAAAGTCAAGGGCAGAAGAGTAATTTTACACCCGAAATTCGGACGCGAAACCTAAGAGAAGTCAAAGACCTTGAGTTCACAAGCACATAGGAAGAAACGACATCCAAATTAGATTCTCGCTTGAAAAGATAAGAAGATTCGAAGTTGAGAAGAAATCAAAGAAGAAAGGAAGAAAAAATCAGAAAAGCGAACCGGTTCAATCTGAGGAAAACTGGTTTTACCTACTGTAATAGCAAATTGAATCGATGGTCAAGAAACAGAACCAGTTCTACAAACTGGAATAAGCAAACCGGTTCGCCCATCAAAGAAGGAAAAATTCGAACCGATTCGGCGTGACGGATTTTTGAATTTTATTTCTTAAAAATAGAGTTGTGCAAGGTGGAAACACTTAATAACATGTGAGAGTTACATTCTTAATACCAAACCTTATGAAAAACTTTTTTAAATAGTTTTGAGAGAATCTTGAAGGCAAGAACCCTAGGAGTAATATTCTTCAATAATTGATCATCTTCTACATTATTTCAAGGGTTTTTCATCAATACAAGTATAGTTTCATTATTGCTTTCAGTTACTCTCATCTTTTAGGTTTATAATTGACTCTTTCCCTGCTGAAATTATTTTCTACATGTTTGGTTACACTTTTCACGTAAGAATGATTTCTTGCATCGTACAGAACATGTTTAGTTGTAGTTACACCATGTCTGACAAAGTTATTAAAGGGTTGGGGTACATGAACCCAACCTAGATATTACGAATGGATTTAAAAGTGAATAAAATGTAATTAACAACTCAAAAGTTTGAACTTTTTCAAAATAAAGGTTGTAGATCTTTTAATTCTGTTTACCCCAGGTAATCGGAATGTTTAAGGGTGCAATTGGCATTTTGATAATTTATTATTCTTGTCAAATAAATTTTTCATTTGATATTGTGATGAGTAAAACCCGCATATGTCAAATGCTTAGAGAGTATTTGATGTTTCTTTGAATTGAGAATTAGGTTTTTTTGAAGTTTTTATTTTTTAAGTAATTTCCGACGATTCGGGAAAGTGTACCCTAACTCCATTTTCTCATATAGTTTAAACCCACTTCATTCCTATTGCATGCGTAGTTAAGTCACTAGTTCAATTTACTTGTTTTAACTAGTTAACGGATCTCAAATCAATCATCTTTTCCTCTTTTCTAAAGTCAATTTAAGGTTATTCATCTTCCCTATTCGTCGTCACGATTCTTCGTCTTACTACCTGAGTTCGATACCCATTTATACCGCATTATTACTTGAGCGACCTGCTTACACTTGAGTCGATATAAGCACGCACTAGAGAAAAATTTTGAGTCACATCAGCTATCCTTTTTTTCCAACTAAAAACCAAGACAATAGTTGTGCTCATTCTACTATTGGTTTTAATTTTTTTTGTTGTAATTTTTGTAATGAATATTCAAAGTAAAAAAACAGTCAAATCAATAGGATAAAGAAAAAAAATAGTCAAACTAATTCCATTCAACATAAGAAAAGAAAAAAAAAAGGGCCAACTTAAGTTGAAAAGGCCAAACAACAGCTACTGCACCTAATTCAAATTTAAAAGGCCAAAAAACATATTGTTCCCAACTCAAGTTTGAAAAATCGAAAAAAATAGATTGTTCCTAACTGAAGTTTAAAAATACAAAAAATAATTTGTTCTCAACTCCAGTCTCAGCTTCCTTTATCCTTCATTTTTGTTAGTTTTTTCATGTACTCAGCTGCAAATTGTGGCATAATATTATTGCCAAATGAATTTGTGTTCATCCCGTACATGTCACGCCAAAATGTGATTTTACAAGCCTGCACACCACACCATTTCTCTAATTAATAACATCAATATTTGAAATTAAAATTGTATATAAACCAAACCAATACACACCTGCATTTTAAAAGGGGAGTTTCGTATAAATGGGATATTATATGGTACGGGAGTGCAACCCATCTCAAGTTCTAAATTGATAAAGTCCCATTATTTTGATAGATCAACAAACCCCTATGTTTAAAACAAATTGTAACCAAGAAAATGAATATATGTTAAAGATTAAAGTTGTAAGCACAACAAATATTAATAAAAAGTAGGTACCTTCTCTTTTGATTTAAATAAATCTTATCCTTTCTCCTTATCTCCTCTTTTCCCCTTCTTTATCCTTTGTCTCTTCAAAATAGTTTGATCCATCATGGATTGTTTCCTCTTAAACGATGGTCGGCCTTTAGAGCAGACAACTAATGGACTATGAAAAATGAAACTTTCTTTCGCGGTTGGATTAATGTCACCACCTTGTGATGAAGATGCATGAATTTGGCTAATCTCTAGTGGACTCGGTGGATTACTTGCACCCTTTCTTTCCCCTTTATTCAATTCAATACACAACCATGAAATCCATTTTATAACCAAACTTGTCTTCTCTTCATTGTTCGTTGCCAAGTTAGCCGCTTAGTAAAATGTGTTACACATCCTATC
The DNA here is from genome assembly GCA_949130495.1 of Sambucus nigra. NCBI lineage: Eukaryota > Viridiplantae > Streptophyta > Magnoliopsida > Dipsacales > Adoxaceae > Sambucus > Sambucus nigra. Next base: position 472,765,005 of record OX422211.1, on the reverse strand, counting down.
AAATCTCTCATTTTTAGGATTTAAGGTCCAGTCAGAGTACACAATTTTAACCTTTGTGTGGTCCCTCTTCACATCTTTCCTCCATCGCCGAAGTATATATTTATCGAGAATGGTATGAATGTTTATATTTATTAAGACTGTAATCACGTGGCGAAAAATGATACCTCTAAACTCAAATAGTGTACAATTACACTTAATATCACAATCATCATCCCTAAATAAAAAATCAGAAGTTGCCTTTCGATTTCTACCTCCAACCATGTCTTTCGAAATACTATACGCGTGGAAGCCATGTTCCTCTCTAATTGAAGACACATTATAGTACATCTTCTCTATTATTTCCTCTTGAAACTCCTTAAACTTGGTCGTGGTATAAACATCTTGGAATTGTTTCTCCATTATATAACGAGTGACACATTGGAATCTAAGAGTTGAAGGAATTGAAATCTTTTTGATTTTCCTTTTGAACCATACTTCTTAGTGCATTCTCATATTGTTCGGAAAATTGCTTTAAAGTAGTCTTTGAATTGATATACCCATCAAAGAATGTATACATGCTCTCACTTCTTTGCGTCGAGGACATCCCCGCCCTAATCATATTTTTCATAAATGTAGGTAACCAATGTCTCCTCTCCTCATATAATCCAATCAACCAAGCATATTATCATGAAGATCAAATTTCTCAATGAAAATGTTCCAACTACCTTCAAACTGCTCACAAGTCAACGAGTCATAAATTGAATGTCGTATTCCATACTTGAGTGACTTATAGTGTCCACGACCCCGTAACTTATCTGTCTTCTTTTTCATTATATTCCACATGCAACACATGTGACATGTGTTGGGAAATATATATGCAATGTCATTTTGCATACCTTTATCTTGGTCTGTAATAATAGTGATAGGAGCACGACCACCCATACAACTAAGTCACGTCTTAAAAAGCTATGTAAAAGTGTTGTTGTCCTCACTCAATATCAAACCACAACCTAATTAAATTGATTGGCCGTGGTGATTAACACCGATGAAAGGGGAAAATGGCATATCATATTTATTAGTTAAGTATATCCTGTCAAATGAGATTGCATCTCCAAACTCTTCATACGCTGCACGACTTCTTACATCCGCCCAAAATAGATTTTTCAACCTACCCTCATCACCCAAATCCATCACATAAAACAAGTTTGAATTATTTTCTTGCATCTTCATAAAATATTTTTGAATCGCCACAGCATCCCCTTCCCCGAGTCTTACTCATCTAGCTTTACCGATATAATTGTAACAATCCTTCTCTAAAAATGGGACATTCTCATGCCCACCCGCTTCAACAACAAGTGCATTAAAGTTTTTGTTTGGTCTTATACCAGCCCTATCATTCAACTTAAACCTCCTTTTGACATATGGTCTAATCACTCTATTTTTCTTATAAAATCGTGATTTCGTCGGACTTAGAACATGATTGTGATCAATGACTACTTTTGTTGCATGCCACTTTCCATCAAGACCAAAAGCATCCATAACATTCACTTCACATTGAGTTTTGCTAACTGGATGTTTTTTCAAAGAATTTCTAGCATTGCTTTCCTCTTTTCTCCACCGAGAGCATGCAACCACAACCCATTATAAACAACCATTAAAGCCCCTAGATGAAGATCATTTTTTTACTGAAAACCCCTTCTCATTGCCATACTTTTGGTAATGATAAAATAAATCATCATATGAATCAAAAAGCATTCATACTTTAGGGTCTTTTGCTTTATCTTCAATATTTACATCCTCCATCTCATCCTCCAATTCAGCATTCAAATCCAAATCAATACACCGACCCTCTGTATCATCCACCGATTCATTATTCAAATCTAGTTCAATACCATGAACTTGATAAGAGATGTTAATATCACCTTTCATTCCTACAAAACATTTACAAAAAAAGACATGCATAATGTTGTTTAAGTGTTTAACATTATTGATAATTAAATATGTTTAACAAACTATACAATTGGGGCCTTAAATATTTGTTTAACATTATTAATAATCTTAAATTAGAAAAATTAGTCATATTTAATTTATTTAGCAATATGAATATTGTTAAATTTAAAAACTAGACATGGAATGAAAAAAAATGAAAAGGAAAATCAATGAATATGATAAGAAATTAAAATAAAACTAGTTCATTTTTTTCTTTTCAATTTTCTTAATGAAAATGTTCCAACTACCTTGTATAAAAACTGAAAAGAAAAAATGTATAATATTTATCTTTTATTGAATACAGTAACAATTTGAAATTAAAAAAAAAATCATACCTGATGAAATTGAAGAAGACATTTTTTGGATCTTGGTTGGTAAAACAAAAGTTTAGTGAACAGCTACTGAGGATAAAAAAATGAGTCCGAACACCTTTTGTTTTGTCACCTAAAATGAGGAATCGCCACTAATGGGTAAAGGTTGTTTTTTCTTATCCAATAAAAATTTGACAGCTCATTGTGTCATTTGGGTCTATGTCGACACTCTGTGTTGGCATAGCTTTACTGCAACAATTTTTTTCCAATAAGTCCTATTTATACATGTAGTGAATATTCAGAATATGTTTAATAGGACCTATTGGAATAAAAATATTTTTTCATGGGACCTGTTGGAGCAAAAAAATATGTTAGGACCTATTGAACTATATACTTAGTAAACGGGACTAATTGGTAAAAAAATCATTCTTTTCGACATTTAAAAGATATTAAAATACCAAAATACAATTTTAAAAAGTCACATGGGATGCACATGACCCATTTTTCATCCAAAAAATTAATGGTGTTAACGCTAAGGGATTATTTGAAGTCATGTTGATTAAATCCCAAAAATAAAAGTTCGGGTGGTGAAGTGAAAATGGGGGTCAGTTCACAAGGGGTAAGTGTAATTAACCCTTTTAGATATATTAAGTCTCTTAGGTTGTGTTTGTTCGTCTAAAAACAAATAAAAAAATACCGAAAAATAACTTTATTGCATTTGATCAGCAGGAAAGTTGTTAATAATACTATTAAAATATATATTCACAACTATTCATAGTAATTTTTATCACTATACTTTTATCAATTTTAATAAGAAATATATTATACCTTTGTTATTGTTAATTATAATTTATAATGGATCCTTTGTCCGGATGTCCTAAATTTCTAACATTTAAAACGACTAGTCAAGTCAAAAATGTTTAAACTGATAGATCCTACAAATAATTTATCTGTTACAGCGAACTTATAAAACCACAACTACAGTATAAATAATCCTTATTCATTTGAGAATACATATAATTATTTGTCTATATAGTCATCCCTCAAAATAATTATATTCAAAAAATTAACAATTTTTACGGATTCAAATAAATTTAATATCTATCCAAAAATCTTTTTTCCATGCCTTATTTATAAGAGATTAACATATCTTAAACGACATATGCACAAAAAATACAACTTCATCAACTATTCACAAAACACCATTATTTAAAATCTCAATAAACAAATAAATTTATTGTGACAGGATCTATCAGAACAAAAAAAATAAAGCGTAGGACATATCACAAAACAAAACAAAAAATCGCAAGCATACGATCCAAATTTAGGACTCGAACATAACTTTACCAATTATAATTATATGTGTGTACGTGTATGATTTTGTTTTTTGTAATTTTCAGCAATTTCTCGGCTAATCAGTCGCACACAATAAAGTAATTTTTCGGTATCTTCTCTCCACCTTTTTAGGAAATCGTACTTCACTTTTTCTGAAAATCGTTTTCTCGCTTAACTTTACTGACAATCAAATGGAGTATTAGAGTATTTACAGTGTAATCAAATTTCAAAAATGACAAATGTTAACAACATTGAGTCCATAAACCATCTTCGGTTGCATTCTCAAAAGTTAACCTTTGGGCAATAACAAAGTATCTACCGATAATGAAACCTTTATGAATAACTCAATTGGTGAACCCCGTCTTTTAGATTAAAGACAACAATAAAATAAAAAATTCAAATTTGGAATATTTACCCCCTCCAACTTTTTATCAAACTTTTTTCATTTTATTTGTAAATGCTGGATCCTCCCACAATTTTGATAATTGAGAAATATATGGCAACTGAAATTTTATTCAAAGTTGGTTATAACGTTGGAGATACTCTTGGTACCCTACTATGGAGCAGATAAGACTCGCCAATCGCCATGCCTTTGGGCAAAAGATGATTTTCATAGATACGGAATACACCTCTAGAAGGGAAGTCTTGACCTCAAGTAGTAGAACAAAGCCAAGTAATAAACCATTCAAATTCTTTAATCTTAAGAAACTTTAATTGATAAAAATATTGTACTCGTAAAGAAACAAGATAAATTAAACAACGAGAGTAATCCACCCCATTTAAATCACCTACAATAGGGTATGAAACAATCCTATTATAAATTAAACCCTGCCCCTATAGAAAATGGGAGCATGTGAATCATTCATCTTAAAGCATCTAGTTTGAATATTCTCTAAAAACAGCATTATCATATCAACCATTTGAGAATCCTCAAAATACAGAATTAAACAGTTTATTAAATTCTGAAATATTGATGGAACTATCAGCTCGATCACGAGGTACATTTCCTAATTTCCGTATCATATTTTTGTGAATGATGTCATTACATGAATATTATCAAAATTGGGTGAAACTTCCCAACTAGAGCTCCAAAGCAAATTCAATAAATCCACAAGCTAAGTCTTAATTATCCATATTGATTCAGGAAAGTGTAACCAACCTCGGGTTTTAAAAAACTGTAGAGAAAACTATATGTCCCTTTTCACGAGGAAAAATACTCCCTCTGCCATCTCTCTCATAAGGTGATGAGAGAGAACTGAGTACCATTACACTGTATATTTTCTTCCATTTTAGGGCTTGAGTGCTAGGGCAATGCCTAACTTGGGGCCCACATTGATGGACTTTGAGTCGTACTCTGCCGAAAAAGTTACAAGAGACTTGGGCCTCCATTCCCTTTGACATAGCATAGCCACTTTTCCATTGTCAGAGAAGCACGTTTTTAACACAGTGAAGGGATCAACTATATGAGAGCTTCCGATGCTGAAACTGTTTTCGAAAGTAGAAAATCTGTGAGTCATCTCAGCAGCAACCTCGGTTCCACTCGAGGGGTTCACAGAGTGAACATAAGATGCTTTTAGTGTCTGTCCTTTGTCCATCCTGCGTAAATTTTTTATGTTTTAAAATAAATGCAAGACTCCTTCAATAAACAAAGTGAAGCACGACAAGTGAAGCTCCATATAGCCTGAAAATTCATCCTCTCTCCCCAGCTGTCAAGAAAGTTTTGGCAGCAGGTTTCACAGATTGAGCACTGAAAATTATGACTATATGGAGCATATGCATAATATTCTATCTAATGTTACTAGATTCTCTCTCCCCCAAAGCACCATGTTCTAGATCTCACTTATCCTTTTGGGATATTTTAGCGTCCCCAACTCAATCTAATGTTCCGATTTTGTTTTGAAGAAAAGAAGAGAATAATAACTATGTAACAAAAAATGTGTTACGAAGTTCTCTCAATTTACATCATCTCGAGTAGATCTACAAAAACCTAGATACTTCAATGCTAAGTGCCTAAAAACAGAAACACAATTCACATAATGATATGAATATAACATACCTATTTTTAAAAAATAGTAAAAAAATGTATTTTTCAACCAAATTTGGTATACATGATCTATATATAGTAAGGAGATCATCTACCAAAAAAAATTATCAAAAAATTCATTCCGGAAGTGGATGTAATGAAAAGTGGGTATATATGTGCATTTTCGACCGTTCAAATTTTTTCCATCATCTCACCTACTTCCGGTTTGAATTTTTTGATGAATTTTTTTGTAAATGATCTCCTTACTATATGTAGATCATGTATACCAAATTTAATTGAAAAATACATTTTTTTACTACTATTTTAAAATGGATATGTTCATAAGTATGTTAAGTGAAGTATGTTGGAGAGTTTGACTGTTTATATATATATACACTTAATACCCTTAACGATCCATATAATAGTTCCAATCAATCCATGAACCGAAAGATAGTTCCAATCAAACTGTCGGCCACAGGCGGCTAAGTTGGGAGCAGTATTTGCACTAGAAGACCCAGGAACCCTCCAACAATGTCCCAACTAAGCAAGCCTAGCATAGCAGCTTACGTACTCGTACCCTTACCACGCAGCAAAATGATTGACGTTCCAGGAAACATTGATCATTCCCATGTGACATGGCAAGGAAAAGTTGTGGCAATTATAAGTGCTTCCACTTACCCACAGAATAAGTTGGTACTTAGAATCTTTATTATCCCTATATAAACAATTCTTTATCAGTCCTATTATATCCTCCACTTAACCCATGCAGAATACGTTGGGTTTTAGAATTTTATAGGCCCACAAAAATTATAACGGTGTGTTTGATTGACTAAAATTTCAATCGAATTTTTTTTCCTTGGGATTTGTTTTTTCCACCCACTCCAATCAAACACACCCTTATATTCTTGCAACAACTCCACATCTGGATCTGATTCCTCTAGGATTATACCATAACCCAACATAGTAGAGTTATCATCTCAGCCAACTATTTTATAACTAACTGTGAATGAGTCACATCTTAAAAACAGAATTTAAGTTAGGTTCTTTTTCTACGAGTGTGTGTGGTGTGGCTCAAAATTTCATTCGTGTATTTTAAAATGAACGACTGCGATTAACAATACCCTACACAATTTCACAACTCTAGAGACACAATGAAACCCGAGCACTTGGAGAATTTAAGGGCATGTGAGATAGCAGTTGATGTTTCATTGACATGGAGGGATATATATATTTGGGTGTGGAATGACAATTGGCACCCTCTTGAACCCCTGAAAAGGAGATTAGCGAGAAGACAATAACAATATTCCCAATTGTTCCTTTACTATATGGATCGTGTGTAAAAATAGACTATGCACGACAAATAGAATTCCAAGGCTGGGGCTCTGTACAATTGAGCTATGTGGAGATGGTGAAAATGATTGTTGGAGGGATGCATGGGAAATTCAAATAGAAATGATGGGATCAAGAAAGTGAGAAAGCCATGGAGGTGTTTAGAGGAAGGGAGTTTAAACATAGTGAGGAGACTGGCTTTCAGTATTGTTGTATATTTCTTTCGACTACGAAGAAATCGAAGAGGTATTCACAATAGGAGGGTCATAAGAGTGTTTAGGAAACTGAAAACATAATACAAGCCAAAACATAAAGGTGGAAAATCGGAAGTCATTGGTTAATCCTTCAAACTTGGGTGATTTTGGAAAGAATAATAGATGGAATTACGTCTTACGCTCCTCCGCTTAACTTTCAATGCTCTTTCACACCATATCTTTCGCAACAAGAAGGCGCCAACTGAAAATCGCTTCACAAACGCAACCGGTTTTGGTCCGCAATCAATGCCTTCACAGCCCAAATCAAATGTCTTTCTTTAAGTTGAAGATCCAAACATATTGCTCCAATGAAATTGGAACCAAGAGAAGCCACAAATGTATATTTCTAACTTCCAAGGTTGTGAGACTCCTATAGGTTGAAGGAAGCATTTAAAAGTATTACTACTCAAAATAAACTCACAATGTATTTTGAGATATTAAAAATCTAAAGTTCAAAACACAAATATCTCACATATACAAAGGTGACTCTACGTCATTTAACTCCTTTAACTTTATCCTAAAGCGGCATTCTCATTGATCATGGAATGAGGAGTCTAGTCTTGAAATCTTGAACATGAAGCTTTCCGGATCAATATAGACTACAACTCCAAGTGTGTTTTGGTCAATGAAATCAAGACAACCAAATGAGTCGAGGGCACATGAGTACACATATACTCTTACACGGGGTTCGGGAAAAAGTACGTGCATATCTCCCTTTTCTCGCACATCCGATAAAATAGTATCGGGCTACTGTAACTCGATAGCACACGGATTGATATCCTCATCAAATTTGGAGCCCACAAAATCATCACAAATAAAATCGGGGACGTAGTTCAGAAGCAACTCAAGGGTACGGCGTATGCAATCGTCTCCACCATCTTTAGCGACACTTAAAACGGACATGAAGGAACGTTGATCAAAAGGTCGTGGATCTATTTCTTTAGTACGGACAACATCTAACAACTCTTGATCAAAGATGGGAGACGTAGTCCGGTCCACGAGTGGCTTGCCAACAGGACGTTTGTCGGCTGCTCATTCCTTCCACGGGTCACACTAGTGGTTTAAAGGCAAATTTTCCACAAGTGGGTGCCGGTACAAAAGAGGAAAAGAGTCACGGCTGATAACCCCCGGGGTGGGGCAACATGCAGGGGGTTATATTGAGTCCAATTAGGCAGTGTTTGGTTTGGGTCGAGTAGAGGCTGTTATCCTGGTTTGGAGGGGATTCAAAATCTGAGGTTTGATCGAAAATGGAGGCTTCTGCTGGCTTGCCGGAGCTCCGGCAAGGTCCGTCAGTCCTCGAAGAGGGTCGCCATTGATTAAGGAGGGTGGATTGGATTGGGTAAGCACTAGGGAGGGTAAATCTAGGGTTTAGAGTGATTTTAGCGGCTGTCCCACCAGATCTGGAACATGATTTGCACTCTGAGCTATTTTCTGATACGCTGAACCTGGCCACGGCGAGGGTCACCAATGGCCAGCAAAGGGTAGGGTAGTGCGGGGCGAGCAAAGGCAGGGACGTAAGCTAGGGTTTTGTTGAAGAGACATGGCCTGCAATTGGGACACGGGCTTACTAGACAAATTTGAGGAACAAACGGTGGTCTCTTCAGGGTTGGGAATGGTTGCTGGCATGGAGTGGGGCTGATAAAATATAACTGAGATAATACTAAGAATTAAAAAAGAAAACAAACTCTCCCTCTCCGCATAATCCGAACCAACAGCCGTTTCTCTCCTTTACCTACCTCTTTACGCCACTCACACGCTCGCATGCGCGCACACACAGACATATATATATATACAGACACATAGAGAGAGAGAGAGACAGACAGAGAGAGACAGAGAGGGGGGGGTAAGATTAAACAAAATTTTGCTTTCTCAAACCACTCTTTGAAGGTTACAGCTAAATTATATCTGAGTTATATTTTATCTGGTTGTATTAAGCATGCTTAAATGACTTTGAAGACCACCCTGGCTTGACGAGTTCAACAAAACATTCAAGGAATACTCATTTACCCTATGATTGTATTACTCGGTAGGGGATTTTTTTTCAATACTGGATACATAGGACACATCTTAATATTAGGCTAGGAACCACACAGCATAATAAAATTGAAAAAATAGAGAAAAATCATGAGCAAATTTTGATACATACAGTATGAGTGCAGCAGAGAAATCTGGGTTGTTATAGCTTATCCCAGCGTTGTACTTGGTGAACAAAGAAGACGCAGTATCAAATCCAACTTCGCCACCCAGACTTACATTCTTGTCCCCAATTGCTGCAGCAAGCTCCAAAAGAGGGGCTGGATTCAAGCCAATGCTGGAATTGATGGCTGCATGAGGATGAAGGTATTGAACATCCAGCTGAGTATAAAAAGAAGCAATGAATTAGCATTTCAGCATGCAAATCTCAGAATCAAATAACTTTCTACGGAAATCAAAATATTTTAGTCTTCGAGTACTTTTAAAATTTTGACGGCACAAAGAAAAGTTTCAGGTATAATTTGCTCCAAACAAGGAGAACCAATAACACCTAGGTTACTACTCCAACTAAATACCCTGGCCTACTGCAAGTTATCAGGGTTGAACATGAAATATAAAAGCTAATACCTCAAAAAGGTTTGACTTGACTGCAATTTATTAGGTTCAATTGACGTCATACTCAGAATTAATAGAAGAAAAAAAACATTTGACACGAGCACCAAATTTGGACCTGGATTTCAGATCGGATACAATTCTCCCAGTGTCAGGTGAGACAGACAATTTGCATGTATTACACCAATTAGCTTTGTCTGCCCCAGTTTATAAACTTTGTTTTGGACATATAATCTCTCCAAACTGCTTTTCAGAGCAGACACCTAAAAAATGGATCAAATAAGGTAATGTTTTCATCTTTATACTTAATACATGGGAACTGCAGCGGTATGAATCGTCATGTATGTTTCTTACTCATCAACTTAGTTTTTTATTTGTGTTAAGAATGTTTTTTATACTTGAGTGTGTTACTGAGGGTAATTACTGTACTTTTAATTCATTCTGTGAGCCTATTCCTACTAATGTTTAGTGTGTATAGACATGCAACTTCGATGAGACGGAATATTGACTCTCCCCATTTCCTGACGTAACCTTACTTCCCCATCTTATGACATCTTAAGAATAAAGGATAATTCTTTCTTTCGCTTCTATATCTAAGATGGGTTTTAGTGATGCAGTTTGGGTCATTGATGTTATGATCAGCTTCCTAATATTATCACGAAGTAGCTGCTGATCTTATCAGCATCTATGATCTCAGTTGGGCCTGTTTTGGGGGGAAGTGTTAGTGAGTATTTCCATATTTTCATTTTCCTATGTATCCCTACATGTACTTCGTGTGTGCATGTGCGCGTGCGAGTGGGCACAGCTGTGGTCATAGGAGATATTTGAATTGTTTCACCTAGTCCTTTCTATTTAGTCTCTTCTTATTTTCTTCTCTCCTCAAACTCCCTTTACAAACGCAGTCAAATACATGAACAATAGTAAGTGGAGATATATCGACAAACTTATTGTAGAGGGGTACCCACTCAACTGCCCACAAGAAAATCTAATGGGGCGAGGGGGCTCACAGACGAGTGGGTGCAAGAATGGACGAAGGGGCTGCCACACGAGCAGGCCTAAACGTGCCTTTAGTTAAAGAAAGCCAAAATGGAGAATTTGGCGAGAGGGTCCACAACGAGTGGCCCAATTCTAGAAATGAGTCAAAATGGAGGATTTGGAGAGAGGGTCCACAACAAGTGGCCCAATTCCAAAAAAGGGCTCAAATGGAGGATTTAGCGAGAGGCTTCCATAACATACAGACACAAGACACACAAAGCGACAATTGATAAGTCTCAAAGATAGCGAGTGGGTGCTCAATGACCAACCCATGGAAAGAAAGAAAATGTGCTAGCAGACCCAAAAAATTGAGGAGATGCTCACAATCAAATAATTGTCAAGATATCTCATATGATAAATCGCTACTAACACTGTTGTTTTTGTTACGCGGGTAGCCTAGATCGAGTAAGCAGGGCTCGAGCCCGCTGGGATCTCTAAGGAGTTTTGGTTTGGTAGCTGAGAGACGAGGTTTGTTGGGCAAGTTAAGGCCCAACCACTTCAATACCTAAGGAAAGAGAGAATACTAATAGAAGAGACCCAAGAGGTCACTCAAGCAGACACACAGTTCACACTTAGTCAAAAGAATGAGTAGCCAAGGTGGTGCCCACAAAGTATTTTAATGAGATTAACAATTGGCGGGTGGCTCCTAGGGCCACTCGCAAGTTTTCAAAGATTGTTCACCAAGTTACCGTTTGAAAAGATATTTACCAAATCAAACTTTTTGGCACTATGCCCGACATATTTACTTATTGACTTTGGTATGCACCAGGCGTCGTGGCAGAGGGGACAGGTGACAAACAGTTAACAGAGACAAAAGGTACATTTCAGATGTTGTCTCAAAGAGTATCTCATTTTGGCACCCAAATGTCACACCAGCCCTAATTTTTACCTATAAATAGGACCCTTGGAAAAAATCAAACGCAACAAAAAAACTCAAGTTAGCACTGTTACTCTGCCAAAATCTCACCAGAAAGTTCTCCTCCCTGCTCTCTTCTTGGTATCTGAAGTACCCGTCTCTTCACTCCCTATAGCCATCACTTCCATAGTGATCCCTTTTCTCTCCCATTATTGTTGTTGAAAAGTTGTAGCTAATCATTTGTCTTCTCATATAACATTTACAGAAACTCCATTGTTACCAGAAATAGATAGTTTTCTCCTTCAGCTGCTCTTGAGACCTTGGAGATTTTGAAGACAACATCCGTGGGAGTGGGTCACGCTTCACCAGATATAGTTCTTCGTAGACTCCAGTACAACCACCCTCCTCAATTTGGCAACTTCACTGGAGAGGTATTCTCATTGCCATGGATAAAGAAGGATACAATGTTTCAAAGCAGCTAGTATTTGAAGATACTCAAGGTGGTAATAGAGTTCAAAGTGACCAGACAACTCAAGAGGAGGTGGTGGTGACCGGAGTTAGAGCACCTGCGCCTCAAGGAGGGCAGGCCAGCGTAGCAACGGCCATGCCTTTAGCGGGGATGAACCTAGACCTGGCAAAATGAGGCACGAAACGATACGAAGTTATAAGTTAATGGGTGGACCCTTATTGGTTTCAAGTCATATCAGTGTCAGCCCGATAAGACACGATACTTAACGGGTCAGGTTAGTGTTGACCCCCTTCACCCGTTAATACCCGATAAGACCCGTTATGACCCAGTAATTTAAGTAAATAAGATATATTATTGGGACTTGTAGATAATTTATGCAGAATAATGTTAATTTAATTATAAGGAATTTTACTAAAGGAGAGATTTAGTAATGTCAATGAATTAATGCGTCTACTTGGGTTCAAAAATGAGATAATATGTCAACTTATATACAGTTCAAAATAATTCATTATATTAATGGGTATTAACGAGTGAACACGACACGATACGTTAAGATAACGGATCGGGTTTGAATATGATTTTTTCACACGATAAAAGTCACCCGTTTAGACACAAACCCGATAAGACCCGAGCAGGATAAAAATCGACCCAAACACAAGTCGACACGAACCATTAATAGGTCCAGATGAACCTAATGAGCATGTTTTTTGAGTTTCTGAAGCAGAACAACGTTGTTATGCCAAGTTTGAGCCAGCCTTGTATGATGCTTGTAGTGGAACCTATAGGAGGAACAACAATCACAGCAGCAACAGTGGAGGTGGCTCCGCCGTGAAAAACTGTAACAGAGCAAGTGGTGGCGCCCTCAAGCTCAACAGCGGTGAAGAAAGTTGGTGCAGAGGAGTCACCTTCCAAAGTTGTTACTACGGAGGAGGTGAAGAAATTGCTTTCCTCTCAGAGGACACGTATGAGGAGCTGCAGAATCCCAACCCAGAGAGCATCAATGAGAAGTCGTACCCAGAAGGGTATGCTCCTCCTAAGTTCATAAAATTCAATGGAAAGGGCGAAAACCCTAAAGAGCGCGTGAAAAGATTTGTGGAATGCTTAAGTGTGCATGGAAATGGCAAAGAGTTGAAGCTGCGATAGTTCTCAAAAACTCTCATTGGAAAAGCGTACACGTGGTACTCCCACCTAGCGCCAAACAGCATTTCCACCTAGGAAGAGATGCATAGGCAATTTTTACAAAAGTTCTTTTTGGCGGAGCATTTCCACCTTGGATGTCCACGAAGATGTAGCAAAGGACAGATTATTGCAAATCTGTGTTGAGGGGTTGTTGGAGGAATACAAAATTCACTTGGTCAATGAGACCAGAGATGGCAGGTTTAGAGAGATGGCACATTTGGAGAGTTCACGCGAGCAGCTAGCAATATTCCCATGATCATCAAACCCAAACCCCAAGGGTAGAGGACCCAAGTGCCTCTGACAGCAGGAAGATTTCAAGTCTCTAGACACCAAATAGTGAACTATGTGGACGGGAGCCCTAAAGGCAAGAAGGGAGGCCAAGGGTTCAAAAGCAATAGTCTAATAGGAAAAGGGAATTTTGGAGATGACATCCCACCACCGCTACCCTGCAGCGTAGCGGAGGCTATGGATTGTTACAACATATTGGTGCACGAGGGGGTGACAGCCCCCCCACCCCCCTCTAATGGTCTGATACCAACTGCGGTAGAAAAAGCAGATGCCAAGTTTTGTGAGTTGCATCAAAGAGTTCAGCAAGCTACTAAAGACTTTCTATTTGCGAAGAATAATTGGTGAGCACTTGGCCAATGGTACTTTGCAAATCCCACCAATAGATGGCAATGAAAACCCTCAACCAGCTCACCACTATGGCACAGCAAACATGGTGATAGCATAAGACGAGGAGGAAGCCCAGGAGCCTGAGGGATGGTGGAATAATGAAAGAGCATGTGAGGAATGGCTAGCTGACTTGGAGAGAAAAGAGCAAGAAAATGAATAAGGCAAGTGGATGAGTCTCCCAAGAGGAAGAGTAGATGTAGTCCTTGCTTTAGATGAAGGGGGGGCATCATAGGCAGAATCTGTGTGCAATGCACAAATATATGAGGTTAAACTTTATTCAAAATGTGTAGCTATTGCGAGGAGCCCAAAGTTTAAGTGGTTCTTCGACCAGATTGGAGTTAAGCATGATACCAGAACAGTAGTCATCAAGAAGATGTTGGAAGCAGTCCAGCAACGAGGGGGATCCCTCTCTAAACTGGCATTGGCCCTATAGGAAAGTTGATCAAGGGGTACACATCTAAAGTGATGTTCTTAGAAGCAGAAGCAGACACGCAGGTACCTTATTTCCACAATCGTCCTTTGTACATGATAGCCCTAGTGAATGGAATTAATTTTCCAAGGGCGCTGATGGACGAGGAGCATCGATCAATATCATGTTCATCAACACTTTGTATGAGACTGATATTTCCCAAGAAAAGATTGTGTCGGTGCCACTGGTGGTTTCCAGTTTTGACAGTATCGATATGCAATCGCTCGAGTATGTAAATGTGGGAATTAAGTTAGGAAATTTTACATCCCACATCAAGTTCCACATCATTAATGCCAACACCAGCTATCAGCTCTTAATAGGGCGAGTGTGGATGCACGTTCATGGGATCGTGCCATCGACGTTTCTTCAATGCGCGAAGGCAAACATCCGCGGAACAGAGATTGTGATAAAGAAAATCAAATGGCATTTTTCAATACAGGAAGCCCACTTGGTGGATGCGACATTCTATACTGAGCTAGATGAGGAGACAGAGAAGGTATTCAACTCAAAAAATCTGTGCACGAAAGATTGGATCAGCGAGTGACCCCTTCAGATGAGAAAGTAAAAGGGAAGGGGAAATTTGAAGATGAGGCAAGGCCACCACGGACTTGAAAGAAAATCGTTTTGCCCAATAAGAAAGTTATCTACCGTTTATAACGGCCTGCGCGGGCGGCGTTTTGAGGCGAAAGCGTTGACCCGGCACCCGAATGTTTTGTGATTGATGAGTCCCATATAGTAGAGCACGTTCGGGAGCTAGAGGAAGCTCCAGAATGCATGTAAGATGGGCCAAGAGAGAAGCTTCAAAAACTGGAAGAGATAAACTTGGGAATAGAAGGGGGAGATGAGCGACCCATCTTCATTTCCAAATGTTTGAATCCCAAGCAGAGGGGGGAGATTGTCAGCCCAGGAATATTTTGCCCAATGCCTTACCAGTGAGACAGGCCAATCGAGCCTACAAAACAAAGTTAGATTTGAAAATCCAAGCGGAGGTGGAGAAGCTGCTTGCAGCAGGGTTCATCAAACCTATCCAGCACCCCATATGGCTTTCGAATATCGTTCCCGTGGCCATGAAAGGCAAGAAGTAAATAAGAATTTGTGTGGATTTCAGAGACCTAAATCATGCTTGCCCAAACTACGAATTTCCATTGCCCAGCATTGACAGTCTGGTGGATGCCACGGCCGGTCGTGAAGTGTACAGTTTCATGGATGGATACGTGGGCTCTAATTAAATTAGAATTAAATCTAGAAGACGCTGAAAAGACTACTTTTAGAACATCCCTGGGAAATTTTCACTATACAATCATGTCATTCGAACTGAAGAATGCAGGGGTCACCTATCAGCGCATGATGATGATCATATTTCATGATATATTGGAATTTTATGTGGAAGACTTGGTAGTGAAATCCAAGAAGGAAAGTACGCTTGGAGAAGATTTTGAGGCGGGTGTTCGAGAGATGCCACAAATACAAGATGAGGATGAACTCCCTCAAAATGTGCCTTTGGGGTAACAACAGGAAAGTTTCTAGACTTCATAGTGAACAAATAAGAGGTGCAGATTGATGAGGAGAAACAAAAAGCCATTTTGATTATGCCATCGCCAAAAAGTCAAAGGCAACTCAAGAGCTTCTTAGGGAAAGTTTCCTACTTTAGAAGGTTCATACCAGCCTTGGCGGAAGTCACCCACCCTTTTGCCCCTCTGATGAAGCAGAAAGCCAAGTGGATCTGGGGAGAGGAACAGAAGAAAGGCTTCGAGAAGATAAAAGCGATATTGGCCTTCCCGTCAACAATGGTACCACAGGAAGAAGCAGGCACAGCATCGCTGTTGTATTTAACTTCAACAGAAAGGTTCATAGGAGCCCCACTTGCTCAGAAGAAATCAGGAATAGAGCGGTCGGTGTCTACTTGTCGCGAGTAATCTCAAGCACAGAATCCCAATATACCAACGTTGAGAGACATTGTCTGGTTTTGGTTTTGGTTTTGGTTTTTGTTGCGCAGAAGCTGAGACATTATCTGCTTACTTTAAATGTGCACATTATCACTAAGTGTGATCCCATAAAGCATCTCCTAGCACGAACTGGCCTGGTAGGGAGGGCGACAAGATGGTTTCTAATATTGTCTGAATATTATCTGAAGTGCGTGGTCCCAAAGGCCACCAAGAGCCAAGCCGTAGCGGATTTGTTGGCCAACTTCCCCAGTTGGCACTTCGAGCATCCTAGTGAGGGATTGCCAGGTGAGAATTTTCAAGCCTGCCTAGCGAAGGAGATGGAAAAATGGAAGCTGGAGTTTGATGATTCCTGTGCTCAAGGGATGGGTGGGGCTGGCATCATCCTCTCGAATGGGAAAGATAAGGCCACTTTCTCTTTCAACCTGGATTTCAAATGCTCCAACAACGAGGCAGAGTATAGGCTCTCATACTTAGCCTATTGAAGGCACTGAGAAGAGGAATCAGAGTGTTGTGTATACGAGGGGACTCCAACTTGGTGGTGAAACAAGTTAATGGAGAGTTTGCCCTCAAGCATGCGAACTCAGCCTCATCCAAAGATTACTTAGCCAGTTTCTGAAAGTGACGATAGAGAGACATGCTCGAACAATGAATAAGCACCCAGACGCATTGGCCACAAAAGCCAAGAAATTAGAGATAGAGGAGCAAGAGGCCACCATCACAATAGGACGAAGGACAGTGCCAACAACAGTGAAATCATTGTTCCCAAGTGAGGAGCTAGAGGATTGGTGGTGCCCAATAGTGAAAGTGTCAAAGGCAATTGACAAGTACGAGCAGATACAAGTCTTAGAGCTTTTTGGACAAACCTCTCTAACAAGGCCTAAAGAGGAGACAAGCATATAGTTTCTCTTATGGAGGAAAAATAATCGTGGAAGTAGCGAAGATGCAAACGAGGGGGTGACCCTCACGTCAGAAGGGCCACTCATCCCCATGGAAGAAACCTATTCAAAGAAACAAAATCAAAGTTAAAAAAACATATTGCAGAAGTTAAGCAAGGGAAAACAAACGAAAGATAATAGAAGGCACTTACAATGTTTGGGCGAGTGGCCTGCCTATAAGGTAGCTGCCCGGTAGTGGGGCTAGGTGGTGGAAGGCGAGTAGATCATAGTGTCATTTTACTGACCGGCAGAGCCTCTCGAAGCTGACAACAAAGTACAAGTGTCAGGCGAGTGACCTTGGTGAGAGTCAAAACACCAATGTCATTTGAAAAAGAACTGTTGGCATCATAGGAAGGGGAGCTTCCATAATCAACCAGTTTCACTTCAAGTGAGCAAGATGAGGAACAAGCATTTGAAACCTCATGACTGGCAGTTTCACTAAGAGATGAGTAACTAGAATGCCTTCTGCGAGAGGGTGGATAAGAGGGACTTCTCCTGAGATGGAATGCCCAAGGCCTCATAGCTCTGCTCACGTACTGTCTGGAATGTTTCCTTAATCCCAAGAGTGTCCAACTCTTGGTCTGAATGGTCAAGGAAGCAGTGGACTCAGCCACTTTCTTCTTCTGTTGCTTACTTGCTCGAGTTCTCACAGGTGAAGGAGGAGCAGTGTTCTCTACTAGTGTTGGGACAAAGTTTAACACATATGTGTCTAGGTGTTTTCTTTTTTAGGGGGCCTTAGGCTTGGCCTTCCCTTTTCCCTTTGCTTTGGCTGGTTAGGGCTCAGGATGCTTTGGCTGGTTGGGGCACGTCCTGGATAAGTAAAATCTAGCATTGCCACACGGAGAACCACAAGGGGCTGAATGAGGGGAGATAATCGGGAGCAGGAATAAAGAAACCACCGAAGCTATCAGTTCTCGGGAGCATGCCCTCAAAAGTAAAATTAGCATACGCCTCCAAGTATAGTTCAGTGGGCAAGTGGCTTAAGGGATAAGTAGGGGTGTAAACTCATTGGTCATACCCAAATTGCCTCATTACCCGCTCAAAATGATAAACTCAACCCTTGGTCATGTTCAGTTAGCAAGGGAAGCACGCAAGGCCGAACCATAGCCATAAGAGATATGTGGAGGCAATCTGCCACTGACTCCAAATCTGCAAGACGATAAAAGGTGCCAAGAGAGGCTGTGAAGAAGCCCCACGAGAAGGCACCCCCCATTCGTTTGCAGTAAAAGCGGAATGAGAACTCATTAATATTGTCAATTAAAGAACCTAACGCTTAGGGATGTTCTTGTGCCTCCTGGCAATCCGAGCAGCGTGATTGTGTAATGAGCGAGGCTCTGGGACAAAGTTGGGAAATCTCTCGAACAAAAAGGCCATCAAAATAAAGGAATTCACAAAGTTGGTCACATCATAACGACCATGGAATCATTCTATGTCCACGTGGGAACGGTCCAACCAAGTGTACATTGAACCTGATGTAAGTGCTATGAGGGGAGCCTCCCTCCCTCGAGCAAGCCTGACTACGAGGCGAAATAACAACTCATGAGGGGACTCGTTTGGCCTACCTTGAAATAAAAACCTGCTTAAGAAAGTGACAAAGAAAGCTACCAAGTGATAAAGAGGCCTGATCTTAGGACCATCCTGACTTGAGGGCGCCCTGCTCGAACTCCCTTCTTTTGGGGTGGGCTCAAAGTCCCTCAATCAATATTTTTGCCACTTAGTAAAAGAGTGTTTAGTGGTCCCTATCTTGTTGATTGAAACACAACGAGTGCATTCAGATAGTGCCTAATGGAGCTCCTTCTCCACATCATCTTCATGACGGTTTATGAAAACATGACTTTCCAAGAGGGGGAGGTCAGTCAACTCGCAAATGTCCTCCAAGGTGATAAAAAATTTACCCCAGCTGGTAATGAAAGTGTGCGAGTAGATGCTCCAACGAGAGGCTAGAAGGTTCAAGGTGTTAGAATGTTTTGCGATAGTGCAAGCCTTCAAATTGTCAAGGGTCCTCGTCAAACCCAGCTGCTCGATGAAAGCCTTGTGAGTAGGCTCAGTTAGAACATAGTCCATCCAGAGGTCCCACTCGTCAGGGGCACCGCCACAAACATCAATGTTTATGTTCGATTATGGGAAATTACCCTTATCCACTCGAACTCTCAAAACACTATCAGCCAACATGATGAGGGTATCAACAGATTCAATAAAATCCAAGAAGTGTTGCTCGCTTACCTTGGCCACGAACGATTTTCAAGGCACTCTCTTTGTACCTTAGATAGAGCAGCAGTGTCAAAAGCAATACCACCAGACCCACTAGCAAAGGCGGCGGTGGAAGTGACAGTGATGGTCGCCACGGTGGTAACATCGATGGTGAGAACAGTGAAAACCATCACTTGAATAGGCATTGAACCAACGAGAAACTCGTTGGTGGCATTGGAGATGACGACAGAAGGAACCCTAGAAGAAGATGCCATTAGTACAGTTGAAGTTTTGAGGGAAAAAGCTATGGAAGAAATGGAGTTTGGGGGAGGACGAAGTGTTTCTCTCTAGAAGCTCTTAAAATGAAAGGTTGTAAATGACAAAGGTAAAGGTCAATTTTTTTTTAAATACGTATTTATACCTAGGATGGGTCGCACGCTTGACGGCTCAAAAGGAATAAAATGATCACCCAAATGATGGGATGTGTGTTCCTAAGCAGACCCGTGTCTCCTCCAGACACTAAATGAGGGTTGAACTGACAAGGGCATATAATGCAATGATGTGGCTGAAAGACCCTTCGAATTCGAAGAAAAGAATAATGATTTCGTGCAGAACTCGTTGAATTAACCAACACAAACACTTTTGCACGAGGGGACAAATGTAGAGGAGTACCCACTCAACAGCACAAAAGCAAACCTAATGGGGCGAGGGGGCTCACAGACGAGAAAGTGCAAGAATGGGCGAGGGGGCGGCGATACGAGCAGGCCTAAACGTGCCTTTAGTTAAAGAAAGCCAAAATGGAGGATTGGGCGAGAGGGTCCACAACGAGTGGCCCAATTCCAAAAATGAGCATTTGGCGAGAGGGTCCATAACGAATGGCCTAATTCCAGAAAGGGGTCAAAATGGAGGATTTGGTGAGCGGGTCCACAACAAGTGGCCCGATTCCAGAAATGAGCTAAAATGAAGGATTTGGCGAATGGCTTCCTAACAAACAGACACTAGACCAAAAGAGTAACAATTAATAAGTTTCAAAGATGGCGAGTGGGTGCTCAACGAGCAACCCCAAGGCAAGAAAGAAAATGTGCAAGCAGACCCAAAAGATTGAGGGGAAGCTCACAGTCAAATAATTGTCAAGATATCTTATATGATAAATCGTTACTAACACTGTTGTTTTTGTTACACGGGTATCCTAGATCGAGCAAACAGGGCTCGAGCCGGTCAGTTGGGATCTCTAAGGAGTTTTGGTTTGGTGGCTGAGAGACAAGGTTTGTTGGGCAAGTTATGGCCCAACCACTTCAATACCTAAGGAAAGGGAGAATACTAATAGGAGAAACCCAAGAGGTCACTCAAGCACTCACACAGTTCACACTTAATCAAAAGAGTGGGTAGCCAAGTAGCGCCCACAAAGTATTTTAATGAGATTAACAATTGGCGAGTGGCTGCTAGGGCCACTCGCAAGTTTTCAAACATTTTTCACCAAGTTACTATTTGAAAAGATATTTACCAAATCAAACTTTTTGGCACTATGTCCGACATATTTGCTTTTTAACTTTGGTAGGCACCAAGCGTCGCTTGTCAGAGGGGACAGGCGACAAACAGTTAACAGAGACAAAAGGTACATTTCATATGTTGTCTCAAAGAGTATCTCATTTTGGCGCCCAAATGTCACACCAGCCCTAATTTTTACCTATAAATAGGACCCTTGGATAAGATCAAACACAATAGAAAAACTCAAGTTAGTACTGTTATTCTGCCAAAATCTCACCAAAAAATATTATCTCCCTGCTCTCTTCTTGGTATCTGAAGTGTCTGTCTCTTCGCTCCATACAACCATCACTTCCATAGTGATCCCTTTTCTCTACTATTATTGTTGTTGAAAAGTTGTAGCTAATCATTTGTCTTCTTTACGGAAACTCCATTGTCACCGGAAATAGATAGTTTTCTCCTTCAGCTGCTCTTGAGACCTTGGAGATCTTAAAGACAGCATCCGTGGGAATGGATCAAGCCTCACCAAATCCAGTTCTTCATAGACCCCATTACAACCACCCTCCTACACTTATATGTACATATGAATGCATGTATGGTCCATGTAGCACATATACTTGTTATTTGACAACCACTTTTTAATTTCAACCAAAAGGGCCTTGTAGTAGCGACACAGGATATTCTATGATTCAGTAAATTGTTAGCAAGAGTGATTCATCCACTAGTAACAGTTTAGAGCTTGTATTGAAGACAATGTCCAGAATATGGAGAAATGAAACTGATTGATGTCTAGCAATGTCCGAAAACTTAGAAGCCTTATTCAGATCACCTATTCAAAAAGTGTGATGTTGGAAAATTGACAACACCACAGGACCACACTGAAAGTCCTGATTTTTTCTATTAACAAAAATAAGTGAAATAACAAACAGTGTCACATCCGCTGCTGTCTATAAGCATCATCAATTTATCTTATTTTCTATTTTAATTTGCAAAGCACTGACCTTGCCAGACTTGTGATCTGGTATGTTGAAGCTAAATGCTGCTTTTGTACTTAAAAACATCTCATTAATGGTTACTTTGGTAGAGACCTGCAGTTAAACACACACAAAGAATACACAATGAAAAGGAAAATAATTAACTATTTATCAGAATACTCAAAAAATTGCGTGAAATTGCAACAAATGAGAAGAAAATCCACAAGAAATTTAGAGAAGTTAAATTCTCATGGCCCGATCATATTCTCTTACATTAGAATAGGTATCAACTTTCACATCCACAGTAGTATTTCCACTCTTGTATTGTGTACTTATATCACCAACAAAAATATGATCCTTTTTCAGACCAGTAGCCGTAAGTCCCTGCCATTTGCAAAATGGAACAAAAGTCAGTGAACATTGTACGCCAAATCTGATATGAACGAAAAAAATTCTTCCATTATTATTCCCAATTTATAACAAATAATTTATTATTTATGGAATTATCTTGTGCACTGATAAAATAGCTGTCTTTGCAAAAGGCCTTGTTATCATGAGTAAGAAATTAAGGGTGTGTTTGATTGATATGGACATTTTTTCCACGAAACTCGTGTTTTGCCTTTGTAATCCCTTGATTGTGAATACTTCATATAAGAACAATACTCATAACAAGTGCTCCATCTCAAACCTCATTTTTAGTGGAAAATATTTCTTATCCACTCGCCAAAGAATTGTTTTCCATGAAAAATAGAAAAAGTAAGACCAAAAACTCATATTTTTCCATCGATTTTCCAATTCTCATCCAAATGAATTATTTTCCACGCATTTTCCATGTTTGCAATCAAACGCACCCTAAATGAAACATTTTCCTTGATACATAAAACAGAATGCATTTGTCCATGTGCTCCTTTAGTAAATTGAGGGATCTTCATTTCTTTTTGAGTATCACACACAATGCAGTACCTTTAAACAGAATATCTATGACTATACACCTAATCTAACTGCTTAGACTTGAATTGGTCAAACCATCTTTACTTACCCATTCCACTTACTATCAGTCTCTGGTCTCCATAGCTTATATCACAGAGAGTTAAACACATTTTTATCACTTTTCTTTCTATAAGTAAACCATGTTCCACACAAAGACAAAACAAAAATAAAAGAATAAACTTTAATACAAACTATTCAATGAGAAATAGATAATTAACCATTGTACACAATGCTTAGTGACACCATAACCTAGCGCTCAAGTACATGATATTAAACTATCAAAACAGACTCCGTCAACCATATTATTTTTGTTTACTAACTTGACTAAGACAAGATGAGATGCCACGGTGTATATTGTTGCAGATGACATTGTTTCAATGGATGAAACTAACTCAAGATTAATGCTAGTTTAAAAGTGTGGAGGGAGCCTAGAAACAAGAGGGTTTGAAATAAGTAGTAGGACTACAACAACTTATTTGTTAGATCCCGATCAACAACTAGTTACAGATATTATCCCAAACCTAAAGACTTGGGCTTAGCCCAATATGGGGTTTTGACCTCGGTGCTATTAAAAGATTACACAGATCACCAAACCTACTACTCTTTCAGGTATTAAAATAAGATGCAATACCCATTACAAACTCCAATCTCAAGGAGAGCACAACCTGATTAAAAATTATTTGTACAACTAAAATATTAGACTTATTAGCAGCAATCATTTATTGATATTGCATTCTACTGCAAGGCATTCTACTGGTTCAAATGAAATCTGGTGTTTGCCTGCATCAAAGTAAACGAGCTATGCCCTGCAAGGTTGTCAAAATGTCTATCGGAGCCGTATCGTTTTCTCAAAAAATGTGTATCGTATCGTATCGTATCGTAAGATACATTTTGATTTTCAATAATTATATAAATAATTTTATATACATTAAAATACGTGCGTGCAGTATCTAAAAATAATATAGAAAACACAATAATTATTTAGCAATCTCATCCTTTTATTTTTCCCTTCACCAACTTGCGTGCAATGATCATACACCAAATCTTTTTGTCTTAGCATTCTATATTAACATTAAAAAAAATAAGGAATAAGTAATTTAACCCATTAACTGAAATATAATAATATTCTCAGTAGTCACTATGGTCTATTTTCTATTAAACACAATATTTAATAATTTATACAATAATCATAGCCACTAAGACCAATTATACTTATTATATAATAATATAGTGACTTTGCACATGACACTAGCCCACACATAAATAAATAAATTTGTTGGGAATAAGAAACAAAGGAAGAAAATAATAATTGAAAAAAAGAGAGGAGGTTGCGATCAATGGAAAATCAACCCTCACCTAAATCGAAGAAGAAGAAGAAGAAGAAGAAGAAGAAGAAGAAATAGAGAGGAGTATGTGATTTGGTTCATAATTAGAAACCCTAGCAAAGCTGTAATGGTTTGTAAGTTCTTCTCCTTGTTTTTTATAATCCTCGTAACTTTGCTAAACCAAATCCCAAATCCCTTTTACGAGCTCCCTCAACTTATTCTATTTTTTTTTTGTTTAAAAAGCAAAGTGGCGTTGTTTAGCTAAAAAACAAAAAAGGTATGTATCAACGGTACAATACGATACGTCCGATACATATGTATCGACTGATACTTACTTATTTATCGCCGATACTTACAAAAAACGATACATTCACCGATACAACACGTTTTGCCCCCGATACGATACGATACGTCCGATACGTATCGTGTATCGGCCGATATTGACAACATTGATGTCCTGTTTTTCAATTTTATCTGCCCAATCTTTTTCTTTCTTTTGGCTCATTTTTCCCTTTCTTTTTGTGTGTGTTTTGTTGCCACGAGGACAGTGAGGTGTAAGTTTGGTTACATACCTGAATTGTATTACCAAACCACTCAAAATATTCCAGTTGACCAATAAAAACTCTAACAGGATCTATGCCAGTTGGATAAAATAAAATAGAAAAATCTGAAGGTTTGAATTCTCACGTAAATGAGACCAACAGTTCTTCTAAATGGTAATTTAGGTACAGAGTTTGTTATGGTAGGGACAAAAATAACTGTACTCTGAAGTTGAATAAGACCATACCATTCCAGAAGAGCTTGGAATTGAAAGGGAGAACTTGTGATCATAGTTGTAATCTTTAGTCAAGAGGTCTGCATACAAAAGAAGCAATTTTCTGTGTTAAATAAAATTGGTGAGTTGAAACAAATGATGATATGTTCAAAAACCTACATTAGATACTCAGAGAACCAAGCTAAACAAGAGCATCTGGCAGAACAACAACAGAGTTCCTCCCAGTTTGAAACTCTAATTAAAGCATATCCTATTACATAAAGAATTTTAAATTTACTAAGTTGTGCATCGCATCATTTGTGTCTCACAATATGCATTACAACGGTAGAAACAATATGAGAAGTATACAATATATGGAAATTAAAATTAACAAGTACCATTCATCTAGGGGTCAAATTTTCATTTCCCAAGATAGAACTATTAATATTATTTTTTGGCTGGGGACCGGAAAGCAGTCACATTTTGTCTCACTGCATTAAAGATTATATAACTGCCCACAATAGAATATTAAATGTCTGCAGTGATTTGCTTAGATAAAATATCAAGAAGAAATGGGGTCAGTTCCAAATAGTATGATCAGTTTTTCATAGAACAAGTATATGTCTAGCTCTTAATTTTAAGGGATTTTTTATAGTTAACCCCCACTTTTTAATGCTTTATTTGACTTACCCCATGTTGCCAATCTCTGACTTACCCCCTAAATGTTAGACCTCTGTTAAAAAATCTGCATTCAACTTATAGAAAATTATCATTTCTGATCAAAAATAATAATTAGACTTGACCCCCCCCCCCCCCCCCCCTCAAAAAAAAATTTGACAAAAATACTCATCACTTCATCTTCTTCCCCAAAATAAAAACCTTAATTTCCAACAAATCCTAAATTGAAAAAGTCAGAAACCAGAAAACATCGATATTCCTGGAATCAAAAATGTCACATATCAATTATCCTCAAAATAAATAAACAAAAAAATCAAAATTCTCAAACTGATCACGTCTTAGTATGCATCGCAATATCCCTCATAAACGCCACCACTTCATCGGTGACACATACGACACCTCTCACTGAATCATAATTATCCTCCTCTCGTTCCAATTGAAGGAAATTAGGGATACCCTCCATCTTTGAAATCTCTGAAATCCGTGTTGACAGAGAGCTTAATGATACCCCTTCTAGACGTCCCTTTGATCTCTGCCAAGTCGCCTCCTATGCCGGAAAATTGGTGGTGCCCCAAAATTGGTGTGTTAGGGTTCTAGTGAGCTCTAAAGAGGCCTTCTTTGAAGCCTCGTCCAGGTGATGAAGTTGGAGGAGATGCATCAACCAAACGGTGTTTTTCGACATATTTGTTGGTCTCCTTGTCCTCTTCATCAACCAAATCAATATTATTGATTTGCTTGTTCGTTTTGATGATAATTGTTTGCATGTTCTTGATGATAATCTATTTGACTTTCTTCAATTGCCAAAAAGAAA
Source organism: Sambucus nigra (assembly GCA_949130495.1). NCBI lineage: Eukaryota > Viridiplantae > Streptophyta > Magnoliopsida > Dipsacales > Adoxaceae > Sambucus > Sambucus nigra. Next base: position 472,738,428 of record OX422211.1, on the reverse strand, counting down.
GAGAAAAAACATAAAAAATTCTAGTTGGATCCTCTTTTTTAGCCCCTCTAAAAATACACTTTAACCCCCCACTTTTGTTTTAAAATTCACATTTTAGGCCTCAAAATATGTCGGGGGTGCATCAGACAGCATTTCAAAGTGTGTCGATCAATGTGACCCCACGTGTAAACCAAAGGGCTCCAAGTGTCCAACGCGTTGGAAAATTCAATATATAAATGTTTGAATACTATCCACACATCAGTTTTTTACATGGTTAGTGGGTAAAATGAGGCTCCCAGATCAATTACTCGATGTGGAAGGACACTTTTTTGTACGTCTACGATGTAAATCTACAAATGCGGAAGCATTATTGTTACACTACACAACTATTAACTACACAATAACAATAACAACAACAACAACAAATAAACTAAACTATTGAAATGGGTTTCTTTCTCTCTATTCTCAATTCCCAATATTAATGAGGGCCAGGGGCCTATTTATAGTAGAAGTTAGCTTGCTAGCCAAGCTAATACCCAAAAAGACCAAAACGGACAACTAATAACTAAAAAGACTCATTAGCCCCAAATATGCTTGGAGACTAATAAAAGACTAAAAATAAAAGAAAATGACAATAAAACCTAAACTAAAAATAGAAAGAAAAAATATAGTCTTTTCCCAGAGGTACGACCATGCGCCACGTGTCGCTATATATCCCATACACATCATTCTCCCCGCCTTCGAAAAAGCTCGTCTTCGAGTTCGGAGGGTGACTCATCAATGCCACATGATATGAACCAAGAAAAGCTTCAAACCTCAATCAAACTCAATCAAAAGTGGGCAGCCCAACTGAAATTAGTCCCATGTATATAAAGCTCATCAATAATGGGTCTAATAAACCCAAATCCCGGCGATGTCCCTCTACAAAATCCGAGCAACCAAAAACTGACGACCATACATACCTTCTCAACACCACGAGTACATGATTGCAACTTGGCGTGGTGAACCCTTGAATCTGACCGGACGGGAACTCCGGCGACCGCACCTTAGCGAGTACGATGGCGAAATAAGTCGATTGAAGGCGGCGACATTTTGGAAAGCCGAACCCAAAATGGCAAATAGTCCCAAAATGGATCTCAAGTGATATGCATTTTTCATGGAAGTCATAAGTTGTGTCACAAAGAGGTCTGGTGACCAATTTTGATCAGATTTGAGGTCAAATAGAGGGTGGGGGGTTGGATCGTAGTAGGGAAGCACAATTTTGTTGGATTTGATTGTGGTGGGGCATAAATGAGGGGGAAAGAGGGAAAATAGGGCAAAAAAATGGGGTGGGGCTGGTTCCTTGGCCGGAATAGGGTAGGGCAGGAGGTTTTTTGGGAGCTGGGGAGTGTCGGACGCCAAGGACACGGCTGAGTAAGGTCGGTGGAGGGGTGGGACTAGGGTTTCGTGGTCTGTAGTTGGTTCCGTTGGGATCCGCCTGGTGTTGAGTGAGGTCGGAGGCGGGGGAAGAGGTGTCGGGGCAAACAAGGGTGGGTTGTTTGGTCGGAGGTGTTATGACCGCTCGGCCTCTGTTCGTTAGGCGGCACGCATGGCAGTGGGCTCCGACTCTGTTCGGGGGATTTCTGGCAGCAGAGCAGAGCCATAAGGTTCGGGGCTTGAGGGGTCTAGGGTTAGGGTTTGTAAGTTCTTGGGTTTTTGAGGGTTAGGGTTTGGGTTTCAATTTGGGGTTAGGGATTTTCTTGGGTTAGGGTTTGAGTAAAATAGAAGATGAAGATTCATGTAAACGGTTTGGTGGTTGTGCGGCGGTAGGAGGTGAAGGTGAAGGTGAAGGTGGAGGTGGAGGTGGAGGTGGAGGTGGAGGTGGAGGTGGAGGTGGGTGGTGGTGGAGATAGAGGGTGGAGGAGGCTAAAAGGGTTGGTATCCCCCCTTTTAGCGGTAATGGAATTTAGGGTTTTCCATCCACCCGATTCCCATTTGGACATTTATCAATCTACCGATTGAAGGGTTGTCGGAGTTAAAATCACAACTCGTTACCCGCTTCACGCACCACGACGAACACCAAGAACAAACGCAGCTCTGATACCAATTTGATGTGAATCTAAGAATGCGAAAGCGTTATTGTTACACTACACAACAACTAATGTTTAAAAAGGCGAAAGGCAAGGCGAGGCGTTTTAGTCGCTGCAAGGCGTAAGCCTCGAAGCGTTTGAGGCGTAAGCCTCACCGAAAAGATAAAAAAAAAAGAGCAAAATAATATTAAAAAAATAACTAATAAAACCATAAAAATAAAATAACAAAGAAATAAAAAATAAAACTATAAAAAAAACATCCTTGAGGGCTTTCTCACATAGTTTGACAATTTTTTGTTCCCCCGAGATAACTTTTTAAACAAAAGTAATCTGAGAAAATCATTTTTAACATATTGGTTATTTTAGATTATGACAATAAATTAATCAATGCAAAATCGTATTGGCAAAATCATTTTTTTAGCTTCATTCACATATTGGTTATTTTATAATATGACAATAAATTAATCAATACAACTTAACAAGCAAATTTATTAAAAAAACATTGATTTTCAAGCTACGATTAAAGCAGCAGCAACTTTATTAAAAAAATAATAAAACATATCAACCTAAGTTTATTAAAAAAAACAGCAACCTTTAAAATATATTAGTCTAAGTTAAAGAAAACATATTGATCTAAGTTGAAAACCAAAAAACAGAAACCTTCTAAAAAAAACAATAACCTTTTTAAAAAAAATCATATTGAAGAAACAAACTATATATTTATAACAAAAATATAGTTTCAAACAAATTTATACACTTATTTCAAACAAATTAGTAAAGAAAAAAAAAATTAAGTGAAACTTTAAAACAAAAATAAAATAAAAAAAGAATAAGGGTTAGTAGATTAAAACAACATTTTTTAAGATAAGTGCAATTTTAGAAAAATGATGAACTTTAGCCTTTAAAAAAACAGACTTTGTGATGAAAGAAGAAAAAAATAAAATAAAAATAAATCCGCGCCACAGCAAAAAGGCGTGAGGCGCATTGAGGCGTAAACCTCAAATTCAACCCTGAGGCTTAAGCCTCGAGGCTTTTTTTCAGCGCCTCGAGGCGTACGCCTCGAGGCGTACGCCTCATCCGCTTTTTTAAACATTGACAGCAACAACAAATAAACTTAACTATTGAAATGAATTTCTCTCTCCAATCTCAATTCTCAATATTCAAGGTGTCTTTACATATGAGGGTCAAGGCCTATCTATAGGAGAAGTTAGCTTGCTAGCGAAGCTAATACCCAAAAAGACCAAAAAGGACAACTCATTAGCCCCAAACATGCTTGGAGACTACTAAAAGACTAAAAAAAATGACAATAAACCCTAAACTAAAAATTGAAAATAAAAGATAGTCTTCTCCCAAAGGCACAACCATGCGCCCTGTGTCGCTATATATCCCATACAACATCAGTCTAGAACATGTCCCAACGTGTCAGAAGTGCTTCATATAGCGGTAATAACTGCGGGTTGTGTTTTAAGAGAAATGGTTTCGGAGGCAGTGGAGTGACATTAGAGGTAACTGTGGGGTAAAATGGTCTTTTAGTGTGCTTCAATTAATGGTGAGTTTTGTTTAAAGTAAGGGGTGGGTTTCAAATGCGGTGGAGTATCGTAAGAGGAAATCATGGGATGGAACGGTTTTATTAGGTGCAATGGCATGCTTCGATTAAGGGTGGTACAAGATGAAATGCTCCCCTCCGTCACAAATTAATAGTCGTTGTTTGAAAACATTTTAAGAAAAAATATTACTTTCCAAATCACCCTCCTAAAAATAATGAATACCATTCATGACATGCACTTGGATTATTGTTATCTCATAGGTATTGTTCAGATGGATAACTTTGAAATCTCACCAAATTTTATACACTACTTTTTGAAACAGGACTAATAGCAGAACTATTAATTTGAGAACGCATCAAGTAATAAAATGGTGGTGTAAGATATTTTATTTATTTATTAAGAAATGTGAATGATAACGCCGGGAATCTTTAAATTCAGAACTTCACAGATACAAAACTAAAGAATGATAAGAATAAAATAAAAAAGAAGATGCTATTTGGTGCGGATGGGGCGAACAAAAAGAGGATTGTCGCATTAAATGTATTTGAAAGTTATTAGGCCTTGATATGTATAATTTGAGATTTCCTTATTTTAGGTATTAAAGTATACAAGACTTAATTTATAACAAATGTTCCCAGATAATTAGGATTTGATTTTGTTTTGGTATTGGTATTGGCCTATATACTTGAGGTTTGTGTAGTGTAGTGATAAATTAGCCTTGAAAGAATCAGATATTGATTTTCTCCCTACTTCCCAGTTCTGTCTATTCCTTCTCTGATTTTATGTATTTCTCTTCTTCTCCTAATTTATCCGTCTCCTATCCTGCATCACTTGTTACAAGTAATAGCACAATGGTACGTTGGTGGTGGTTTTCTTTCTATTTGTGGGGCAGGGTAGGTGGTGACATCATTAAATTGGTGGCAGAAACAGGTATTTGACATAACATCAACATTCCACTGGTAGTGGCAGTGGGTTGGCCTGAGCAAAGTGGAGAAGCTAGTGCCAATGTGGTGAAGTTTTTTACTTAGTTTTGCGAGTGTTGGTATGTGTGATCAACTTGATGTGGCGGCTGTGCGCGTGTGAGATCACCACGCACGAGGTGAAAGAGTGAGATGGGTCGAGAATACCCTTGTTTATGAAGATGTACCGAGTCTAAGATTTGGGATGACTCAGTCTCTCCTTGTAAATTTACCTTAACGGTCGTTTTGTAATTCATATTAAATAAATGAAAAATAAACAAAAAGTCTTCGACTCTCAGCATCATAAGTATGTGTGCCTCATGTCTGGAGTCACAGGTTCGAGAGAGATAGTAATCATCCAAAAACTTAATAGAACAGATTACAAAGTGCAATAAATAACACGAGGACACTGAAGAAAATCTTTTATTTCAAAAGAATTGTATCTCAACATTCCCAATATTCCCTTATCTGCCCGTTCCCCAGAGAGACATAATTAAAGACTTGCCAACTACACTTCATTGTTCCTACCTCTTATCTTTAACCACCACTCGTATAAGAGCTCACAAACAAGACAGGAAGAGAGTGTAAAAGCTAGACCTCCACCCCCCTAAGCAGCAGGAAGAGAGTGACACTCTAATTAAATAAAGACGACAGATATTCTCGACTTCAATAATCATGTAAACCAAACTAATTTGTCTCTCATACACAAGTACGGAAATAGGGAATACCTTTTGCTCGTTTGCCAATATCTGAAAATGGTGACGGACCATTGCCCATCTCTAATCGGAATAAAATACCCAATCAGAACCTGAAAAGATATAATGACATTAATACAGATGACTTTCATGTTAATACGCAGAGAAACAATCAGGCTCACAAATCCACAAAAGACTAAACTCATTTTTTTGTCACTGCATAAAAGAGGAGCCAAAGGCCATAAATCATAGGGAACACTGCTAATCCTAATCAGTGGTTAACAAGGAATTTACGAAAGGGAATAATATAAACTATTTCTTTGTTTTTTTAATCAGAAACGAAAATCGTCTTATTCATAAAGATGTAGAAATTACAAAGGGTCTGTGGACCAGCAGTCCACATAATCTGACGAATAGAAGACTAGCGGTTAGCCACTTAACCATCAGCAGCAAAGAATTTTGCCAAAATACAGCAGTCCGGTTATGCTTTATCGCACATCTGCACCTTTAGGGCTATTTCTTACACCTTCAGGTGAATTCCAACTTACAAGAACACAGTTGCAAAATTTCCCAGAATCGAAGATAATGCAACCCAATTAAAAACCTTAGGCGAAGATGTCCAAAGAGATGCAATAAAGTTTATATTTAGATATTTAACTCTTCCTTCTCCATCCACTTGTCCTCGAAAATATTACTTTTTCCTTTAACCAAAGATTCCACGTTAAGGCCATAGAGATGCATCTCCATAAACACTTGACCTTCTCTCTTTTAAGCACCCATTCCATTGAAATGAACATATCCCAACTCTAAGAAAAAAACAATCATAATCCCAATCCCATGAAGCACTTTATACCAAAAAATCTAGTAAAGGGGCAACGAAGAAAAATATGGTCAATGGACTCGCTATAACTCTTGCATAAAATACACCAAGGGGATGAAAAAAGAGTACAGACGCCTTTTCCTTTGGGAAAAGTCACAAAGTATTAAATCCCGCCCTTGATGTCAGCCTTGCAATAACTGAACTTTTGAGGGTATTCCCGCTGGTTCAAACTCCAAACAAAGGAAGAGATGGAAAGTTTAATTGAGCATCGAAATAAGATTTATACAAAAACTATCCCAATTTATTCGCAAGTCACTCCCTTCTATCGATAGAATTCCAAGAAAGATGAAAACACTTGATCAAAGCAAATAAATGAATTCCCCAAACTCATCATGATCCTACGATTTCTTCTAAAGCACAAGTTCCACAAATAATTATGATTAAGATTTCACTAAACCACTAATGAAATAGATCTTTGTGAATCGAGAGAGAGCTTATAGGTTGAGGAATGACGAACACAATAGAGCCTCCTAAAACCAAAAATCTTTTTCAAAACGAATTTTGTTTTCCCTTCAAACAACAAGACGATTAAACTTCAAGAAAGAATCTAAGCCTTAAGAAATGAATTTCCAAGGGCTAGGGTAGGATCCTCTCACCAGCATTTTAGAATCCCATCCGTTTTTGTTTAAACAATACTTGCAAGCAATAATGGAACATCAAATAGACCCTTCCTAGATAACACATCCTCTACCACCTAAGTCCATTAATCACCTCTTTTACCGACGGTTACCAAAAATCCTCTCACAAAAAGGGTTACCGCCCAAAAGCATATCCAAGTAATCAAGAAAACACGATCCAATCTCATGTCCCATCTCATTATGAATCTTCCTACCGTCTCTTCCTTTGTATTAATCCCCATAAGTGAGAAGACAAAACACGTTAACGGCTCATCAAGCTCAAGGTGTCGGATGGTAGGAGCTGCCCGTGAGTGCATTTGAGGTGTGCGGTGGCTGACGCTTTCCTGTAGGAGCAATGGCTTACTCAATGGCTTAATTCATTATAATAATTTCATGGCTTACACAATGCCCATTATTGTTCTTCTACTTTGATGCTTACTCAATGGCTTAATTCATTATCATAATTTCATGGAGTTCGATCTCGGTTTGAATCCGGAGTGGCAATCTTTGCGAGAGCCTTGCGAATGACACGTGTACATTATAGTTTGAATTGCTCGGAACACTCTTGCACCGTCATCAACCCTTGCTAAAGCCCTTAAATCCTAATAACATATATCATTAAAGTTGGGAAGAAAGAAATGACTTCATCTCCAACCACGGCCGAATTGGCAGCTAGTTGGTGGCAGCTAGTTGGTCAATTCCCTCTCCGCCTCAAGGTCATTCAGACATACTTAGGAGAGACTTGCAATTTGGTCAACACTAGCTTCACACACTTGGTGCCCGAAAAATTCTTGCAATAAAAGGCATTTTCTGTTCATTGATACAATCTATAAAATCATCAGGTGTGGTTTGTCCATTATTGGAGGGGACATTCACCCAAGTGTCGCCATGCATCGACTTCTCAACAATCCTCAAAAAAAAGGTTAATGTTTTTACCCCCATTTGGCATGACATCTTCATTCTCCCTCCTTTGATCATGTTCCTTTTACCTTTACGGCACCTAAAGCACAAGGCTTTCAGCTCATAATAGCAAGTGCAAGCTGCTGCTCTATTTTACATGCCACAATTGGGCGAGAGCTTTCTTTAGAAAACCTTATGGGCACTCATTGATTGCATGACCATTTTCGTTGCATTTGAAAACCGAGGTGTAAAAATTAACAGTAGCCATCTCTCCAACGGCCATCGTTGTCTAATAAATGGTCCAGAAGAATGTTGTGGCCGTCTTCTGCTAATTGTCGGACTTATACTATATATCATCCCTTCCAAACTCACCTTAGTGAATCCAGATGCAATTATTGCACCCAATTAAGTCAATCGATGTTCAAAATCTTGACTGATATCGTGGTGGTGGTAGCTTGACAACTTTTTGCAGTGGGAGACCTTCAAAACTTGAATTAAGACGGCCTCCAGGTGAGGGTCCAATAGTTGTTTCCCTCGAGCCTCGTCCTTGCATGCCTCGTACACCTCAATATTGGCATTGAAAGCTTATCCTAGTGCGGGGACACCTCGCCATCCCTCCCCAAAGGCATTAGTACGGTGCCGCTACCTATCACCTCGGGCACTATTGTCCTCAAGCCAACAAAGCCTGTCATCAGCTTCTCCCACCTTTGGGGGGCAAACAAGGGTCATATTTGGTGGCCCCAAGGCTCGTCCCGCATGTGCGATGGCATGGGTGGTCCAAGGTTTCCTGTTGTTGTTTGCACCGTGGACATCACCTACAAGACACGACTACAGTGAGGAAAAGTTGGCTCCACCCACCACCAAATTGGTGGTGTGAGCTGCCTTCGCCTTGGCTCTCCTTGACCTTGTCGCTGAAATTTTTCAATCATCAATTGAGTGATGATGATTAAGCGACCACTTGGAGGGTTTCATCCATCTTACTGAATTTCTTGGGGGGCATTCTCGCAATAACGAGACTTTCTACACTTACTACGCAGATCATGGGCTCTGATACCTATTTTATATAAATGCGCAGTGGAAACGATCACAAAAATCCACAATAGACTTAACTCCCAATTATTATTCACAGGCCATTATATATAGGATAAGGTAACTATAATCCTAGGTGAACAAGTGGCCAGACCATGAGATGGCCTCCCATACATTTATAGAAACAATTTCTTACTGCAAAAAAATCGACACAGCCCATGGGTTGGCCTTCCATATTTTTATTAAAACCTATTTTTCTCTCTCCAAAATTTTTGACGAGCTCATGGGTTGGCCTCCCATGGGATGCCGCACATCATAAATTTTTGCACTCCACAGAATTTCAATGTTCAAACCAATGTTTTTAATCGCGGTCGCGCAAGTTGTCGCGTTTTGGCTCCGGGATCGCGTCGCGCATCGCGCAAGCAATTCGTGCATTTCAGTTGTTTTATTAGAAAAACATATAAAATAACATTTGAAACTGAAATTTGTAAAATAATTAACATTTTAAACTAAAAATTATAAATCTAATAACAATTTGGGCTGAAAATTATAAAAATAAATAAAATAATAATAATAACATTTTAAGCTTAAATTTTGTAAACAAGTAACATTTAAACTGAAAATCATAAATATTAATATTTTAAACTTAAAATTATAAATATTAACATTTTAACGGAAATTTATAAAAGCAAATAGCATTTTAAAATCAAAATTATTAAAAAAATAGCATTTTAAGCTGAAATTTAATAAATAAGTAACATTTTAAATTGATTATTATAAAGTATTAACATTTTAAACTGATAATTATTAGAACAAATAAACTTTTTAAACTGAAAATTATAAAACAAATAACATTGTTGAAATTTTGTAAATAAGTAACATTTTAAACTGAAAATTATAAAAACAAGTAAACATTTAAAGCTGAAATTTTATAAATAAGTAACATTTTAAACTGAAAATTATAAAATATTAAAATTTAAGCCGAAATTTCTAAAAACAAATAACATATTTAAACTGAAAATTATAAAATAAATAACATTTTAGGCTGAACTTATAAATAAAAAAAGTTCCAAAAAAATGTGAGAGTTATTTTTTTTTTTTTTTTTTTTTTTTGATAACCCTGAACCTCCACACGAACGAGCCCTTTGGACTCCCTCGTGCAAGCTAAACAGGGGGGGCACTGCGCATGTCCACCTCACACACGAGCCCCGCTTAAATACTGGTATACCCTGCGGGGGATCGAACCCACGACCGTGCGCCTAACCACACAGCCCTGAGGAAGCCCTCCAACAGGGGTAGGTATCCGTGGGGAGGGATCGAACTCATGACCTATGGTCAGAGTGAAGCCCATCCTTACCACTGGACCAAGCCAGGGTGGATGAATGTGAGAGTTATAGAAAGAGGTTAGAAAAAAGTGAGTTTTTAAAGCTCCCAAACAAAAAAAAGAAACTGAACAAAAACTATACAGAGAAATGAAAAAAAAAGTGTTAAAAGCTCCAAAACAGGAGTAGGCATCTTGGTATCTAAAAAAAAGTGTAAACGTAACTTACAAAAGTAGGCAGCAAAGTAACCTCTGAACTAGGTTGGCAGCTGCAAGGTGACCTCCGACCTTAATCAGCGACAGGTATGGAGTCATTTTTAGGGGGTTTTTTAGGGCATCTCTTTGTGCAAGGGAAAATTACAGCCCGTAAGTTTTATTAAGGGTTAAGGGTTGGATATCTGTTTGCGTTTCCTTCTGTCAAAATGTCAGCATTTCATTTTTTTTTAAACCTCCGATTGCGCATTTTCGTGCAGAGTAGCGCATTTTTGCGCACTTTCACGCCCCACGTCAGCCAATAGCGTGCGCTATTGGTGTATCCCGCAAAAAAACCTGCGCTATATAGCGTTTTTCTAGGGCAAAACGCAATAGCTAAAAACACTGGTTCAAACTGAAAGCACCACGAAGTACACCACATAATAAACTGAAATTCACATCGAGACACACATATGCACACACACACACACATATATATAATATATATATATATATATATATTTCAAAGCTTATGTAAAAGTGGAATCTGGATTTTGTTCCATGCCGAAGTGGCCCTTGGAACCTTAATGATTCAAACATCAAAGCACTGAGTCTACAAGCTTCCCATTACTGCTAGCCCCACCAAATAACCCTCATTATTATTGTTTTATACCACTGCCTTACATCATTGTCACCATAGCTTGTAAGGAACTGTTCTTTTGCCCTTTTCCTAGATAGTATATATTCTTCTCCTATTGTTTAATCTTAATACGGTATTTTTTATACTTCGTGTTATACACTTGAGGTCTACTGTAAGTAGATAAACTTGTTATTTAAAAACATATTTATTGTAATGACGGTCATACATGGCTAAAGGTAAAACCTTAAGTTCCATAAACTAGAGTTGTATTGCATCTAAATTGCAGCATTGTTAACTAAACAGGGACATACATCTCTAAGCTTGTCTCTACGTTGATAAAAGGAATATTTATATTGTGCTAATGTCTATCAAATTATACCCACAATTCCTCTACCTCAAAATTAATGACCCCCCACCCCTTTCCCAACAAAAAATGAACTCTACTATGTTAGCTTTAACATGAATTCTATTTTTTCATTCCACTATGTTAGCTTGATATTCTTAATAAATCACACGTTACCATGTCCTTAACCGTCTCCCACCAAGTCAATTCCTGTGCACCTCTCAATTTAAGGCGATTTTCTCTCAATTTATCTAGTTTAGGAGCTACTTTTTCACTTCGACAGATTTTAGTTTTAATTTAATCATGTCCAATTTTATCACGCATTCATTTTAACGTATAATTTCGAACATGTTGCTTCTTGGTTACCCAACACTATGTTTCGTAGAGCATAGAACTCCCCCATCAAATTCACAAGCATAAGCCAATATTTTACCTATCAAAAAAATCTTATGAATAGGATCATTAGTAATATCTTCATCTCTATGATCAGGCATAAATAATGAAAATGACACTTTTAGGTAAAATGTCATTCTTTCTCTTTCTAGATAAAAAGCTTTCATTGTTGGCTACTCAAGCATTCTCAAATACTATTCCAATCTCAGTATATGTTCATCAATCTCTTAAAATTTCATTGTATGACTCAATACCACATTGACTTGCACAACATTGTAGGTAATTTTCTCCATTTATTGGGCATCATTTTAGTTGTATGATTTTACTGAAACACTCAATCCTCCCCCCCCCCAAACACTTTCAAACCTCAATACTATTTGAAGCTATAGCCCTCCATCTTTCCATCTTTTTTAGGGCATTCTTAACCTCTGATTGCAGAAATTATTTTCTCAAATCTAAGTTCCCTTCATTACTCCATACACTTCCCCAATAAATCATTAATAATTACTAGTTATTATTGTTCCTCCACTTCAAATACCTTATACCCAACACTTTCTCTCAAGAAGCCTACCACGCAATAGCAAGGTTCTAAAAAACGCGGGGCGTGAGCTAGGCGTGAAAGCCAAACCTTAAGCCTTAGAAGCCTAGGCGGGCCGCCTTAGTTGTAAAAAGGCGTGAAAAGGCATTTAGGCCTTTTTTAATATATTTTAATATTTTTAATTATAACAAGTCTATTAAAAATACTAAAATGGTACATACCTTAAAAAAATTATCAACAACAATATACTTTAAACAATTAAGCAATAACACTGTCAAAAAAAAAATCCAAACAGTGAAGAATAGCACTGTCAAAAAAAATTCCAAACAGTGAAGCAAAGCAAAAACACTGTTAAAAAAAATCATCTGCTTAGGTCAAGAAGAAATGATCAATAATATTTTTTTCTTTCTTTCATCTTTAAATCAACAATAGTTCTTATATTGAAAGATGGTATCAACAAACAAAAGAAACGATGATACCTGCGGAGAGGAGCAGGCAATACGCGTTTTTTTTTTCTCTCAGATATTTGGGGACGAGTGTTCTTTGTGAGAGAGAGAAACTCAATAGAAATTAGGGTTGAACGATTGGGGCCTGTTTGTTTAAGCTGGTTTTCCTTTTCTTTTTTGTTTAAAGGGGGATACAAAACGACGTCGTTTTGTATCCCACTACAAAATTTATAAAAAAAACGCGTTTTAAGGAGCGTTTTTTTACGCCTTACCACAAAAACGTTGACCGCAGTTGACCAAGCCTTAATATTGTGATTTTGTTCGAATGTATGTTTTGACGCGTCTTTTTTTACGCGTTTTTATATTGTGATTTTGTTCGAATGTATGTTTATTCTCATGATAAATGAATATTTGCTTACTTTTATTCAGGTTGTTGAATGAGTATATGCAACTTGGCTATACCGACGGCCGAGGTCATTATTTAAGTTGTGATCATATTAACACCTATTATTGTTGTTGTTGAACTTGAGGTTCCTCCTAAGTTGTTTGGGATTGAGATAATCCTACAGTTAGTGCACTAACATAGTCTATACCACCAGAAGTTATCTAGTGGGTATAGGTACACGTATGCAAGTTGGAGTATGTGATGTGACCTAAGATCAATGCACACTAGAAATTGCTAGTGTACCTATCGTAATATTTTGTTATTAGCTCCTACAAATGAATTCTAGAGGCCTATATCTTCAATAAATTAAAGATGTTGAATTATATTGTAGATCGTGTGGTTATATTTTATCCCTAATTAAGTTTATTGGTGCAATTTTAATAATTGATATATAATATATATCACTGCTATTGGTATACTTGGGGATGAATTTTGAGCAGAAGTGTATTCTACTTGGGTTACGTTACTCATGATGCTACGCATTTTTCCTTTCAGGTTTTGGGCAGAGGATTGAGTCTCTTTAAAGTTTGTTTTGGTATAGTCTGGCATATTTTTTACGAACGTCTTGCTTAATTATATTTCTTATTTCCTTATAAAAATTTAAATACCTTCTCTAGACATATTATATTCTCTAGTAGCCAATTGAAAATATGTAACCTAAAACCTCTTATGTATTAAGACCTCGTACGTAATATTAATATATTTTTGTATTTATAATGTTATTAATTTACATCTGACAACTTTTTGTATGCACCATCACATATCCAAATTATAGTATTGACTTTAAATTGTTACCATTCTCTATAATTTGGGGTGTGACAGACTTGGCAGCAAAACAAGGTTCGTCGTCGAGTCGTCAGAATTTCATATTGGGTTAGTTTTTGAGCGAGTAGGATTGTCTTAGTGATTAATACATATTTGATCCTCCGTTCCTGATACGTGCTGGAACTTATGAATCCAGAATTGTGGGATGACAATCTAGTCCATACGACACGGATTTCGGTCTCGAGATATGGGGTCTTACCTTGACTTGATAGAGTGGCAGGCCGAGTGGAGGGTATTTCAGGATGCCCTTGATGTGGGTAACACTTGGTTGCATTATACACCTGAGATGAGATGAAGCTGGCATTAGTACATCACCATGCTATGTCGCTCATGAGGGTTGCTTCATCGATGCTTACCCTTATCAATACCCTAGCTCGATACCAGAGCGTATTGCAGAGTATCATAGATGACAGTCGTCAGGTGTGGCCCCCCGCATGGGCACCCGCTCTAGTTAACCCGATTCCACCATTTGGGCCTGATGTACCCATTGTGGTCGTTGATTATATGGCACCTGATGTACCATATGTTCATGTTGAGACACCCGAGCCGATGCAGCCAGATGAACCAATCCACCCAAGTGATTCTCTATACGCATCCTTGGAACATACAGAGGAGTCCGCAACTAGTCCCTTTGGTTGAAGCCAGGAGGAGTCAGGGTTAACATGATAGTGGTTCTCTTTTTGTATGTATTTTTGAGGGGTTAGTGTAGAATTTCCACATTTTGTCTAGGTTGCTCTAATTTTGTTTATGTTATATGGCGGGGCTTATATATATATGACCTAGGGCTCCCCGTGTATCTTTTTGGTTGCATATTGTATTAGCAAATGACTATAAACTAACTACTATAATTATGTGCATCTTTTTATCCTATTTTCATGTCGTGTATTTGCTTTATAAAAAAAAAATTAATAACCAACAAATAATAATTATAATGGGTTATTATAAAGGAAATATAAAGACGTCCGTCTTACCTCTCTCTTCTCTTTCTCTGTGCCTGGGAAGTACTTATCCAAAAATTTCTCTCGAAACTTAGTCCATGTCATGGTACTTGCGGTCCCAGTTCCCACCGTAGTCTTCACCAACTTTCACCAATTATTTGCCTATGTTGGATCCACCCTTCCGCAGCGATCGGGTCTGTCGTGCCTTCAAATTTGCGCGGTTCGAGTTTCTTAAATTAAGCTACAAGTCTTGTTAGTCTATCATCATCTACCATATGACCAGCTCGTTGGGATTTCATTTGTTCCATCTGTTGAACAAACGCCCTTAAAAAAGTGTTTTGGTCTCATGTACTTGTTCCCTCTACCATTATCTTAAATCGAAAGAAAGAGGTAAGATGGACGTCTTTATATTTCCTTTATAACAACCCATTATAATTGTTATATTGTTGGTTATTAAAAAAAATTTATAAAGCAAATACACAATATAAAAATAGAATCATATAATACTTGCTTGTATCATATAAGAAGATGCACATAATTACAGGAGTTAGTTTACAGTCAGTTGCTCAATACAATATGCAACCAAAAAGATACACAAGGAACCCTAGGTTATCTATATAATTTGGGACAATGGTGTTATGAATAGTGTCTTAGTGGGGTTTGTCATGCATGATAAACATGCATGACATCTTATGTGTTGCATACATACATTATTATTTTATTATTAATTTCATTAAAAAAAATTAATGTTTTTTTTAAATATTTAAAAAAAAAAAAAATTTAAAGGTATTTTTTTTTTTTAAAGACGAGTTATTATGGGTTGAGTTTTTTTACGGGGTAAATTTATCGCCCTGCCCTCGGGCACGGGCATCCGCTAGTATATATATATAAGCCCCGCTATATAACATAAACAAAATTAGAGCAACCTAAACAAAATGTGGGAATTCTACACTAACCCCTTAAAAATACATACAAAAAGAGAACCACTACCATGTTAACCCTGGCTCCCCCCGACTTCAATCCAAGGAACTAGTTGCGGACTCCTCTGTATGCCCCGAGGATGCGTAGTAAACTGAAATGGTTGGCTCTAGAGAATCATTCGGGTGGATTGGTTCATTTGTCTGCATCAGCTCGGGTGGCTCAACATGAACAATTGGCTCTAGTGGTACATCAGGTGTCATATATGATCAACGGCCACAAGTGTACATCAGGCCTAATTAGTGGAATTGGGTCAACTGGAGCGGGTGCCCATGCGGGGGGCCACACCGGAGGACCCTCATCTATGATTCTATGCAGTACGCCTTGGTGTCGAGCTAGGGTACTGATAAGGATAAGCATCGATGAAGCAACCCTCATGAGCGACACAGTAATGTACTAATGTCCGCTTCATCTCAGGTGTATAATGCAACCAAGTGTTGCCTACATCAAGGGCATCCTGAAATACCCTCTACTCGGCCTACCACGCTATCAAGTCAAGATAAGCCCTATATCTCGATGTCGAAGGCCTAGTGTTGTATGGACTAGATTATCATCCCACAATCCTGGTTCCATAAGTCCCAGCACGTATCAGGAACGGAGGATCAAATACGTATCAATCACTAATATGAAAATCTGTCACACCCCAATTATAGAAAATGGTAACAATTTAAAATCAATACTATAATTTGGATATGTGACGGTGCATACAGAAAGTTATCAGATATAAATTAATATCATAAATACAACATATTAATATTACATACGAGGTCTTATATATTTTCAACCAGCTACTAGAGAATATAGTATGTCTAGTAGTGGCAAAATGTGACCCAAATAATAAAACAACCCATATTAGCCCAAGCATCTAAATATGGGACCCATGTTTAAAAGCTATGAGTTAAATATGGGGCTCATATTTCAAAGCTATGAGTTAAATATGGGGCCCATATTTGAAAGCAAAAAATCAAATATGGAGCTCAATTTTAAAAGATACAAATAAAATATAATACTCATTTTAAAAAGTTATGAGTAAAATATGAGTTTTTTTTATATATACCTCGAATTGTAATACTTAATTTAGTAGAAAAATAATGGGTTGGCCCAACCCATATTTGGTCCGCCCATATTTGGCCCGGCCCACATTTAACCCAACCCACATTTAGCGCAACCCATATTTAACCCGCCCAAATTAGGCCCAGCCCATAATTTTGCCAGTGCTAAGTATGTCTAGAGAAGGTGGTTCAAATTTTCATAAGAAAATAAGAAATGTAATTAAGCAAGACGTTCGGCCAAAATATGTCAGACTATAACAAAACGAACTTTAAAGAAACTCGTTCCTGTTCAAAACCTAAAAGGATAAGTGCGTAGCATCATGAGTAACACAACCCAATGAGAATACACTTTTGCTCAAAATTCATCCCCAAGTATACCAATAGCAATGATTTATATTATATATCAATTATTAAAATTACGCCAATAAACTTAAGCAGGGATAAAATATAACCACATGATCAACGATATAATTCAACACTTTTAATTTATTGAAGACATATAGGCCTTTAGAATTCATTTGCAAGAGCTAATAACAAAATATTACGACATGTACGCTAGCAATTTCTAATGTGCATTGCCCTTAGACCACAGCACACGGGGGGTTGGCCAAACCCTAACCCGCCCCATTTAATAAACGAAGCGGGGCGGAGCGGGGGGGGTTGGTTTTTATTTAAATTAACTCCTAACCCGCCCCATTTAATAAACGGGGAGGGTCGAGGCTCCTATGGGTTGGGTTAATTTTAAAAATAGTAAAATTAAAATTATTACATTATAGTCTTAGATGTCTATAATGGTTCGTATTTCAATATGTAAGATAATCCCCAAATTGTCAATCCATGTTTCCACAAAGATATTTTACAAAATTAACCTACAAATAAAGGTTTTTTTGAGAGTGTGCGTGTGTGTATGTGTGTGTATATATATATATGGTTTAATTCTAATTAACATACATATAAAGGGTAATTATGTAGGCATAGGTTAAACGGAACGGGGTGGGGCGGGGCGGGGCGGTTTTATTTAACTTAACTCCTAACCCGCCCCATTTAATAAACGAATTTTTTTTAAAACCCATACCCGCTCCTAATTCATTAATCAGGTTTTAAAACCCGCCCCATTAGGATCGGGGCGGGGCTCCTACGGGGCGGGTTAAATTACCATCCCTAAGCACATACGACAACTTGCATATGTGTATATACCTATACCCACTAAACAACTTCAGATGGTATAGAATATATTAGTGCACAAATTGTAGGATTACGCAAGGTCATGACAGGATCAGGAGTGTCCTACGATATCTCAGACTACATTCGCAAACACATTCTTTCAGTCCATAAGTAATGAATCAAACCCCTAAAGCGGAGAGAGAGAGAGAGCCAACTGTTTTGAAGTATATATCACACGTTAATAGTGGTATGCAACATATACTGTGGCATGATAATCTTTCTATGTTATGTATCATAGTCTTTGTAGCGGAGTTTATTATGTCAAGTCATAATTCTTTTATATTCATACACATGTCCTATAAAAAGTATCTCTAATGGTGTTACTCTTATTGCCCTAATTCGTCACCCAAGGGTGATGCACACGCCCTCATATTTTGAATTAATGAATTTGCTGAGAATTCGTTAATAATCCGCGCATTTATATTGTCAAGATCGCGAATTGACGTGTGTACAGTAAAGGGCAGTCATGGGAACAAAAAAAAATTAACTTTACTTTGTTGGTTGCCTTGGTACACATGTCCAAAGAAACATGTAATGGGAATGAAACTTCTTCTTTATGCTAAACAACTGATGGAGAAGTTTCACCTCCATCCGATGTTGGATGCCATCCAACGAGAAATACGAGGACAAATGGAGTGCAATTTTAGTAGTAATAAGAGGACAAATGGAGATGTGGTTAAATTGGAGGGTCAATAGATACCTAGAAATAATCATTATCGTTATTTAGGCTCGATTATCCAAAAAGATTGAGATATTAGTGATGACGTTACTCATAGGATTAGAGCAGGCTGGGTCAAGTGGAGAAGTGCTACCGACATATTATGTGATAGGCGTATACCTATGAAGTTAAAAGAAAAAATTTATAGGACAGCCATTAGACCCGCCGTGTTATATGGGACGGGGTGTTGGGAAACCAAGAAACAAAATGTGCAAAAATGAGTGTAGCGGAGATGCGAATGCTAAGATGGATTTGTGGTAAAACTCGAAAGGATAAAATTAGAAATGAACAAATTCGTGAAACGGTAAAAGTAGCTCCTAGAGAAGATAAATTGAGAGAAAATCGACTTAGATGGTTCGAACACGTCAAGCGTAGACCAATGGATGCTCGCATAAGGAAGAGTGATTCAGTTAGTATTGAAGGTAACACAAGGGGTAGTGGTAGGCCTAAATTGACTTGGTGGGATATCATAAAAAAGGACATGATATCACATTGTTTAACCGAAGATATTGCGCTGGACATAATGGAATGGAAAAATAGGATTCATGTAGCCGGTCCCAAATAATTGGGAAAAGACTTTGTTGAATTGAGTTGAGTATGTATTATTAAAATATCTATTTATAAGTTAAATATATATATATATGCACTGGTGGTGCTCTCAAATCCAAATATTATGAAAATTGACGCATCGGCTCGGTCGCATCGGCGCTCGCATTTGGGCACTTAAGTGTTGCTCACCATTGCTTCTTTAAATTATTCATCAAATTTTTGCATAAACTTTATATTAAATATGAATTTTATTTATTAGAACTTAATGATTTTTTTCACAAATAAAATACCAATTTTATAAAATCACATTTGCGGAACAACAATTATATTATAATATTATAAGTTTAAGAAAGAAAAAAAGTGCTATGAGGCAAAAAGACTGATATGTAATCTGGCATCACGCCATATTGACATTTATCTATGAGACTCTCCATGTACAACATGAATCAAAATCTAAGAGCAACTCGGGAGATAACAAAGAGAAAACATAATCTAAATGCGAAGTGATGAGAAATTAAAGGGAAAATGTGCACGAACAACGCACAAAGCAGAAGACAAGATGCATGTGGTTCACCAACTAGACGACATTCACTGTTGATGATGGCTTCTTTTCTTTGATTGAATTATCTAGGGTTACAACTCAAAAAACCTCATTATCTCTCAATGTGTATACAATGAAAAAACTTATGTTTGACCATTAAAACGAGATAGTTATACTAGGGAGCACCAAGGAATTAAAAAAAAAATCATTAAACCCGCTTTTCGCACATGCTTAGGATTGAATTCTTTTAAGTGAAAATAAATTTATATCTTTTCATCACATCGTCATATTACGTAGGGGTTAAAACGGATATTTGAAAATCCGAATCCGTCCGCTATTCATATCCGTATTTAGCGGATATTTATCCGAATAAATATCCGAAAGAGAGGATACAGATAACCATTTTTAGTATCTGAAAAAACGGATACGGATAGTGATAGTATCTATGAAGTAAGGACTCGACACGTAATACGTGTTTCGACACGACACGCGACACGTGATTTTTCCAAAAACTAGGATACGACAGGCTAGGATACGTATAATATATAATATATTTTCAAATATATAATATATATGTACATATATATATATTAATGAAATAAAACAGATTTTTTTCCATAAAATACATTATTAGAGCATTCTTAACATGAAATTAAGAAAATGGACCATATAAAACAAAATTCAAACACACTTTACCATTAAAAATCATAAATAAGGCAGAATCATAAAAAAATTAAAAATAATAAAAATAAATTAAAAAAAAGTGTCCTTTTTACGTGTCCCAGCGTGTCGGACAACGTGTCCTAGCGTGTCGGGCAACGTGTCCAAACATGTCCCGGCGTGTCATCAACGTGTCGAAGCGTATCGCGTGTCGGACACGTGTCAAAGCTGACTCGTGGCTTCCGGGAGAGTGTCGGTGCTTCATAGGATAGTATACGTGGAGGATAATCTGTATCCGAGGCGAACTATTCTTTTCAACGGATATTCATATCCGTAACATAAATACATTGTTGATACCAAAATTAATATGCTGATGTGGACGAATAATACGAAGACACGTGTCAATCTACGTGGCACAATAGCAGCGAGGAAGTTCATTTCCCGACCAACCATGATTCTTTCCGAGCAACGAGGATACACTGAGGAACTCTAGCGCACCGAGGAACTCTAGCGCTCCGAGGAACTCCTGAGCAACGAGCAACTATGGCGGTCCGAGCTGCACCTCGGTCGTATCATTAATTGCCAGATAATCAACAGTTCAAATATTCATTGAATGATTATATTCTTGACGCGCACGCTGCATTAAATGTATTACCCTTTCACATGTATATCATTTAATGTATCGAACCTTTCATGTACAGCCTCAAGGCTATAAATACCTTGTATCAACCCCATTCAAGGGGACGGGAATTTCTTGAGAGAACTTGTAATCAAGAATTCTGCAAACACTCAGCAATAATATAACAATGGACGTAGGCTTTATTCCTAGCCGAACCACTTTAAAATCTTTGTCTTATTTATTTATCTGTGATTGAATAATTAGAGCAATCTAGTTTTTTACATCAACAGATTGGCGCCGTCTGTGGGAAACGACTGTTGCTATCGTTTTTCATAAAAAATCATTTATCATCAATGGCGGATAATCCAGAATCTAGCAATCGAAATGCTGGAAATGCTGGAAATCCTCCAAATCCATCTGCATATCCAGATCTGGCCGGAATTATGACGAATCTGGCTCAAGGACAAACCGCCATGCAAGAATCTATGAGGCAACTCATTCAAACTCTTCAAGGCGGTGCACCTACATATTCAGGGCAAAGGAGTGATCGTGGGCAATCGCGATCCAGACGTACTGGGTCATATCGCAATGGAGAATCTAATGATTCTTCTTATCAACCTGGGCGAACTTCATCAATACAGGCTACGGATACAGATCAACGTATCACTCTCTCTCCGGAGAGAACTAGCGCTTTAGAAAGATTAAGCAGGGTGTCTCCTTTCAGTCAATTAGGACCAAGGAGGAATATGAGTCCACCTAGAGCTCCATCGAGAAGTTTGCGGCCACCATCAGGTTTGAGAGAAGGATCAGCACAATCACGACCGGCTACTCGTCGAGATAAATCTCAGGAAGCTACGTCAGAGCAATCAATTGCTCGGACTAAGCGGCCTGAGGAAGGAAATGAAGCATGGAAAGGTTCCATTCAGCGGTTGGAAGATAGACTGGGAGAAATGGCTAAGGCAAGAAACCCCCTACAGAGAACTTTTGTTCAAGGGACACCTTTTGTACAAGCCATTGTGGATTTTCCTACACCATCGAAATTCAAAGCACCTGTGGTGACCCCCAAGTATGATGGAAAGACAGATCCTGTACTTCATATAGAACAATACCAAGCTACTGCCGACATCTATGCCGTCCCCGACGAGATGAGGTGTAGAGCATTCTCGGGAACTCTTACCGGATCTGCACAAATATGGTACAATAATCTTCCTCGGGGTAAGATTTCAACTTTTATTCAGTTAGCCGAGCTGTTCATTGGCAATTTTTGTTTTGGAGCAAAGCCGGTAAAGCGAGTAGCACACTTGCTAAGTGTTAGGCAAAAATCAGGTGAAAGTACTCGAGATTACATAACTCGTTTTAATAACGAGAAGTTGGAAGTCATAGATTACGAAGAAAAGACAGCAATCACTGCTTTGATGAGTGGTTTGTTGCCTAATAAGTTATACTACACTTTGGCCAAACATCCACCTAAAACTATGTCGGAGTTGATGGCAAAAGCGGTCAAAATCATGAATGCCGAGGAGGCTATGGCTGCAAAGAAGAACATGGATAAAGAAACCAAGGTAGAGGTCGACAAGTCTAAGAAGAAAGAGCAGAAAGGTAATGGTGGTGACAAGCACTCCAAGAACAATAGAACGTCATGGGAAGTCCTAAAGAAGTACAACAATTTGTGACACCCCGACTAATTAAACACCGGGTAGCTACTCCTTTATAAAATTAATTCAAAATGCCAAGTTGGCTCAGTTAATAGCATCACTGTCGAAAACATTTTAAAGATTACTAACCACCTAGTATTTAAAAAGTGCCAAATTTTATTAAATCTGATTAACATGCAACAAAAGTAATGAAGAAATAAATAACACCATTCACCATGCTGAAGTAAAACGGATAACCATCACAAAATGTAAATAACACCAGGAGGAAAAACTCCTCAATACAAATCCCACAACTGATAAGTAAACTGAAATAAACAACTAAAACTGAATACTGAGCAATACATGCTAGAGTCTGAAAACTGAGATGTAAAAATGTCTAATAGAATTGGGCAACATGCCCTACAACTGATAGATGCTGAGACTGGAATTCAAATGAGAGACGCGTCTACATGCAAATCCCTGTAGCTTCCACAAACAGCTACAGCTCGTCACCTGAATGAGAATCCTATGCTTGGTGTCCTTGTGGCTGGGCACCTAAAAATGGTTTTACAAGAAAATATATTTGAAAGCAAATGGGTCAGAGCCCGAAAGTGGAAATCATTTTAAAAACCTGCAAGTGCTTTAAAAACATTTAAAACATTAAATGCAAAATACATGTTAGGACGTACACTCGCATGATATTCTCACCTCTCGTCTAACTGTGCACTCCTAACGTAAGTACCCATCTATAACTACCCTTTCCACTAGCTAAGTGACAACGTAAACTAGCTAGACAACCAAAGGTTCTACCCATTTTACTCGGTTAATTTAACATAACAACGCTCTTAATTTAATAGAGGTTTAACGTAAACTTAGTTATTAAGTAAGCCATTGATATAACTATCAGCTAACTCATTATATATCTCGAAACAATACTGTAATATTTTTACAACATTAACATGAGGATTTCTATAAATTTAATGTATATTATTCACATCATAAATATACGATACAAGCACCCCGCAATCTAAGCTATGGTGCACACATACTCTGCTATCCATCCCGGTACATCACGTACATAAGGATCACATATTCCGAATCTCTCAGGAATAGTTCAGATAACACAAATCACAAATAGTGGAGGCGAACACAGTCACCATCACATGGGTCACGCACATACCTACGCTCCCATGGTCAGCGGACTTATTAATATCACAATAAGTCTTTCTATGACCTATGTTCATCAAGGTACCAGTCTATATCCCCCCCGTAGGCACACAAGGATTAGAGGGTCCTAAGCGAACGAAACCTCCCGTGATAGCAAGTATGGTAGGTATGTCATACATACAATCCATATATCAACACTAAGTAAACACACATCTTAGTAATACCGTATTATATTCGTAGTACATATTGCACTCTCGTACTAATTATAATTATCACAACTTATTTTATTCCGGTTCATAATTATACGTGCCATAATTTATCCTCACATCTTAGTAGACACTCACGTCTCAACCCAAACGGATCATTGGATATAACTCTAGTGTATGATTTACTCATCTCAATAACCCAAAAGTCTCAAATCAATCACTATATCATCAAAGGGATGCTAACTCTACCCTTGAACCAGTTCCCGGAACTCCAAAAGTCAAAACAGTCCAAAAAGGAACAAACTGTCAGCTCGTTAGAAGTCTCGTTCGAACGAGGCTTCGAACGAGTTTGGACTGTCAGGTCGTTAGAAATCTCGTTCGAACGAGGCTGTTCGAACGAGATCCCAGTTCGTTCGAACGAACTGACCCTTCTAACGATATCTCGTTCGAACGAAAATCCTACTCGTTAATAACGACTGGTCAACTCGTTAGAAGCTCGTTCGAACGAGCTCGTTCGAACGACCTGGGGCTGCTTCTAACGAGATGCCAGTTTCGGCCCAGAATTTTCCAAAAGTCGTTTTTTCACCATTTTTACTCCTCAAACCTCTTCTAAAGTTCGTTCCCACAATATATTGAGTTCTCTAATCATCCTCAAACATGTTAAGGGGCTATACTAACATCATTAAAGGGTTTGATATCATCTAAACATCATTAAATCACAATTTCTACATTAATTCCCAATTTTCTTCAAGAACATAAACCCTAACTTTTTTCTCATCATAAATTCCCAGATTTTAATTCGTTTATGCATCACCTAGACATGAAATCTCCGAAGTTAAATCTCCCAACAATGTTTCTACATGCAAACCTATCCCAACATTCAATAATAACTTCAAATTTCATGGGTTTTCTTTTAATCTTTCAAGAACAATTAAGATTCTTCAATTTCTAACATGGAAAAGACATTCTTCGAATTTAAATGAAATAAAGTCACTTGCCTTGGTTTGATTTCTGAATTTGGTGTGGATTCGGTGTAGAATTTCTGCAGAATTCCTCTCTCTCTCTCCTTCTCCAAGCTTTCTTCTCCAAAAGGCTATGGTGGCTAGGGTTTGCTTTGAGGGAACTTATGAAAACCTAATTAATAAACCTCCGTAGCTTGTTGGGTTAATAAGGGTTAGTTGGGGTCAATCCTTTATCAGATTACAACTCTCAATTTTCGTCACTTTTAATTACCCAAAAATACCAAATTACTAAAATACCCTTTATAGTGCCGGGATGGCCTAAAAATACCCCGGGACCCAAACTATACCCCCGGCTAGTGTTTTCTGACTATCTCGACCCTTCCGGACGCGTTGGCGCACTCAAAACGACCATACGGATTATCGATTTTAAATTCACTTTTATTAACAAAATATTATACCGTGACGCGGCGGTCCCACGCGTCTCAACAAAATTTCTAAAATGCCGTATATGAATCCCACGACGAATTTTATAATACCAAATACATATATAATCATATATGCACTTAATCAAATACCAATACGCATCACATTAGTATTTATAACCCGGATTAATTTCCAATTAATACGCATTTAATTAATTAATCCCAAAAATAAATATAGCCAAAAGTACGGGGTATTACACAATTATACTCCATTGAAAATGGGTATTAATCATGTTTTGGAGGAAATCAAGAATAGCGAGGAAATCAAATGGCCAGAAAAACTGAGGACAAATCCTGATTTGAGGAATAAGGCCAAATACTGCGAGTTTCACAAAGATCATGGCCATATGACTAAAAATTGCATAGCCCTTCAGAACGAGATTGAAACACTCATCCGAAGAGGAAAATTGTCAAAATATGTAGATCGCAGGGGTGAGAGGAAGAATGATGATAGAACTAGAGAAAGATCTAGATCTCCTCGTCGTGCCGAGGAGAAAAAGAAGAGAGACCATGAAGATGATCCAGATGATGACCCCGATCTTCCCAAGAAGCCAAGGCAGCCTGAACGAGAGGTATTTTCCATACGTTTTGGGTCATTTGATTGTAATGTTATTACAGGAGGAGATGCAGGAGGAGGAGACCTTACTGCAGAAAGAAAAGCTTACCTCGGAGAGGCTCAAGCTTGTTCATATATTCAGCGAATAAATCTGGCCGAGGATGATCGTCCGAGGAAGGTAAACAAAGAGAAGCTAGTGATTGGTTTTTCAAAAAACGACCTGGCAGGTGTTCTTTACCCTCATGATGATCCTTTGGTGATCAAAATGAGGATGAAGGACGTGGTCATTTCAAGGGTGTTAGTAGACAACGGTAGTTCGGCAGACATCATGTATTATTCATGCTTTGATCGCTTGAATTTGAAATTATCTCAATTGGAACCTTATCACAGACCCCTTTTGGGTTTTGCTGGCGAGAAAGTTTTTCCACTTGGGACGATCAAGTTGGATATACTCATTGGAACTTGGCCTGCTTGTCGAACAGAAAGAATACGCTTCTTTGTGATGGATAAGAATGTGCAGTCAGCCTACAACATCATCATGGGAACAGTTGGATTGAAGAAGTTCGAAGCAGTTCCATCTACAGTACATCAGTGTTTGAAATTCCCAACGAATTTTGGAGTCGGAATTATGAAAGGTGATCAAAAAGTAGCTCGGGAATGCTATTATTCGTCTGCCGAGCAAGAAGAACTTGAAGAATCAAGGAAAAAGACTACTACTTACCAAGTGGAGGAAGGTACAGAAATTGAAATTCTTGATCCTAGGGATGAATCTCAACTTGTAAAAGGACAGGTGGTGGAATCTACAGAAAATATTATTCTAGACGACGAGCATCCTGAGCGAGTAACCCAGATAGGATCGTCGCTGGATGTTTCAATAAAAAAGGAGTTGATAACTTTCTTGAGAAATAGGAAGAATACTTTTGCTTGGAGTCATGAAGACATGCCAGGAATAGATCCAAACTTCTTATGTCATGAGCTCAATGTGAATAAGGAGATCAAGCCTGTGAAGCAGAGGAGAAGAGTGTTTAGTCCCGAGAAGAACCAGGCCATACAAGAGGAGGTCGAGAAGCTCCAGAAAGCCCAATTCATTGAAGATGTAAAATATCCAGATTGGTTGGCAAATGTGGTAATGGTAAAGAAGAAGAACAATAAATGGAGAATGTGTGTTGATTTCACTGATCTTAACAAGGCATGCCCAAAAGATCATTTTCCATTGCCCAGAATCGACCAACTAGTGGATGCTACCTCGGGACATGAGCTGCTCAGCTTCATGGATGCATACTCTGGCTACAATCAGATCAAAATGAAACCTGAAGACAGGGAGAGTACTTCTTTTATTACCCCAAGGGGAACTTATTGTTATAATGTTATGCCTTTTGGTTTAAAAAATGCAGGAGCAACATATCAGCGGCTGATGAACAAGATTTTTGCCGAACAAATCAGTTGCAACATGGAAGTCTATGCCGACGACATGCTCACCAAAAGCAAGAGAGCTACTGATCATCTAGTTGACTTAGGCCAGACCTTTGATCAATTGGACAAATACCAAATGAAGCTCAACCCGACGAAGTGTACCTTTGGAGTACGAGAAGGAATGTTCCTCGGATACATCGTCAGCCAACGAGGTATTGAGGCAAATCCAGAAAAGATCAAAGCTCTTTTAGGGCTGCGATCCCCAATGACGAGGAAAGAAGTACAGAGTCTTACAGGACGAGTTGCAGCGCTCAACAGATTTGTATCCCGAGCAACTGATAAATGTCTCCCATTCTTCAAAACACTGCGAAAAAGTTTTGAGTGGACTGATGAATGTGAAAAGGCTTTTTAAGACTTGAAGAAGTATTTGGGAGCACCACCATTGTTGTCCAGGCCAATAAATGGAGAGAAGCTGTACTTGTATTTGGCAGTATCAGAGAATGCAGTTAGTTCAGCATTGATCAGATTGGAGAATGGAGTCCAGAAACCTATCTATTACACAAGTAAAGCTTTCCGAGGTGCAGAAATCAGGTACCCAAAGCTAGAAAAATTGGCATTGGCATTAATTGAAGCAAGTAGAAGAATGAGGCCATACTTCCAGGCCCATACCATCATCGTGTATACCGACATGCCATTAAGACAAGCCCTTCACAAGCCAGAAAAATCAGGAAGATTGATGTATTGGGCAATAGAACTCGGTGAATATGATATTGTGTATGAACCCAGATCATCATTAAAGGGGCAAGCTGTAGCAGATTTTATAGCAGAGTTCACGTACCCTGATACCCCCGAGGAGCAAAAAGTGCTTGCTGACCTACCTGTGGACGATACAGGATCAACAGACACAGGTCCAGACCAACCAAGGTTGGTAAAAGGACTTGTGGATGTAGAAAAATCATCATATTCAAACCCAGACCAACTTCGGTTGGTAAAAGGGCACGAAAATATGACCAACGAGGAACGAAAGATACCATGGGATGATGAAAGAAAACAGCAGATATTTTACCGAGGAGTTCTGACAGATAAGAAATTTGAAGATGAGTTACCTACATGGAGATTATATGTAGATGGATCATCTTGCACAGCTGGTTGTGGAGCAGGGATTGTTTTAAACACCCCCGATGATATTGACATGGAGTATGCCTTGCGATTCCAATTCAAAGCCTCCAATAATGAGGCTGAGTATGAGGCCTTGATAGCAGGTTTAAATTTAGCGAAATTTATGGAAGCACGGCAAGTAATGGTGTTCAGTGATTCTCAATTAATTGTGAATCAGATGATGGGAGTATATGCAGTCAAGGGAGAATTAATGGCGAAGTATCATGCAAAGGTGATGGAATTGTTGGTAGAATTTGATGCCATTCAATTGGTGAGAATACCGAGGATGGAGAATGCTAGAGCAGACGCATTGGCCCGATTAGCGTCAGCTACGCGCACCGAGCTACGAAGAACAATACCTATTGAAGTATTAGAAAGTCGGAGCATAGAAGAAGACCTGATGGTGAATATAATAACCCTTGATTTAGGACCATCTTGGATGGATCCTATCAGGGCATACATTGAAGAAGGAGAATTACCGGAGGATAAACTAGCCGCCAAGAAATTGAAGTATAAAGTTGCTCGGTATGTGTTAACTAATGGTGTTTTGTATAGACGAGGAATTATGGCAAGTTTGCAGAGATGTGTACATCCATCAGAAGTCAAGGAATTGGTTGAAGAAATCCATGAGGGATCCTGTGGAGCTCATGTAGCAGGTCGGACACTTTTGCAAAGGGTGATGACACAGGGATACTACTGGCCGACGATGAGGGCTGATTGTATAGCCTATGCCAAGAAATGTGACAAGTGCCAACGCTTTTCCTCCATCCGAAGAACTCCACAAGCATTGTTGACACCCATAACTTCACCTTGGCCATTTGCTATGTGGGGGATTGATTTGGTTGGACCATTGCCGACGACCCGAGGAAGGTTCAAGTACCTCGTTGTGGCAGTGGATTATTTTACTAAGTGGGTGGAAGCTGAACCACTGATTGATATGACGTACGAGAAGGTTTATCAATTCATTTGGAAGAACATCATATGTCGATATGGTCTCCCTCATGCTTTCATTACAGATCATGGAACACAATTTGATAACGAGGAATTCGCTGCCTATTGTCATCAGTCGAACATTTTGAAATTTCATTCAGCACCAGGCCATCCTCAAAGCAATGGACAGACTGAGGTGACGAACAGAACATTATTAAATGGGTTGAAGAAAAGGCTAAGTGAGGCTAAAGCAAATTGGATTAATGAACTACAGTCAGTTTTGTGGGCTTACCGAACAACTCCCCGAGCAGCAACTGGAGAATCACCATACATGTTAGCATTTGGAAGTGAGGCTGTAATACCTGCCGAGTTGGGTCTCCCAACTCATAGAGTGCTGAATTTCAATTCCCCAGTCAGCGATTTGATGAGAAGACTGGATTTGGATATGTTCGAGGAAGTTAGAGAAGAGGCATCCATCAGAAATGCTGCTTATCAACAACGAACAGCTCTGTTCTACAACAAAAGGGTGAAGAAATGCTATCTAAAGGAAGGAGATTATGTGCTGAAGAGGGTCATTCAGAAGCACAATAAACTCGAAGCAAACTGGCATGGACCTTATCGAGTTGTGGAAGTTGTTCGTCCAGGAACTTACAGAATAGCAACTCTAGAGGGAGAAGAATTTAAGAATGCGTGGAATGCTGAACACCTGCGCAAGTATTATCAGTAATGTAAAATGTAAAGCATTTCCTTCATTATGAATAAAACGAGGATGTTTCACCATTTTCTTTCTGTTGAAAGTTTTTCGGGGAATACTAGTGTTGTACACTACACTGAAGACTATAGTTCAGACCCACAATCAACTCCGGTTGATAAAAGGGCGAGAACCAAAAAATACTCCTTTGGTTAGGAGGCGACACTAGTGTGACCAACTACGGTTGGTAAGATATCTAGTGGACAGCTCGAAAGAGCCAAACAATACTCCTTTGGTTAGGAGGCGACACTAGTGTGACCAACTACGGTTGGTAAGATATCTAGTGGACAGCTCGAAAGAGCCAAACAATACTCCTTTGGTTAGGAGGTGACACTAGTGTGACCAACTACGGTTGGTAAGATATCTAGTGGACAGCTCGAAAGAGCCAAACAATACTCCTTTGGTTAGGAGGCGACACTAGTGTGACCAACTACGGTTGGTAAGATATCTAGTGGACAGCTCGAAAGAGCCAAACAATACTCCTTTGGTTAGGAGGCGACACTAGTGTGACCAACTACGGTTGGTAAGATATCTAGTGGACAGTTCGAAAGAACCAAATATAGTTCGAAAGAACCACTACTACTCCTTTGGTTAAAAGGTGTACACCAGCATGATCAATTACGGTTGGTAAGATAAAAATATACTCTCACATTACAACTTATGTTGGTCGGGAGGTAAGATTATTACAAAAAGTTCTTTGAAGAGCAAAATATTCCAAAATACACCAAGTATAGTTGGTCGGGGATAAAGACCCACTAACTGTAGTTGGTCGACGAGGACAAATTATTGACCTTAGTTGGTCGGACACATTTTATGAAAATATTTGAAACTGAACCAAGTATGGCTGGTCGGGGATAAAAACCCATCAACTGTAGTAGGTCGACAAACATTATTTATCCACCTTGGTTGGTTGGAAACAGTAGGAACAATTTATACTCATTACTTTATTATTAAGTGATTGAGCAACTTTGATACTTGTAACTTTTTATTAAGTTGCTCACTGAACAATATTATTGTTATCTTTTTAATAGATACATATGCATAAGTGTAAAGTGTTTGATAAACATAAGATAATATCAATACAGATTTACAAACAAAAATGAAGTCTTTCATTAAAAATTCAAAATAAGTTACATATTACATGTATGTGCTGACTATTACATTAAGATTCCTATTCTATTGGTTTCTTGCCCTTTGCTTTTGAGACAGGCTCTTCGCCAGCAGGAGGATCTTCCAAGCAAAGAGGAGAATTAATAAAATTCAAGTCCTTCAGCATTCTGACATTCATTATTGAAGGTGTATCCATTAGATGCTCTGGACGAGATACTTCGATTTGGGAGTGAAGGCTATAATCACCGAGGTATTTTGAAATTAGGCTACGAGGAATGGAACGAGCTGGGATCCAGGCCATGTCTAATTTGAAAGGTGGCACAGGCAAGTCTAGTAACCCCGGAGCATGATAATCCCATAAAAAATGCCCTCGCTCCAATTTTAATACACCCAGGGCGTTCAACCATCCCTGCTTATAACCTTCATTGTTGGCAGGTTCAATACGAGCATCCAAATGAACAAGAGCTTCATTATATCCTGCCATCCAGAATTCCCTGGGCTGCTTATGAAATTGAAAGGTTAATCTATCCAATTGTTCGAGAAGGTTTTTGGCAAAAAGATCCTTAGTATGTAGAGCAGACTTCGTTGCAGTAAGTTGATCTTCCAGGGATAGATTTTTCTTGGACATTTCTGATAGAGCCTGATCTTTGACGTTTAATTGGAATGCTTGAGTTTCCAAAGTAGATTGGGTACGAGCCTCTTCAACATTGCGACTAAGAACTCTTGATCGGCTCCGAGAAGCAACTGGAGAACTTTGCTCCTCGACAATTCTTCCTCGTCCCCGAGAACCTCTTCCTCGTCCCCGAGCAGTCACAGGAATAACAGATTTTCTCAAGTTATCCAGTTCTTGCCTTAGTTTGGCATTTTCAACCTCTAAGAACGAGAAACCTTCATCAGTAACGGGCACTAGAGCAGTGGAAGATGACGCTGCAGATTCATATTGAGCCAACTTTTTCTGTAAATTATTATTTTCTTGTTCCAGGATCTCGGCAATCTGCCTGCAAGCTTCAACTTCACCTTTTAGGGTCCTTTCCCTAACATCATATCCAGCAATGATCTTTTTATGGCCTGTTTCAGAAGAAAGTTGTTGATATCTATTTTCATAATCCTTGTGCAACGAAGCCATTGATGCATTGTGTTGATTTTGAAGATCCTCTATGGAACCATGAAGTTCCTCGATCAATTCGTAGTATGCCACATTGTTGGCCACAGATCTATCAAGTAAATCCTTCAGGTACCGGTAAGCCTCAACTGCTTGTTCTGAGGCATCGTGACCAAGAATGTCAACAATCTCTGATACACTTAGGTCTGTATGACCAGCTTTATAATATCCATTGCATTGTCGCATCAACTCAGTATCAGGAGCAGATATCAATTCCATTCTGGCCAAAAACTAATAACGAAGAGAAAGCAGTAGTTAATAAATAAAAGCAGGAAGAGGATCAACAATGAAGAGGAACGAAGATGTGTTTTATTAGATCATCAAAGGATTACATTGTTCGATTACAAGTAATGAAAGATAGAATTAATGCCGAACAACTTCACACCTTTTCCTTGTCTCCCAAGACTTTCTCGGGAGGCTGGGACGAGGAGCTCGGTTGCTCGGTGGTAACAACGGCTTGATCGACAGGAATCTTCTCGGGAGGAGGAGGCATGGAACAAATGTCCTCGGTGACAGAAGGTTGAGAGGCAGAGACTGGATCATCTATAGCCATAGAAGATTCATCAGAGACAGGCTCATCTTCTTCTTCTTCCACAATTGCTGGAGGAGGGCCAGGGAGGTGTCGTTGGAATAGCTCAGAATCGTCTTTGACCTTCAACTCTTGCAGAGCAGCTACCCAGCCATCGTGGAAGTATTTCAGCTTCCCATATTGGACTTGGGATGTCATTGCAGCAATCCCCTTATCCCATCCTTTCTCCCAACCAGCACTGAAAGATTTCTTGACTGCAACCTTTCTTCTCAACTTCTCCGAGGAGAGCTTCACATCCAATTCCTCTTTTTTGACCTTGATATCTCGCAGGGTAGATAACTCTTCATCTGCCTTTTTCAGCTGGCCATCATATTCCTGATGTTTAACCTCTAAACCTTTTACTTTATCCTCCAAATTCTTGGAGGTTTCAGCCATTTTCACCTTCTCAGCTTCAGCCACAGCCAACTTTTTCTCCCAAACAGCTTTTTCCTCAACATACTGTTGACGAGATTCCTTTAAAGACTGGGTCAAACCCAACAGAGCATCCTCTACACCTGACGAGGAGCTTGAAGCTTTAATAGCCTCATCCTTCTTCACAATATTATTGAAACAGTTCACCAGCTGAAAGATGAGAGAAATAGTAAAGTCAATACAAAATGCAAGCATTCAGAGAAAGAAAGAAAAACCAGAAGTATGAGAAATTTACTGAAGCAAGGTGACGAGCAGCTAAGGATGTCAGCATATCCCTAGGAATTTTTTCATCAATACCATGGACCTCGGGTACGACCGAGCTCATTGCAGAACTTGGAAGAATAATGTTTGGAACATCAGTACCACCAGCAGGTAGAGAGGAGGCAGTTTCAGCCGGAGTAACCGAGGATGATTTCCTCAATCTCCTCAACGAGAGTTCAGAACCTTCAACCAAAGAAGTCTTGGTCGGAGAGCTTGTAATTACATCTACAGGAGCATTTTTCTTGCTCGGAACCATTGGGGGCTTCTCGGTAGCTTTAGAAGACCCAGCATCCACTTTTTTAGTCCCCTCTGGGACATCAGCTTTGCTTTTCTTGGCCCCAGCAGCAGAAGAAATGTCATCAAATAGAGCAGGAGGAGCTCTTTTCTTGCCCATTCTCTGACTTAAAGGAAGATGAGAATCTGAAGAAGAATCCTCTGGAGTGGAAGCGGGCTCAACAGGACGAGCAGTATAAGAGGTTGTATAACTCTTATACTGTAGCAAATATGATGCAGACCTAATGTGCTCGTCTGCAACGTTCCTATGCAAACCCCGGATAAGTTTCAGATGCTTGATATTAACTTCTGATTCCTTTGGAGTTTTTCTTTTGCTATCAACTGAAAATAAATACATAATGAGATATCAGTCATACATTTTGTCAAACATGATAAAAGCATAACTTCATAAGTAAAATAAAATGAAAAATAAACCTATCCCATTGCCATATGGGGGGCATCTGGGACCGTTGTATACTTCATCTCCAGTTAAAGGGGCATATTGCTAATTTTTTATGACCAACCCATGCTCAAAATAATCTCTATTTGAGTCAGGGAGGTTAACTACAAGAGCCCTATTCAGAAACCTAGTTTTTAAATAATAAACATTATCTAGAGTGGCCCATTTATAGCAATACATAATTTCAGGGATCCCAATACGAGTCCCATGAGTTAGATTTAATTTGTGCACCCCATTAATTATTCTCCATGAATTGGGGGCTATTTTTGCAGGGACAAGATCAAAATATTGACAAAACTCAAGACACAATGGGTTTGGTGGAAAGGAAAAACCACATTCAGCAATGAAAAGACTGGGGAACCAATGTCCCTCAGCCAATCGAAAATAATCTAAAGGCTCAGAAAGAACCTCTAGAGTTACCCAGGAAGGAATGGAAAAATCAGAACGAAATTTCTCAACAGACTCCACAATATAAACCATATTGAATAAAAGAGATACAGAAGAAAGGAAGAAGATCTTACAGGAAGAAAGGACGTATGTTGACAACGAACGAAAACAAGGATGAACGCACAAGAGAGAAGAAGAAAATAGAAAGCTTGAATGCAAGAAAGTGGAAAACGTAGAAGACGGTATGGTTACCTAAGAAGTTTAAATACCCTGCATTGGGAAGCGGCGAAAGAAATGATTACCAAAAAGAAACTACTGAACTTCCGGCGGCTAAAAGGACAAAAACTGCACGGAGATCGAAGCGCTTATAAAAAATTCAAAAAAAAAAAGGCGGAAGCTGCGAAATGAGAAGGAAATTTGAATACAATGTTCCTGAAACCCAGGAAGGTCATTTAATATTGCCATATACCGAGAAAGAATGTTCCATACTCCTCAAAGTTCGAAATATGAAACATTGGGGGCTTCTGTTGATACCAAAATTAATATGCTGATGTGGACGAATAATAAGAAGACACGTGTCAATCTACGTGGCACAATAGCAGCGAGGAAGTTCATTTCCCGACCAACCATGATTCTTTCCGAGCAACGAGGATACACTGAGGAACTCTAGCGCACCGAGGAACTCTAGCGCTCCGAGGTACTCTAGCGCTCCGAGGAACTCCTGAGCAACGAGCAACTATGGCGGTCCGAGCTGCACCTCGGTCGTATCATTAATTGCCAGATAATCAACAGTTCAAATATTCATTGAATGATTATATTCTTGACGCGCACGCTGCATTAAATGTATTACCCTTTCACATGTATATCATTTAATGTATCGAACCTTTCATGTACAGCCTCAAGGCTATAAATACCTTGTATCAACCCCATTCAAGGGGACGGGAATTTCTTGAGAGAACTTGTAATCAAGAATTCTGCAAACACTCAGCAATAATATAACAGTGGACGTAGGCTTTATTCCTAGCCGAACCACTTTAAAATCTTTGTCTTATTTATTTATCTGTGATTGAATAATTAGAGCAATCTAGTTTTTTACATCAACATACATATTTATTAATTAATATTATTATTTATATAATATTACCACCCCAACTGAATAAAATATATTAAATTTAAATTAAACCCTCTCATATCTATTTTTAACTCACACGCTACACACAAATAAACTAAAAATGAACACACAAAAAACAAACCCTCTCCTCTTCTTTTTCCCATACCACAAAAACTCACTCTCTCTCCAACCCTACCTACCTAAGCGGCGCCAAAACCCTCTCTTTTTTTTCCCAGCTCCAGCTCCACAAAAGCTCACGGTAAGTTAATTGTTTGTTGATGCTTTTTTTTATGAAAATCTGAGATGCGTTGTTGTTTGTTGTTTTCACGGTAACTTATCCAGCCTACGCAAATCGTTATTGTTGTGGGTTTTATACATGTTTGTTGGTCAATTAAACAGATAAAACTAACGGTTTATCTGTTTGTTGGTTGATACTTGTTATGGGTTTTATACCCGATACGTTTTATACCCGAAAATCACAAATGCATTGCTGTGGGACACATTTTTGCTGTGGATTTTTGTTGTGGATAAAAAGCATTTTGTTGTGGATTTTTATTGTGGGATACGTTTATCTGTTTGTTGTGCAAAAGCTAGATATAATCATATAATGGACCGTTGTTGTTTTACGACTTCATTGCTTGCTGTTGTTGTTGTTTTACGATTTTTACCCAATTTCAGTGCTTGCTGTTGTTTTATTCAGTGCTTGCTGGTGTTTTATTCAGTGCTTGCTATTGTTGTTTTAGCAGAGTTGGATCGTGATTATGAGTTCCTTCCCAATGAGCATGATAGGGAACGGAGGGGGAAATTGTGAATGTTTGAAATTTTTTTATGAGATGACAAATCGTCTTTCGGGGACAAAATACCCAATTGCAAACTACTATTTCAATGATGTTTGTAATATTAATTATCAGTTGAATAAGTGGATGCAAAGTAATGTGGATTATATTCATTTGATGGCGTTGAAAATGAAAGAAAAGTTTGACAAGTATTGGGAGGATTGTAGTTTGGTATTAACATTTGGACTACCGTTGCATCAGAGGCAGCTTTCAGTTGGGGACGCAGGATTGTGGATGATACACGTTCATCTTTAGCTTCTGAAACTGTTGAGACTCTTCTTTGCATGAAAGATTGGTTGTCTTCTATTGGAGAGAAATTGGGCAAGTCAAAATAAAATTATTATTTGTTATTACTATTAAACATAAACAAACACTAACCTATTATTTGTTTGTTTGTAACAATTTTAGAAAATTTGAAGGTTACTGATGACAATGAATAGCTAGGCTCTCGGAAATTCATTTTCAGGTATTATTATTAATTCGATATGTTTTGTTAGTATTCTTCTTCTTGTGATAGTGAATGGCTAATACTAATAATTTGTTTATAATTTTTTTCTTTACTCTTGTCCAATACAGCTTTGTGGGACCTTGGAAGTTGAAGATGATAATTTTTGTGTCATGGGGGACGGATTTGGGTGGAAGAAACTTTTATGTATAAGAAAAACTTATGTTACATGTATTATTAAACTCATGGATTTCTCCTTTTAGTACAATATATTGCTGAAGTTTTATTTGGGTGAATTAGTATGTTCAAACATTTAATATGTCTTAATTTATCTTTATGCATTACTACTAACTTGCGAGTTTTGATTACCTTAATACTTAATGCGACAAGGATAGAAAGGAAATGAGAATGACACACTTCAGGAACTTAAGGGGTAAAAAATAGCATCCCATCTTTATTGTAATATTCTTTGTTTTCTCAGTTAATATTTTAATTGAGTTACATTTTTCAGGTAAGATGATGTTTCACTTCATTTTTGTTCAAACATTGGAGAAACGAGGATACAAATTTCAATGGATTATCACAATTGAATAAGAAAATTCACATTAAAGGTTAGTACTTATGTTCGAGCCTTCTTTTATAATTTAATTTGATGTTTTACACATTCTCTATGTCTTACATGGAAAATTATATATTAAATTCATTGATTAAATTAATGTTTAATAAGTTATGTGTGTCTTAATGTATCTTAAATAATAAAAACGGATAAGGATATTATCCGAATCAGGAAAATCCGAGAGGACACGGATAAGGATAGCTGAAATTATTATCCTGATGGACGGATACGGATATGGATAGTGCGGGGAGTTAGCGGATACCGATTTGAATACTATGATATCCGCTCTGTATCCGTCCGTTTTACACCCCTAATATTACGCACAGAGATAATCCCAGCAAAGAATTTAGAGAATGACTGTAGAGTACTGGAGTAGTTGACCTAATATTTTAAAAGCAAACTTACAATTTCAACAGCTGCCAAAATGCAAAACTAATAACAATACACAAAAATGCCCAAAATTACGAAGGAATCATATTAATCAACCATTGAAATTACAGCACCATAAGAAGCAACTAAGCTCATCATGAAATATAATTAGAACAACAAAATAAATGGGGATGAGAGATTTCAAACCTGTAAATCAAATGTAAAGCGGAAGTGATACGAGCAACAGAAACCCTAGGAAAGTTGCATCAATTCATTCTCCTGCCAGATGTGTTAATCAACATATGACCACACACACACACACACACACACACACACATATATATATATTGTCGGATCGAAGAAATAGGACTAAATCGCACTTACCGACAATCTACAAAGCAAAAAACTCATTCTCTGTTTTTCTCTGCCATGCTCAAATCTTATGTGAGGTTTAAGTGATGATTCGGTTTTACACATGATGAGGTTTTAGGGTTATATGGAAATACTCTATTT
Organism: Sambucus nigra; assembly: GCA_949130495.1. Classification (NCBI taxonomy): domain Eukaryota; kingdom Viridiplantae; phylum Streptophyta; class Magnoliopsida; order Dipsacales; family Adoxaceae; genus Sambucus; species Sambucus nigra. Next base: position 472,699,529 of record OX422211.1, on the reverse strand, counting down.
TGGGGGGAAATTAGGTTTTTATTTCTAAATTTCATTTTCAATACAAAAATTCGGTTTGGCTGTATTTGTTTTGTCAGGAAATGAATGAAAAAGTGAAGGAAAATAACTTTTCACTGCTTTTTGTTGCATTTGGTTAACAAAAAAGTTGCGAAAAATGAATTCTAAAACTTTTTTGTGGAAAAGTGATTCTAAAACTATCCTGCAGGAAAAACTTTCCCACAGAACACATCCTCTCAAAGCCCTAGGATTTTTCAGGAAAGTTCTAGAAAAATTTTTATATTATCATATAAATTATTATTACTACTATTTTTATTTTTACTTTTATTATTATTATTATTATTATTATTATTCTATGAAGCAAGGACACGGATATGGGTGTCGGGTCCCACACGATACGAACACGCTGACACGACAAATCTAAAAATAATGTATACGACACGACAGAGACACGGCGAAAAATAAATATATTGTAAATTATACACACACACACACACACGCATAAAGAGAGATATGGAGAGAAGTGTTGTACGCGTGTCCGGAGTGTCCGACACAGGTACGCCTGTCAACGGATCGGATTTTATCCGAATCCGAATCCGATCCGTTTACACGGATTTGGATCACCCCTGAAATCCGATTACCCGATTATCCGATTACCCGATTACCCGTTTATTAAATGGAGCGGATTTGGATTCATATGATCCGATCAGTTAATAATCTGATCCGATTAATATATATCTATATATATAATATTTTTAATTAATATATATATATATTGTATTTAGAAATTTATTAATATTTTAAATATATATTTTAATAGTTATTTATAATAGTCCTATATTAATATATATTATATTTATTTATAATAGTAATTTATATTATAATAGTTATTTAAATATATTTTTTGAATAAATATTATAATAGTTATTTATAATATATATTATTTTTTGAAATTTATAATAGTTATTTATAATATTATAATCGGATCGGATAAACGGATCGGATTAACGGATTCTTAACGGATTCGGATTCGGAACCCTAATAGATAATCTGTCGGATAATCGGATCGGATCCGAATTCGTTTAACATAAACAGATTCGGATTTGAATTGGCTCGATCCGGTCCGAATCCGACCCGTTTACAGGCCTAGACACGGGTACATCACCTCCGGAGAAGTGTTCGTGCTTCATATAGTTGTTATTATTATTATTATTATTATTATTATTATTATTATTATTATTATTATTATTATTATTGTTGTTGTTGTTGTTGTTGTTGTTACAACTAGTACTAAAATATTTACCAATATATATTCATAATAATACGCTATATATTGATATTTTTACTAATTAAATGTTCATAATATTTTACTTATATTTACTAATGTTTGCGTTAATGGATGTTTATTAATTTAAATTATATTTTCTAGTGATTGAAATAAGAAATATATAATACTCATATTTATTATAAAATTATAATTATATATGTGTATATGTATATAATTTTTTTTTATTTATAATTTTCTTGCAGTTTTCCTCATATTAACCAAACACACACAAGAAAAGAGTTTTTCTTTCCTTTACTTCCCTTCACTTTTCCCGGGAATTATTTTCCTGCTTAATTTTCCTGACAAACAAACAGAGCCTTAAGGAAAACGTGTTCATTTGTTATATATAAATCATTATTTTTTAAGTGAGATTTTTAGCAATTTAAAAATTAAAATATAAAATATAAAGGTTTGAGGGTCAAAATGTAACTTTAAGAGAGTTTAGTGGTTAAAATTTAATTTATAGAAAATTTAGGGAGCAAATTGTAAATTACAAAATACAATATTCAGAAAATGTTGGACATGGCAAGTATTTATAAAATTTAGGTGTAAAATTAAGTTTTTTTTTAATTTGGTGATCAATATGTAATTTCCAAAAATTAAGGGGTTTAAAATGCAAGTTTCATTTGAAAATTAAAAAAAAACTATAGTTTTTCAATTTTCTGAAAAATTGGAAAATTATAAAAATTATTTCCCAGATTTCTATTTGAACAAAATATTACAGTTGAATTTATTTTAGATTTTCATTTCCATAAAAAAATAGAAAATTTTCTTAGAAAACAGCTAACAAAAGGGTAGTACTGATTGCTCGTATCTTGGGCCAAACACAAAAAATCACTTTTTAACCACATTTTATCTTTATTTAATTTAGTAAACATGCAATATTAATTATCAAGCCAAAGTCCAAACCAAACAAAAAGAAGAAGAATTTGAGAAAAAAATTAATTTCGGGCAAAACCTTTAATTTCGGCACTATTAAAGAATTTGACAGACACAAGATGACTTACAAACTATTTAGAGATCCACAAAGTATAACGCGTAGATGTCTTCAAATTTTCATTGAACATGGCACAGTCCATCACTGTCCACAACAAACAGCTATTGCCTCGGTATCCTCCGATCAGCCTCAGGAATCCTCAATTCCTTTCTTCTACATCACTAGAGCATCGACTCCACAATTCAGTAGCAAAGAAATTCTTTGCAAGGGTTTTTGAACTTTTAATGTGTTTTTCTTGATTTTGGAAAAGTGATCTTCAAAGATCCAAGGGTTTTGGGTGAAAAAACAATAAAGTTTGATCACTAAAAGAACTTTTAAAAGGCTTGGAGAAAAATCTAATCTTGCATCTCTATTTATAGGGAAAGTAGATGCAAGGAGATAAGGATTAGAGATTTGGAAAAGATTTAATGAAAAATCAAAAACTCGCATACTCGTTCGAACGAACCGGTACCTCGTTCGAACGTGGTACCTCATCTTGTTCGGACAACTTCCCACGAAACTTCGAACGACATTCCAGAGCATGCCACAAAGGCGTCACTTTAGATATCGTTTGAACGTGGGAACTTGTTCTGACGACATGTCCAATATCGTTCAAACTACATGTTAAGTCGTTCTAATAAACGGACGAAATTTTCAAAAAACTTTTAAAAATCATTTTAAAATATTTTGAAATCCTTTTAAAAGAAAACTCTTTTTAAAATAACCCCTGAACAATTAAAGTCTTTACAAAACCACCTCATAACTCTTTTGAATGTTGTTGTGATGAAACGATCTTCAACTTCCAAATGTCATCACTTATTCTCTTCGAATACGTGAAAGTAGTTATGAAGGTGAGGTGGGATGTCACGGGATAAGCCAAATAAAAATAAAATGATCAGTTATAAAACTTGCTCTTACAAATCTTCTCATTTGGCTATTCCGATACAAAATACAAAACGAAGCCAAAATTAACCCTTAAGACTAATACAACTAATGCCCTCCCAAATCAAGAAACGTAAATGCATAAATGTATAAGTCTTCAACTGAGAAGTCTTCATCTTTTGTAATCCATGAAAGCATCATCAATGCGCAATGGCCTACACGTATGAGACAAAAGAAATACTGTGACGTGTACGAGTTTAAAAATAAATAAACTCTCATTCAATTCGTTCTCCCCCTTTTTGTCTGTAATATACAAAGAGTTAGAAACTAAGCATGAATAATAGCACCACTCGAATCCAATAGAAATAGCATCACAAAGATAATCATTTAAGAACATGCGATGAGATTCGAAAAGGCTTTCAAACAACCATTTTGAAACTTTTCAAATTTTGTATAAAAGGTACTTATAGGTACAATTTACATATCACCATGGAATAACACTAAAATAATCAATTCATGAAAGCGGAATGTAATTGTGTGAACATTTTCCATAGGCATTCATAACATAGGCTCACAAAGTCAATGAGATGCTTCTAAAGAAATAAATCAATTTCAACCTCCGGTGTAAAAATGTTGAACATAAATGAAATTGACTCTACTTATGTAGCATGATATGAATTTAAATGCTTCTCAAATCAATAATGCCAAACTATTTAATGTTTTTCAAGAGACTCCATTGTGTAAACACATTGATCTTCTAACACACTCAAAATCTCACATATACAAGAATTCACTCTCAATATTTTTTAAGATATCATGGTGCTCATATGTAGCGAAGCATCAATGAAATAAAATAAATGGCCTTGGCACTTCTGTTTTTGTGTGTTGTTCATCTTTTAGTTTTTTTTTTGCGAATGGTATCTTTTAACGCAAAGAGAATCTTGCTCTTCCATAGCCCTTTTACATTGCTTAACATATAATAAATTTTTCGAAAAATGAAATTCTGGCAATAGTTCTTACAAGCACAAGTTATCTCGTTTTACATTTGATTCACTATTAAGCACGATTGAGATGAGAATATTGTATTCGACACATGATAAGTAAGTATAATGTTCAAAAAGTCCTTGCACGTGTGCAGTAAAGGTGACCAAAAGTATAGCATAAAGAAAGTAATCATCAATAATCAACAAAATGCTAACCGCACACTAAAACAAAACCATGTCTCAAAACATCATGAAAAAGTCACATGAATGAGTGGAATGTAAGGATGACCCGAATATCTTAAATATACATTCGTATGTGGTGAAAACGAAAATACAAAACTCTTTTTGTCTTTTTCCAAAATTTTAAAAAAATTAAAATATTTTTGTAATTTTTCAAACTTTTTCTTAAAATTTGATATTTTTTCAAAATATATCAAAAAAGGAAAATTGAAATACAATTTAATAATAGGGATAAAATATATGAACATGATAATCACCCTATACTAGACAAAGTACCCGCACTCAATCAACGAAGCGAATACCCAAAGATTTCCTAAGATTCTCGAATCTAAGTGCATTTAAAGGTTTTGTGAAAATATCGATTAATTGACGTTCGGTGTTCATAAAGCTCAAGGGCGTGACCTTATCCTCAGCGAGACCATGAATGAAATGCTCATGTATCCTAATGTGCTTTGTGCAATAATGTTTGACCGAATTACAATATATATAAATTGCACTCGTATTATCGCACTGAATAGTCATTGTTTATTAGAAAATCCCATAATCTTCTAACATTTGCTTTATCCAAAAGAGTTGCGTGCAACAACTCCCGATGGATCTATACTCAGTCTACGTTACGGACAAATATATGGAGTTATTTTCTTGCTCAACCAATAGATAAAATCACTCCCAAAGTAAAAATACCCACATGAGGTGCTCCTATACCCATCAACATCCCCGAATCAATCGGCATCTGAATAGGCGGACAAATGGTAATTGTTATTAATACCGTACGAAAGAGTGTCACTCACGTATTTGATAATACGTTTAAGTGTGAGAAAGTAAGACCCTTTTGGGGATGCTTAGTTACGCGCACAAACTCCAACTCTAAAGGCAATGTCATGACGATTGGCGGTCAAGTAAAGAGGATTACCTATCATTCTTATATAAAGGGTTTGTTATACGTCCTTGCCTAAAATGTCTTTGTTAATCTTAATTGATGTACTCATTGGGGTGCGTGAGCGCTTAACGGACTCTAAACCAAACTTCTTCACTACGTCCCGAGCATATTTGGATTGAGATATGAAAATCCCATCCTCAAGTTGATTCACCTTAAGACCTAAGAAGAACGTAAGATCACCAACCATGCTTATCTCAAACTCGCTCTTCATCTTATCCTCAAAAGTGTGAGCATATCGGGAGCACGTAGATCTAAATACTACATCCGTGGCCATCCCCGATCCTCGTCGCGCGACGGAGGATCCTCAGGTCCCGCCCATCCCTATCGGGAGCGCTTCGATCGGCATCATTTGAGGTGAGGTGAAAGATGTAGAGAGATTAGAGTCGCCAGTCTATTTTACTCAAAACAGACAAAAAAGAAAAGAGGAAGCCATCCCGAAGGAAAGCATCCAAAGACATACTGGTGCATACGAAACCAAAATGATTTGAGAAGGGTCCGGAGGCTAATTTACGAAATGGGAAGGTGTTAGGCACCCATTCCGCCCTTTCGGTCTCTCATGGATTTTTGTTATTTTCCTTTTATTTTCCCCTTGATATGTGTTCATGTGTATATATAGTGTAGATAGGAATCATCGACTTGTACCATGGAAGAGGTAAAGCGAGTCATCCGTAGGAAGGTATAAAAGTATTAGGAAATAGGATTTAGGCGATCATTTTTACGTTAATCGTTATGAAGGAACGATAATGCATACGGAATGATACGCCCACACACACACACACACACACACACACACACATATATATATATATAGTGTAAGAGAATGAAGTTTAGAGAAAATAGAATATGAGGGGAAAAGTAAAAAAAATAGGACTCGAGTCTCAGGTTCTACCCCGAAACGCGTACATAGCATATAGAGGCATCAAAGTCCACGTAGTTCGCATACAAAATGAGGGGTGGGGTTTATTCCATAAATCCAACCGGGGATTCTCTTATTTGTGTGTGTGTGTAGAAAAAGTATTTTAGTTGTGAGAAAAGTCTGAGAATTCCCGTTTGGAATTTATGAGCAAACCCTATTTTTCTTGTTTTTTTTGGGTTTTTGATTTATACAAAAATAAGAGATGTGTAATAATACTAAATAAAAAGTATATTAGGATGTGTGAGATGAGATAATAAAAGTGCTAAGTAATAAAATAAGATATTGCGAATTTATGAGAATTTAAGGAGAAAATCGGACCTTCTTGAAGATATTGAGCTTGATCTTGAATGTTGGAGAGCATCCCTTAGACTTGGATGATGATGGAAGGTAGTGAACTCACTAAGTTTGGTGAAAAGGATGATGAAAAGTGAAGGTTGGAAAGGGATTTGGGTATGGAAATCACGCTGACTTCGAGAGAGGTTTTCTGGATTTGCTGAGAGTGACATCTCTCAGATGTGGGCTCCTTTTGCAAGTGAGGTCAAGGCCTCCTTTTTATAGGCCCGGGGCATTGCCGATAGGCATAGACCTGTTCCTACCATTCGGCAGGTGCGTTTAGGCACACCGCCGATAGGCAGGGTTTGAGACCTACCGTTTGGTAGTGTCTTTCAGGCCTTTTTGGAAAATCGATCGTAGAACGCAAACCGTTGATCAGAATCGCGCACGGGGCAGACCATTGGAAAGGTATTTTAGGGACCTTCGAAAGTCCTTTGGACTGATCCCGAGTTTGGGAGTTAACTTTGCGTCAAATATGGCTCGAAAGCATTCGTCAGTCCATTGGACGGGGAATCGTCGGACTCAAACGGATCGTTCGTCCGCATGGTAAGTCCAAATCGGGCACAGGGTGGACCGTTACAAAGGTTAGGAGATTTACTTAGACATTACAAAGGGTTTGATTAGGTTTGGGGAGCTTACTTTGTTCAACCGGGCCCTGGAAGCATTCAGTGACCTCCCAGAGTAAAACGGATCGTTCGTCCGCATGGTAAGTCAGAATCGTGCACGGAGCAGACCGTTGGAAAGGGGTTTCGGTGTCCTTTGAAGATTCATTCAGCCTCGGTCGAGATGAAGAGTTTGAATTTTGGTCAAACGGAGCCTGGGAGTGCTCTGATGGCTTATAGGTCAGTACTCGGGGTATGGCTTGGGTTTGTAGTGATGAGGGTAGGTGCTAGGGACCTAAGGAGAGTTTAGGGGGCAACAAAATGGAGTGTCTATAGAGCCCCTCGACGGGTGAGTTTGGAATAAATAATAGCCATCGAATAGACACCGCGTGATGCTTTTGAGGAAGGATGACCAATTCAGAGGGTCGAGGCCGATTCTGATGACCTAAGGGAGCGAAGATGACCAATTATGTGTGTCGAAGCCAAATTTATGGGCTTAAGGAGGGATGAGGTGACCAATTCTGTGGGTCGAACCCAAATCTGTGGGCTTAAGGTGATGATCTAAGATCGAGGATCGAGGTCAATTCTGACCTAAGAGAGGTGACGGTCGAGGACCGAGGTCAATTCTGACCTAACTAAGGTGATGATCCAAGACCGAGGTCAACTCTGACCTAAGAGAGGTTCTGACCTAATTAAGGTGACGATCCAAGACCAAGGTTAATTCTGACCTAAGAGAGGTGACGATCGAGGACCGAGGTCAATTCTGACCTAATTAAGGTAACAATCTAAGATCGAGGTCAATTCTGACCTAAGAGAGGTGATGATCGAGGATCGAGGTCAATTCTGACCTAACTAAGGTGACGATCCAAGACCGAGGTCAATTATGACCTAAGAGAGGTGGCGATCGAGGACTGAAGTCAATTCTGACCTAATTAAGGTGACAATCCAAGACCGAGGTCAATTCTGACCTAAGAGGGGTGACGACCGAGGACCGAGGTCAAGTCTGACCTAACTAAGGTGGCGATCTGAGGTCGAGGTCAATTCTGACCTAAGAGAGGTGACGACCGAGGATCGAGGTCAATTCTGACCTAACTAAGGTGATAATCCAAGACCGAGGTCAATTCTGACCTAAGAGAGGTGACGACCGAGGATCGAGGTCAATTTTAACCTAACTAAGGTGACGATTTAATACCGAGGTTAATTCTGACTTAAGAGAGGTGACGACCGAGGACCGAGGTTAATTCTGACCTAGTTAAGGTGACGATCCAAGACCGAGGGCAATTTTGACCTAAGAGAGGTGACGATCGAGGTTAATTCTGACCTAACTAAGGTGACGATCCAAGACCGAGGTTAATTCTGACCTAAGAGAGGTGACGACCGAGGACCGAGGTCAATTCTGACCTAACTAAGGTGACGATCTAAGATCGAGGTCAATTCTGACCTAAGAGAGGTGATGAGCAAGGACCGAGGTCAATTCTGACCTAAGAGAGGTGACGACAGAGGTCAATTCTGACTTAACCAAGGGGACGATCCAAGACCGAGGTCAATTCTGACCTAAGAGAGGCGACGACTGAGGATTGAGGTCAATTCTGACCTAAGAGAGGTGACGATCGAGGACCGAGGTCAATTCTGACCTAACTAAGGTGACGATCCAAGACCGAGGTCAATTCTAACATAAGAGAGGTGACGACCGAGGACCAATGTCAATTCTGACCTAACTAAGGTGACGATCCAAGACCAAGGTCAATTCTGACCTAAGAGAGGTAACGATCGAGGACCGAGGTCAATTCTGACCTAACTAAGGTGGCAATCCAAAACCGAGGTCAATTATAACCTAAGAGAGGTGACGATCGAGGATCGAAGTCAATTTTGACCTAACTAAGGTGACGATCCAAGACCGAGGTCAATTCTGACCTAAGAGAGGATGAAGATTGGATTTTGGGTTCCGCTGGGGAATGAGCTGGGGAAAAGAAGAGTGTCCGTTAGAGACTTTTGGAAATGACTTTCTGGAGTTTCGCTGGGGAAATTACCTCGTGATGTTGTGTTGAGTCGGGGAGCTAATTGCTGGGGAAACGTTTGTGATCATAGGGATTTCACGGGGGAAAAGGCAAGTTTGATGTCATAAACTTCACTGGGGAAGTGATTAGGTGGTCCAGGTATTGGATGTATCACTCGATCAGGTTTGAGACCTTTGGAGGATAGGGGGTGATCCTTAGAGATCCTCCGGGAACGTTGCCGGGAGGAGCTTCACTTGGTTTTCGAGAGTTTCGCTGGGGAAATGGGGGCTTCGCTTGAGGGAATGTGAAATTTTCATGGTGAAAATGTTCTAAATCCTTTCCGAGATTTTTAGGAATTTTCTGAGGATTTTTTGGGAATATTTGTATGAAATTCTAAGGGGGTGTCGGTCGGCATGGTTCAGAGGGTGCCATTCGGCAGTGGCACGGACTTTTGGACTGCCTCGAGAAGTTAAGGAGACAAGGTCGATCGGTGGGTGGGGGGTCAATATCGATCGGCATGACACTTGGCATCCTATATAAAGGGGGCGAATTCACCTCATTTTTCATAGCTTCTTGCTTTATTTCTTTCTGCGATTCTCCTCTGCAAATCGTTCTAGCATTCCGATCTCTAAGAAATGGCAGCCTTTGTGAGCACCGCAGCGCAGAGGGAATGGTTGACTGTTGATGACTGAGCGAACGTGGAGTGGAGGGTCAGGGGGCCTCTTACTTTGGGGAGTGAGAACTCCTTTGACTCATTCGAGCCGATTGCGAATGAACGGACTTTGCTGCGGGAGCCGTAACGTCATCGGTCTTCTAAGGTGGTGAGCCTTGGCGGTTATGTAAGTAACCTGACTTTTGGCGTTCCCTTCTTTTAGGTGATTTTTTTTTCTTCCTTGAATTTTGACAAGGTTCCTTCTTTTGACAGTCTGATATCACTTTGAAAAACATGCGTGCCCATGGGACGACGGGGCTTAAGGATGTCTGGGATCATCTTCCACTTGTGGTGCGTTGGATGGTATCATCAGCAGGTTTTGGGAGGTTGGCATCTGCGCTAGATGAGACACCTCGGTCGATAGCGGTCTTGTGCGCTTTGGGGGAGAGATGGTGGGATACTACCCACACCTTCCATTTCGGCTTTGGGGAGATGACCGTGACTTCTATAGACGTGCAGCAGTTGCTGGGGCTGGATTGCGATGGAGAGCAGATAGAGGTGGATCGCTCTCTGAGGGTAAGGCCGGAGGCGGTGAGGGCAGCGCTCGACGTTGTGGGGAGGATAGTTTATGGGGATTCCATCTGGCTGTCCTTGTTGAAGGATATTCTACTGAGTAGGGTGGTTGATGTGGATAACGGGCTGTAGGTCAGGCAGATGGCCCCGTTATTCATATTGCTGGTGCTGCGAGGTTTCATGTTGGCGTCGAGCGACGACGTCGTCCATTTGTGGTTCTTACCGTACTTGAGGATGTTTTTGAACATCCCTCTCTATGATTGGGGGAGTCTGACTTTGGCGACCCTCTATTTTTCTTTGGATGCATTCAGCCGGTGCTGCCGGTAAACTTTTACTAGAGCCACCTATCTCCCTGAGGTATTCTTTAATTTTGTGCATTTTCTTTTAATGCACTCGTATTTCCTTATGCGTCTCTTTTTTATTGTGAATTCCTATCTTTGGCAGATGTGGTTCTATGAGGTGATTGGGTGCAATATCCCGCTGATTGCTCTGAAGGACGATACCATTGGGGACTTTTGCCAATTGTATCGATGGCTCAAGGCCAATCGACAGTCGGAGGGATCTCTCTCTCTAGAGGCGGTGCGTCAGGTCTTGAATAGCCTGACTAGTAGTAGGGTAAGACTCTTTCCTTTTCAGTCTTGGTTTTTGGCATGTTCTGATTCTGTATTGACTTATGCATGTCGGGGATTTTTAGGTGACCTTTTACCCTTGGGGGACAGCCATTCAGGATACGGGGGCGACCGGGGTGAATGCGCAGATGAGGAGTTTGCTGGCGCATGAGTTCGACCATTTTTGGTATCTGGGGGAGCGGGTGGTTCGGTAAATTGCTGAGGAGGAGGTGGTGCCACTTGCGCAGCCTCCTATGTATATGAGGCGGGAGCGGCTGATGCTAGAGGATGCGAGGATCGCGACGATGATCGGCGAGTCCTACCTGTTGTATACTGATACGATCGTGCCGTATGACTATATAGACTTTGTGATGAGCTGGTTGATGGAGCCCAGCATATATGATGCCCTGCCTTTTCCTCCGGCGAGTTTGAGTCGGACGGTGGGATCCTCCCACAGCAGCGGTGGTCCGTCGACGTCTGCGGCGACGACGACTTCAGAGGTTCCCTTTGTGCGGTTGCATACCCCTTCGTATAATATTCGGCGAGCTGATGGAGGGATGGTGCCTATATTGCACCATCGTCACGCGATGGATCCGGAGGAGCTGGGTTTGACAGAGGAGGTTCTCTGTCCTGCGGTATACCTTCTTGCTCTTTTTGGTTCCTTTTCTGTTTTGATCCCTCTTTGATACTGATTTTGCCTTTTACTTGCAGCAAGTTCGTGTGTCGACCACTTGGCTGAGGGATATTAGAGACTGGATCTCTTCAGCGACTGCCCACATTCGGGATGCGGTCCCGGTTCCTTCTTGCTTGGTGTCATTTGCTTCGTCCAGTGAGAACTCTGGCTCGGTAGTGGTGATGCGTCATCTCGCCGTAGGGGAAAGAGAGCGGGTTGCAGGGGTGGAAGCTCTTAGAGAGAGGGGTGAAAGGTAGGTGAGAGAGAAAGAGAATGAGAATGTGGATTCGGGCTGAGTCCCGTTGTTTTTTGCTTATTTTTATTTCTTGCAAAATTTGATGTAACACAGAAGAATATATATATGCAATGCAATGGGATTTTTTATTATCTTTTGTTAATGATGAAAGAGTGAATGTATGCACATGCGCTTTTTACTTTGCTGCTGAGACCGTAAAAAGAGATATTTTTGGGATTTTGGAGAAAAATGGAAAATTATATAATCGAAGAAGGGAGACTTTTAAAATTCTGTTGAGAACATCAATTTATTTTTATTGGATTTTTCTGATTTTGACAAAAGAGGAAAAAGGAAAATTTTCAAAAATGGGGTGTTGCCGATCAGTAAGCACCTTGCCCTGCCTAGCGGCAGTCAAGTCCAGTCCCATCAATTCAAAGCCTTCGATTAGTGCCCTCTTCAGCCTTTTATACCTTGTAGGGTAGGATTCCCTCCGATTTATGCAGGGATTGTGTCTCTTGTGAGGATTCTCAAGTATAAAAAGGGGGAAGGGTGGAGTGTTTCCATCACACCTTCACTTGTCTACTGTTTCTTAGTCTTGCAAGATGGATCTCCATAGTAGCATTGAGTTTGTTAACTATCTCGAAGCCTTGGAAGCGATGTGCTCTTATAATGTCGACTACGATGCTTTCAACATGCGTCGAGTTTCTTTGTGGTGCAATCGGCCCATTGAGTGGAATCTGATGATGACGGCGGTATAATTTTGGTACCCCGAAGACCATGTATTCCGTTTTGGGTTGGATGAAGTTTGTCCTACCTATGAGGAATTTTTTGCCATGCTGGGGATAAATCCCAGTGTTGCTGCGGCTTTACCCGAATTTTCTCGTTCTCCCAGGGATTTGCTGGCCGGGCTTCTTCATATTTTGCCTTCGGCGACTAGATCACTGGTTGCTGAAGGAGTGATTTCCCTCCCGACGGTGTTGCAGTCCGTACATCTACGGGAAGTAGGCGATGCTGGCTATGTTGGGGTCATTGCTCTGGGCTTAGTTTTAAAATTGATGCTGGTGACTCGGGAAATGCGTGTGGATCCGCAACTTACAGCCATTACTTCATGGATGTCATATCATCACAATCCTGCGGCGGTGATACTGGCAGAGACCCTGAATGGTCTGGATGCCTGGCGAGAAGGTCGTTCTGACTTCCTGCGGGGTAGCCCCGTGATGCTGTTCATGTGGTTGTCTGAAAGACTCCGCCTGGTGGCTATTCCAGAATATCTTTTGTCAGCTGTACCCAACTTCTTCTACGTTAGCCTGGATATTACGAGCTGGGAGAATTGGTTTGAGGAGCATGGGGCTCGGAATTTGTACTGGTCAATGCCTTGGTGGGGACAGTTGCTTCATGTTCTGGAGCTAGGAGAATACTCATATGTGCGGCTGGTTGATCTCAGACAGATTTCTTTATATTTCCCTTGGCGGCTTTTGTGCCAATTTGGCTGGGCACAGGTCGTGCCACCTCGGTCGCTAAATTTCTTTCCGATAGAGGATTTGACTGAGCGTCTGCGCATGCGGCTTGGATCTCTGTGGGAGAATCGGCGTCCGTCAACCAGTCCTTCTCAATCTGTTGGGAGAGTTTGGCATATCCCTGGAGATTATATGAAGTGGTTGTAGAGGAAAGTAGTTAGCAAGATGTTGGCAGTGAAGATCGGACACAAGTGGCTTGTCTCTTTTGACACCATGGAAGGAGGTGTTGTGATCTTTTCGAAGCTGGTTCGAGCTTATCGGTCCATGGAGTGTCTACGACACTCTGTTCAGGCAGAAGAAACTTGGGGACCCTAGGATGCAGATGATGATGACGGAGCGGGCTCCTCTGGTAGCTGTGGATAGGACTCTTGAAGAGCTTATTGTGGGGAATAAATGTGGGGATTTTATTTGGCTTTTTTTTAAGGTATGGGGAAAGGGAGTTATCCGTTCCTTTTCTTATGTAATCTGTACCGAAATTTCTTATTAGTGGAATAAACAAGTTTCTGATCATCCAGCTGTGCCTTTCGGTGAATTTCGTATTGTTTGAATTATCTATACCGATCGCTAAGACATACATAATCATTTTGTTCAAATACATGTTGGAATTGACTGTTGTTCTCGGAGATAAAAAAGAATAGTATTGTGTGAAAAAGAAAGGGTCGTGCTCATGTAAGGTGTATGAGTTGCCTACATACCTCTGGGGTTTTTTTAAAAAGTTTTAATTTGTTTGAAAATGGTTTTTTGCAGAGGATCAGGCCCACGTAGTTCTGGGTAAGGGGAAATGAAGAAAAATAAAATCTTTTTTTTTTAAATAGAAGGGAGATGAGAAGAGTAGTAGCGTGCCGAGAGTTCGGACTAGGGGTAGAACTTCTTGAGACGGTCTAGGTTGACTGGACGAGCCATATCTTCCCCAATTAAGTCAGTGAGCATGGTGGCACCACCGGACAAGATCTTCTTGATAATGTAGGGGCCGCTCCAATTGGGCATGAATTTCTCTCTTGGGTCCCAGATGGGTTCTATGATTTCTTTGAGGGCTAGGTCCCCTTCTCGGACACCGTGGTCCTTGATTCTCTTATTGAATAATCGAGTTATTCGACGATGGTAGCCTTGTATGTGGTATAGTGCTTTCAATATCCTTTCGTCTAGGGGGTCAGCTTGTCAAGACGACTTTGGCACCAATCTTCTTCGTTGATCTTGCTTTCAAACATGACGTGTAGCGAGGGTATTTCCAACTCCACGGGTAGGACTACTTCCATGCCGTAGACTAGAGAGTAACGGGTAGCTCCTGTAGAGGTTCGAATTGAGGTTCGATAGCCCTATAGGGCGTACGGGATCCGATCAGTCCAATCCTGATAACTTTCGGTCATCTTACTGATGATGGCTTTGAGGTTCCGCGGCTTCAACTGCACCATTGGTCTGAGGTAGGTAAGGGGAAGATTTGTGTGTCTGAATCCCATACTCATTGACCACTTCTGTGACTTCTGCTTCGAAATGTAACCCATTATCTGATACTAGCTCGTGCGAGACCCTATACCGACAGATGATGTTTTTCTTGATAAATTTGTCCACTTTCTTGGCGTTCAGTAATGCGTATGACTCAGCTTCGACCCATTTGGTGAAGTAATCAATGGCGACTAGGATGAACTCATGCCCATTGGAAGCCTTCAGCGTAACCTTCCCTATGATGTCGAGGCCCCAGGTGGAGAACGGCCAGGGAGAGGTCATGTTATATAATTCGTGCGGAGGCAAAAGCTGAAGGTTGGAGAACTGTTGGCATTTGAGGCATCTCCGGACATAGGTGGTGCAATCTTGAGTCATGGTGGTCCAGTAGTAGCCCTGTCGGATGATCTTCTTGGCAAGCATGTGACCGTTCAAGTGAGGTTCACATTCCCCACTGTGGATCTTCTGCATTATCTTTTTAATGTCAGCCCCTGCGATGCAGTGCAGATGAGTTCCATAGAAGTTTCTTTTGAGCAGTGATAGATGATGTACTAGGCAACCAGTCTTCGAAAGGTTGCTCGATCTTTCTTGTTGGAACCCTTGGGATACCTATCATGCTTGAGGAGGCGCCAGATATCATAGTACCAATAATTAGCTAGTTTGGGATCTTCTGTGGTGACGAGCTCAATGTGGTGGCAGTAGGTTGGTTTGTCCCGCTTTTGAACAAGGAGGGGGGTCATTGTTATTCCTTCGAGCATGTCGATTATGGAGGCCAAGGTAGCAAGGGCATCGACTAGGTTATTCTTTGCTCGAGGTAGGTAATGGAAGGTGATATCTTGGAATTGGGAGGCTAGTTCTTTTAAGTGGGCATGGAAGGGTTGGAGTTTCTCATCCTTGACTTTCCACTTTCTGAGCACTTGACCGATGATGAGGGCAGAATCCCCGTAGACATCTAAGCATTTGGTACCTTTCTTGAGAGCAACTTTGAGGCCTACCGTACACGCCTCGTACTCAGTCATGTTATTGGTGCAAGAGAAATTCAATTTAATGGCGATGTGAGTGTGAGAGTCATCTGGGGCGATCAGAAGTATCCCAATGCCATATCCCCTTTTATTGGCAGCGCCGTCAAAGAACATTTGCCATCGAAGGTTATCTTGAGCAGTGCAAATGATGTTTTCATCTGGGAATTCAGAGACCCAGACATCGGCTTCTTCTACGGGGTAATCGGCGAGGTAGTCAGAGATGGCTCTTCCTTTATGGCTTTTTGTGTGACGTACACGATATCGAACTCGGCTAGGAGCATCAACCATCGAGCCATTTGGTTGGACAAGGTGGGCTTCTCAAGCAGGTATTTGATGGGGTCTATTCGGGATACAAGTTTGATGGGTAAGGCGAGCATGTAGTGCCACAACTTTTGGGTGATCCAGACAAGTGCGACAAATGTCTTTTCTAAAGCGGTGTAGTTTACCTCATACCCGCCCAATTTGTGACTGGCATAATAGACGGCTCTTTCTTTGCGGGAATTTTCAAGGTATTGTGCTAGGAAAGCCCCAGCTGCAGTGTCGATTATGGTTAGGTATAGGAGCAAGGGGAGACCAGGCTGTGGTGGCATGAGTACTGGGGGTTGGGTCATATATTGTTTGATTCGGTCAAAAGCTTATTGGCATGCCTCGTTCCAAACTTTAGTTGAATCCTTTCGGAGGAGTTTGAAAATTATTTCGTAGATGGAGGTTAGCTGATTGATAAACCGACTAATGTATTACAATTTCCCAAGGAAACCTCGGACTTCTTTCCCTGTTCGGGGAGGTGGCATCTCAAGTATGGCTTTTAGCTTGGCAGGATCTGCTTCTATCCCCTTCTCAGTGACCATGAATCCAAAGAGTTTTCCCTTTGTAATGCCGAAGATGCATTTTTACAGATTGAGTTTCATTTGATACTGTCGCAGTCGTTCGAAGAACTTTCGGAGATCGAGAACATGACCCTCTCTAGTCTTGGACTTGATAATCATATCATCCACATAGACCTCGACTTCTTTGTGAATCAGATCGTGCAAAATGGTTGTGGCAGCATTTTGGTAGGTAGCCCCAGTGTTCTTGAGACCAAATGGCATGAATGTGTAGCAAAAGGTTCCCCATGGGCTGATGAATGCGGTTTTTTCTTGGTGGTCTGGGTGCATTTTGATTTGGTTGTATCCGGCAAACCCGTCGACGAATGACTTGAGAGCATGATTGGCTGTGTTGTCCATGATTATGTCGATATTGGGTAACGGATAATCATCCTTTTGAGAGGCTTTATTCAAATCCGTATACTTTACACACATCCAAACTTTTCCTCCTGATTTTGGCACGGGCACTATGTTGGCTAGCCACGTGGGATATTCGATTACACGAATAAAGCCCACGTTCAACTGTTTAACCACCCCTTCTTTGACTTTGAGCGACCATTCGGTGCAAAGCTTTCTCAACTTTTATTTAATCGGCTTGTAATCTGAGAGAGTGGGAATCTCATTTTGAGCTATTTCAAGATCAATGCCGGGCATATCATCATAAGACCATGCGACGACATCCACAAATTTCTTTAGCAATTCTTCAAGTTGTGCACGCTCATGCTCGTCGAGGGTAACCCCTATCCTAATCTCACGCAGTTGGCTACTAGAACCGAGGTTAATAATAACAGTCACTTTTTCATTAACTTGAACGCGGTTATGTTGTTTAATATTAACCTTATTTAGATCAGTTAAGAATTATTCACTTGCAAAATCATCATCATCAAAAGTTTGATTAGAATCCAAACAGTTAATGTAAGGCACAACAAGATACTCAAAATCTTCATTTATTTCATTGATAGGAAAAATAACATTGAGAACCTCGTCAAAAGAGGACTCGATTACATTTGAACAAGGATATACAACAGAAGAAAAAAAGGGGTAAACATTGGGATTAGGGGAGATTTTAGCAGGTAGAACTGGCGCAGCATGCCAGTTGAGGAGAGGTGTATCAGCAACTTTAATCAGCTGAGACGGATTTGGTGATGTAGTGCCTAAGTGTAGGGATGGCAATTTTCCCCGAATTTTCGGGTCCCCGCGGATACCCGAAAAAAAATCCCCGAAAAATCTCCGAAAATTCGGGTATCGGATCGGGTTCGGGGAGTGGAAAAAATCCCCGAAAAGTTTCGGGTCGGTTTCGGGTATACCTTCGGGTCTCCACGGGATACCCGAATTACTAATGTATAATAAAAAATATATATTTATATTATAAAAAATATATAAAGTAACTAACCCTAGGCTTATTATTGCCTCACACACACATCTGCTAAGCCACCATCCGCTTCCTTCCTCACTCCCTCACCGTGAGAGCTTACATCCGTTTTGTTCCCTCACGCCCTCACTCCTTCCCTTCCTCAATCCATCACGCCGCTGCAGACAGCTCGCAGCTCTCACTCACGCTGCTCCCTTCCTGCTAAGCTCGCAGCTCTCGCCTCCGCAGCTAAGCTCACAGCTCTCACTCACGCTGCTCCCTTCCTGCTCTAACGCCGTCGCAGTTAGGCAACCTCAACCCTCGCCTCTCTCACTCTCCACCGCAGACAGTCAGCCTCAACCCTCGCCTCTCTCCTCACAGCTCTCTTACAGGTAGATCTCTTTTATCTACCTTTATTTCTTTTATCTCTTTCCTTTTGGGTCTCAAATGGTGAAAAGCCCTAGATTTGTTGATTGTTTCATGGATTAAACTCTAACGTTAGATTTTTTCTAACGCCCTATTTCTCTAAAGCCCTAGATTTGTTGATTGTTTCGTGACAGCATAGATTTGTTGATTGTTTCATGGATTAAACTCTAACGTTATAATGACACTTTCAACTGCATCTTTGAAAGTGTTAGATAAAAGATTGTTTTGTTTCATACAAGCACTTTCAAGAGGAAAAAAACATTAAGGTTTGCTAAACTTATCAAAAGCTGTAAGAATTTATTACGTATTAAGAAAGAATAGTAAGACTAGTTCTGTAAGCATTTTTTTTTTGGGGGGGGGGGGGGGGGGGTTGGGGGGGGGGGTCTTGTCTTGTTTTTTTTTTTTCAGATTATTTTTTTGGAGTTGCCCTTTACTTGTGTTTAATCATTTTCTAATTGAGATGTAATTTAAAAGTAACTTTTACTTAGGTGCCTAAAGAGGAGTTGAAAAATAAAAAAAAATCAAAACGGGTTCCCCGCGGGGAATCCGATACCCGTTTTAAACGGGGACGGGGATCCCCGAACCCGTTATAACGGGGAACGGGGCGGGGACGGGGAATGGTTTTTCTAACGGGGATGGGGACGGGGAGTTAAAACCCGACCCCGAACCGACCCGTTGCCATCCCTACCTAAGTGAACCATACAGAATGTCAGCCCCAGTGTCTGTAAGTTGAAAGAATCTTCCTAGTCACTTTCCTCAGTCTCTTCGGTATCTTTGATGAGCGGTTGTACTAGGTGTTGGAAATTTTCAGCCCAGGGGTAGCTGTCTTGGAAAAAGATCTCCATTCCTCCAGGCTTCATCTTCTTGTCTGTATGGTCATACCATGGTCCAAGAAAGCCGCAAAAGGGGAAGTCTTCGCCCTCTTTGATGAATTGTCTGTTCAAGGAGTCACCTGGGATAGTCTGGACGCGGTCTGATCTTCTCTTTGGTCGAGACTGGCGAATCATTCTAAGCTCTTATTGTGACGATTGATACCCTAAACCACAAGGAGGGAAATCCTTCTTCAGTTCAATCGGCTCAAGTATTCCTTGCTGTTTTGTCCTAGCCCCAGTCCGGGCATAAAGTGCATATTTATGAACATCTGAATTACATTGACGTTGCCATGAGAGTCGTATTCTGGACAAATCCTTTCTTTGAAGTTGTCCCATACCGGGAGTAGGAGTGGTTCAACTCGAAATCCTGATAGGAGCATATCATTTAACTCGTACTGTATCTAAAAGATTGGACTGCTGGTACTTGCACCCTCGTCATTATTATCGTCGCCCAAGATGGTGATGACCCGTCCGTCGGCGAAGAACTTCAGTGAGGAAGACACGCCCTTGATACTATGGAGCCAAGGTCGTCCTAGCAATAGGATGAAATAGGTTGGGATGTCAATAACTTGGAATTCGATAACAGGGTTTATAGGGCCAACCCCTATTACAAGTTTTATGGATCCCATCACCTCCCGACGGGTATTATCGTAGGCACGCACATCAGCGGAGATTGGAGCGAGGTCGCTTTCTTTCAGGCCTAAACATTTGAAGGTTCTCAGTGGGCAGACATTCAAGGTGGATCCATTATCAATAAGAGAGAGTGGTACAACCTTCCTCATAACTTTGATGGAGATGTCGAGTGCATGATTGTGGTTTGGCCCAATCTTGGGGATTTCCTCCTCAAAAAAGGATAGAATTCGGGTAGAGGTCAAGGATCCGACCAAATTTATCGCTTCTTCTGGTGTGGTAGAAGGATGAACTGTGGGTCCAGTGAGCAACTTGATCAAAGCATTTATATGCAGCTGAGAAGACATGAAGAGCCCCCCCATAGAGTGATGTTAGCTTGAGTTTTCTTTAGTTGATCGAGGATCTTGCTCTCCTCGAGGGTCATCTCTGGCGTAGGAAGGTTTTCCACGCCCTTCCCCTTGTCATTGGCTGGTAATGAGCTTGGAATCTGGTAATGCCTCCCTGATCTGGTTATGTGATTTACTGAAGAAGGGAAAAACATGAATCTCGTTTCCTTATTGATCTTGGGTTGTTCTGCCACCTTATTTATTTCTCTGAGGAGTTCTTCAAATGATATCATCCCATACATGTCGGCTACCGGGCTATTTTTCTTTGAAACTTGCTCTTCATTTGAATCTTTGAATTCTTCCCCCCATCCAGTGGCAACAATTATGTCTTTTCATGTAAAGTCGATACATCCCACAACTTCAATGGCTTCTTCATACAGGTCGTCCCATTCTGTGGGGATGTGTAAGGGTGAAGGGACCAGGCGCCCTTGTAGCTTCAGAGCATCGAATAACTCGGTGATACTACAAATGTTGTTGGTCTATCTCAGTAATTTTGCCATAATCTAGACAACATCATTCAGGCTGACTTCATCGGTCCGTACTACCCAACTATCTGAAACTCTGGAAATCAATGATCATCTGAGAGGGCAATTTCAGCCCGAACTCTAGGAGTTGGTTTAACACTTCTGACAATCCCATACTTATATTTTCATAACGGGTACGGACAGCGATGCATGCTCTGGTAAGGAGTGACAGTGCCTGATCAGCGAGGCTAGCAGGGTGTAGGAGGAAATATGGGCAAATTTGGATAGGTTTAGGAGAGTATATGGGTGTGATTTGGGTTGAGGTAACAAATTCTGGGTTCTCTTCTAAGAAGATGGCATTGGTATGATTTGAAAGTGGGTTGTGAGTAGTGTTAGGCTTTGGATTGGCTGGTAGGGCGATGGTACCCCGGTCAATTAGACCTTGGATCATGTTTCGGAGGTGAAAGCATTGGTTAGTGGTATGACTAGATGTTTGGTGATAGGTGCAGTGGGCATCTGCCTTGAAGTTTCTTGGGAGTGGATTTGGTAATGGACGAGGATCCAACGGTTTGATAAGATTTCGGCTTAGCAGGGCTTGATAGACTTTGGATAGGGGAGTATGGAGCTCGGTGTATTCCTTTTGGTCTGGGATAAGGCAGCTTTCTGGTGCCCATGATGTGGTTAGTTGAGAGATGTTGTTGATGGTTGAGACCGTAGCACTGGCAGGCTTGTCATATTTTCTGAAGGTGAATTATCCGGACACCTTATTTGAATCAATTTCTGTTTTGGCAAGACCTTCCTCGATTTAAACTTCTGCTTCTCTGAGAGCTTTAAAGTGGGGATAGTATTATCCTCCCATCTTCACTCGGACATGGGGTAAGAAGTTCTTCTTCACTATGCTGACTTATTTCTCCTCGGAAGTCCGATTGGTTATAGTTGTTGCTTTTTACCTCCATCGGGCGATGAAGTTACTGACTGATTCTCCCGGGTTCTGTTTGAGTAGCTCTAAATCACGGTGGGTGACCTAAAGCTCTTCATTGTATTTGTACTGCGACATGAATTCCCCAACTACATCCTCCTAGCTACGAATTCTGGATTCCTCAAGAGATAAAAGCCATCGGAAGGCGCTATCCTTCAGAGTTTGCTGAAATAATTAGGACATCACTTCTTCAGAAGCCCCTAGTAGAGTCATGGAACGATGATAACTTCGGAGATGAACAATCAGGGGTCCACTTCCTTCGAATTTCTCGATATTTGACGTCTTGAACTTCTCGGGTAACCTCGCTTTAGGATAAGGAGACATGTGGGTGTAGTCCATGTAATTTCCTGAGATTCTAACTTGGTCAAACTTCTTAGTGAGCATCTTGAGATCCTCTTTGACTTTGTTCAATTCTTCCTCTTTCGGATCAATGATCATAGGCAAGTTAGCCCCATGCTGGGCAAGATTCGGCATAGGAAGCTGGGTAAACGGCGGCCCATTAGGAGGAGGGACACGTAGAACGTGTTGATACTTTTTGAGAACCCAGATGGGCTCGGGCGGATCCATGGCATAAGGGAATAGTGCCTCGGGCTCTTGAGGAATGGGAACCTGGTTTCGTTGCATTTCTCGGATCTCAGTTTGGAGGTTTTCAATCTTGGACACGAGCTGAGCTAGGACTGCCGTCAGATCCGGCTGCATAACGGGTACTTGATCTATGTTCTCCATAGAAAGAGGATGGATTCCAGACTCGAAAGGAATAATGAGGGAACGAACGAAACTCCGGGGTGACTTGAATGAAGACCGAAGCCAATAGGGAGCCAGTCCAAGGGTTTGCGATCGAACTGAGAAGGCGCAAAATGGGATTTATTGTTGAGAAAAAGGGATGAATTTTTTTTTTGGATTTTTAATAGAGGGAGGAGAAAATGCTTTTGGATTTTCGATAAGGAAAGGAAAAATGTTTTTGGATTTTGGATAAAGAAAAAGGGGAATTTTCCCTTTGGAGACGGTCTTAGCATGATTATTATAATTATTATGTTTTCACTTGTATTAATTCTCCTAAATGCAAAATGAAATGCCGGACGGGACCCGAGACTGGAAAAATTGGGTTTGTAATATATGCAAAGCTATGGCTGGACTTGTGACCAGGCTCGCGGACAAGGTCCCGTTTTAAAAATGCACAAAAATTCGGGTGGTAGGCCGACCCGGAATTTCGACAAAGTTTCGGGTTGAAACCGGCAATCTAACATGTGTGTCCTAGGTTTGACACCTATATGCGGGTATGCAGTTGGTTGGGTGAATTGGAAAGGGTTCCCCCTTCGGCGTGACTTCCACGATATACGTCTTGCTCTTGCTGGCAATCGGTACGTGTGGACAAGCCATTTGATATACCTGCGTGTACGTGAATTTCCTCACTATATACCTCGTGGGGACGATACGTGTGAGAGCGAATTCGATATACTTGGCATACATGAACGAGTTCCTTGCGATATACCTCCCGTCATGACTTCGATCAATCCGTAGGATGCGGGGGAACCGTTCGATATACGTCGAAGGTACTTGGCCAATGGAAGGTGAGAGCCATATCGCTTAGGCTAACTACTCCCTGTCGGACCAGCGCCCATCAAGAAGTGACCCTCCAGTTAGTGGGTAAAAATTTGGTCAATCACAATGCTCTTTGGTGATGTCGTGTGAATCATGCATGATCCTCTTATTAGTGTCTTATGAGAATGTATTTCTTGATTATGCCAACAGGGATCAGAGTACAAGTACCAGTGGTACACCGAGCATGGATGGGTGATGCGTGCAACATATGGATATATGTGACCCTCGGTGCACGTGGTGCGAAGTGTACATGGAGAATTTTCTACAAGTGTGTGAATAGAAGCATAAGCATGGGGTACACATGAGTAATAAAGGGGGAACATGCAGATAGGGGGAAAATATAAGCAAATATAACATGCATGTAAATAGAGTCTAGCCCTCAAAATAAACATATAGAAGTCCCCAACAGAGTCGCCACTGTGGCCATTCCCGATCCTCGCCGCGTGACGGAGGATCCTTAGGTCCCGCGCATCCCTCTCGGGAGCGCTTCGATCGGCGTCATTTGAGGTGGGGTGAAAGATATAGAGAGATTAGAGTCGCTAGTCTATTTTACTGAAAACAGACAAAAGAAAAGAGGAAGCCATCCCGAAGGACAGCATCCAAAGACATACTCGTGCATACGAAACCAAAATGATTCGAGAAGGGTCCGGGGCTAAGTTATGAAATGGGAAGGTGTTAGGCACCCATTTCGCCCTTTCGATCTCTCATGGATTTTTGTTATTTTCCTTTTATTTTCCTCGTGATATGTGTGCATGTGTATATATAGTGGAAAGAGTAATCATCGACTTATACCATGGAAGAGGTAAAGCGAGTCATCCGTAGGAAGGTATAAAAGTATTAGAAAATAGAATTTAGGCGATTATCTTTACGTTAATCGTTATGAAGGAACGATAATGCATACGGAATGATATGCCCCTAAGAACAAATATATATATATATATATATAATGTAAGAGAATGAAGTTTAGAGAAAATAGAAAATGAGGGAAAAAGTAAAAAAAAAATAGGACTCGAGTCTCGGGTTTTACCCCGAAACGCCTACGTAGCCTATAGAGGAATCAAAGTCCACGTAGTTCGCATACAAAACGAGGGATGGGGTTTATCCCATAAATACAACCGGGGATTCTCTTATTTGTGTGTGTGTGTGTGTGTAGAAAAAGTGTTTTAGTTGTGATAAAAGTGTGGGAAAAGTGTGAGAATTCCCGTTTGGAATTTATGAGCCTCTTTTTCTTATTTTTTGTGGGTTTTTTTATTTATACGAAAATAATAGATGTGCAATAATACTAAATAAAAAGTATTTTAGGATGTGTGAGATGAGATAATAAAAGTGCTAAGTAATAAAACAAGATATTGCGAATTTATGAGAATTTAAGGAGAAAATTGAGAAAATTGGACCTTCTTGAAGATCTTGAGCTTGATCTTGAATGTTGGAGAGCAGCCATTTGACTTGGATGATGATGGAGGGTAGTGAATTCACCAAGTTTGGTGAAAAGGATGATGAAAAGTCAAGGTTGGAAAGGGATTTGGGTGTGGAAATCACGCTGATTTCGAGAGAGGTTTTCTGGATCTGCTGAGAGTGATATCTCTCAGATGTGGGCTCCTTTTGCAAGTGAGGTCAAGGCATTATTTTTATAGGCCCAGGGCATTATCGATCATCATAGCCCTATTCCTGCCATTCGGCAGGTGCGTTTAGGCACACTGCCGATAGGCAGGGTCTGAGACCTGCCGTTTGGTATTGTCTTTCAGGCCTTTTTGGAAAATCAATCATAAAACGTAAACCGTTGATCAGAATCATGCACGGGGTAGACCGTTGGAATGGTATTTCAGGGATCGTCGAAAGTCCTTGGACTGCTCTCGGGTTTGGGAGTTGACTTTGGGTTAAATATGGCTCAGAAGCATTCGTCAGTCCATTGGACGGGAAATCGTCGAACGCAAACGGATCGTTAGTCCGCATGGTAAGTCCAAATCGCGCACGGGGCGGACCGTTGAAAAGGTTAGGAGATGTACTTCGATATTCCAAAGGGTTTAATCAGGTTTGGGGAGCTAACTTTGGTCAACCGGGCCCTGGAAGCATTCGGTGACCTCCCAAAGTAAAACGGATCGTTCGTCCGCATGGTAAGTCAGAATCATGCATGGAGTGGACCGTTGGAAAGGGATTTCAGTGTCCTTTGAAGATTCATTTAGCCTCGTTCAAGCTGAAGAGTTTGTCTTTTGGTCAAAGGGAGCCTGGGAGTGCCCGATGGCTTATAGGTCAGTACTCGGGGTATGGCCTGGGTTTATTGTGACGAGGGTAGGTGCTAGGGACCTAAGTAGAGTTTAGGGGGCAACAGAATGGGGTGTCTACAACATCATTCACATAGACTTAGGTAACCAAGATAGCACCACTCTCTCTCTCCTCATAAACGTCTTATCCACTCCCCCTCTCTTTAAGCCACGAGTTAAGGAATAATAAGTGAGCCTCTCATACCAAGCACGGGGTGCTTATTTCAAACCATACAAGGCCATCCTAAGATAAAAGACGCATCCAGGGTGCTTTGGGTCTTCGAACCATTTTGATTGTTTCATGTACACTTCCTCATGTAGAATGCCATTAAGGAAGGCACTCTTAATATCCATTTGATATAACTTTAAGCGTAGATGACATGCTATAGAGAGTAATAATCAGACAGATTCAAGACTAGAAATAGAAGTGAATGCCTCGTCAAAGTCTACACCATCAGTTTGTGTGTAGCCTTGAACGATTAACTTTGCCTTATTGTGAGCTATGATACCATTATCATTCATCTTATTCTTGTAAATTCACTTGGTACCTATCACATTAGTCCCGTTAAGTCGGGGGACTAATTCCCAGACATCATTCTTGCAAAATTAAAGCAACTATCTTGCATAACGAATTTACGATGCTCGTATTTGTGTGCTTATTCCACATTATTTGGTTAAATTAAGGAGGTGTAGCAAAAGTAACTAACCACATTCTCAAGTTGAGAGTGAGTATTGATACCCAATGTAGGATCATTATGTATAGCGGAAGGGTCATAACTCTTTCGAACCCAAAAGGGCGAATCCTCTAAATTAAGGGGGGTCTACCGGGGTAGTATGAGTAATGATAAGATAATCATCGGGGGGTGTATCATTCTCACACTCAAGGTTAGGGTCAATAGACATCGATGGCTCGCGTCTCTAATCATGACGTTTATTGATTCCATAACCTTAGAGCTTGCAAGGTTAAATACCCTATAAGCCCTACTCAATGGTGAATAACCTAAAAATATCCCTTTGTTGCTTCGGGAGTCAAACTTTTCTAAGTTATATTTATCTCTCAAAATGTAGCAAGGACTCCCCAAAACACGAAAATACGATAGATTGGGCTTCTTCCCTATACACAACTCATAAGGCGTATGTAATGTATATGGATGAAGATATACCCGATTCACCGTATGACATGCGGTATTAACCGCCTCTGCCCAAACACGTCTAGGCATATTTCTCCCAAAAAGTATGGATCTAGCCATTTCTTGAATCATCTTGTTGTAAGAACAATTTTTCTAATATTATTCATTGCATAACTTTAGACTAGTTTGGTGTATCCAGTTCTAAACAATCGCGTACCATCAAGACGAACCAAACTTAAGCATCTTCAAGTTTGAATACTTCTCGACATCACATAAAAGTATAAAGCGATTTAGAGTTTAAATTAGTTTATAAAATTAACGTTTAGGATGTTTTATTTTTTTACCAAAAATGAACAGGAACTTTTCATTTCGAAAAGAACAAATATTTTAAAATTTGAAGAAGGAGTTCCTAAAATTGAAATAGTCAAATTCTTTGCTTTAGTATAAAATTTTAAAGTTAAAAGATAATTTAAAAGACTCGAGTAGTGTTGGTAGTAATGGCTCTAGCTCACATTTTTATAATATTTCATGTGTTAAAGTCAAGACCATTGATTGTTTTAAAGGGTCAACTAAATCCAATGACGTTAGAAAAGGTAAACCCATAGGTAACATTCCTCGCGTTTACACATGTTCACATTGTGGTAGAAAAGTTCACCCTAGGCATTCTTGTTTTGATCTTGGAAGAGGTCCTAGGAAGTTGAAGTCTAGTGTTCCCTTGGTTCCTGAATCCCGACGCGTTAAGTATACACCTATTTGGTTTAGGAAATCTATTTTGGAGGCGATAGATGGTAGACTTGTTGATTCTCACATGCTTGCACATGATTCTTCTATCACCATATCTTATAGATGATTTCTTGCATGATTTTGTTTGTCATACTCTAGTTGTACTTCATGATATATGTTTTCTAGTGTTATAACATGTATATCTTTTGTATTGTATTTTTCTTTTATTGAGTCATATTTGAAAATTACAAAAAAATTTATCTTGATAAATTTTTTTAAAAATAAAAAAAGATTTTTTTATTTTAGTTTTACACATTAAGTGTGGCATATTGGTGTATTTGAATCTAATTCACTCCGCAATTTTCATGTGGCTATGACATTTGGTTATGACTTTAGATACTTAGATCGATCTTACCCATATTTATGGAGTTATTTCGAACTTGATTTTCTTAATGGATTCGACTTTGTATATGCCTCCACACACACATGCACGAGCTTATTGGATTTTTACTTCACTATGTATATTTGAGCTTGGTGAGAGTTCTCCCATCAATTTTTTCTTCTACATGTTTATGTGACTATGGGGGATTTATGGATGTAAGAACCATTACCCGTGAGAGATTTTATTTAGTATTGAAAAATATGAGGGTACATGGGAAAGGGCTGCGAGAGACATGTTGACTCGTCGTGAAAGCAACCGGTTGAAAAGATCCCAAGAAAAAATTAAGGCAATAAAAAGAGCGAAAAATTGTCAAAGGGGCCAACATAGTTTAATTTGTTTGATCTTGTAAAAGAAATCACTTTAAAAGAAAAGAAAATAAAATAAAATGTGAAATACGTTTGTCTTTTGAGGGAGTTTAGTTGAAGATCAGCGGGTTTGCACAATGAATCTTAGTATGCTTATTTTTGTCATGGCGCTATTGATTTGTAGAATCACCAATATTATAGGCTTGTGTGTATTGTGCTTATTTTGTTCATTAAATTCAACTATATTTGTTAATTTAGGCTAAAGCTTAGTTTGATAAAGTTTTGCCGTCAATTAGAACTTCTTGAACATATTTGAGTGTTTGGGATATAATTCTTTTATTACTAGTTCACACCCATTCATTCCATCCCACATTAGTACTAAAGCTTATGTATTTTGTGTCATATTTTGTGGTAGTTTATACCTATATATGTGTGCCGAATTTTCTTTGACATATTTTGCATATATTATATATGGTAGTGTATGTTGTATTTATCAAATTTGTTTTTTTAAGAAAAACAAAAATTTCAAAAATGGTTGGTTGTGTTTGCCTTTGAGATGATCGTTACACATGCTTGATTTATATCTCTTGTGATGATGTTTTATCTTCTACGTGATGCTTCGTATTTCATGCATATGTTTATACTTCTTTGTCTATTTCAGATAAAAACAAAGGGGAGCAGATTAAAAAGAGATATTTGACGAGTTTGATTTACGGGGGAGAATTTATTTATATATTTTTTTCAAACTCGATGCATCACGAGGTATATATTTTTGTCTCATGTGTATAGGTACTTAAAGTGGAATTCAAGATACACGAATGTAGACAAATTGTGCAAAGGGGAAGAAGAAGAAGCTTGAAGACAAAGAGACTTATGCCATTTTATTCTAGGATTAGTAAGGGTGTTAGATTTTTGTCATAGGAGATTTTTTATTTTAATTTGGTGATCGGTAATGTTTATTTGTTTTGTATCGAAATAGCTAAAGGGGGGGATTTGTAAGAACAATTTTTCTAATATTGTTCATAGCATAGCTTTAGACTAGTTTGGCGTATCCAATTACAAATCGTCATGCACCGTCAAGACGAACCGAACTCAAGCATCTCTAAGTTTAAAGACTTCTCGACATCCCGTAAAGATATAAGACAATTTAGAGTTTAAATTAATTTACAGAATTAATGTTTGGGATGTTTTATTTTTTTTTACTAAAAACGAACAAGAACTTTTTATTTCGAAATGAAAAAATATTTTATTTTTTAACTC
Source organism: Sambucus nigra (assembly GCA_949130495.1). Classification (NCBI taxonomy): domain Eukaryota; kingdom Viridiplantae; phylum Streptophyta; class Magnoliopsida; order Dipsacales; family Adoxaceae; genus Sambucus; species Sambucus nigra. The sequence continues at coordinate 472,669,922 of OX422211.1, read as the reverse complement.
TCATTCGAACGAGATGATATGTCGCTTGAAGGTCATTCAATATATTTTTCAAATGAGGTTCTAACAAGGGATTACTTATGTTAGAAACGAGACACATCTCATTTGAATGAGATGCATACCTCATTAGAACGACGTTTTGATATCGTTCAACGATGCACCGCTTTGAATTTTGTGAACGTCCTATAAATACCTATTTTGTGTTCAAAACATTTAAGACTTTTGTCAGATTCATTTCTGCATAACTTTTACGAAAGTTCTTTAATTTTTGTGTTACAAAAACACTGTTTAATTCAGGACCAAACATCCTAAATATTTAGTTTTGTGAATTCGTTTAACCCCTAGAAAGTTTTGTATACTTTCATACATCTTTGTGGAGAAGGCATTTCCATTACTGACTTGTGATACCTTAGGGGACTCACTGCTGAATACGAAGGTTGAGACTGACGGAGGACACCGGTCTTGTAATTATTGCGAGGATCATGGTTTTTCACCAGAGATTTGCGAATATTAGCGCATTATACTTGTGGCGGTTATCAAGTAGCCTGTAAGTCGACTCTTTTGTAGATTTCTAAAGTGAATTTTAAAAGGTTTTACCCGAAAGGGTTTTTTTCTTGAAACTTTTCCTTTGTTGAATGCATGATTTATTTAATAAGTTTTATCACTTAGATGTATATTTAGGATAAAAAGATAAAATTGGTTTAAGATAATTGCGCACTCTCAAATTGGAATCTTTATTGAGAATTTTTATTTTCGCATTATTTAAGTGGTATGAGAGCACTCATTATTTCGTTCCAACACTTGTTCTTCCTCTCAACTATCCCATTTTGTCGAGGAGTACGAATGGTCGAAAACTCGTGTTTGATGGCCACTCTATCACAATAGCTATCCACTCCGGCCTCTTTAAATTCAGTATCGTTGTCACTACACATCCGATTAATAGTGACACCGTGTTGGTTCTGTAGGACACGACACTTAGTTGTTAGAAACTCAATCGCATCGAATTTTTTTCTAAGAAACCCCACGATAGAGTATCTCGAAAAGTTATCGACCATCGCGATAATATATCTCTTACGACCCATGCTATCTGTATGCGTAGGACCCATAATATCCATATGTATTAACTCCAACACATGAGAAGTGGTAATAGTATTCAACTTCCAATGGGGACTTCAAATTTTTTTCCCTTATTGACAAGGACCACAAACCGAGAAAGTTGGTTTTTCAAGCGATGGTAAGCCATGTTCTAGGTCTTTCTTCACTAATCTTTCAATGTCTCTAAAGTTTGCATGACCTAGTCATTTATGCCAATGGTCCATAGAGGAGACCGTGGCATTATTGCACACAGAGGAGGATTTGGGAATGATCTCGTAGCAATTATCGTCGGTCCTCACTCCTTGTAGTAATAGATCATCGGATTGATCGCATACGTTACACTCGGACCGGTCAAACTCTATCGCAAAGTTAGCTTACACTAATTAAGTTTGATTTTAACCCTTCGGTGAACACCACATTGTTTAGTTTTGGAAATTCGGGTATTTTAACGCAACCATATTCTAAAATACTATACCTACTCCCATCTCCAAAGGTGGCTTTGTCTTCCTTGCAATCACCAAGGTCAGTAAAATACAACTTGTCACTATTCATGTGCCTAGAACACCCGCTATCAAAACACCATTGATAAGTATTTTAAACTTTGAGAGCGATGTGAGCAACAAGGGCTTTGTCGTCTTGCTAAAGTACCCAAGTGGAGGTAACCTTTTATTTTCCCTTATCATTGTTAACTCTAGTCGTAGTGTTAGAAGCGTTCTCAGACAACATAGACATATGTTGAAATTTTTTCATTAAACTTTATGAAGTCTCGGCTAGGAACTCCACTTGCTCTCTAAGACTAGCAAAATCGCTATACACGAGAGTATGTGTACACTTAGTTCTTCTTAACTTGTCGTAAAATTCCCTAAGGTGCCCTTTCCTTTTCCAAAAAGTATAAACATAGAGTTGTTTGGGTTTACTTTGGTTTGCTCGTTTTGGTTGCACTCTCTTTGGTAGGGTAGGTCGATGCCCATATGGATCCACCACAAACTTAGGTTTTGGTTTCAGTACGATATGGGAAGTGAATGCACCATCTTAACCTATTTATTGCCTCCCCCTAAAACCTAAAGAGGGATTAGAGAACATATTTACTACCTTTTTTTATATATCTCTTTAGTAACCTTGACCTACTGGGAACGTTCGAGATCTTTCTCGAGTTGGGATACAAGGTCTTAAAGTTTCTCACGAGTCTACAGTGAAGCTTGAAGATCTCTCGTAAGACTATCCACTTTGTTGGTCAAGTCACCATTTTCCCTCTATACTAATATGACCCTCTCTCCCAAAGACACTTTCATTGAGGACTCGTTCTCTCTCGACTCTCTCAATCTTTCTCGAAACCTAAAATCCTAAGCACCAAACTTTTACTTTGCTTTTTCGTTTTGTAGGACTTGGCATAAAGCTCGACGTAAGCACGTTAAATCTTACTCACCCCTTACTCAAAACGATACACCCTTACTCTCTTCGGAATGGCTAGACACATAGTCGAGGTCATCATGTTTAGAAACTTATTTATCACGTGAGGTGTATGTTACCCATATTATACTCAAAAAGGGGGGTGAATTGAGTTTAGAATTTTTTTAGTCAAATTAAAATTTTAGAAAAATATTTAATTTACAACACCTTAATAATTTTTAGATTAATAAATCTAAAAAGATTAAAACCAAGAATATCAAATAAATGCAACCAATTAATTTAAACAAGCCAAAATGCAGATTTTAACACTCCACAAATATTAAATTAATTTTCGTATTTAATATGAATTAATATTCATAAATAAATTAATTAATTTAAAAATAATTATTTGAACCTTAAAATAAATTTACCAATTTTGGATTGATATATTTGCAAATTCAAGTGCTGAAAAATATAAACTAAAGTAAGCACAAATAAACAAGCAAATAAAGTGTGGAAAAATAAATGACAGCGAATTTAACGTGGTTCGGCCAAAATCTGACCTACGTCTACACGCCTAGAGCAGCTCTCGTCTCTTTGCACTTCACTATCCCTGATCCACTTGACGGTAGGACCAAACCACCACTTTGACAAACACTTAAAGCAAAAATCGGCTCCATGATCTAAATCCACTTGAGGTAAGGTACCGATCGCCGTTACAAACCGAAGCTTCAATAAAGCTTCGAACAAATCTGAATTTTTCGTACAATGTAGAATAATGAAAATCCTTAAAAAATAATTTGTGACCCGAGTTTCTTCTTCTTTAATGAGACTTCAATAAGTGATGTTGGTGTAGACTCAAGTCTTCTTCTTCAATGATTGAGCAGATTGTAAAATTAATTATTCCCTTGAATGATGTAGTAGTTGAATAATAAATTCAAATGCTCTCAATAAATTCTCTAGCTATTGCTTATAGTCTCATTCTTGCGTCTTTAATGGAACTCTCTAAATGATTAAGTAACAACTTCAAAAACTAGCTCTTAGACACATGTTGGTGAGCATTAAATGCTCCTGATTTTTTGAGATGAAGATGGCTGAAAAGTTATCTGTAAATCTCCATATTGCTTCTTAGTAAAAATGGTCGTTGGAAGCATCAGGGTGGAGATGTGAAAAGATGAAGTCTGAAAGTGTATCTTTAATAATACTCATTTGTGTATATTTTGGTCTGCAAAATATTAGTCTACAACAAGCAAAAGAAGTATCCAGTGTGCAATAAAATGAGCTTGGCTTTTAGTGCACTATGAAATAACCTAAACACCTAACGCGTTTTAGTTAATAAATAAAACTCCAACTCTTTTAATATTTAATTAAAAAAAAACTTGATTGATATCGTTGTAAGCACCCACATAAATAAAGACAGATTTGGAATGATGCTGCTAAAATAAATATAATCAGAATGGGATGAGGAAAGGTAGATAGTAACATGATTAGTACCGAATATTGCATATTTCTACCCTCGAACCTACGCATTTTAGTCCCCTCCGGTGCCTTAATCTCTATATTTATGTCTGTTAACCAGACAACCTCAGATTTATATTGTTAACATGCTATATAAGGTATAATTGGGCTTTTGTAGGTATTTAGGTACTAAGTATGGAGTTCAGACACATTCCACTCAAGTTCCATACGCAATCGCACGTTCAAGGTCAATTTAGTAACTTCACAGCTTGGGCACCTGCCTCAACATCTTCACGGAAGTTGTATCTCTCTGTGCGAGCTTCGTGTGGCCGTGAACGGTGCACGATTTCGATCCCTAACGAAGAATTTACGGCACTTTTGGCGGAAGAGATTTCCAACTACACCAAAATAGGAGGCTGCTTGGCTGAGACCTGCTTGATCGATGGGTCGATCAAAGGGATCAATCGATCGATCCTTCAGTTTTCTTCCTTCGAGCTTTATAGTGGGCAGATATTTCATTGATCCCCTGTTTTCTGCTGATATTTTCCCCTTTTCTTTTCTTTTCCCTTTTCTTTTATATTTTTATTCCACTTAATTACTATATAAAGGTTTTTGTTGTAATATTCAGATATTGAGTAGATAATTCGTTTTAGGTTAGAATAGCTTAGGATTTGGGGGGTTTGGAGAGTTCTTCTTCTTTTCTTCTTGGTTTGACACCCATTTGGGTTTGTAAGTTGACTATTCATCTTCCCTCTTCATTAATATAGTTATATTTCCTTATTTTCTTGCTTTGTAATTTAGTTTACTTGATTTCATTTATTGCTTTCTAGTGTAGTTTTATCGCGTTTATTTACCGCTTTCATTTGCCGCGTTTTTATTATGCTTTCTAGCTAAGTTAGTTTAGGTTGTGTCAGATTGAACTCATTCCGGGTTGACATGTTACTTTACTTTGGTGATGGAGTTTACGGGTTTATTTCGGGTGCATTGTCCTAGTTATTGCGCCTAGGAGATTTGATGGGGCATATCATGTATGTTCCGTGCTTACGACCTTGCATGCGTAATTTTCGGGGTATTTGTTGACGCCAAAATTATATTAGGCTTTTATGCGAATTTAGGGGTGTGAAACTATCGAAACGAGAAGCATTCGTAATAACTCGTCGACCCATGTAACAATTATTATACTAATTAACTCGGGTGAGCGATATTCGACGCAACCTATCATTTTTACCGATTTATTAATCTAGTTTAAATACTTGCTTAGATTAATCATTTCTCTTTCTACATCTTTTCATTTTTGTGTATAATTATCTTTTACACTTTTATTGAGAAGTACTAAACAAAATTAAATTCTAGCAACTCGTCTCTGTGGATTTTCGATACCGGACTTGGCCTCTATACTCACCCATTGAGTGTAGTCATAAGTTTAGTTTTTTTTATAGTTCAGGTGAGCCGAATTCAAAACGACTGGCGCGTAGGTGACTCTCGCGCCGCGGCGAAACCCTGCCTATCAAATGGCGTCGTTATCGGGGATGAGTTTGTTTTATAATTCATTTGATTTAGTATTTCATAGTGTTTTCATCTATTTGTTTTTTTTTTGCCTAACATTTTTGTAGGACTTCTACATTTGAGCGTCAAGGAACGCTTGAATTTCCCGCGCGCATCTACTTTGTGGAATTCGCCACTTCGAGCCATTTTTGGGGTAAGTATGTCTTATTCCAATTCTTTTGGTAATCATTGTTATAATTCTCAAAATTCCCGTAATCCATTGACTTTCGGTCAATACTTAAAGTCCCCAAAAATTACAAATTCAAAAATGACTTTGGGCGAGTATAACGAAAGTCAAAACTTGGGTTATTGGAATTTTGATAATGTTGATAATGATTTTGGGCTCCAATTCCTTATAATCGGAATTTTGAAACGGATTGCAATCGTTTTCAAAATTCCTTTAATAATGAGTTTAAGTTTAAGTCCGATAACAATTTTCAAAGTTCGTATTTTCAAGAATCTGCGCCTTAGCCTATGACTTTTGGCGAGGTCTTGCGTATGGTTGAGAATGAGAAAATTAAAAATCGTTATCGGGAAGAAAATCGTTGTTGGGAACATGAGTTGGATTTATTATTTGAATCTGACGACGATTTTCCTTCTGAGACTTTTGAAGTCGAGGAATGTTTTGAACCAAATGAAGACTTTGTACCTACTTTGGAACAAACCATTGTTGACTTAGCCCATTGCATAATAGATATTGAAAGTGAGGATGAAATGGACATAATATCCATTTGCAATGAAATGATTTCGTCTTTGGCCCCCAAAGAAGAACATTTCATTGAAAATGATCTTATTTCCTTCGAAACTCAATCTTCAAGCGATGATGACTCATCTCTTGAGTTTGAATTTCTTTCCTCCCCATTTTCATTATCTGTTATCACACTGTCACAAGTACCCGATGATTCAATTTTAAACTTTAATGGTTTAAACCTTTTCGCCGATGAGGAGTACTTGCTCGAGTCGCCTTTCATGATCGCATCTTTGCCTTTGTGTGCGCCACCTCCCATTCCAACTTCAAAATCCTTGGGAGGATATTCTGCTTTTCTCGGTCCCCACATATTTTTGTCACCCGTTCAATCCAAATCCCCCATCGTCCTTCCAAAACTTTTAATTGGCGATGGTTCATTTCTTCCGCCTTACACATGCCTTCCGTTGTTCAAACGGAATTCACATTTTCCGTAAAGGAATGCTTGAGAGTGAGGGTACACCGGTCACCCTCCAAAGTCAAATCATTTTTATGGTGGACCATCAACTATTTAGACTTCTAATGTATAGTTAGTGTGAAGCCTAAATAGTAGGTTGTATATAGTTAGATTTTATTTTTTTTCTTTCCTTTTTATTTAGTCTAGTGTAATTAGTTAACTTTTTATTATTTGTTTTTGCTATGCTCGGTACTAACTTGTTTTGTAGATTCTTTGGACCTGTTCTTAGGGGGATCGCTATAATTTTGGGTAATATCTCTCTCTTCCTATCTTTAACATGGTTCTTAATTCACATTGAGGACAATGTCAGGTTTTAAGTTAGGGGGTGTGGGATATTCTATCCATTTCTTTATTTAGTCCATGTTATTGCTCGCATGTTAGTTACTTAGTATGCTTTTCTTAGAAAAATTAAAAATTTCAAAAAGATTTTCTTTCCTTTTTCTCCTTTATTGGGGATTTAGCCTTTGTTTCCGATGATAAATTTTAATAATTGCTCGATCCAATAGACAATCAAATGATGCATGTTATCGATTTTAGAAGTTATTAGACTTTAGTCCTCAATCATTGATATTATTAATAACTTCATGAATTAAACTTTAATCCCATGAGAACATGCATTTTTCTTGCTTTATTGATTTGGTTTAAAATTTTTATAACTCGGTAATATTTTGTTGCACTGTATATACTTACACCGAGTAAGCTTCGTACCTTTCGCCGTTTGTGAGTGTATACACCTCTCTTTCATCTTTGAAAACGTTGAATTCGTTGGTAATCTCACTATTCTTTCATTTGATTGTTCATTAATTGAGTTCATATATGAAATGCATTACTTGAGCATGATTTTCAAAGTTTGTTTTGATTCGAGAATTGCGTAAACTTTAAGAAATGATCATAGGCCATCTTTGTTATATCACCCATATTAGTTAGCCTTGACCTCTCCTTATATGTTTTCCCTCGTCAACCCCTTTGAGCCTAAATGTAACCTTTCGTTTCATTACCCAAATCCCATAACCAACTTTAAATTGGAGTTTTAGCCCATACTTATTACCCTCCTTACCTTTGTTTGGAATGTTGCTTGGGAATGAATGACGTTGTTGTGTTGCGGTTGCAATTTAGGCATATGAGAGTGAGAAAAGTAAAGAAAAGAGGGATGTGAAAAAAGAGAAAAAGAGAAAGCAAAAAGCAAAAAGCAAAAGCAAAAGCAAAAGAAAAGAAAAGAAAAGAAAAGAAAAGAAAAGAAAAGAAAAGAAAAGAAAAGAAAAAGAAAGAGAAATTTGTATATGTTATGTATAATGTTCAATAAGCTTTGATTGCTCTCCAAATTATATATCCAATGCCTTTTATGGAACTTGTTTTCCAATTTTGATATTGCCCGCAGTCTTCCTACTATCCCAAGTTTTCATCCCTGAACACCTTGAAATCGTAAATATACCTTTCATTTCGTACCTTAACCCAAAACCTACATTATAACCCTATCAAGTCCGATGTGATCTTTGTGTGCGTTTAATTTAAAAGTGAAAATAGTTTTGATAATCTGTGAAAATGAATTTTTCCTCCTTTAATGAGCTGTATCTTTATTGAGATTACAATTTTTCATTATATATATATAGTGTTCTTCATTTATGACATGTGTGCGGCCTAGTTTCCATTTACAATTACTCTTTATGCCCGTATATCCCGTGTGTTACCTCCCTGTTTCAAGTGAATTCATTTTATGAGCGTAATGCCCGTGAGTATTGAATATATGTTTGCTTTATTTAGTATCCAATTTATTTAAGTTTTTGCTAAATCACACTTTGCATGTGCTCGCTCCCCTCTCACATTTTAAGGTTTCAATTCTATGAGGTGCATTCTATAATGTTAATGATTTGGACTTTTGTGTGAATGCATTCACTTTGCTAATAATACGTATGAAATCTTGTTCGCTATTTTTGGGCTTATCGCGTATTGGTTTGGGCATATTTTAAGGAAACCATATGATGTTTGTGGGTTTCATCCCTGAAAACCCTCACGAGACGACACTCGTCCACTAGGGTAACCTAGGGGTTTAACGACTTATTGCATACGATAAATGCAATCGAATCACCCACGAAAGTGGCCTTATGCTTTTATACCATATTTTTGTACTTGTATCCTGCTTTTGGTTTGCTTGTAGTCTTGTTGCATCCTATTTCATAACTAGGGACTAGCAATGTGTAAGTTAGGGGGTGTGATCGTATTGAATATTACATATTTCTACCCTCGAACCTACGCATTTTAGTCCCCTCGGTTGCCTAAATCTCTATATTTATACCCGTTAACCAGACAACCTCGAATTTATATTGTTAACATGCTATATGAGGTATAATTAGGCTTTTGTAGGTATTTAGGTACTAAGTATGGAGTTCGGACGCATTCGGCTCAAGTTTCGTACGCAATCGCACGTTCAAGGGCAATTTAGTAATTCCACATCTTGGGCACCTGGCCCAACATCTTCACGGAAGTTGTAGCTCTTTGTGCGAGCTTCGCGTGGCCGTGAACGGTGCGCGATTCTGATCCCTAACGAAGAAGTTACGACACTTTTGGCGGAAGAGATTTCCAACTACACCAAAATAGGAGGCTGCTTGGCTGAGACCTGCTTGATCGATCGATCGATCAAAGGGATTGATCGATCGATCCTTTAGTTTTCTTCCTTCAAGCTTTACAGTGGGCAGATATGTCATCAATCGATCGATCGATCCCCTGTTTTCTGCTGATATTTTCCCCTTTTCTTTTATTTTCCATTTTCTTTTCTATTATTATTCCACTTACTATATAAAGGTTTTTAGTTGTAATGTTCAGATATTGAGTAGATAATTCGTTTAGGGTTTGGGGGGTTTGGAGAGTTGTTCTTTATTTTTTCTTGGTTTGACACCCATTTGGATTTGTAAGTTGACTATTCATCTTCCCTCTCCATTAATATAGTTGTATTTCCTTATTTTCTTGCTTTGCAATTTAGTTTACTTGCTTTCATTTATTGCTTTCTAGTGTAGTTTTATTGCGTTTATTTACCGCTTTCATTTGCCGCGTTTTTATTATGCTTTCTAGCTAAGTTAGTTTAGGTTGTGTCAGATTGAACTCATTCCGGGTTGACATGTTACTTTACTTTGGTGATGGAGTTTACGGGTTTATTTCGGGTGCATTGTACTAGTTATTGCGCCTAGGAGATTTGATGGGGCATATCATGTATGTTCCGTGCTTACGACCTTGCGTGCGTAATTTTCGGGGTATTTGTTGACGCCAAAATTATATTAGGCTTTTATGCGAATTTAGGGGTGTGAAACTATCGAAACGAGAAGCATTCGTAATAACTCGTCGACCCATGTAACAATTATTATACTAATTAACTCGGGTGAGCGATATTCGACGCAACCTATCATTTTTACCGATTTATTAATCTAGTTTAAATAGTTGCTTAGATTAATCATTTTTACCGATTTTTACCGTAATAACTTTGTGTATTTACCGCTTTAATTTACTGCGTTTTTATTATGCTTTCTAGCTAAGTTAGTTTAGGTTGTGTTGGATTGAACTCATTCCGGGTTGACATGTTGCTTTGCTTTGGTGATGGAGTTTACGGGTCTATTTCGGGTGCGTTGTCCTAGTTATTGCACCTAGGAGATTTGACGGGGCATATCATGTATGTTTTGTGCTTACGACCTGCATGCGTAATTTTCGGGGTATTTATTGACTCGAAAATCATATTAGGCTTTTATGCAAATTTAGGGGTGTGACAACCCTTGATTTAATTAACTGTCAAAACGAGACGCATTCGTAATAACTCGTCGACCCATGTAACCATTTTATACTAATTAACTCGGGTGAGGGATATTCGACGCAACCTATAGTTTTTACCACTTTATTAATCTAGTTTAAATACTTGCCTAAATTAATCATTTCTCTTTCTGCACCTTTTCCTTTTTGTGTATAATTACCTTTTACACTTTTATTGAGAAGTACTAAACCAAATTAAATTCTAGCAACTCGTCTTTGCGGATTTTCGATACCCGGACTTGGCCGTTATACTCACCCGTTGAGTGTAGTCATAAGTTTAGGTTTTTGTATAGTTCAGGTGAGCCGAATTAAAAACAACCGGCGCGTAAGTGACTCTCGCACCGCGGCAAAACCCTCCCTATCAAAACACAGTATTTATTCTCGAGGAACCCACCGTGGTTGTAAACCCCGTGTCCCTAGTCCCAGGACAATACACGCACCCAAGTCCACTATTACCAATTAAGAGTTACAGATTACAGTCCTCCAAGTATACCACGAATTAAACTAAGTAAATACATACCCGTGCAAACCAACCTAGTCTAAAACAACCCAACTTAATTGAAAATCAGTCAACCCAATAACACCTCGATAATAGTGACTACAACACACGCACAATAACACACTCTAGCCCGAGATCCCGTGAACTTATGCAACACACAGATTTTAATATATAAAGTTTGATTTAGTCAAATCATAAAATTATTTTGTTTATAAAAGAAGACCAAACACACAAGAGTTTAAGTATACTTTTATTAACAAAAAAAATTACCAATCAAGGACTAATTGAGAGGTAAGGTTATAGATTCAACCAAACACTAACAAATGGGTTTTTGCACAAGCCAAACTAAACACCAATTAATTCTGATTTAAAAAAATATTTTAAACAGTTTAAAACAAAGTCAAGTTACTCACACGTGATATACACACACTAAGATGCACAAACTAGAAAGGTATACAAGTGAGACTAAACTAAGTAAAAACAACAAGATTAATAAGAGTTTAAGTTAAGTTAAACACAAGTTAATTCTGAGTTAAACTAGTTTAAAGTGAGGTAAGTTAAGTCCAGAAACAAAACAGATAACAACACTAAGTCTTTGGTTCGAGTTAAATCTGTGAGTTAAAGTCCGAGTTAAATCAGTGAGTCAAAGTCTGAGTTAAACCAGCGAGTTAAAGTCCGAGTTACACTGAGTTTGAGTCAGAAAACCATACAACAATAAATCTACAGCAAAATATAACCACACCACAACAATATATATATATATATATAAATAAACCTCAAAAGAAAAAAAAATGTAGATCTGGAATTTCTGCAAACCAAATCATGAACAGCAACAACCCAGAACAACAAACCCAAATCTCCGATTAAACTAGGAGCAAATTAAAGTAACCCGAAATAAACCCGGAACCGCAAAGCAAAGTAACACGAAACAATAAAGCAACCCTAAAACAAAGCAACCTCTCATCCCTTGAAAAATGAAATCCATCTCAGTAAAAACAACAAACCGACAACGATTTGAACCCACAAATATTTCTAACCCAAACAAATGTGTGTATGAGTTGAAAATATGAGGAGAAACTCTCAAAGATTTGTATGAAAGTTTAGAGAGAGAAAGAGAAAAGAAAATGTTGGCCGTGATTTTGATATCTAAAAAAAACCCTTGAAACGAAATGGACGATCGTAAGGTTTTTATATCAAACCAAAAGAGGGGCAATGGTTCATAAATAGAAAACCACCAAACGAAGGGTAAGAACTCCATATCCCCTATGCAGCTGGGGACAAAACAGTCCACTTAAAACCCTAAGGGTACCAGTGTAAAAGACCTTAGAGGATAAGGGATAAAAATGGAAAAATAAGGATCACAACGGTTGAATGCAGCTGGCACCACACGTGGTCAACTCGTGTGGAAAACGCAACCAGCACCCATTGGCCCAAGAAACATCACACGGATCATACCAACAAACATACCAAGGTTTCATCTTAGCTATTAACAAAAAACAAATCACAGCCCTTGATTTTGTTTAAACCTTTTAATAAACAAAAACTGTTTTCTTGTTTATTTAAAGAAATGATTAAACATATTGAATAAACAAATGAAAAAAATTTAAAATACATAAAAAAAATTAAAGTAGTAAAATATAATATATCTAAATGGCACACACAAAATGTTGTAGGAAAAAGAAGTCTCAAAATTGAGACAAAAAAGATAAGGGACAATTTCAATCTCCCCCTTTGGCCAATTTTGAGACAAACAAAACTTTGAGACAAAATACATAACACAACTAACAACATTTTGAGTCCTATTCAAATACATAGCTTTACTAACTACATTTTGAGTCCTATTCAAATACATAACTCAATTAACAACATATATCCTAAAAGACCATACAACACAAAGACACAAAGTGGTCTCAAATTCTCCCCCTATTTGTCTCAAAGGGACAAAGGGAGGAAACCAAAATCAAATTAGGTTGGAAACTCTCACACACCAATTGACATTCGCAGAGTTTCAAATCTATGATTATCTAATGGTTTTTTAAACAAATCAACAAGTTGGTCTTTAGTGTTTAAATACTCTATGCAGATTTCCTTTTTCTCAACGATTTCCCTAATAAAATGTTCACGCATTTTAATATGTTTTGTACGTGAGTGAAAAATGGGATTTTTCGAAATACTAATAGCACTTTGATTATCACATAATATGATAGCACTTGGTTCATTTATTCCATAATCGTTTAACATTTGTTTGATCCACAAAAGCTGAGTACAACAACTACCGGCAACAATGTAATCGGTTTCGGCGGAGGAAAGAGACACACAATTATGATTTTTAGATGGCCAATAGACTAGGTTGTGTCCTAAGTAAAAGAAACCACCAGAAGTGCTTTTACTATCATCGGCACACCCATCCCAATCAGCATACGTATACCCAATTATTTTAGAATTTTCGTCATAAGTATACATAATACCAAAACTTAGAGTACCACTAATGTATTTTGGTATGCGCTTAACCGCAAGTAAGTGACATTCTTTCGGTTCACATTGATATCTAGCACGCACACACACACACACACACACACACTATGCATTATATCAGGTCTACTAGCAGTTAAATATAGAAGGCTACCAATCATGCTACGATAAAGTGTAACTTTAATCTTTTTACCCGATAAATCTTTGGAAAGCTTAGTGGTGGAACTCATAGGTGTCCTAGCAGTTTTTGCATTTGTTAGCCCAAAACGCTTGACTAATTCAGTTGCATATTTAGTTTGGGATATAAAAATGCAATCCGATTTTTGTGAAACTTGTAAACCCAAGAAAAATTGTAACTCACCCATCATAGACATTTGAAATTCAGATTTCAAAATGTTAGCAAAGGTTTCAGCTTCTTGAGGAGATGTAGACGCAAAAACAATGTCATCAACAAATATTTGAGAAATAAGCAAACAATTTATATTTATTTTAACAAACATTGTTAGGTCTACTCCCCCTCGAATGAAACCGTGGGCTAAAAGAAAAGATGTAAGTCGTTCATACCAAGCACGAGGGGCTTGCTTAATACCATAAAGAGCTTTCTTTAGTCTAAAAACATGATCCAAAAGAAAAGGATCAACAAAACCCTCAGGTTGTTCAACATACACTTCTTCATTTAAAAATCCATTTAAAAAAGCAGATTTTACGTCCATTTGGTATAACTTAAATTTTAAATGACAAGAAACCGCAAGTAAAAGTCTAATAGACTATATTCTAGCAACCGGGGCAAATGTCTCATCAACATCAATCCCATCAATTTGAGAGTCCCCTTAGGCTATTAGTCTAGCTTTATTACGCAAAATATTACCGGTTTCATCTCATTTATTTTTAAAAAACCACTTAGTTCCAATGACATTAGTATGAGAAGGACGAGGAACTAAAAACCACACATCATGGATCTTAAATTGACCCAGCTCTTCATGTATAGCAAGAAGCCAAGATTCATCAATAAGGGCATCTTTTATAATCTTAGGTTCAACTAAGGATACAAAAGAAGACATTAAGCTCTAGTCTTAACAGGTTCCTTAACATTACCCAAAATGTTCTTTTCAGGATGATTAGATCTAACCCAATTAGGAGCATCCAAGTCTCCCGGGGGAAGGGGTCCGGGTCACTATCCGTTGACTGTTTTGGCAAATCATTTGAGGGGATGTTTTCAACGGGTAATGATTTCGGGCTATCTTCCACCAAAGGGGAAACACAATCATTTATCACAACATTAATAGATTCTATTATAGATTTACTTTTCAAATAATAGACTCTATAAACCCGACTATTTTGGGAGTATCCTAAAAAAACAACCTTGTCTCCTCTTGTGTCAAATTTAGACAAGTGTTCACGATCCTTACACACATAACACTCACTACCAAAAACCGTAAAGTACTTCAAATTGGGTTGTCTACCATACCATAATTCATAGGGTATTTGTTTAGAATTTTTCCTTAAATGAACCCTATTAATTATGTGACAAGCTGTTTGAGTAGCTTCAACCCAAAAATATTTTGGCAAGTTCTTAGCATGAATCAAAACACGGGCCATTTCTTGAATGGTTCGATTTTTTCTTTCAATAATGCCATTTTATTGGGGTGTCTTAGGAGCACTAAATTCATGTTGATACACATTCCCAATACAATAGTCAATGATACTCGCGTCTTTAAATTCCCCACCCCTATCACTACGAATACGAGTGACTTGAGTATCTTTCTATTTTCGATTTTTAGCAGAATTTTCAAAAAATGATTAAAAGTGTCTGATTTTTCTTTCATAAACGCAACCTAAGTAAATCTAGTAAAGTCATCAACTATAACAAGAATATAGGAATTAACCTATAAACTAATTATCCTAGAAGGACCCATTAAATCCATATGTAACAATTTCAAAGGGTGAGAGGTAAAAAGTTTAGTTACTTTCTTACGAGGTGTCTTATAAATTTTACCAATCTAACACGGACTACAAATAGAGTGTTTAACTTTAGTTATTTTGGGTACACCACGAATAATATTTTGACTAGTTAATTTAGACAAACTGTCATAATTTAGATAGCCTAAACGTTTATGCCATAAGTCTAAATCACTCATTCTGGAAGATAAAAATTTTTCAGAATCATGTTCATGTTTAACAGCATAGCAATTGTCTGGAGTCCTAGTACCACACAAAATAAGTTTCCCATTGGGGTCTAAAATTTTACAATCAAATTACGTGAAATTAACAGCATGATCGTTCACACAAAACTGACTAATACACAATAGATTTACTTTTAAACCATCAACGAGTAAAACGTCCTCCAAGTTAGGGAGTCCATCTGCCTTAATCGACCCTTTGCCTATGATGTGGGACATCTTTCCATCACCAAAAGTTACAACACCACCAACAAAAGATTTTAAGGTGATAAGCTTGGATTCGTCCCCCTTCATATGCCTAGAGCAACCAAAATCTAAATACCATTGAGAATTTTTATTACGAGCATTTAGTGCCGATAAAACAACATTGCATCTCAGTAAGTCATTTGATTCGAATTTTTTAACCCATTCAGCCTTAGTTTTCTCAAAAATAATTTTAGTTTGATTGGGCTTCATGTTGGACAGACTAGGCTTCCTAAAAAAATCAATTTTACCATTAAAGCGAACTGGCTTGTTTTGAGCTTGTAATTTTTTATAACAGAAATTAGTCAAGTGACCATTTTTGTGACACAAATCACGATGGAAAAATTTCCTATAGACAGGTCTCGTCAAGACAACATATTTGTGGGCTGGTCTAGAATTGACCATATTTGCCTATATAAAAAAAGTGTTCTAAATGCCCAAATTTAGAGCAGTATCCACATTGGAAAGTAAGCTTAGTGGTTTGAAACTTCTTTCCACTTTCAGTTTGCCTAAAATTGCCTAAATTATGTCCACTCTATCCTAACTTCTTAAAACATAATTTTTTCAAATGTCTAGTTCTGTGACAAAAAGTGCATTTAGAGACAGGTTTAAAAGATGTAGAACAACCTTCACTTTTCATATGTTTGTAATACAACCTTATTTCATTAGACTCATGAAAATTTTCTTTTGAAATGACGAAATTAGTGACATCAAATTCTTCCCCTTCAAAACCAAGTCCCTTTGTAGGAACAAAATTAAAATTAGAATTTATAGGATCATAGCGCATATTTTTATTAATAGTTTTGACAGCAAACCCGGAATTCCAATAACTATTTAACTTTTTGGAGGTGATCTCTAGTTCCTTTTTACATTCATCATATTTATTCAAAACACCCTTAAGTTCAAT
Source organism: Sambucus nigra (assembly GCA_949130495.1). NCBI lineage: Eukaryota > Viridiplantae > Streptophyta > Magnoliopsida > Dipsacales > Adoxaceae > Sambucus > Sambucus nigra. The sequence continues at coordinate 472,653,143 of OX422211.1, read as the reverse complement.
TTGAGACTCATCATATTTAAACACAATTTTCTTATTTTTAGTCTCAAGATTGTGATTTAAATCAGTTAGCATAGCAGTCCTCTTTTCAAGTACAACAACATCAGTTTTCAATTCTTCAATGTGAAAAGCGGATTCTTCACACATAATTTTGATTTGACTATTTAAAGCATTAATTTTTGCTAATAACCTAGCATTCTCTTCACTTAAGTGTGTGCTGTCATCAATTGTGTCATTTTCAGCATTATCACACACATCTTTTTCAACATTTTCAACAACCTCTAACAAATCAGATTCATCCAAATCAGCATAAATATTTCCAATATCAAAAAGAGATGCCGTGACAGTTGGGTGATTTTGAGCAGGAAAGGTGCGAGATAAATTCACAAAATCTAAGTCACAAGTATCATCACACAAATCATAAATATCTGATAAACTAGATATGGTATCTAATATGTCCTCCGATATCATAGTACAAGCAGAAGTAAATGCCATAAGGTTATCAAAAGTTTCTTCATTATCACTATCGGATATGTCATCCCAAGTTTTAGACAAATGTGCCTTATTTAAAGGTTCCCATTCAGATTTAGAAAAACTATCGGCATAGTGACCATATTCATTGCACTTACGGCACTAAATGTGGCTCAAATCCTTCTTAGGTCCAGATTTTTCAAAACTTTTCTTCTCAAAATATTTTTCATGGGGTCTATTAGAATAACTAGACTGACCTTGTTTTAAAGCATATTTATTCCTATACTTCACAAATTTCTTATAGTGCTTAGACAAGAGTGCAAGTTCATTATCCAAAGATTCCAAAGAAATTTCAGATTCGGTTAAATTGGACAAAGAGGATACAAAAGCCAAACTACTTTCACTACTAGTTCTAAAATTAAGCACATTTTGAGTTTCAGTATGTGCAGGTTCTTTACCGCTTTGCTCATTTCTTAAGGTATTTTGATATTCAAAAGTCTTAAGTTTACTACGCAAGAGATGAGATGTGTAATTTCCAAATTATCAGCAATAGTATGAGTAATTAAATCAAAACTCTTAGGGAGAGATCTAAGAATTTTATCACAAATTTCAGAATCAGCATAAATAACACCATTAACATGTGACTGATTTACGACATCTTGCAATTTCAAATAAAAATCATCAAACTTCTCATTATCTTTCATCTAGAGAGAATCATAAAGCCTAACTAGCATTTGGGACTTAACCCTTTTAACTCTAGAGTCTCCTTCATGGATTATCATTAAAATGTCCCAAGCCTCTTTAGATGTAGTGCAGGCTCAAATTCTTAAAAATTCAGTTACACCCATCACTTGAAAATTTGGCATTTTTGCCTTTGTGGTTATACTGTGAACTAATCTTTTCTTCTTTAGTCCATTTAGAAAAAAGGTTTTCAAACAAATATTTCAGCATCATCATCACTAGGTTTAGTAGGTGCAGAAAAACCATTTTCAACTGTTTCCCATACCTCATCTCCCAAATATTGGAGGTGTGCAACCATTCTTACTTTTCAATAAGCAAAGTTGTCACCATCAAACACGGGAGGATGTACGGAAGACCCATTATGGTCACCTATAATAAAAAAGTTGATTAATTGAAAACAAATAATTCAGAATCTTTGCGGAATAAAACTTTTAAAAAGTGACTCCTGAAGCTCTGACACCACTTGAAATAACATAAACACTTAACGTGTTTTAGTTAATAAATAAAATTCCAACTCTTTTAATATTTAATTTAAAAAAAACTTGATCGAAATCGTTGTAAGCACCCACACAAATAAAGATAGATTTGGAATGATGCTGCTAAAATAAATATAATCAGAATGGGATAAGGAAAGGTAGATAGTAACACAGTATTTGTTCTCGAGGAACCCACCGTGGTGGTAAACCTCGTGTCCTTAGTTCCAGGACAACACATGCACCCAAGTCCACTATTACCAATTAAGAGTTACAGATTACAGTCCTCCAAGTATACCACGAATTAACCTAAGCAAATACACACCTGTACAAACCAACCTAGTCTAAAATAACCCCACCTGACTGAAAATCAGTCAACCTAATAACACCCCGGTAATAGTGACTACAACACACGCACAACAACACACTCTATCCCGAGATCACGTGAAGTTATGCAACACACAGATTTTAATTTATAAAGTTTGATTTAGTCAAATCATAAAATTATTTTATTTATAAAAGATGACTAAACACACAAGAGTTTAAGTCTACTTTTACTAGCAAAAAAAAAAAATTACCAATCAAGGACTAATTGAGAGGTAAGGTTATAGATTCAACCACACACTAACAAATGGGTTTTTGCACAAGCCAAACCAAACACCAATTAATTCTGATTTTAAAAAAATGTTTTAAACAGTTTAAAACAAAGTCAAGTTACTCACACGTGATCTACACAATCTAAGATACACAAACTAGAAAGGTACACAAGTGAGACTAAACTAAGTAAAAACAACAAGATTAACAAGAGTTTAAGTTGAATTAAACACAAGTTAATTATGAGTTAAACTAGTTTAAAGTGAGGTAAGTTAAGTCCAGAAACAAAACAGATAACAACACTAAGTCTTTGGTTCGAGTTAAATCTGTGAGTTAAAGTCCGAGTAAAATCAGTGAGTTAAAGTTCGAGTTACACCAGCGAGTTAAAGTCCGAGTTACACTGTGTTTGAATCAGGAAACCATACAACAATAAATCTACACCAAAATATTACCACACCACAACAATATATATATAAATTAAAATCTGTGTATGAGTTGAAAAATGAAATCGATCTCAGTAAAAACAACAAACCCACAACGATTTCGAACCCACAAATATTTCGAACCCAAACAAATGTGTGTATGACTTGAAAATATGAGGAGAAACTCTCCAAGATTTGTATGAAAGTTTAGAGAGAGAAATAGAAAAGAAAATGTTGGCCGTGATTTTGATATCTAAAAAAAAATCTTGAAACGAAATGGACGATCGTAAGGTTTTTATATCAAACCAAAAGAGGGGCAATGGTTCGTAAATAAAAAACCACCAAACGAAGGGTAAGAACGCCATATCCCCTATACAGCTGGGGACAAAACAATCCACTTAAAACCCTAAGGATACCAGCGTAAAAGACCTTAGAGGATAAGTGATAAAAATCGAAAAAACAAGGATCTCAATGGATGAATGCAGCTAGCACCACACGTGGTCAACGCGTGTGGAAAATGCAACCAACACCCATTGGCCCAAGAAACATCACACGGATCATCCCAACAAACACACTTAGATTACATCTTAGCCATTAACAAAAAACAAATCACAGCCCTTGATTTTTGTTTAAACCTTTTAATGAACAAAAATTGGTTTCTTGTTTATTTTAAGAAATGTTTAAACATATTGAATAAACAAATGAAAAAATTTAAAATACAAAAAATAAATAAATTAAAGTTGTAAAATATAATATTTCTAAAGGGTACGCACAAAATGTTGTAGGAAAAAGAAGTCACAAAATTGAGACAAAAAATATAAGGGACAATTTCACACTAATGATATATAATCTGATATACAAAGATGTTAAAAAAAGAATCTTAATGAGATATAGACCATGTACATACACTGATTGGATAATATAGTTTATAGTTTATCAGTTTATGTTTACAAGGACTGCATCTCCGAACAAGTATAATTAAAGGAATTATATATATATATATATATGTGTGTGTGTGTGTGCGTGATAAACAAAAAAACAGTATATATAATTATGAACGGTATAAAAAAAACTGAACCTAATATTATATATATATTAGGGGATAACAGATATACAAACATGTTCAATTCGAAAGACCCGAGATATAGTACATAAATCTTATCCAAGGAGTGCAATGCGGGGCCCAAGACCTGCCAAGTCTTACACTCCATTTGACAGGAGAATCTCAGTGATAACTCTTAATTTGTGCATTCCTTCAGATATGTATTTGGAATGTCGCTGCGGTCAAACTTCGAGTATCAAAATTCCTAGAATCACCTACAAAACTTGTTAAAAATTCAGTATCGTGACAAATTCGGGTATCAATCCAATTTCTAGCGTTGAAACTGTTATCGTGAAAACTTGCAATTCTAATTTTTATGAAAAATATTTTTTTGTTTTTAATTTTAATTTTTATATTTTAAAAATAATTTTCAAGGGAGGAAACGACAATTTATGCAACTAAAATGATTATGAAAATTTAGAAAGTAATCTAGTTTAGAATTTATGAGAAAAAAATAGGTGGGATTACATTAGGGGTGGCAATTTTAGAAACGACACGGAACGACACGAAATTGACCCAAAATTGACATGATATTTCGTGTTCGTGTCGTGTCGTGTTTTTTTGACACGAAGTCGTGTCGTGTCGTGTTCGTGTCTTAATTATGAGTCGTGCCGTGTTATCGTGTTTTTTAGGCCTAAAATTTAAGAAATTATGGTTGTCGTGTCGTGTCGTGCCGTGTTATTTCTTATTCGGGTCGTGTTCGTGTCAGCTAAAGAAAACACGAATTCGTGTCGTGTCGTGTTCGTGTCCGAAAAAACCTTGTCGGGTCGGGTCAAAACACGACCCACTGACCCGAATTGACACCCCTAGATTACACCGCGTAGTTAAATCAATGTAATGTCCTAATTATTCAATTGAATAGTTCGAAATAATATTGAATTTAAAATTTAACTCTCGTCACAATCCTAAGTTCAATTTTATCTTTTTCAGCAATTAAATCTGGAATAATCACAACATAAAAAAATAAGATTCATACTCATTTCAAAAAAATATCCGCTAAGATTAATTTATTAAAGTTTGTATGAATCTTTGAATTGCATACACATAATTAAAATTTATATTTAAGAATAATACTTATCTCTAAGTGAAATTCAAAAATCAAATATTAATTTTTACCATTAATTTATTTACTCTCGTTACATAAATTAATGTGTGATTTTTTCCAATTTAATTAGCCTAGAACGCATCAACGAACAATTATTCAAATAAAACAACTCAACATACGCGTTTCATCCCACCCCTTGAATGGAGTGTTTAGCCAGACATAATTAAAATTTCAGCACAAACACAATTAACAAACAAGAAACTTAAGAGAAAGAGAAAGAAATAGGATACACAATAATTTCTTGTGTCAACTGTGTGCATGAACACGCGTCCTAAACTCGTCACAAAATCTGACTGGATTACAAAACTGAAAATAAAAAAATGAATTTACAAATTTTTCTAAACCTAAAACTATATTTTTTCTTTTTTTTTCTGACTATTTTTCTACCCTCTTATTTTTTTCTTTTTCTGTCTCTCACGTCCTCTCTCTGTGTCTTCCTCTTTTTTTTTTGGTGCTGAGAGAGCCCTCTTAAATGAGATGCCCCTCCTTCTTTTCGAAGTCCACGAGTTGATTTGGATGGAGAGATTTTTATGGGATTTAAATGTTGCCAAATCAGAAGTTAAAATTTAGCTTTGATTTGCACGTGGCTTTGGTGGAAAATTTCGATTTTAAAGGGATTTGGGTTTGAATATGGGCTGGTCCGATTTGGTAGGGGGTTTGATGGGTTTCCGGTAAGGGCGTGGGTTTGGGGTAGCTGGAGGTCGGGATCGGGTTTGGCCCGGATCACGGTTTGGTTCTGGCGCGGATCTGGGGTTAGCAGGTGGGTCTCGGGGAGCTCGGGTTCGGTTAGGAGAAAAGTGGGTCGCGGTTTTCGGGTGTTGGGTTTTAGGTTCTCGTCGGGTTTGGTTCAACTACTGGTTTTGGTATGGTCCCAGGTTGGAAGTTGGATCGGTGGTTTTGGGTCTCGATTAAAGGGGTTATGAGGGCAGTGGGTTTTGTTCTGGTGTGGCTGCCCGATTTAGAAGTCGACAAGGGTAGGTCTAGGAAGTGGGTTTGAAATGGTGGAGGTGAGAGAAAGTTGATGGGTGGAAGATGATGAGGACTTAGTTAGTGTGTGGTTGGGTGTATAGGAAGTAGGGTGAGGGTGAAGGTTTGTTAGGGTGTAGGTGTGTGTAGGTTAATTTAGACGTGTGAGTGTGTATGGAATAGTTAATGTGTGTGTTTAATTTGTACCCCTAAAAAAATGACACTAAAAAAAAAACTAGAACTAAAATGAAAAATAAAAATCTAGAAATAAAACTCTAATTTATTACCAAGAGACTAAAAAAAGAAAAAGAAATAATAATAAATAAATAAAACTCTATAAAAACTAAAAAACTAAAAATCCTAACTAAATAAATTAAAACTAAATAAAATAAATTCCTAAAAGCTAATCCTAAGAAAAATAAAATTAAATAAAGATTATAAATTAAAAACTAATAAAAGTCAAAATAAAGAAATAGAAAAATAGAAAATAAATCCTGGAAAATTCTAAATAAATCTAAATAAATCTTAAAAATAAAATGAATAAAAATAAAAATCTAGAAAAATAATAAAGGTACAAACTCAACACACACGGGGCTCGAGGAATGGTCTGGGCTCGGTTTAGGTTTAGGTTAAGGTTACGGGACTGTTTTGGGGCATCAGAACACATCGGAGCAAGCTCAGAATGGACTTCTCACTTCACGGTTTCTTTGGATTTCTTCGATGCACGCTTTTGACCGCTTTTGCGTCGCAATTGACTGGATTTAACATTATTTAACCATGCGATTGTGTATTAACCTGGCAAATGATAAAAAACGAACATAAGGCCAATTTTAATTAAAATGAGTGACTAAAATGTATCTATTTGGGGTATAGAATATACACTTTTGGGTACTTATCACACCACCCCCAAACAAAAAATTGCTAGTCCTCGAGCAAAAATTAGAGAGAAAATAGAGATAAGTAACCAAAAGTGTGCCATTTTCGCAGGCACTGGCGATTTCACTTAGCATGTGCAACAAACCGTTAAACCTATAGGTTGCCCTACAGGACGAGTGGTGTCTTGTGAGGGTTTGCAGTGAATATACCCACAAAATTCAAAACTTATTTAGATGCAGTTTTTTATTTGATGATGAAATGCTATACAACCCGACTTAAAGGACGTCAAGGAACACCGTATTCAACTATCAAAGTGAGGTATAAAAATTACTTAATACCGAAAAGCGTAATCCTTCCTAAAACTTAGCATGTGTTAATGTGAAACAATCTTAAGTGTCATTAGAGTAATTCTTAGATCACCTATATAGGATCAACGCTTCGACTCCAATTCTCACTGGATATATCTCTCTGAATCGAACTCTCTGAGAATTGGGTAAGTGTATCTCTCTAGTGTGTGAGGATGTAAGTAAATGTAAAAAAAATTCAAACGTCTCACACACTTTATAAGAAAGGACGGATATATGAAAAAATCTGATCTCATGAAGGAATGCTAACCACTATGTCGAGAATGTCGAGTTATTCAGAATATAATATTTTCATTTGCCCGAACACTTTACCAAGGGTGAAAATGGAGTTTATGTAAGGTACGAAGGAAAAATGGAGAAGATGAACGATATGATGGAAATGTTTTGAGAAGAGTGTGACACAAGAATAACTAATGTCTTCATTTTTCGAATTTTTTGATCGCATGCTTTCTTTTTCTTCTTTTATATTTTTTTTTGCTACTTTTTTCTATTTTTTTTTTATTGCGATGCATTTTTCTTTTCATAACACAAATGAAGACAATTTACATTAATAATTTCAAACACTCTTTTTCTCAAAAATGATGGTAGTGATGGGAAATGACATATTGATAGTATCTGGGATATATAGATAAGGGTAATATGGAAAATGATAATGGGTGAATGATAATGTGATAGGGAAATCGGTAAGTGTATGGAAAAATCGGTTTAGTGCTCGGGACAAACTACAAGATACATGTTTCTTACAACTCGAAAGTAATTTCATTCTCAGTGATTAAGCCAAATTTGAAAAAATAATGAGATCATGCAACGACTAAATGTAGTACCCAAAGAAGGTTGAGTCAACTTATGACTCAGAGTTATGTAAAAACCCTCAAAAAGGTGAAACGCTCAAATCTCATGGGTTTTAAGTCTCCACTAGTGATCTTTTAAGGCTCTCTTGAGAATATAGTTACTCTTCACTTTTGATTATAGACATGATAGTGCAAATTGCCGAGTTTAGGAATTCATAGTGCAAATACGCTTTTTAGAGGTATTAATTAATTTAAGGTAAAAAGCGTAAGTTTTGGGTCAAACACAGGTATTCCGAGATTTCTAAAAGAGGGATGATAGATAATTTCATGTCATAAAAAATAAATTTAACTGCACAAAAAGTTTAAAATTACTTGTTTCTGAATTTTTTTCAAATGAGGTACGATTTTGATAAATTTCCAACCCCCAAACAAAAGAGAACATCGTCCTCAATGTTTAAAACCATATATAAAAATGAAAGGCACAAGGGAGGAAATATAGTACCATAATGAACCACTAGTGAAATGTACCGCACTCGGGAGCATAGATGAAACCTTAAGAACAGAGGCGATACAAAAGTATGCACAGTTATATAAAGCATGTGAAAATCATTGGGTGGTGTGAAACACCACCCCCAAACAGGATGAAACTCATACTCAGAAATAATGAACGACGGACTGCCTCCTGGTAGTGCTAAGTTTAACATCTTCAGCCAGACCGAACCAATCTCACCATAAAGATAAGATCTATGAAAGTGCAGGGTGATAAAAAAATGGGTGATGATGATCACCCCCAAACAAGACTGAACAGTCAGTCTTCATAAATGGGGTCAACAAGGTTAATTTCTTCAATGTGAGAGGGGCCAAGCTCTAAGAAAGGCTTCAATCGTTGACCGTTGACCTGAAATAGGCTACCATCCTTAGGATTTTGAACTGTGATGGCACCATAGGGAGTAACAGATTCAACACAAAGGGTCCAGACCAACGCGTTTTTAACTTCCCGAGAAAGAGATGAAGACAAGAGTTATATAACAACACTTTCTGACCAGGGTGGAATTCTTTGCGGAGGATGCTTTGGTCATGAATCCACTTCATTTTGTCCTTGTACTTCTTGGACAAATCATAGCATCATGCCGTATCGCCTCTAATTCATTAAGTTGGAGCTTGCGATGAATACCAGCCTCATCGATATCAAAATTAAGGGCTTTAACATCCCAATAAGCATGATGTTCAAGCTCGATAGGTAAGTGGCATGGTTTACCAAAGACCAAGCTATAAGGAGACATGCCATTCGGAGTCTTAAAAGCAGTACGGTATGCCCACAAAGAATCATTCAAGCGTAAGGACCAGTCTTTCCTATTAGGATGAACTATTTTTTCTAAGATTTGCTTGATTTCGTGGTTGGAAACTTCAACTTAACCACTAGTCCGAGGGTGGTAAGAGAGACCAACTTTTTGGGTAACACCATGCTTTTTGACGAGATATTCAAAGACTCGATTACATAAATGTTTACCCCCATCACTAATGATAGCTTTGGGAGTTCCAAAATGTGTGAAGACAAACTCCTTAAGAAACGTGACCACAATGCGATGGTCATTGGTGCGGTAAGCTATGGCTTCAATCCATTTGGAAACATAATCAACCGCAACTAGTATATATTAGAAGCCATGAGATGAGGGAAAATGACCCATGAAATCAATGCCCCATACATAAAAGATTTCGACGTTGAGAATGGGTGTGAGGGGCATCATGTGACGACGAGAGATACGCCCAGATTGTTGGCATTTGGCACAAGCCTGACAGTAGTGGTGGGCATCACGAAAAAGAGTGGGACAGTAGAAATCACTTTGCAAAATTTTTGTGGCGGTTTTCTTGGAGTTAAAATGGCCACTACAGGCACCATCGTGATAAAAGAAGAGTATACTTGCCTGTTCATGGTCAGGAACACAGTGACGAATGACTTGATCTGGGTAATACTTAAAAATGAAGGGATCATCCCAAGAGTAAAATTTCACTGTGCCATGAACTTAGAACGCTCTTATTTCGACCAATGATTAGGCAGTTGGTCGGTAACAAGGAAATTAATGATATCAGCATACCAAGGAGAAGTGGTAATAGCAAAAAGTTGCTCATCGAGAAATGTTTTAGAAATAGGGATTGGATCAGATGTAGACGTAACAGTTAGGCGGGAGAGATGGTCTGCAACCAAATTTTTGCACCATTAATTATAGCGAATGTCGAGGTCAAACTCTTAGAGTAATAGAATCCACCGTATCAAACATGGCTTAGAATCCTTCTTCTGAAGAAGGTGCCTCAGGGCGACGTGGTCAGTGTGAACGATGATAGGTGAACCAATGAAATAAGATCGAAACTTATCGAGTGCAAAGACGACAGCTAGAAACTCCTTTTCGGTGGTCGTGTAATGAAGTTGATCGTCATGGAGGGTTCTGTTAGCATAATAAATAACGTGCTGGCACTTATCAACCCGTTGACCAAGTACAACATCTAGAGAAAAATCAGATGTGTCACATATGAGCTCAAATGTTAAAGACCAATTAGGAGGCTGAATGATAGGAGCAAAAGTGAGCTCGGCTTTAAGGCGCTCAAAAGAAGCAACACATGCGTCATCAAGGACAAAGGGAACATCTTTGGATAAAAGGGTGGTTAAAGGTCGAGCGATTTTAGAAAAGTCCTTGATGAAACGACGGTAGAAGCCCCCATGTCCTAAGAAGGAGCGAATGTACTTAACAGATTTAGGAATGGGAAGTGAGGAAATTATGTCAACTTTTACTTTGTCTACTTCAATACCGTCGTGAGAGACTACATGACCTAAAACAATCCCCATTTTGACCATGAAATGACATTTTTCCCAATTGAGGACCAATTTCTTTTCTTGACAACGTTTGAGTACCATAGTGAGGTGAGAAAGGCATTGCTCGTAGGAAGAACCAAATACAGAAAAATCATCCATAAAGATTTCGAGAAAACGTTCTACCATATCGCTAAAAATGCTAATCATACACCATTGAAACGTCGCAGGTGCATTGCAAAGGCCAAAGGGCATGCGAGAGTAGGCAAAAGTGCCAAAGGGACACGTGAATGGAGTTTTCTCTGGTCTTCAGGGGCAATTGGAATTTGGTTATATCCTGAATAGCCGTCAACGAAGCAGTAATACTTATGACCAGCTAACTGTTCGAGCATTTGGTAAATATAGGGAAGAGGAAAATGGTCCTTACGAGTGACCGCATTTAGCTTTCGATAGTCAATACAAATACGCCAGCCCATTTGCGTACGGGTGGGAACAATCTCATTGTCACTATTTTTGATGACGGTGACATCAGACTTTTTTGGTACGACATGAATGGGACTGACCCACTGACTGTCTGAGATAGGGTAGATAATACCAGCATCGAGCAATTTTAAAATTTTAGCGCGCACGACTTCTTTCATAATAGGGTTGAGTCGACGTTGGGGTTCACAAGAAGTCTTGGCGTGCTCCTCTAAATGAATGCGATGACTATAAACATTAGGGTTCACACCGTGAATGTCTGAAATGGTCCATCCGATAGCAGTGCTATGCTGAGTAAGGGTGTGGACTAATTGCTCTTCTTGTGCAGGGGTCAATTCGAAAGCAATGATGACAGGGTGATGGTTATTGGGGCCTAAGAAAGTATATTTCAACTCGAGAGGTAAGGGATTAAGCTCCAAACTAGTAGGTGGCGCAGGAGTGACATCAGACTCATACGCAGAAACAGAGTTTGGAGAACTATCAGTGCATAAAGTGAAGGAATCTGAAGTGGCCGGGAGTTCAGAAGGTGGAACAGGGTGATCTATAGAGTGAATAGTATCAACATAGAGGGGCTCAAAGGGAGGATCCCTAGAGGAAGTGTCCATTAGTGGAGTGGGATCTAGCAGGGCATTGAGTTTAAAGATGGAGGAATCAATGTCAAAATCGAATCCAAAATGAGCCAAACATTGTTGGAGAGGATCGGCAGGGTAAGTTTGGTCCAACATTTCATTAACTAAGGAATCAATCACACATACCTCATCAATAGAATCGAGATCAACCAATTTTTGCATAAGGTGGAATATATTGACTTCTACAGTCATGTTGTCAAAAGAGAGATTCATGGACCCGTCACGAGAATTGATGATGGCATTGGCAGTGGCTAGAAAGGGGCGACCCAATATGATAGGAGTATTGGTTGGGTTGGGCGCATGAGTGTCTAAGATGATGAAATCCACAAGATAGTAAAAGTCGAAAACTTTCACCAAAACGTCTTTAACGATACCTTTAGGTACTTTCACGAAACGATTAACAAGTTGAAGAGTAAATCGCGTAGGTTTCATATTTTGTAAACCTAATTCAAGGTAAAGGGAGTAAGGTAACAAATTAACACTAGCTCCAAGATCAAGTAAAGCACTAGTAGTGGACTTATCACGTAACATGCAAGAGACAGTTGGACGACCAGGGTTTTTATACTTCACAACACCAATATTATGGAGAAGGGACATCGCCTGCTCAGTGAGGAAAGCATCTTGCGGAACATTGGTCCTACGCTTAACAGTGCACAAGTCCTTCAAAAATTTGGCATATGAGGGGACTTGTTGAATCGCGGTGAGGAAGGGAATGTTAATGTGAACATTTTGAAAGACTTTCTTAGTAGGACCCAACCGATGAGGGAAGGGTTCTTTGGGCACATAAACAGAGGTGGGCTCGGGAGGATTAGACTAAGTGTGAGATAGGGATTTAGATGGTGGGGTAACCTTAGGGATAGGCTCTAAAGGTGGGATGGTCGGGTGTGGGACATCAGTGGGATCATGAACACCATTATCAACTTGTTTTCCCGAGCGAAGAGTAGACACCGCTTTCATATCCACTTGGTAATTGGGTGGATTGGAAGTGGAACCAACCTCATAGGCCGAGTCTTTGCTATTCCCCTTAGGGTTAGTAATGGGTTGACTGGGAAAATGACCTTTCTCTCGCTTAGACTCGAATTGGTTGAAACGCTGCTCAAGCCGTTGGAGAGCTTGAGTCTGAGTGGTCATAAACTGAGTGAGGAGATTCTCGAGAGAAGAGGTGGAGGAATTTGGCGGAGGGGCATAAGATGGTTGGGGAACCAACTCGCGCTGAGAATTAAGCGGTTGTGAATACTCAAAGGGAGGAGGGGGAGCAGGAATAAGCTGATTATTATTATTTGAATGTCCGCCGTAGCGGACAAAGGAAGATGAAAAGCGCGATTGATGGTAAGGAGCAGACTGATGCGGGGCAAGAGGGCGAGGTTGCCTTTGTGGGTTGTGTGGAAACTCAGGGGGACCACCAACATGTTGTTGTGGTTGGGAAGGAGCGAAGTTGTGGTCGTACTTATAAGAGAAATATGGGTGATTCCTATTGTTAGGATTGTAAGTAAACGACGGGGGAACGGGTTTCCTAGTGGTATCAAAGGCACATGCTTGGTCCATGGTGGGTTCAGGATAATCTTACAGGAGGGGGCACAAATGGGCTAAATGATCTCGACTTAAGCAGACACCGCAAGATGAAGGACTAGAATCGTTAACAATCATTGCTTATTTAGAAAGTGTAACATTTTATTGCATAGTACAACTGAGAGCGTTAACGGTTTTAGTTAAAGAGTGTAAGATTTGTAGCAAAGTTTTAAAATCATGATCATTTTTTACCTCAGAAGTGTTCCCTACACATGGAGGGTCGGATATCGAAAATGCATTGTTACCCTCCCAATCTTGGGAGTCATCGCCTAATTCAAGGAGAAAATTAGAGGCGGTAGTGGGAGTCAAATGTGTAAGGACACAAATTTCCAATTGAGTCCTTTGTAGTTTTGGCTCAATTCCGGACAAAAACATTTGAGTCATAGGATAGAGTTAATTGATCATCCTTCAAGCCTATGACGTGTTTGTTGAAGACGTAGCAGTCAAAAGTATAAAACTTCAACAAATTGCCGAGTTTAATGTGCCTCGTTTCTACGTCATCAACATGGTTCCATTGCTCCTAAGGTATGAATGCATGTTAATATATATATAGGAGCTTGGAACATTTTATATTAGGTGAAATTTTATTTAAAACAGTTGTTTATTTTTCAGAAAGATTTTATTAAACTTTTATATAAAGTATATAAAGTTTCTGGGCAAAAATCGAATTTTTCAAACTTTTTGGAAGTTTGTTCGAAGTGTCGTTCGAACGAACCTGATGTTCGAACGAAACTTCCAACGAGATTTCTAACGAGTTCACACTGGAACCTCGTTAGAAGCCTCGTTTGAACGAGATTTGGCGGGAACAGGTATTTGGCAGTTTTGATCCACTTTTCCACTTGTTTTTCCCACTATCTTTTGACAGAAGTTCTTAAGTGCGAAAATGAAATTTTCTAACTTAACTTTTTCATTATCCTTTATCTCCTAGAGAGAGTTTTGAGAGAAAATTCTTCCAAGAAAAAGTTTATGTTTTGAGTGTCTAATTTTACAAGAATAAATCATTTAACACTCTAGTTTTTCACCCAAAGTTTGTTTATTCAAGTTCCATATATATATATATATCATTGCTTGGAGTGTTTGGCACCGGGTATTACTCTACCGTTGAAGAGTTGTTTGGCTTTGCTTCTACATCCCACAAAGAAGAAGAAGTTTGCGTTGATTTACCCACTTGGAGAAAGGCTCCTTATTCGGGTGACAGTGTCCATATAAAGTTCGATCGGTGGATTCGGAGACCGCGGTAGAGCTCCGTGGTTATTCGCTAGGCAGAGGTTGATACAAGAAGATGCGTCGGGGCTTGAGAGGGATCGAGTCGAGTGTTCTAAGTCATCTTGCTTGTATTTGTAAATTCCGTACTCAGTGGATTTGAGGCTAGGACCGTCCGAGATTTTTTCCCATTGTGAGTTTTTCCTCCTACATCGCAGCGTAGTGGATTAATTTTTTATTTTATCTTTTGCAAAATCACCTAGAACGCATGCTTAGGTAAAAAGATAAAATTGGTTTAATTTAATCACTACTTGTTTAATTTGGTGCAAATTAATATTGGGTAATGTTTATGTTAATTTAATTCAAGTCATTTAATTTAATTGATAAAATTGGTTTGGCCTAACTTGATTAAATTGCAAAATATGACTTAGGCAAATTTTCTAGGACTTGGGTTGAATTAATTGTGTTTAAGTGAAATTCAAATTGTGTGTGTATTAATCATATTTCACTCGTGTTTAATTTTAATTTGAAGTAAATTAAAATTTGTTGTTTTTTGTATGAACCATCACGCTTCCGCATATTTAGAAAAGGAAATAATTGATTTTGAAGTATAAGAATTTTAAATTGGGGGGTCTATTATTCCAACAAGTGGCATTAGAGCCGAAGCGCTAATTTATCGCGTCAAAGATCCGTTTTTCGGCTTATATAATTTTTGTTCTCCTTGCATTTTTAGGTGTTTCATATTTTTACTCACTCTCAATTTTTTTTTTGTATCACTCGATGGGACGTCTTAATGAAAATTTGTCCAGTTCTAATGATAATGAAGTTTTTGCTATTCGAGAGGAATTTAATGAGCTTAATAAGTGTAATGAAAAATTAAGATAATTAAATTTGAGATTTGCAAAAAGAATTAAATTTCTTGAAGATGCAAATTCTTGTTTTAAAGCTAAAGTTGAATTTTTGCAAACCTCGTTATCGTAAAAAGATATTTTTCGTGAAAAGCTCATGGACATAAATCACAATTATAATATTTTAGAAATGTCCAAGAAAGAGAGTGATTGTCGTGAAAAGACTCTTAGGGACATGTTTGCTCACATTGAGGGGGAGCGTGATAACTTTCTAGGTGTAATTGAAAATTAAAAAATTAGTCCCATAAATTTGAGGAGTCTAATTTATTACTTGAGTCCAAAATTTTAAAAATGGAAAATGATTTACAAAACTCGAGTAGTTGTGATAATGGTTCTAGCACATCTTGTTCAAATGCTTCCGTTGCTAAAGCTAAAACCATTGTTTGTTTTAGAGGGTCTACTTGATCCAAAGACTTTAGAAAAGGTCACACCTTAGGTAACATTTATCGTGTTTTCACATGCTTGCATTGTGGTAGGAAAGGTCACCTTAGGTCATTTTGTTTTGATCTTAAAAGAAGTCATAGGAAGTTTATATCTAGTAATTCATTTGTTTCCAAATCCCATCATTTTAAATATACATCTATATGGGTTCGGAAATCATTTTTAGACGCGCTAGATATTAGATTTGTTGATTCTCATTTGCTTTCACATGAAACTTCCCTTGCTAAATTTAAAGGTTGAATGTGTTAGTTTTATTTGCATACTTTAGCTTTTGTGCTTCATGCTATATCACCCATGCTAAATGTATGCTTGTTTAGTCATTTTCTAGTCATTGCTTTATTTCATATCCTAAGCTAAAAATCATGACTTGTTTATCTTTTGTATTTTATTTCTTTATTTTGTTTGCATTAAATGAAAAATACAAAAAGATATTTGTTTATCATTTGGATTTTTATCTCTTGGTAATTTAAGCTTAATGAAAAATTCAAATGATTTTTGTTTGTCTTTTGAGTATATATTTTTATTTTTGGTAAAAAATTTCAAAACTCAAAAAGATTTTATTTTGTGTGTATTTTAGTTTGACACACTTTTTGTGGCATACACTTGTGTTAGAATCCCATCTTTTTCGCTCCCATGTGGCTAGAACTTTTGGTTTAGATTGTCAATCCTTATTATGTTCTTTATCATGCTTACATGGAGTAGTTGGATTTTGTATTGTTTAAATGGATTCTATTTTTATATGCCTCTATTCACACATGCACAAGCTCGTTTGAAATTTAACTTCATATGTATATTTGAGCTTTGTGAGGTGTTCTCCTACCAATATTTTCATCTACATATTTGTGATCTAGGAGGACTAGTGCATGTCGAAATCCGTTGCACGTGAGATATGTGTGAGATATAAAAAATGATAAGTATAAATGTGCACGGGGAAGGGCTCCAAAAGGATTTATTATCCTTTGCGAATAGTAAGCCACCATTTGTTTGGACCTAAAAGAAATACGTGGTCCAAAGGCCTAAAAATAAGAATTATGGCATTAAAAAGAAAAATAATTGCCAAGGCCTATGTTTGATTGATATATTCATTCAAAATTAATATATGCTTATTGAGAGCGATTGGATGGTATATCAACGGTTTGCACAATGTCCGTTTATCCTAGTTGCGCTATCAATGTCATGACTCTATTGGTTTATAGAATCATCAGCATGCTAGACTTGTATGCATTGTGTATGTTTGTTCATTGAATTCAATCTATATTGTCACATGAGGTTATATTCAAATGTGATGAAGTTTGCAATCAATTGAGAACTTCGTGAACATGTTTTAAGTGATTGGGTCTAAATTTCATTGTTAATAGTTCACATCCCAACACTTTCGCTTCCATATGACACATTTTTACCATACGAATGTGAAAAGCTTATCTTGTTTTGTGTCATGTGTGTGTTTATATATATATGTGTGTTCTTATGCTTAGCTTGTATCTACTATGTATACATATATATGATATTTTATTTATGTCTTTGCCATGTTTTAGCTAGTCCATTTATGCTTCAATTCTTAATTGGTACCTTGTTTGTTGCGTTGTTTGTTTGATATCACATGCTTCGAATCTTATGTGTAATTTGGTATCTTTTGTTTTTTACATCATAGTTGGTATTCATTTGTTGGATTAGTTCTGGTTTTGTTGCCTATAAGCTTTAATGTTCTCATCACATTATGCATCATGTTTAAATTAGTTTTAGCCTTTGACTATTTCTGGACAAAAAGGGGGAGAATCATAGGGGGAGAAATGGTATCTAAACCTATTATAATCATATCTTAATTTGGGGGAGATTTATCTTAGGGGGAGACGTCTTTATAAGTTGATCATAGTTGATAAAGGGGTGAATTAATTTAGGGGGAGTAATTATTTAATTGCATTTAATATTTTGTTATTCCCTATGCGTTTAATGTGTTTGCTTAAGTGTGCAGGAATTATATTATTAGTGGCAACTTTCACCGACAAAGATTGTGATCCTTGGGCTGTTTGAGTCAAGCATTGTAATTTTATTTTGGGAGGGACATTTTTTCAGTCTAGTAGAGCTTGACGACCCTTTAGGGTTTTTGTTGGTTTTTGTCCCGGAATAGCCAAAGGGGGAGATTTGTAAGGACACAAATTTCCAATTGAGTCCTTTGTAGTTTTGGTTCAATTCCGGACAAAAACATTTGAGTCATAGGATAGAGTTAATTGATCATCCTTCAAGCCTATGATGTGTTTGTTGAAGACGTAGCGGCCAAAAGTATAAAACTTCATCAAATTGTCGAGTATAATGTGCCTCGTTTCTACGTCATCAACATGGTTCCATTGCTCCTAAGGTATGAATGCATGTTAATATATATATAGGAGCTTGGAACATTTTATATTGGGTGAAATTTTATTTAAAACTGTTGTTTATTTTTCATAAAGATTTCATTAAACTTTTATATAAAGTATATAAAGTTTCTGGGCTAAAATTGAATTTTCCAAACTTTCTGGAAGTTCGTTCGAACGATTTTACCAACGAGTTCCCTAAAGGCCACTGGAAAGTCGTTCGAATGAACCCGATATTCGAACGAAACTTCCAACGATATTTCTAGCGAGTTCACACTGGAACCTCGTTAGAAGCCTCGTTTGAACGAGATTTGGCGAGAACAGGTATTTGACAGTTTTTAGCAGTTTTGACCCACTTTCCCACTTGTTTATCCCACTATCTTTTGACAGAAGTTCTTAAGTGCGAAAATGAACTTTTTTAACTTAACTTTTTCATTATCCTCTATCTCCTAGAGAGAGTTTTGAGAGAAAATTCTTCCAAGAAAAAGTTCATGTTTTGAGTGTCTAATTTTACAAGAACAAATCATTTAGCACTCTAGTTTTTCACCCAAAGTTTGTTTATCCAAGTTCAATATATATATATATATATATATATATATATATATATATATATATATATATATATATATATATATATATATATATATATATATATATATATATCATTGCTTGGAGTGTTTGGCACCGGGTATTACTCTACCGTTAAAGAGTTGTTTGGGTTTGCTTCTACATCCCACAAAGAAGAAGAAGTTTGCGTTGATTTACCCACTTGGAGAAAGGCTCCTTGTTCGGGTGACGGTGTCCATATAAAGTCCGATCGGTGGATTCCGAGACCGCGGTGGAGCTCCGTGGTTATTCGTTAGGCAGAGGTTGATACAAGAAGACGCGTCGGGGCTTGAGAGGGATCGAGTCGAGTGTTGTAAGTTATCTTGCTTGTATTTGTAAATTTCGTACTTAGTGGATTTGAGGCTAGGGCCGTCTGAGATTTTTTCCCGTTGTGGGCTTTTCCTCGTACATCGCAGCGTCGTGGATTAATTGTTAATTTTTTCTTTTGCAAAATCACCTAGAACGCATGCTTAGGTAAAAAGATAAAATTGGTTTAATTTAATCACTACTTGTTTAATTTGGTGCAAATTAATATTGGGTAATGTTTATGTTAATTTAATTTAATTCAAGTCATTTAATTTAATTGATAAAATTGGTTTGGCCTAACTTGATTAAATTGCAAAATATGACTTAGGCAAATTTTCTAGGACTTGGGTTGAATTAATTGTGTTTAAGTGAAATTCAAATTGTGTGTGTATTAATCATATTTCACTTGTGTTTAATTTTAATTTGAAGTAAATTAAAATTTATTATTTTTTGTGTGAACCACCTCGCTTCCGCATAATTAGAAAAGGAAATAATTGATTTTGAAGTACAAGAATTTTAAATTGGGGGGCCTATTGCTCCAACAAAATGCATGAACTTACCTTTATGCATGGATTCGATCCTGGTGCGATAAGAAGGGATAAGACCATTGTAAAAACTATGGACTAAGCGACTTTTCTTGAGAGCGTGATGTGGACAACTATTAATATAGTCTTGAAAACGACCCCATGCTTGACAAAATTGTTCAGTAGGCTTTTGTCTAAAATCCTGAATTGTTTGGCGCATTTCATTTATTTTGCTCGTGGGATAGAATTTAGACATGAAATTCTTGACAAGTTGTTCCTAAGTTAGGATAGAATCCGGGGGCAAGGAATGGAGCCACATGGATGCATTATCGTGAAGAGAAAAGTGAAACAACCGAAGATGAACATTCTCTTTGTATAAGTTTTGATTTTTAAAAGTAGCACACACAGTGAGAAATTTTCGCAAGTGAGTATAAGGAGACTCGCGTTCAAGGCCATGAAAATTGGGCAACATAGAAATAGTCGTGGGGCGAATTTCAAATTGCACGGTCGAAGTGGGCGGAAGGACGGTACATGAAGGCGAAGTGGCCGTAATTGGGGAAAAGTAGTCCCTTAAAGCGCGTTCGTCGGCCATGATGGGCGGGGTAACAGAACCAGGGGAAGTGGGAGAGCTAGGCGTCTTCGAAGAAGAAAAACACAGATCAGAAAAATGAGGAGGAAAGGAAACGATAGGAACACGGTCACCTAAGAGGGAATTTAGAGATGGAGCACTAGGGGAACGTCTTAATCGATGATCAATGCGTTGCCAATGTGGCATAAAAGCAAGGAAAAAATATTTTTGGGATTTTTGGATGTTTGAAAAAGAAGAAAATATTTTGGGATTTTTTTGGAAAATAAGGAAGGAAAATTGAAAAATATTTTTGTAGTTTTGTTCGGGAGAAAAATTAAAGCAGAAAAAAGAAAAATATTTTTGTAGTTATGGTTTTTGTTAAAAAATGCAGAAAAACGAGAAAAAGGGCGATGGACTAACGGTGGAAAAACTGACAGTTGGAGAAAAAATTGGACTACCAAAAGGAACAATTTAGACACGTACACAAAGGGAACAAGTCCGAACGAGCACATATCCAAATTATTATCTTCAAATTAGGTGATTGGGTAGTCAATTTTAATTAGTCCGCGGGTGAGAAAATCACAGAATCTTAGGCCTCGCCGGTAAAAGTGTGCTCCTACTTTCTGCCCAAGAGAAAAGAGGCTTACTAGTTAAGGCTCACCACACTAGGTACTACAACACACAACTATCCGGTACCACGTTGGGGAAAGTACAAACCCATTTTACTGTGCGGCCTCACTTAAAACCCAGTTTCCCTAGACAAAAGTCTTAAGATAGTTGAATGAAGATTTGCATGTGCGGAAAGGACTCACTAGAGTATCCTACGAGGGTATCGTTCCGAAAGGGTCCTAATGAACACCGTTCCTACTTGGCTTGCTAGTTAGTTGATTTTAATTTAAGTGAGAGCACGGGTAAAAAGCAAAGGGAGATGTGATTGAGTGGGTGATGAAATCCCAACTCGTTGCAATGACCGGGTATAGGTTTTAGGTAAATTTATTCATCAAACCATCCAATTTAAGTGCGATACAGAAATAAAATCATATAGGATCAAGTAGCACACAAAAATTGACTCGCGTGCAAGAGATTCGTGAGTGATAAAGAGTTTGCCTCCCACGGTTTTTACATGCGTGGGGTGAAGACTGAGTTGTGTCAACCGGGGGGAAGTACGCCTACTTCAGTCGTCCCCAGGAGTCCTACCGACCCAAAGTAGAGAGGCTTCTAAATCCTCGCCTTTGGACACCCTCTCTCTACCTTGTCCGATTTCCCTGTTCACTGTATTTTTTTTAAATAAAGATTACAAAAATAAATCGGTGTCAAAATGCACCCAAATTAATTACAAGGCCTCAATAATCCTAAACAACCAATCTAAGGAGGGAGAGGAAGGAATAACTCCAAAAAATAAAAAAATATAAAAAAAATAAAAATGAAAATTACAAATCTTCACGGGGTTCAATATTGAATATTCAAGATTAATTTATTAAAGTTTGTACGAATCTTTGAATTACGTACACAGAATTAATATTTTTATTTAAGAATAATACTTATCTCTAAGTGAAATCCAAAAATCAAATATTAATTTTTACCATTAATTTATTTACTCTCGTTACATAAATTAATGTGTGATTTTTTCCAATTTAATTAGCCTAGAATGCATCAAGGAACAATTATTCAAATAAAACAACTCAACATACGCGTTTCATTCCACCCCTTGAACGGGGTGTTTAGCCAGACATGATTAAAATTTCAGCACAAATACAATTAACAAACAAGAAACTAAAGAGAAAGAGAAAGAAACACAATACGAAATAATTTCTTGTGTCAACTGTGTGCATGAACACGCGTCCCAAACTCGTCACAAAATTTGACTGGATTACAAAATTGAAAATAAAAAAATGAACCCACAAATTTTTCTAAACCTAAAACTATATTTTTTTCTTTTTTTTTTCTGACTATTTTTCTACCCTTTTTTTTTTCTTTTTCTGTCTCTCACGTCCTCTCTCTGTGTCTTCCTCTCTTTTTTTTTGTGCTGGGAGAGCCCTCTTAAATGAGATGCCCCTCCTTCTTTTCGAAGTCCACGAGTTGATTTGGATGGAGAGATTTTTATGGGATTTAAATGTTGCCAAATCAGAAGTTAAAATTTAGCTTTGGTGGAAAATTTCGATTTTAAAGGGATTTGGGTTTGAATATGGGCTGGTCCGATTTGGTAGGGGATTTGATGGGTCTCCGATAAGGGCGTGGGTTTGGGGTAGCTGGAGGTCGGGATCGGGTTAGGCCCGGATCGTGGCCTGGTTCTGGCGCGAATCCGGGGTTAGCAGATGGGTCTCGGGGAGCTCGGGTTCGGTTAGGAGAAAAGTGGGTCCTGGTTTTTGGATGTTGGGTTTTAGGTTCTCGCCGGGTTTGGTTCAGCTGTCGGTTTTGGTATGTTCCCGAGTTGGAGGTTGGATCAGTGGTTTTGGGTCTCGATTAAAGGGGTTATGAGGGTAGTGGGTTTTGTTCTGGTGTGGCTTCCCGATTTAGAAGTCGACAAGGGTAGGTCTAGGAAGTGGGTTGTGGGTTTAAAATGGTGGAGGTGAAGGTTTGTTAGGGTGTAGGTGTGTGTAGGTTAATTTAGATGTGTGGGTGTGTATGGAATAATTAATGTGTGTGTTTAATTTGTACCCCTAAAAAAATGATACTAAAAAATAAAACTTGAACTAAAATAAAAAATAAAAATCTAGAAATAAAACCCTAATTTATTACTAAGAGACTAAAATAATAAAAATAAATAATAATAAATAAATAAAACTCTATAAAAACTAAAAAACCAAAAATCCTAACTAAATAAATTAAAACTAAAAAGTAAATAAAAAAAATTCCTAAAAGCTAATCCTAAGAAAAATAAAATTAAATAAAGATTTCAAATTAAAAACTAATAAAAATCAAAATAAAGAATAGAAAAATAGAAAATAAATCCAAGAAAAGTCTAAATAAATCTAAATAAATCTTAAAAATAAAATGACTAAAAATAAAAATCTAGAAAAAATAATAAAGGTACAAACTCAACACACACGGGGCTCGGAGAATGGTCTGGGATCGGTCTAGGTTTAGGTTAACGTTACGGGACTGTTTCGGGGCATTGGAACACATCGGGGCAAGCTCAGAATGGACTTCTCACTTCACGGTCTCTTTGAATTTCTTCGATGCACGCTTTTGACCGCTTCTGCATTGCAATTGACTGGATTTAGCATTATTAAACATTGCGACTGCGTATTGACCTGCAAAATGATAAAATACGAACATAAGGCCAATTTTAATTAAAATGAGTGACTAAAATGTATCTATTCGGGGTATAAAATATACACTTTTGGGTGCTTATCACTCAGCTCAAGCATATGAATAAAAATTAACATTTATATATAAATGCATATATGATCGTAAAAACAGAATCTCTAGGCATTTGTCACGCAACTCAAGGAAGCAGGTATGAAAGACAAGCAAGAAACATACGTGGTTAAAATATAAAGGCCAAGGCTTTAAGATGTGACAAAGTGTAAGAATGGAACAACCCATGATAGGTGCTATAAATTGCGAGACCCAATAAAAAAGAAGGTTTTAAATATATATGATATGAAATAGTAAAAGTTAGTAGCATTAGGTCTAAGAGCTATATACCACTCACAATTACCTGTAGAAAAGACATGCACCTATTGACTGAGAAATGAGAAAAGACAATAGCCACCTACAATCTTTTATCAGTTCAGTTCTGAAGGGTTTGGAGGTGACTCAAGACCTACAACTCTAATTTGAAGATCTTGTTTTGCTTTAATAGATGAAGAGGATGAGAAGGGGACCACTGAACAAAACAATATTGGTGAGACATCAGGTGAATTTCAATTGAGGGACTACAACGTTGAGTAGCAAGTAGAATATGTCACTAATGCTTGCATGAAAAATGTGTAAAAAACCTTTCACTCCTCCATTACTGACGTTGAAGGCTACACCACTGTTCTAACAAATTCTCAGAAGAAGAAAATTAAAGCTCAGATAAGATGTGAAATACAAGCTCAAGCTGGCTACAATTTGAGGAGTCCTTCCAAATTCTCCCCAAAATGAAGCTACTATAGTGGTTTTCTTTGTCCTTATGGAATGTTTAGCTTTTAGGTCTTTTTTCCTTTGTCTTCCTCGGGGAGGGCTTTTCTCTTTTTTTCATTTTCTTTAATAAATTTTACGAGGTCACGTCTATGGGTGTTCACGGTCCGGTCCGGTCTGATTTTGGGGTGTTTTTAGGACCGGACCACATTAATTGGTCCTAAGAAATTATGAACCGAGACCGGATCGGAATAATCGATTTCGGTCCTATTCAATTTTCAAGCGGTCCGTGTTCGGTCTTGGTCCTATTCGGTTTTCATACACATATAAAACAACACATTTTTTCTTATTAAAAACAACACATTTTTTTAAATTAAAAAAACACATTTAAAAAATAATAATATCTCTTTAAAAAAAAACACCACTTATAAAAAAACAACACACTATTAATACATGTGATGACTAGCATGAAACATCACATAAAGATGAATAGCATCCAAACTACAATTTAGCATCACACAGAGATGAAACCAAAATCACAGTTAAGAACACAGAGCTTAAGAACACAGTTAAAAATCAGAGCTTAAAAAAATAGCACCCAACATCCTTAAAAAGAGAGCTTAAAACAATAACACAATAACACAGCTAAACAAAGCTTAAAAATCACAGTTAAATAGAGCTTAAAAATTGAAATAAACAGAGCTTAAAAATCACAGTTAAAAAAATAGTACCCAACAACATTTCAAACTCCTCATCATGCTTCATGTTCTCACAAATTTTCTCCACACTCCCAACATTCTTAACCATTAAAAACAACAACAGAAAAAATAATAACACAAGAAAAATAAAATACAAATAATCAGAAGTCAGTCACAACCAATATCAAAATAAAAAAAACCACATCTCATACTTATGGAGATAGGCTTAAATATTAAACACCCAGAAGAGATTACCACTTTTTATCATCTGGGTTGGTCTCAGATATCAACATTTCTATTGGTTTTGTTGGGTGTTGAAATTAAATTTCGTTTTATTTCAAATCATCCCATTTGGGTTTGGTTTTTTATTTAGAATGAGTTGGTGAAGCATGCAAAGATGAAGGATTACATATACTTTATATATACACATACACACTCATACGGTCTCACCTTGAATAGATGAAAACAGAGTGATTGAAGGAGCGACCGGCGTGAAGGAGCCAAAGCTGCGTGAGGGAAGCGGTCGTCGTGGTGTTCGTAGAGAGAGAGAGAGAGAGAGAGAGAAGAAAATAGGAAATTAGGGTTATATTTTGGGATTGGGTTGGGTTTGAAAAATGTGTGTGTGGTGTGGGAGTGATATGTGCCTGCATGTGTTAAGGAAATAAAAAAAATTATATATATATAAAGGCGGTGCGGTCCGGTCCGGTCCGGTCCGGTCCAAAATCGTTTTTTATAATTCTAGACCGAGATCGACCCGAATTATGCGGTCCTATATATCTTTAGACCGAGATCGACATAATTCGGTTCGATTCGATTTTTCGGTCCATTCGGTCTATTCGGGTTCGTGAACACCCCTAGTCACGTCCCTCTTCTCTAAAAAAGACAATAGCAACCTATAATCTTTTATCAAATATTTTCGTCACCTTACACTTCAATTGACAAAGATAATTAATTAATAAATATATCCATTCATACATTACACCTTGAAAAAAATTATAATGCATGTAAAGAGTAACTTAGTTAGGTATATAAACTTGTATATATATATATATGTGTGTGTGTGTGTGTGTGTGGTGCTGTATGTAAAATTATAAAAAATATTGTGAATAAAATAAATAATTAACATTTAAAAAATAGCAATAAGTAATAAAATATATAAAAAAACGTACAAAAAATAACTATGATAACGTTAAAAAAATATCATTCATAAATAAAAAAAAATAGTTTAAGCTAGTGTCTCTAGGAAAACAAAAAGCGCTAGTAAAAAAAAAACTTTCAACTCCCCAAAACAAGGACACACAAATGAAGAATTCTGATGAGATTTCTTGAAGTGATATAAGCATGGGACAATTCTGCTATGATGTGAGATACACACTGACCCAAGTACAATTGATAAAAAATATTTCGTGGCTCAAGAAAATATTCCATGCTTTAAACTAACATATTGGTCTCATTACTAACAAAAAAAATATATATAGATAAAATTGGTCACCCACTTGTCAAAGCCACATGGGGAACCAAGGTTTGAAAAAGTATAAGGACATATTTCTCATGTCCGTTATCTTACATTTGTATATATCGTACGCCGCTACATTTGGCACGTCTCTACACGATCTCACACGATGGCCTCAATTCGAATTTCGGGAATCAAGCATTCAACATCTCCATCATGTGTCCCACATCTGCCTCAACGACTTCACGTTCCACGATTTTAGGGACTTAATGCCAGTGGTAGCAAGAGAAGTCAAAACAGTGAAAGAAGGCAAGATATGAAAGTTTAAGCAAATTTTGGTAATTTTACATCCACCGTCCGGAGTACTAGTTAACTGTAAAGTTGAAGAGCTCGCCGCAGAGAAGATACTGGAAGAAACGAAACCTCAATCCGAGCTACGGTGAAGAAGTTATGGCCCTTTGAAAATGGAGAAAATTCCTAGAAAATCCCTTGGAAAAATGCTAAGTGATTAAGCCCTAAGTTCCAGCGAATTTTTACGAACCGCAGGCCAAATCGGTTAGGGGGGTGAACCGGTTTGCGGTACCTGTACGCTGGCAGAGTTTCAAAAAATTAAAACTCTTTTTGGATTCCTATAAAAGCCAACTTCGGGGGAGTTATTTCATAAGACTTTGAGAGACGTTTTTGAGAGTTCAAATACATCAAGTCTTCATATTTTTGAGTCCCAAGACTCATGTTTTGATTCACATATCATTTCCAAACCTTTGTGAATTCTTTTGTAACCCAAGAACACAACCTTGAGTTTGTTCAACCCTTTGTGGAGAAGCCGTCTTCCTTCTTCATTGCAGCTCATCTGGAGTTTTTGAGGGAGATTCCAGTCACCGACATCAGAACCGACGCCTGCGGGTATTACTGTGTCACACTGTATTTTTACTGTAATCCGTGTAACCTTTTCTTAC
This sequence comes from Sambucus nigra, assembly GCA_949130495.1. Classification (NCBI taxonomy): domain Eukaryota; kingdom Viridiplantae; phylum Streptophyta; class Magnoliopsida; order Dipsacales; family Adoxaceae; genus Sambucus; species Sambucus nigra. Next base: position 472,625,674 of record OX422211.1, on the reverse strand, counting down.
AAAATTATAGTGAAAATAAAAGGTTTTGCCCCTTTGGGGGATTTTTCCTCACATGTGTGTGTTTGAATGTTCTTGCATGATTTTATCAGCTTCAATCACACCTAGATGCATGTTTAGGACTTAATTGATAAAAACTGAGTTTAATTAAATAATTTCTTTATTTGAACACAAGTCCACTCTTTCAAATTGGTATCAGAGCTAATTACACAATTATACCGTGTAATTTTCCACAAATTTTTCTAAGATATCAATTTTCATAAAAATTGATTTTTAAAAAAGAGTGTGTTCATAATGGAGAAGTTATATAATAAAATGCCAGTTTTTGACGGGACAAACTATGCATACTGGAAAGCCCGCATGAGATCTACATTAAAAGCCATTGATGAACGTGTCTGGATTTTGGTTGAAAGAGGGTGGACTCCTCCCTCCGGCATTGCTAATAACGTGACTAGTTTAAAACCTGACACTACATGGACTAAAGAAGAATTTAAATGGTCATCTTTTAATTCTAAGGGTTTAAGTGCTATTTCTGGATCTATCACACCTGATGAGTTCAAACGCATAATGACGTGTACTACGTCAAAAGAGGCATGGAAAGTTTTGCTACTTACCCATGAAGGAACTAATGCTGTGAAAGAGTCTAAACTGTAAAATTTAACAACTCAATTTGAAACAATCACCATGCTTGAGTCTGAGTGTTTTGATGATTTTTATGCTAGACTATCTGATATTGTTAACACTAGCTTTAATCTTGGTGAACACATTCCTAATGCTAAAGTTGTTAAAAATATTCTTAGATCACTTACTAACCGTTTTATCCCTAAAGTCATTGTGTTAAATTCTATGGGTAATTTAAATACGCTTACATTGGAGAAACTTGTAGGAGACTTGCAAACGTATGAAATTGATAGGTTTCCTAAATCTGTCATGTCTAAAGATAAGGGAATTGCACTTAATGCCCAGGAGAAAAAAAGTGAGGGGCCGACAAGAAAGAGGGAGTCATCTAGAAAAGGAAAGATAGATACGTCAGATTCTGAGTGTGACTTTGATTTAGATGATTTGGCCCTGTTTGTTAAAAATTTCAAGAAAATTCTCAAATTCAAGAAAAATGGTAATTTCAAAGATAAAAAGAAGTTTGAAAAAAAGAAGTTTGAAAAAAATAAGTTTGAAAAGAAAACTCAAAAAGATTTTAAAGATCCTCCTAAGAAAGATAGTGAGAGATGCTTTGAGTGTGACGGTAGGGGTCATAGAGCTTTTGAGTGTACTACTAGGCTGAACAGAGAAAAGGGAAAAGCTGTCCTTAATGCTACCCTTAGTGACGACAGTGAGGTCGAGTCGGGGGACTCTAGATACGAGTCACTGCATGAGCGTAACTTCACCGCATTCATGGCTAGTCATCTGAGCACTTCTAGTACACCTCACGACGATGAGGATTCTACTTCACATGGACACCTCGATAATGAGAGCGATGTAAGTGAGGGGGAGGATGATTCAAGTGAGAGCAAGAGTAATTTTCAATGCACCTACGGCGAGTTATATAATGATTCATTTAAAACTAAAAAGCGTAACAAAGCATTAGTTCTTAGGATCACCGCTCTAGAAGAAGATTTAGAAAAATCGAGAGAAAGAGTCTACATGTGTTGAGAAAGAGAGTTTGTTTAGAGAGAGAGAGAGATTGTTTGGAGAGAGAGAGAGTTATTTTGAGAAAGAGAAAGAGGACTTGACTAAATAACTGGCTAGTCTTACGAGTGAGCTCCATTCCTCCCTGGAGACTCGGAAGAAACTTGAAGCCCTTGTAGCCCAGATTACTCATGATCTTGAGAGAGCACGAAAAGTCAAGGTACAAATCGAGGACAAATCTGGGAAGATGCTCCTTGGCCCTGCTTTAGGTTTTGGTGATAGGCAGGGAATAGGTTATGATGGTGCCTCCACGTCCCAAATTGCACCTAGACCAGTTCCTGAGTTTACTACGACTTTATATGGCCATCATAAAAAACCACAAAGGAGAGTTCGACCAAGAAAAGCAAACCTAGGTCTTCCTAAGACTGCGTTCTTCTGTACATACTGCAAAAGAAAAGTCCACCTCAAGAAGTTTTGCTATAGTTTGGGTCGAACACCACGTACTACTGCTCCACCACATCATACTGATGATTTTGCTAGTCTAAGAGAGCGTGTTGAGTTTTTAGCTTCCACATCACAGAGTTTGATGGAGGAAGTCTGACGAATGCCTTTGCCGTCAGAAAATACTTCTCACTTCCCGACTAAAACCAACAACAACAAGAGTAAACAAAAGGTTACTAGTTCTTGGGTACCTAAGAAAGATAAGAAAGCCTTTGTTGTTCTTGTCGCTCTCAAAGCACATAATACCTCACAGTGGTATTTTGATAGTGGGTGCTCCAGACATATGACAGGTGATGCCTCATTTTTTACCTACCTTGAAGATTATAAGGATGGTAGAGTCACCTTTGGAGATGGGAGAAAGTCTAGCATTGTAGGACGAGGTACATTAGAGTTACCAGGATTTCCTAAGCTAGAGAATGTTTTGTACGTCAAAGGTTTGAGAGCAAACCTTCTCAGCATTAGCCAGCTGTGCGACGCTGACTTTGCCGTAAAGTTTGACCGGGACGCGTGTAATGTCTATAATCAATTCGGTAAACTTTTAGTGAGAGGGGTGAGGGTAGAGGATAATTGCTATGGGACTGATCCCACGTCCTCACTTGTCTGCCACAGCGCTACGATCACTCCTCTGGATCTATGGCACTAACGTCTAGGTCATGTGAACATTAGAGAGTTGACTTGCTTAGCTAAAAAGGACCTAGTACATGGCTTACCATCACTTAGAAAGATGACTTCCACAGTTTGTGGACCTTGTCAATTGGGAAAGCAAATCCGTAGCCCCCATAGGAAGTTGCATTCCATTACCACCTCCCGTGTACTTGAGTTGATTCACATGGATCTTATGGGTCCCACTCATACTGAGAGTCTGGGTGGTAAGAGGTATATCCTCGTGATGGTGGATGATTTCTCCAGATATTCGATTGTAGGCTTTCTGAGAGAGAAATCCGATGCTGTAGAGTTTTTAACGACCAAGTTTTGTGTCCTGCAAAACCAACACGGAGTCACTATTAACAGGATACGTAGTGACAACGACACAGAATTTAAGGAAGCAAAGGTAGATCTTTACTGTGATAGCCTTGGGATCAAATATGAGTTTTCTGCTGTGAAGACTCCTCAACAAAATAGGATTGTTGAGAGAAAGAATAGGACGATCCAGGAAATGGCTAGATATATGCTTCTAGGTTGTAGAGTTACTAGGAGATTTTGGGCAGAGGTAGTGTCTAGTGCATGCCACATGGTGAATAGGGTTTACCTGCGTCCACACACACTTAAGACGCCTTATAAATTATGGATTAGCAAGAAACCCAACCTTGCATATTTTCGTGTTTTTGGTAGTAAATGCTACATGCTACGAGATAGATAGCAATTAGGAAAGTTTGACTCCCGGAGCAACGAGGGAATATTGCTAGGATATTCATCGAATAATAGAGCGTACTGGGTCTTTAACCTGAAGAACTCTAAGGTTATGGAGTCTATAAACGTCACCGTGCAAGACGACGAACCACCGACGGTTATTGATCCTAATCTTCTGTGTGAGGATGAGGACTTTTCTTGCAGTGATTTACTTGTCACTCATCCACACCTTATGGACCCTACTCCTGTGTTAGGGGACACACCAGCTTGGGTTCGCAAGAGTCATAATCCATCTACCATTATTGGCGATCCCACTTTGGGGGTCAAGACTTGTGCTCAGCTAGAGAATGTTGTTAGCCATCTTTGCTACACGTCCAAAGTCGAGCCCAAGAATCACAAAGAAGCACTCAAGGACGAACACTGGATATCTTCTATGCAAGATGAGTTGCTTCAGTTTAAAAAAAATAATATCTGGGAACTTATCCCCTGACCTAGTGAGACTAATGTGATAGGTACCAGGTAGATTTTCAAGAATAAAATGGATGAATATGGTACCATAATCAGAAACAAGGCTAAGTTGGTCACTCAAGGCTATACACAGATAGAGGGTGTAGACTTTGGGGAGACATTTGCTCCTGTTGCGAGGCTTGAGTCCATTCGCTTACTACTCACCATCGCATGTCTTCTGCGCTTCAAGTTATATCAGATGGATGTCAAGAGTGCCTTTCTAAATGGCATTCTTCAGGAGGAGGTTTACGTGGAATAACCAAAAGGGTTTGAAGATCCTAAGCACCCGGGGAATGTCTACTATCTGAGGAAAGCCTTGTATGGTTTAAAGCAAGCACCTCGTGCTTGGTACGAGAGGCTTACTTCCTATCTCTTAGCCCGTGGCTTAAAGAGAGGGGGAGTTGATATGATGCTGTTCGTTATGAGAGATGACGGTGCTATTTTGGTTACCCAGGTCTATGTGGACGACATAGTCTTTGGATCCACGTGCTTCCAGCATGATCATCACTTCGAGGAGGAGATGAAAAGTGAGTTTGAGATGAGCATGGTAGGTGAGCTTACGTTCTTCCTTCGTCTCCAGGTTCGTCAGATAAAGGATGGGATGTTCATCTCCCAATCCAAGTATGCTAGAGACCTAGTGAAGAAATTTAGTTTAAACTCTTCTAAGCATGCACGTACACCTATGAGTACTTATATCAAGCTTAGTAAGGACACTTCGGGCAAGGACGTAGAGCAAACCTTGTATCAGAGTATGATAGGTAGTCTTCTCTACTTAATTGACAGTCATCCCGATATAGCATTTAGTGTTGGAGTCTGTGCGCAATATCAGGCATCCCCGAAAGAGTCACATTTACTCGCTCTAAAACGTATTATCAAATACGTGAGTGGGACTCTCTCATATGGTATTTGGTATTCCTATGATACCAATGACTGTTTGTCCGCCTATTCAGATGCCGATTGGGCCGGGGATGTAGATGGTTGTAGGAACACTTATGGTGGGTGTTTCTATTTTGGTTCTGCTCTTGTCTCCTGGCTGATCAAAAAGTAAAACTCCATCTCTTTATCCACTACCGAGGCTAAGTACATCGCCACCGAGAGTTATTGCACGCAACTCTTGTGGATGAAGCAGATGCTAGATGATTATGGGATATCACAGGACACCACGACCATCTCCTGTGATAAAACGAGCGCGATACACATATCCCGCAATCCAGTCTAGCATTCGTGCACAAATCATATTAGGATACACGAGCACTTTATACGTCAGTTAGTTGAAGAGAAAGTCGTATCCCTGAGTTTCGTTCCCACCGACCGTCAATTAATCGATATTTTCACGAAACCTTTGGATGCTCTTAGATTTGAGAGTCTTAGAAAGTCTTTGGGTATTTACACAGTTGACTGAGGGGTTGGTCTGTGTCTAGGATATGATGCTTTTTCATGTTCATATCATATGCTTCCTATTGCGAGTTTGTATCATGTGTATTATTACTTTTGCTTTTTTATATTTTTTAAAAAATCCAAAAAGATTTTCTTTTTATAATTTTTTTGAAAAAGCACAAAAAGAATTTTGTATTTTTTTGCACCTTTTATGGATGAGCATTTAAGATAGCCAAGTCACAAATTTCATTCCATTTATCCATGTGACTGTTTGACAGTGATTTGAGATGCTACATCATTGCATCCATGTGCTTTACATCGTTTGGAGTCTTTGAGATGTGATTAGTGATATCTTTCTACATGTTTGACTCCTATCTCCTTTATTGCACACATGCACGACTATATTTGATTATTGTACTTGTCTATCACATATTGGCTTGAGTGTTTCCATCTCAATTTTGTTTATACAACATACAATATGCGATAAATCTTTACAAGATTGGAATGCATGTAAAAACCGTTTGGTGAGACTGTGTGTTTATTTGAAAACAGTGAAGGGCTACGAAAGGTTCTTATCTAGCCTTTGCGATTAAGCCACCGTTTAAAAGGACCTAAAAAATGGAGGAATTTTATTATCCGGGGTCCAAAAAGGTTAAAAGAGCCCGAAAAAATTTAAAGGCAATAAAAAGCAATTCATGCCAAATATGGCCCATTAGGTTTCACCATTAATTCTCCAAAGTTTGAGAATTTATATTACCTCTATTCAAAATATAAATCTGAGGGAGTTTGATTGGAGAATTTAAACGGGTTTTCACTTCCTTGAAAGTCCTGAAAAAGCATGAAATCGTTTTGGATGTTATTGGTGTGGAAATCTCTTTGAGCTTTGATTTGTTGATTTGATTGAGTCAATGTTTCATATTTCCATCTTTTTACACCAAAGGAAGATTTTGAGTTCATTAGTTAGGAGTATCCGATATTCATCGTGCACATATGTCATTTTTGTATGCATTGATTTTCCTATTGAATTTGATCACACCCATGCATTTACGCTATCATCGACTTGGTTGTTTTGTGTTATTTCATGGTGTGTTTCTTTGTTTATATATTTTATGTGAAAAAATTTGAAAATTTAAAAAATAAAAGTTTTTTTTTACCTTGTGAGACACTCCAATTGCATTTATTTATGCTTCTCATATCTGTCTATTTGGGGACATAATAAAAGGGGGAGAAGAATTATCATATTATGGGGGAGTTTTTGAGATGTTGAGATTTGTTTTAAGCTGGTATCTATGTTTATCTCATTTCAAACTCGATACATCACTTGGTATTTACTTTATCTCATGTGTGTAGGTACTACATTGATGATCACTGAATTGGACACCCTGATGAGAAAAAGTTTTGAAAATTTGAAGAACAAACGATGAAGTCTTATTCATTTGTATCTTCCCAGTTTTGGGTTCATGGGAGGGTAGATTTGTATAGGTAATTTGTTATTTGATAATTCATATTTTTATGTATGTACTGGCATAGACATAGGGGGAGATTTGTAAGGACATATTTCTCATGTCCGTTATCTTACATTTGTGTATGTCGTACGCCACTACATTTGGCACGTCTCTACATGATATCACACGACGACCTCAATCCAAATTTCGAGAATCAAGCATTCAACATCTCCATCATGTGTCCCATATCTGCCTCAACGACTTCACGTTCCACGATTTTAGGGACTTAATGCAAGTGGTACGCAAGAGAAGTCAAAACAGTGAAAGAAGGCAAGATATGGAAGTTCAAGGGCATTTTGGTAATTTTATAGCCACCGTTCGGAGGACCGGTCAACTAGAAAGTTGAAGATCTCTCCACAAAGAAGATACTGGAAGAAACGAAACCTCAATCTGAGCTACGGTGAAGAAGTTACGGCCCTTTGAAAATGGAGAAAATTTCGAGAAAATCCCTTGGAAAAATGCTAAGTGTTTAAACCCCAAGTTCCAGCGAATTTTTGCGAACCGCAGGCCAAACTGGTTCGGGGGTGAACCAGTTCGCGGTACACCCGAACCTGTTCGAGGTACTTGTACGCTGGCAGAGTTTCAAAAAATTAAAACTCTTTTTGGATTCCTATAAAAGCCAACTTCGGGGGAGTTATTTTATAAGACTTTGAGAGACGTTTTTAAGAGTCCAAATACATCAAGTCTTCATATTTTTGAGTCCCAAGACTCATGTTTTGATTCACATATCATTGCCAAACCTTTGTAAATCCTTTTGTAACCCAAGAACACAACCTTGAGTTTGTTCAATCCTTTGTGGAGAAGCCGTCTTCCTTCTTCATTGTTGCTCATCTGGAGTTCCTGAGGGAGATTCCAATCGCCGACATCAGAACCGATACCTGCGGGTATTTCCGTGTCACACTGTATTTTTACTGTAATTTGTGTGACCGTTTCTTACAAAATTATAGTGAAAATAAAAGGCTTTGCCCCTTTGGGGGATTTTTCCTCACATGTGTGTGTTTGAATATTCTTGCATGATTTTATCATCTTCAATCACACCTAGATGCATGTTTAGGACTTAATTGATAAAAACTGAGTTTAATTAAATAATTTCTTTATTTGAACACAAGCTCACTCCTTTCAAAAAGGACAAGTGTGTTCTATATATAATAATATATACAAGTATGTGTAGATAAGAAAGTGCTCAAGACTTATAAAAAAAACGTATATAAAAATGTGTTTATAAATATATAAACAGAGGTATATGAAAAGAAACGTAACAAATATTTAAAATATAAATATATAGTAGCATGTATATATATATATATATATATATAAAGAGAAACCTAATAAATATATAATATACTAAAAAAATTCTTTAAAGTTTAAAACAAAACTTTATATAAATGTAATATTAAAAACATGTAAAAGAATGAACTATTATACTACATATATATTAAAAGTAGTATATACAAAAATATTATATGATAATATTTATCAGATTGTATATAATAAATTAAGAAATATTTACATAACCACTTAATAAAACTATGTCTGGAATCATCAAAATCAATATATTATATTAAACTAAAATGTACATTAATTACAATTAAACTAATTTAATATTAATAAAAGAGTTAATTACATTTTCGTTTAACAGTCTACTCTATGTACTAACATGATTGGCTATGAACGCGGTAAAGTTATGTCCATGAGGTAATTTATCCCTGGAATCAACTGACCCGACGTCGCTATCATTAAGAGTGGCATTAAAGGCATCTTTGCCCTTTCCCTGCCTCTTTAACCTCGTAGCACACTCATGAGCTTTGTGACCCTTACCCTCGCACTCATAGCATCTCTCCACATCTTTCTCAGAGTATTATCCTCTCGTTTAAAAAAAAAAACTACCCCCCCCTTTTTTTTATCTTTCTCAACTTTTGCTTTATTTGGAAATATTTTATTTTCTCAGCTTAAGGATTCTTTTGATTTTTTTTTTGCAAAAATTTGCAAGATCATCGAGATCGAAATCATACTCGAAGTCAGAAGAAACCTTGATTTTCTTTGTAGATTGAACTTTTAAAGAAAATCACTTTTCTTTAGGCTTAACGGTTTTGGGAAACATGTCGATTTCATAAGTTTGAATGTATCCTACGAGTTCTTCTAACCTAAGCATATTTAAAATTTCGAGTGAATTAAGGACAATGAAATTATGAATAAATCGGGACAAAAAGGATCTCAAATCTTTTTCATATCGCGTGTTTCAGGAATTTTTCTCACCTAAAGTAATATTAAAGTTAACGATATCAGACAATCGAGCATAAAATTCATCAAATGAATCAGTCTCTAGCATAGTAATAATATCAAATTGTATAGCGAGGTTTTGAAGTTTAGAATCTTTCACAGCGTTGATACCATCGTGAGTGAGTTGGAGGGTATCCCATGCTTCCTTAAATGTGGTGCACGCCGTGATGCGACGGAACTCGTCAGGGATGATGGCTCCATAAATGGCCCAAAAATCGCGTGAGTTAAAATTACTCCGTTTTAGTTCAGCTTAAAGATTTTGTCTAAAAAATCATTTTCCAACAAATCTGCAAATACTAAAAAAGTATTGATTTTTTCTAGAGAAAAATCTTCATTTTCAAAATTTAATGTTTTTAAAACCTTGAGGCTAAGGTTTAAAGTTGTCTAAAACTACTGTTTGTTCAGTAATTTTGTTAGCAAGGATACTCATATTTTTTTTGAAATATTTTCTTTTTTCTGTAAGATGAGATTTTCAAACTTCATTCAAAGGCTCATACAACTCATAGGGGATTCCTGGGTTGTGAAAGTCGAATACTTCAGTATTAAGAATGCTTTCTTTTGTCTGAAGTTTTGAAAATTGGTAACCTAATTTGGGGGGTGCCAATTGTTTCATCCAATTCTCCCATGTTATTATAGCTTATTGGATATTGTTATATTTTTTGTGACATGCACCTGGTTAACCATTTATTTGGCTATGACATTGGAACCAATTGTGGTAAATGCCTGGTTGGCTTCCACTAAATACTACGTACCCAAATCTTTGTTTAGATTGCGCACTTGAGGATGATGATGATGCTTGGATTTTTTTCTTTTTAGCAACAGTCATCCAATCTCCCTTTAGTTTTCCTGGATGTTTGCCTCCCATCCTAAAAGAAAAAATTCCACTTGTTTAGTGAGGTTTTTCCAAAAATTCCACTTATTCAGTGTTTTTTTTTCCAAAAATTCCACTTGTTTAGTGGAGTTTTCTGCACAATTTCTGATAAGATAATCTGCAAGGAAATTGTTATTACCTTTTAAATGTTCAACCTCAAAAGTGTAAACAGCAATTTGGTTATTCCATTTGAGTCTTCTTCCTTATAAAATATTTCTTTTATTTATAAGGAAGTCTTTTACTGCTTTATTGTCTATCCTGACAATAAAGTCTTTAGGTGCTGGAAAATATAAAATTTTTTAATAGTGAGTTTTATTGCTAGTAATTCTTTTTCAAAAATAATATAATTTAATTCATTTGGTTTGAATTTTCTAGAATTATATCCACATATCAATTCATGTTTTTGAATTGATTTTGGTATAGGGGTTTTCTTTCAATGGATACCAAAAGTATTGGAAGTGGTTTCATTCCAATAAATTGCAGGAGTTGCTTTGAGAACACATCCCCAGTAATTATCTGAAGCATCAGGTTTCAAGGATTAATTTATCTCTTGTTTTAGAAAAATAAACTTTTGGACAATTAGTAATTATATCTTGTTTTATTGGTTTAATAACAGGAGTATCATTTTCACTCAATGTAAAAACTTCATTCTTTTTGAGTTTTTCAGAAGTGGTAATTCTTTTTGTGATAATCCTTTTATGAAATTTCTTCCATAATTAAGGATTCCTAAGAAACTTTACAATAGCTTTTTATCTAAAATTTCTTCATTAAAATCTCTTATTTTAGAGATTATATGATCTTGCAACTGTAATCCATTTTGGTTTAGGATTATACCGAGAAAATTGATTGCTATTTTTTCAATTTCAATTTTCTTTGGCGATAGGATAATTCCATGTTTTTGGAATTTTTAAAAATCATTTTTAGATGATGTATGTGTTCTTCCAAAGTGTTTGAAAAAAATAAGAATATCATCTATATAGATAACGCAAAATCTTTAAGATCTTTGAAGATTTTGTCCATCCATCGTGTATATACCTGTGGAGATGTATTTAGCCCCAAAGGCATAACATTCCATTGATAGTGTCCCCTAGGAGTACTAAAGGCTGTTAATAGTTTGGATTCATCAGTTAGTTTTAACTACCCAAATCCAGATTTACAATCAAATTCACTAAAGAACTTTTTTCCTTTAGTTTGGTTGATTAAAACATCCTTTCTTGGGATGAACTAACCATCAAATTCTAATTGTTCATTTAATCTTTTATAATTTATAACCATCCCATCTTTTCCTCTTGTGACTTCATTATGTTATCTCACCATAAAGGCGGGACTAGAATGTGGGCTTATTGTTTCTTCAATAAGATTAATTTTCAATAATTCTTTGATTTGTTTATCAAATTCATCTATATCATTTCTGGTATATATCATTGGTTTTACTCTTGTAATGATATTGGGATCTTTTAATTTGAGATTATAATATCTTGGACTTTTATCCCATAATTTTAGTGGGGTTTTACTAAAATTAACTTTTAAAATAGTACAAAGCCAATGTGTTTCTTCGAGTGCTTTAATAATTGGAGTCATGTCTTCTTTCTTAGTAGGGCGAAAGTCCTTTTCGCACATATATTTATGTTGTTGCAGTAAAGGTATTTTTACTGGTTGTTTATTGAGAGTTAAACTGATTGTTCCCTCATCAATATTCATAGGCAAATATTCTGAAATAAAATTATTGCCTAATATAAAATCTCCATGCATTTCAGGAAAGCATATGATTTTTGGAATAATGAATTTCTTTTTATTAAACCAGATAGATATTTTTTTAGCTTTTAAATCAATGAAATTTTGTGTTCCATTGATCCCAGTTACAGCAATAGGATTTTTCATCTTTATTCACTTTTCTGGTGGTAAATCATTAGGTGTACAAGAACAAATTGTTGCTTCTGTATCAATAAGGGTGCATATACTATACGGTTTATAGCCAGCAAAATTGAAGTATCCTAATACATAAGTATATCTTTTCTTTCCATGGCTTCGTGAAAAGATGATTTCTTCTCTTCCTAGTTGGAAGTGATAAATTTGACTGGATTTTATATTATCTTCTTTTAGATAATTCGTACCAGGTTGTATTGGTACATGTATATTTTTCATAGCAATAGGTGGTTTACTATTACTAGTTTCCCCTTTTAAAAGTGTTTTTCCTTTTAATTTTTCCCAATCATTATCAGGAAAATTCTTTTGCCAGTCAGAATGTTTAGTTTTAAAATAAACATTATTTTCTGATACTTGTAATTCAACGTGGTTTCATTATTTTTCAGGTGGTGGTTCCGTTATTTGGGGTAGTATCCATGATTTTGGTACTTCTAAATCTCTCCAATTGATTAATCTTGGTTTTATTGCCGAATCAAATGGTATAGGTTCAAATATTTCTATAGTATTTCTATCCACATTCTGTGTATTAGTCCGTGGTAGAGTTGTCAATTCATGATTTTTTTTCAATGTATTGACATTCTAGAGGTATCTTTCATACCTATTCCTTTGGTTTGGATTTTTATGATAACGGAATCTTCGATGTTTGGATCATCGATAGATATAACGTAATTTGGTTTTATGTTAAACCAAATAACTCCATTTACCAAATTGGATTGGACTCCTCCAATTATGGCATTTATAGGATTACTGAATCTTTTGTCGAAGACCAGTATTGCTACAGGTGTATCCATACATTGTCTAAATAAGACAGTAATACATATTTGAATAAATCCAATATGAATATATTTTATATTTGGATGTGTTTCTTCCATCTTTTGATCTTTTTTAAACTAAAAAGTTTTATATCTGCTGTCTCGTCATCTATTGACCCATCAGTGGTGTTACTATTAAATTGTTCAAATACTCTTGTTGAGAAAAATTTGAATTTTGAAAATTTATAGACATCTTCTTTTTTTATAAGTTGTCTTTGATTATTAATTTCTTGTAATTGTTCATTGGTAAAAGTTATTTCCTCACCAACTATTTCGCTAAGAGTTACTATTTGTAACTCATCTTCACTCTTCCTCGTAATTCTGCAGTGTTATACATAAATACGAGTTCTTCATCGAATGATTCCGAATCAGATTCTATTTCATATAAAATTTTGTTATTATTAGAAATATCACAATCAGATAATTCTTCTCCATAACATATTTCTAATTATTGTTCTTTAAGAAATTTTATCATCTTATTTGCACTTTTCCCTTTTTAGGACATTCGGGTGCATAATGACCTTCCACTTAAATTTTCGTTTTCGAGAATTTTTGAAAATTCTAGGAGGTGGATTACATCCTATTTTTCAATTTTCTTTTAAAATATTATCACAACATTTATATCCGGCTTTGGAATATGTGATTTGATTCTTTACTTGCTTTTTTACTTTTATCTTAATACACTTTTCGGATATTTGTCTTAATACCCAATTAATACGAAATCAAAGATTATCTTCTTTATTGATTATTTTTAACCAAGCAGGATAACTTTTAAAGACATTTCATCCCATGGGTTTGGGGTCTTGTAAAAAAATTGATCCATCCAGTGAAGGTTTTCTGGATTTTTTAGTTTGAAATAATATTTTTTTATATATTTCAACAAATTCTTCAAATTGACAAATATTACATAATTCTAGTTTAGAGAATATGTAACATGCATCTTCTTGGATTCTGGGTTCTCCAGTATATCCAATCATATTTTCCTTAATTATGTCAACAAAGACTTTTAGTATTTCATAAAAGGTTTTGAAATTTTGTAGGAGCTCAGATTTTTGCTGAGTTCCTTTTTCTGAGTTTTTCTATTGTTGCAACCATTGTAAAACATCACCTTGGAGTGTTGTAGCAAGGTAGTCTAAATTTTTTTCTTTAGACCACGTACTCTCATAATTAGTAATGAGTATAGACATGGATTGTGCCCATTCATATATGGTTTGTTCTTGGTCTTTAAAGGGTACATGCCTTAGATCAAGATTAATACCATGTTGAGATATATTTTGTTTGTTCAAATTATCTCGTCTTAAGAAAAAAGGATTTGGTTCATCCTCATTTTTAATACCACTTGTAGATGGTGTAGAGGTATTGCCGATTTTAACAAAATCTTCTTTTTCATTTTCATATGCAGGGGTTTGCATATATTCTTCTAAATCTTTCCAATTTTGAAATTCCTGAAGTGGTTCCTCAACCTTTCTTTTTCCATCACTAGTGTTTACTACATGTGGTGGATTTTCTTCTTCATCATATGAATATTGGTTTAATTCATATTGATAGTGTTGTAATAATTTTTCATTTTTCAAATACATTTTTTGTATTTATTCAATGAGTTTATTTCGTTCTGAAACATTTAATGTTGGATCTTTATATAGGTGTCTCCAATAGTCTAATATTTCACAAACATTTATATATTCGGTATAATTATTGATAACAAATTTAATCTGCTGACATGGACCAATCATATGAAGACACATGGCTATCTACATGGCAACTACCCACACTTCCGAGGAACCCACACGCTCCAAGGAACAAGACTACAGCGAGGAAGACTAGTTCCCCGAGGAACACTGCTTACCCGAGGAACTCGCATGCTCCAAGGAACAATGCCTCTCCGAGGAACTCTTGAGTACCGAGAAGCTTAGGCGGTCCGAGCAACTCAGGCGGTCCGAGATGCACCTCGAACAAATCATTAATAGCTGGATAACCAACAGTTCAACTGATTCATTAAATGCTTATCATTTGGACGCGCACGCAAAGAGGGCATTAAATGTATTACCCTTTCATATGCATATCATTTAATGTATTACCCTTTCACATTACAGCCTCATGGCTATAAATACATTGTACAATCCTCATTGTAAGGGAACACCCAGACCGGATCTAGAACGAAATTTCTTGTAATCGAGAATTCCCAAACACTCAGCAATAAAACAATAGTGGACGTAGGCCATTCTTATAAGGCTGAACCACTTTAAAATTCTTTGTCTCATTTATTTATCTGTGATTGAATTATTAGAGTGATCTAATTTTTTGCATCAATAGATTGGCGCCGTTTGTGGGAAACGACTGGTAAAATCGTTTTCTCATAAAAAATAATCCATTACCAATGGCGGATATTCCTGAATCTAGCAATCAAAACGCTGGAACCCCTCCAAATCCATCTGCTCCACCAATTGTTCCAGATCTGACTGGAATAATGGCAAATCTGGCTCAGGGCCAGACCGTCATGCAAGAAACAATGCGAAAACTTATCCAAACCCTCCATGGCGGTGCATCAGCCCATTTCGGACCACGAAGCATTCAAATAAATATTCGTGCGCCTTCTTCGCGTACTAGGCGTACTGATTCATATCGCAATGATGAATCTGAAGATTTTTCTTATCAACCTGGATGAACTTCGTCAGTACGAGCCACAGATACTGAACAACATGTCACCCTCTCCCCAGAAAGGACCAGCGCATTGGAAAGGTTAAGTAGGGCTTCTCCTTTCAACCGATTAGGCCCTAGGAGGAACAAAAGTCCTCTTAATGCAGCGTCGAGGAGCTTTCGACGACCATCAGATTTAAGGGAAGGATCTGCCCAGTCGCGACCAGCTGCTCGTCAAGATAGATCCTATGACCGACTAGTTGCTCGTCAGGATAAATCCCACCAAGCTACTTCAACACGATCAGTTGCTCGAACCAATAGGCCCGAGGAAGGAAATGATGCATGGAAAGGATCTATTCAAAGGCTGGAGGATAGATTAGGGGAAATGGCTAAGGCTAAGAATCCTCTACAACGAACCTTTGTTCGAGGAACACCTTTTGTCCAGGACATTGTTGATTTTCCAACACCATCAAAGTTCAAAGCACCTGTTGTGACTCCCAAGTATGATGGAAAGACTGACCCTATCCTTCATATAGAACAATACCAAGCTGCAACCGACATCTATGCTGTCCCAGATGAGATGAGATGCAGAGCATTCTCGGGAACACTTACCGGATCTGCTCAGATATGGTATAATAATCTTCCTCGGGGTAAGATTTCAACTTTTCTTCAACTGGCCGAGTTATTCATCGAGAATTTTTGCTTTGGCGCAAAGCCAGTTAAACGAGTAGCACATTTGTTAAGTGTTAGACAAAAAGCTGGGGAGAGTATCAGAGATTATATAACTCGTTTTAATAACGAGAAACTCGAAGTCATTGATTATGAGGAGAAGACAACGATTACCGCTTTGATGAGTGGACTGCTACCAAACAAGTTGTACTATACTTTGGCCAAAGATCCACCTCGAACCATGTCGGACCTGATGGGAAAAGCATCCAAGATTATGAATGCCGAGGAGGCTATGTCTGGAAAGAAGAATATGAACGCCAAAGAAACCAAGGTGGAAGGTGATAAAGCTAAGAAGAAAGAACATAAGAACAATGGTGGTGACAAACAATCCAAAAATAGGTCGTCATGGGAGGTCTTGAGGAAATTTGATAATAACACACTTTTGAAGGTAAATATCAACCATGTCCTGGAAGAAATTAAGAACACCGAAGAGTTAAACTGGCCAAAGAAAATGAAGGCAGACCCTGACATGAGGAATAGGGAAAAATATTGCGAGTTCCACAAGGATCATGGCTATATGACTAAAAATTGCATAGCTCTTCAGAATGAGATTGAAACACTCATCCGACGAGGAAAGCTAGCGAAGTATGTTGATCGGGGAGGCGAAAGAAGAAACAACGACCGAACTAGAGAGAGATCTGGATCTCCTCGTCGAGCAGAGGAGAACAAGAAGAGAAACCATGAAGTTGATCCAGAGGATGACCCCGATCTTCCCAAGAAACCAAGGCATCCAGAACGAGAGGTATTTTCGATACGCTTTGGGTTATTTGATTGTAATGTTATTACAGGGGGAGATGCAGGAGGAGGAGACCTTACTGCAGAAAGAAAAGCTTACCTCGGTGAGGCTCAAGCTTGCTCGTACATTCAACGAATAAATTTAGCTGAGGAAGATCGCCCTAGAAAGGTGAACAAGGAGAAGTTGGTCATTGGGTTCTCAAAGAATGACCTTGCAGGTGTTCTATATCCTCATGATGACCCGCTGGTGATCAAAATGAGGATGAAGGAGGTTATGATTTCAAGAGTGCTGGTCGACAATGGTAGCTCGGTAGACATCATGTTCTACTCGTGTTTCGATAGTTTAAATCTAAAGCTATCTCAACTGGAGCCTTACCACAGACCCCTCATCGGTTTTGCTGGCGAGAAAGTATTTCCACTTGGGACGATCAAGTTGGATATATTCATTGGTACGTGGCCTGCTTGTCGAACATAAAGCATACGTTTCTTCGTGATGGATAAGAATGTCCAATCATCGTACAATATCATCATGGGAAGAGTAGGATTGAAGAAATTCGAGGCTGTACCGTCTACAGTGCATCAATGCCTAAAATTTCCAACAAACTTTGGAGTAGGAGTTGTGAAAGGTGATCAGAAAGTAGCTCGGGAATGCTATTATTCATCCGCCGAGCAAGAAGAACTGGAAGAATCAAAGAAAAAGACCACTACCTATCAAGTGGATGAAGGTGCAGAAATTGAAACATTGGATCCTCGAGATGAGTCGCAACTCGTGAAGGGCCAAGTGGTGGAAGCTACTGAAAACATCATTCTGGACGACGAGCACCCTGAGCGAACTACTCAAATAGGTTCATCGTTGGAAGCCTCATTAAAACAAGAATTAATAACTTTCCTTAGAAGCAGAAGACAAACTTTTGCGTGGAGTCATGAAGATATGCCCGGGATAGACCCAAACTTCTTATGTCACGAGCTCAATGTGAATAAGGAAATCAAGCCTGTGAAGCAGAGAAGAAGAGTATTCAGTCCCGAGAAGAATCAAGCTATACACGAGGAAGTCGAGAAGCTCCAGAAAGCCTGTTTCATTGAAGATGTTAAATATCCAGATTGGTTAGCTAATGTGGTGATGGTAAAGAAGAAGAATAACAAGTGGAGGATGTGTGTAGACTTCATCGATCTCAACAAAGCATGCCCAAAGGATCACTTTCCACTGCCCCGAATTGACCAACTGGTGGATGCTACCTCGGGACACGAGTTGCTAAGCTTCATGGATGCTTACTCTGGTTACAATCAGATTAAAATAAAACCTGAAGATAGGGAAAGTACTTCTTTCATTACCCCTAGGGGAACTTATTGTTATAATGTTATGCCTTTTGGTTTGAAAAATGCAGGTGCGACATATCAGAGGCTGATGAACAAGGTCTTTGCTGAACGAATCAGTGACAATATGGAAGTCTATGTTGATGACATGCTGACAAAAAGCAAGAAAGCTGCCGATCATCTAGTTGACTTAAGTCAGACTTTTGATCAATTAGATAAATATCAAATGAAGCTGAACCCGACGAAGTGCATATTTGGAGTACGAGAAGGCATGTTCCTCGGGTACATTGTCAATCAACGAGGCATTGAAGCAAATCCTGAAAAGATCAAAGCTCTATTAGGGCTGCGATCTCCAACGACGAAGAAGGAAGTACAGAGTCTCACAGGACGAGTAGCGGCACTCAACAGATTTGTGTCACGAGCAACTGATAGATGTCTCCCATTCTTCAAGACACTCAGAAAGACTTTTGAGTGGAATGATGAATGTGAGAAGGCTTTTCAAGACTTGAACAAATACTTGGGATCACCTCTACTGTTATCCAGGCCGGTGATGGGAGAAAAATTGTACATGTACCTAGCAGTGTCCGAAAATGCAGTTAGCTCGGCGTTGATCAGAGTGGAGAATGGAATAAAAAAGCCAATTTACAACACAAGTAAGGCTTTCCGAGGAGCAGAGATCAGATATCCAAGGCTGGAGAAATTGGCACTGGCGCTGATTGAGGCGAGTAGGAGAATGAGGCCATACTTCCAGGCTCATATTATAGTAGTATATACTGATGTGCCATTGAGACAAGCCCTTCATAAGCCAGAAAAATCAGGGAGATTGATGTACTGGGCAATAGAGCTCGGTGAATATGATATAATTTATGAACCCAGAGCATCACTAAAAGGGCAGGCTGTAGCAGATTTCATAGCAGAGTTCACCTATCCTGATACCCCCGAGGAGAAAAAGTTGCTCGCTGATCAACCTGTGGATGTTACAGGGTCAACAAACACAAGCTCAGACCAATTCTGATTGGTAAAAGGGCGTGTGAATGTTACAGGACGTGATGCAGAGATAGTTGTGAGAACTCCGGACGAGGAACAAGAGTTGCTCGCTGATCAACCTGTGAATGTTACAGGATCGACAAACACTAGCTCAGACCAACTCCGGTTGGTAAAAGGGCAAGTGGATGTTAGAAAATCATTAAATTCGAGCCCAGACCAACTCCGGTTGGTAAAAGGGCAAGAAAAAATGATCGACGAGGAGCGAGAAAAATTCGGGGAGGATGAAAAGAAGCAGCAAATATTTCACCGAGGAACTCTGACTGATTCAAAATTTGAAGACGAGTTACCTATATGGAGGCTATATGTAGATGGCTCATCTTGCAATGCAGGATGTGGCGCGGGGATAGTTTTGAGCACTCCAGACGAGGTCGACATGGAATACGCCTTGCGTTTCCTATTCAAAGCTTCCAACAATGAGGCTGAATATGAGGCCATGATTGCAGGGCTTAATTTGGCAAAAGTTATGGAGGCGCAGCAAGTTATGATCTTCAGTGACTCTCTACTGATTGTAAACCAAATGATGGGAGTATATGCAGTAAGAGGAGAATTAATGATCAGATATCATGCAAAGGCAAAGGAGCTGGTGTCAGAATTTACCGCTATTCAGCTGGTCAGAATACCAAGAATGGAGAATACGAGAGCAGACGCCCTAGCTCGACTAGCATCAGCAACTCGCACAGAGCTACGACGAACAATCCCAATTGAAGTGTTAGCTGGTCGGAGTATAGATGAAGATCTGACGATGAACTTTATCACCCTTGATTTAGGTCCATCTTGGATGGATCCCATCAGGGCGTATATCGAGGAGGGAGAATTGCCAATTGATAAGCTCGCAGCCAAGAAATTTAAGTTTAAAGATGCTCGGTTTGTATTAACTAATGGTGTTTTATATAGACGAGGAATTATGGCAGGTTTGCAGAGATGCGTACATCCCTCCGAGGTAAAAGAATTAATTGAAGAAATCCATGAAGGGTCTTGTGGAGCACATGTAGCAGGTCGGACGCTTTTGCAAAGGATGATGACGCAGGGATACTACTGGCCGACGATGAGGGCTGATTGTATTGCCTATGCCAAGAAGTGTGACAAATGCCAGCGCTTTTCCTCCATCCGAAGAACTCCACAAGCATTGTTGACACCCATAACTTCCCCTTGGCCATTTGCCATGTGGGGAATTGATTTGGTTGGACCACTGCCAACGACCCGAGGAAGGTTCAAGTACCTCGTCGTCGCAGTGGATTATTTTACTAAGTGGGTAGAAGCTGAGCCACTCATTGATATGACGTATGAGAAGGTGTACCAATTTTTTTGGAAGAACATCATTTGCCGATATGGTCTCCCTCATGCCTTCATCACAGACCATGGGACACAATTTGATAACGAGGAGTTTGTCGCCTATTGTCATCAATCAAATATTTTGAAGGTCCACTCAGAACCAGGCCATCCTCAAAGCAATGGACAAACTGAAGTGACAAACAGAACGCTGCTGAACGGTTTGAAGAAAATATTGGATGATGCGAAAGCAAACTGGATCAGCGAGTTACAATCAGTACTCTGGGCTTACCGAACTACTCCCCGAGTAGCAACTGGAGAATCACCATACATGCTGGAATTTGGAAGTGAAGCTGTCATAACTGTCGAGTTGGGCCTCCCAACACACAGGGTACTGAATTTCAATTCCCCTGTCAGCGACTTAATGAGAAGATTGGATTTAGACATGCTCGAGGAAGTCAGAGAAGAAGCAGCCATTAGAAATGTTGCTTACCAGCAGCGAACAACTTTGTTCTACAACAAGAGGGTGAAGAAGTGCGACCTAAAAGAAGGAGACTATGTGCTGAAGAAAGTAATTCAAAAGCATAACAAACTGGAGGCAAACTGGCATGGACTATACCGAGTTACAGAAGTTGTTCGACCAGGAACTTATCGAATAGCCACTTTAGAAGGCGAGGAGTTTAAGAATGCATGGAACGCAGAGCATCTGCGCAAGTATTATCAGTGATGTATATGTAACACAGTTCCATCAGTATGAATAAAATGAAGATATTCTGCCAAAGTCTCTCCTTTTATTGAAAATTTTTCGTTGAATACTAGTGCTACGCACTACTCGGCAAAGCTCGACAGACTACTCAACGAAATATTCCAAACTGTACCAAGTATGGTTGGTCGGGGATAAAAACCCACTAACTGTAGTTGGTCGACGAGGAGAAATATTCCTAAAAATGCCAACCTGTTTGGCTAGGAAACGAAATATTCCAAACTGTACCAAGTATGGTTGGTCGGGGATAAAAACCCATTAACTGTAGTTGGTCGACGAGGAGAAATATTCCTAAAAATGCCAACCTGTTTGGCTAGGAAACGAAATATTCCAAACTGTACCAAGTATGGTTGGTCGGGGATAAAAACCCACTAACTGTAGTTGGTCGACGAGGAGAAATATTCCTAAAAATGCCAACCTGTTTGGCTAGGAAACGAAATATTCCAAACTGTACCAAGTATGGTTGGTCGGGGATAAAAACCCACTAACTGTAGTTGGTCGACGAGGAGAATTTATCGACCTTGGTTGGTCGGACACATTTTATGAAAAAGACAAAAATTTACCAAGTATGGTTAGTCGGGGATAAACTTTCACTAACCGTAGTTGATCGACAAGCATAATTTAACAACCTTGATTGGTTGATACTCGTGAATTTATTATTAAGTGATCGAGCAATATTATTGAAACTTGGAACTTTTTAATTATTACTGAATTGGTCGACGAACATCACAATATTGTTATTTTTAACAGATATGCATAAATGTAAAGTGTTGATATTTACAAGACAATAGCAATTAAGATTTGCAAACAGAAATGAAAGTTTTTCATTAAATTAGAAATAAATTACATTGATATGTATGCTAACTATTACATCAAAAATTTCTATTCTACTGGTCTTTTCCCCTCAGCTTTTGATGCAGGTTCCTCACCAGCAGGCGGATTTAAAGACTGAGGAGAATTAATGAAGTTCAAATCCTTCAGCATCCTGACGTTCATCACATAAGGTCGATCTAAAAGATGCTCGGGACGAGATGCCTCAATTTGAGAATGTAAATTGTAGTCACCGAGGTATTTTGAAATTAAGCTCCGAGGAATGGCACGAGCTGGGATCCATTCCATGTCCAAATTGTACGGTGGCACAGGCAAGTCGAGCAACCCGGGATCATGGTAGTCCCACAGATAGTGTCCTTGTTCGAGCTTCAGCACACCTAAGGCATTCAGCTAGCCTTGTTTGTAGCCCTCATTGTTGGCATTCTGGATACGATCGTCCAAGTGGAATAGTGCTTCGTTGTATCCAGCCATCCAGAATTCCCTGGGCTGTTTGTGCAATTGATATGTTAGCCTTTCCAGCTACTCGTGGAGACTCTTGATGAAAATCTCCTTATTCTCCAAGATGGACTTCTGCGCAGAGAGCTGTTTTTCCAAGTCCCTAATCTTCTTTGACATGTCATACAAAGCCTAGTTCTTCGCCATTAATTGGAAAGATTGGTTCTCTAACACAGACTGAGTTCTCTGTTCCTCGACAAGGACCCGAGATGCTCTTCCTCATCCCCGAGGAGCTCTTGCTCGACCGCGAGAAGATGTGGAAGGGCCCGACCTCTTCAAGGAGTCCAATTCTTCCCTCAACTTGGCATTCTCCACTTCTAAGAATGAAAATCCCTCGTCAGTCACTGGGATTAGGGCTGTTGAAGAAGAGGCTGCAGACTTCAACTGTGATAGCTCTTTCTGCAAGTTGTTGTTTTCCTTTTCTAGCAGCTCGGCAATCTGTCTGCATTCCTCGACCTCGCCCCTCAAGGTTCTCTCCCTTACATCATAACCAGCAAAAAGCTTCTCGTAGCCCTTGTCAGCAACGATCAGCTTATACTTCTTCTCCTAACTCTCATGCAACAAGGCAGTTGATTCCTTGTATTGATTCTGAAGGTCTTCGAGGGTGCACTGGAGATCCTCAATCATTTCATAGTAAGCCACATTATTGGCTACCGCTCGATCAAGCAGACACTTCAGGTATTGATATGCTTCCACTGCCTGCTCTGAAGCATCCGGGCCGAGGATATCAGCAATTTGTGCAGCAATCAGGTCTGTGTGACCAGCCTTGAAGTACTCATTACATTGCTGCAGCAACTTTGTATCATGGGCAGATAGCAGTTCCATCCTGGACATTGGGGTGAAACCATGGGAAGATAAAGTTTAAAAGTGTAACACAACTTTGTATCATGGGCAGATAAAGTTTAAAAGTGTAACACAAATTGGGGTGAAACCCCAGGTTTTGACTTCGGCCAGGAAAAAGGAAAAAGTGGGATAATCTGGACATTTGCAAAATATTAAAACATATTAATAACAACTCAGATGCCACCGGGATAATTAAGAAGGACCCGGATCCCTGGGGTGAAAGACCTAAAACTAACTGGCCAGAGCATATGGTAGCATAGCCGATGATTTTGAGCCCGTTAAAGTATGCGAATATTGAAAGATTCCTAGATAAAGATAATGAAATGGAACATGTCAAGAAATGGGTTGTGTGGTGAACATATGAAAATACAACCCAACTTGAATGAAATAAATAAATGTTAAGATACAGGGTAAAATGGACAAGTAATTTGAAATTTTATCAATGTCCATATGGTAAAGGAATGGTAAAGCGATTAAATGGGGGGGTAAGAAAACTAAAGAGTTTTAGCCCATAACTAACTCAAGGGTGTGTTTATGAAAGGTTTTTAAAGGAAAATAAGTATTTTCTAACATGGTGTTTGCATGAGTTGAAAGGTTAATTAAAAAAAAAGTACTAACGTGAATTGGTGTAAATGAAGGGATAATTTCAGAAAAGGAAATGATTTTTCATAAATAAAGTGTATTTGTTTGAAGTATTTAACCGAGTGTGTTAAATAGAGAAATAAATTTCAAGTTAAGAAAAATGATTTCTTTTACAAGATTAAAGTAATGTAATCGGGCTAAACAAAATTTTTGGAATAAAAACGATTTCCTGCATTAATGTGTGTGTGTGTGTGTGTGTCTCTCTCTCTCTCTCTCTCTCTCTCTCTCTCTCTCTCTCTCTCTCTCTCTCTCTCTATATATATATATATATATATATATATATATATATATATATATATATATATATATATATATATATATATATATATGGTAGTTGCATGTGCACGTAGATATAATGTGTTAGAGTGAGCCGAATGGTAAAGCGATTATATATATATATCGCTGGAAATTTGTGAAATTCTCTAATTAGGATTTAGGATTAATAAACCTATAATTAATTGTAAAATCTAATACTGAGGATATGGACGATAATTTGGTACGCGATTGATTATGCAATATCCTATGTATAAATTGTGCTACACATGATTGTGTTTGGATGTAAACGTATCATATTTGGCTCATGGGGAATCTGTCGGTTCGGGTTGTGGATTCAAATGAATTTGGGAGCAGATATCACGCTCCAGACTAATGTAGCAAGTTGTGTAGTAATTGATGCATTTGATCATGCATTTAGTTGGTCGTCGTATCACGACTTGGAAACGCGGATGGCTTCATCTTTGAACAGTTTGGTATGTGGCTAGACGATGGTACGATTGCGTGGTGATCCTCCATTATTTTGTGTGTGCATGTTTCAAATCTATTAGGTACAAGATTCTTATAGATTTACTGGTAGAGGCACGAGAACATCTTTGAAGGTCGAAGCCTTCGTGTGGTTTAAAAGGCTTATAATTATATTGTATGGTCCTATTATGAACATGTTATTTAAATACACCATTCCACATTATTATGTGTATTGTGATATCGTGTATATCTTATTATGCGGATGACATGTATGGATATTTTACCACGCTGTATTCTTTATATACCTAATGGGTTACAATATGGTGTAGTTGAAAGATAGCGGATTAGTGACTTGATAGTTTAGTGTAACACTCCCAATTTTTCATGCCCACTTGATCAGTCTGGACATGAAACACCAGGAGCGCTAAAACAATTTATATCATTCTCAACATCATTGATAAACCAAAAATACAGTAAATAAGATCCATCCATAATAAAAACTCAAGAAAGGATGACAAAAAAGATAATTGAACTGAAATAATCGAACTCCAATAAATGGATCCACTAAATCAAATCTCGTATTACAATTGTTAAACTGAATAAAATAGAGTACGAACAAAAACTCCTCTTAATTCAACTCCTGAATATATATGAACAACTGTAGTGAACTAGAAAATCTAACTCTACGGATACCAAGTTGGATCTCCACAACTGTAAGTCTGACCGCTAAACCCTGTTAACCTGAATATACATTAATAATGCCCTGGGGGGGGGGGGGGGGGGATTTTATAAATTTGGGCCATCTCCCTGAAGTTGAAATAATATCTCCAATACATCAATATAAATCATGCAACTAGTTCACAATAAACACCCAACCCTTCGACACTCACATGCATTGAATATCTCACCCCTAATCTAAGTGCAAGTACTACACGCATGTCCCGACCTAAGTCATAACTATACTAAAAGTCTCTATCTCTAGAAAATTAAATACTATCATCTAACGAATAACTAACATGAAACACTACCAATTACCTAAATAAAATTTCACCCCAAGGCCCATATATATATTTTCATTAGAACATTCGTAGTTTCACAATGGTAACACTTTCTCTGTTTTAATATCGCTTTAATTAAAGTGTTGTTATCCAAACTACCTAAAGGATAAAAAACAACTATGTATCCTAAAAAAGAGATTTAACTAACTCCACGTGTATGAATACAATCCATGTTTCACCCCTCCAATGTCACCCCAAGAATACAAATAGAGATCAAAATATATTTTACATGACAGAGGGTTCATTCTTAATTGTCTATCATTAGACTATATTAATTCTTTCTCATTATGAATTACATCACACGATGACCATTACCTTCGGTGTCTATCTCGTGCTTCTATCGATAGGTTCATAAGAATACAACACCTAACGAGCTTAATCAAAACACACAAAATAATGGAGCGATTAATACGCAGTTTCACCACTAACAGGACCACACCCAACCCGACTAATGTCTCTAGTCAAACAACCTTCTCTCATCATGAAGGCGTGACACTCCTAAATGCACGATCTAAAATAATGACCTCTACTATGTCCAGTACATCCCAGCTGACGCATGGTACATGGTCCCGATGTCGAATGGAAACCCCAATTCGATAGATTCACTATGACTAAATGTATGTTCACATGATCAAAAGTATATATATATATATATATATATATATATATATATATATATGATAACACATACACTTAAGCGTACCCAAAACATCCAAATCCCCACATCGTTGGATCCTCATCTCAATTAGGTTTATTATCTCTCAAAACCATGCCAAACATATATAACCAAGTAGGATACCACGTACACTCAAGTATACCCCAAATAATCTTAATCCATAAACACCATTATTATTCATTATGTTCTTAGGTTTGTCAACTCTTAACCTTATTAAATTTGGCTCCTAGTGTATTCCTTTTTTAAACTATGAGTAAATTTATCTCTCTCTCTATATATGCAATCTCTCGTAACGTACAAATATGTTGCCTAATTTAATTACTAAATTAATTACACAACCTATAATCTATCAAAACCTGAATTAATCTCTTAAACACTTTAACTCATTTACTCTCTAAGCTCGATATATAGATACGACCATATGATACTGCCCACTCACACGCTTACCCATTTTAACCTAATCCTAACACCAGATGTAAGTACAATAGTAGATAGGTCATATTTATAACCTACATAACTATCATCATCATTAACCAAGTTTGATATCTTAATAAACTAGGTGATGAAATCTTAAAATAATGTAAAATCCAAAATTTCGATCTCGCGTATCGTTTAGTAGAAAATTCATAATAAACTCAAAACAAATAAAAAATATACGAAATCAGCTAACACACATTCATAATAAAAAAATATACAATATAATAGTTTGAATCGATTTTCTCATGGGTTAAATCGATTCGGTTCTGGGCAGAATTTCTGAGAACGTGTGTGCTCGTGTTCAAATGATAAAATTATATTTTAAACCCCTTTTAACCCAAACAAACCCTAAACATGCAACTAGGTGTGATTGAAACAGTATGAAATCATGCAAGAGTTATTCAAACACACATAATTGAGGAAAAATCCCCCGCAGGGGCAAAACCATTTATTTTCACTATAATTTGTAAGAAAACGGCTTACAATCGAATTACAATGAAAATACAAGTGACTAAGAATTACCCTCAGGTATCGGATTCTGTAGTCGGCGGCTGGAGATATCCCTGTCCAGTAGGGCTGCAATGGAGAAGAGAAACGGCTTCTCCACAAGGGTTGAACAAGAGCAAAGCTTCGTTCCTGGGTTGCAAAGAGATTCACAAAGATATGGAATTTGTGTGAATCAAATGTATGAATCAATGGACTCAAATACCATGAAGACTTTAGAGTTTTGGAACTCAGAAAATCGTGTAGAAGTCTTCCAAAAACCACTTCCCGTAGTGGGATTAAATAGGAGAACTTGAGCCCTAAAATTCGGAACATGATCTGAACACGATCTGTTTGAAATTATCCTCGTCGGATCGGTCCGGTCTCTTTAGGCGGATCGGTCCGGTGACATCGGATCAGTTCCTTTTTGAAGGCGGATCAATCCGGTTGGCATCGGATCGGTTCAGCTTTTTAGCTTCATCGGTTCGCTATGGATCCGGGGTACACTGGCCTCACCTCAGCAGGCGGATCGGTCCGGTCTCTTTAGGCGGATCGGTCCGGAGGAATCGAATCGGTTCTTTTATATGGGCTGGATCGGTCCGGTCTGTTCCCTGATTCCTTTTCTGCCTTTGATATTCGGATTCCGTTGATGAGCGTATGATTCTTGAATTTTCTCAACGGTGTAACGGCGTACGACATATAAAATGCTAATGGACAAAAATGTCCTTACAAATCTCCCCCTATGTCTATGCCGGTATAAACATAAAAACAAACATCCGAATTATCAAAATAAAAATTGCCTATACAAATCTACCCTTCCATGAACCCAAAACTGAAAGAGTACAAGTGAATAAGACTGCATCATTTGATCTTCAAATCTTCAGGAATCTCAACGCTTTTCTCATCAGGGAGTGCAATACAATGATAATCCATGTAGTACCTACACACATGAGAAAAAGCAAAATACCACGTGACATATCGAGTTTGAAGTGAGATAAACTCAAACTTTCAAAACTCCCCCATAATAAGATAATTCATTCTCCCCTTTTTTATGATGTCCCCAAAAAGACAAATGAGAGAAATAAATCAAATAAGCAAGTGCGGGGTGTCACAAGTATAAAACTACACCATGAATGAACACAAAGCAACCAAGTCGATGATAGCGTAAATGAAGAGGTGTGATCAATTTCGATAGGAAAATCAAAGCATACAAACATGACATATGTGCACGATGAATATTGGATATTCCTAGCGAATGAACTCAAATGCTTCCTTTGGTGTAAAATAATGACAATATAAGATATTGACTCAATCAAATCAACAAATCAAAGCTCAAAATGATTTTCACACCAATAACGTCCAAAATGATTTTATGCTTTTTCAGGACTTTCAAGGAAGTGCAAACCCGTTTATATGCTCCAACCAAACTCCCTCAGATATTATTTTGAATAGAGGCATTCTAAAGTCTCAAACTTTGGATAATTGAAGGTGAAACCTAAGTGGCCCATATTTGGCATGAATTGCTTTTTATTGCCTTTAAATTTTTCGGGCTCTTTTAACCTCTTTGGACCTCGGATATTAAAATTCCTCCATTTTTAGGTCCTTTTTAACGGTGGCTTTTGCGCAAAGGATAGATGATTACCTTTCGCAGCCCCTCCCCGTTATACAAAAACACACAATCTCACCAAAACGGTTTTTACATGCATTCCAATCTTGTCAAGTTTTATCGCATATTGTACATTGTATAGACAGGATTGAGATGAAAACATGCAAGCCAACATGAGATAGACAAGTGCAATAATCAAATATAGCCGTGCATGTGTGCAATAAAGGATATAGGAGTCAAACATGTAGGAAGATATCACGAATTACATCTCAAAGACTCCATACAATGTAAAGCACATGGATGAAATGATGTAGCCTCTCAAAACTCTATCAAAAAGTTGTGACTTGGCTATCTTAAATGCTCATCCACAAAAGGAGAAAAAACAGAAAAATCTTTTTGGTCTTTTTCAAAAAAAATTTATCAAAATAAAATCTTTTTGTGCTTTTCAAAAATTTTCTTAAAGGAAAATCTTTTTGTATTTTTTTTTAAAAATAAAAAGTAAAAAGAAAAAGCTGTACAACTAAGCAATGGTACATATAAAACAGACTAGCAATAGGAAGCATATGATATGAACGTGAAGAAGCATCCTATTCTAGACATAGACCAACCCCTCAGTCAACTGTGCAAATCCCCAAAGACTTCCTAAGACTCTCAAATCTAAGGGCATCTAAAGGTTTCGTGAAAATGTCAGCTAACTGACGGTCGGTGGGAACAAAACTCAGGGATACAGTGTTCTCCTCAACTAACTGACGAATAAAGTGCTCACGTATCCTGATGTGTTTTGTGCGCGAATGCTGGACGGGATTACGAGATATGTGTACCGCGCTCGTGTTATCACAAGAAATGATCATAGTGTCTTGTGAAATCCCATAATCCTCCAACATTTGCTTCATCCACAAGAGTTGTGTGCAACAACTCCCGACGGCAATGTACTCAGCCTCCGCAGTGGACAAAAAGATGGAATTTTGCTTCTTGCTCAGCCAGGAGACAAGAGCAGAACCAAAATAGAAACACCCACCAGAAGTGCTCCTACAACCATCTACATCCCCAGCCCAATCGGCATCCGAATAGGCGAACAAACGGTCATCGGTATCAAAGGAATACCAAATACCGTATGATAGAGTCCCACTCACGTATTTAATAATACATTTTAGAGCAAGTAAATGTGACTCTTTCGGGGATGCCTGATATCGCGCACAGACTCCAACACTAAAGGCGATGTCGGGACGACTGCCAATCAAGTAGAGAAGACTACCTATCATACTCCGATATAAGGTTTGCTCTACGTCCTTGCCTGAAGTGTCCTTACTAAGCTTGATAGTGGTACTCATAGGTGTACGTGCATGCTTAGCGGAGTCTAAACCAAATTTCTTCACTATGTCTCTAGCATACTTGGATTGGGAGATGAACATCCCATCCTCTAACTGACGAACCTGGAGACCAAGGAAGAATGTAAGCTCACCAACCATGCTCATTTCAAACTCACTTTTCATCTCCTCCTCAAAGTGGTGAGCATGCTGGGAGCATGTGGATCCAAAGACTATGTCGTCCACATAGACCTGGGCAACCAAAATAGCACCGTCATCTCTCCTGACGAACAACGTCATATCTACTCCCCCTCTCTTGAAGCCTCGAGCTAAGAGATAGGAAGTAAGCCTCTCGTACCAAGCACGGGGTGCTTGCTTCAAACCATACAAGGCTTTCCTCAGATAGTAGACGTGCTCAGGGCGTTGAGGGTCTTCAAACCCTTTTGGTTGTTCCACATAAACCTCCTCCTGTAGAATGCCATTCATAAAGGCACTCTTGACATCCATCTGATACACCTTGAAGCGCAGATGACATGCGATGGCGAGCAGAAGACGGACGGACTCAAGCCTCGCAACAGGAGCAAATGTCTCCCCAAAGTCTACACCCTCTATCTGTGTGTAGCCTTGAGCGACCAACCTAGCCTTATTTCGGATTATGGTACCATTTTCATCCATTTTATTCTTAAAAATCCACCGGGTACCTATCACATTAGTCTTACTAGGTCGGGGGACTAATTCCCAGACATTATTCTTTTTAAACTGAAGCAACTCATCCTGCATAGTAGATATCCAGTGTTCATCCTTGAGTGCTTCTTTATGGTTCTTGGGCTCGACTTTGGACGTGTAGCAAAGATGGCTAACAACGTTCTCTAGCTGAGCACGAGTCTTGACCCCTAAAGTGGGATCACCAACAATAGCAGAAGGGTCATGACTCTTGCGAACCCAAGCAGGTGTGTCCCCTAGCGTAGGAGTAGGGTCCACAGGGTGTGTGAGAGGAACATGTAAATCACTGTCAGAACAATTCTCATCCTCACACAGAAGGTTAGGATCAATAACCGTCGAAGGTTCGTCATCTTGCACGGTAACGTTTATTGATTCCATAACCTTAGAGCTCTTCAGGTTAAAAACTCGATACGCTCTGCTATTCGATGAATATCCTAGAAATATTCCCTCGTCGCTCCGGGAGTCGAACTTTCCTAGTTTCTCTCTATCCCGTACGATGTAGCATTTACTCCCAAAAACACGGAAATACGCCAGGTTGGGCTTCTTGCCGGTTCACAACTCATAAGGTGTCTGTAGTGTGTGTGGACGCAAATAAACCCTATTCACCGTGTGGCATGCAGTAGACACTGCCTCTGCCCAAAATCTCCTAGAAACTTTACGACCTAGAAGCATAGATCTAGCCATCTCTTGGATCGTTATATCCTTTCTCTCAATAATCCCATTTTGCTGAGGAGTTCTCACAGCAGAAAACTCATGTTTGATCCCAAGGCTATCACAATACAAATCCACCTTTGCTTCCTTAAATTCAGTGCCGTTGTCACTACGTATTCTGTTAATAGTGACACCGTGTTGATTTTGCAGGACACGGCACTTGGTCGTTAAAAATTCTACAGCATCGGATTTCTCTCTCAGAAAACCTACAATGGAGTACCTAGAGAAATCATCTACCATCACGAGGATGTAACTCTTACCACCTAGACTCTCGGTACGAGTGGGACCCATAAGATCCATGTGAATCAACTCCAGAACACGAGAGGTGGTAATGGAATGCAACTTCCTATGAGGACTACGAATTTGTTTTCCCAACTAACAGGGTCCACAAACGGTCGAAGTTGACTTTCCAAGAAATGGTAAGCCCCGTACTAGATCCTTTTTAGCTAAATGATTAAGATCTCTAATGTTCACGTGACCTAGACGTTGGTGCCACAGATCCATAGGAGTGATCGTGGCGCTGTTACAGACAAGTGAGGATGTGGGCTCAGTCCCATAGCAATTATCCTCGGTCCTCACCCCTTGCATCAAAAGTTTACCGGCTTGATTGTAGACTTTACACGCGTCCAGGTCAAACTTTACTGCAAAGTCAGTGTCGCACAACTGGCTAATGCTGAGAAGGTTTGCTTTTAAACCTTTAACGTACAAAACATTTTCTAGCTTAGGAAATCCAGGTAACTCGACAGTACCACGTCCTATAATGCTAGACTTGCTCCCATCTCCAAAGGTGACTCTGCCATCCTGATAGTCCTCAAGAATCGTAAAAAATGAGGCATCACCTGTCATATGTCTGGAGCACCCACTATCAAAATACCACTGAGAGGTCTTATGAGCTTTGAGAGCAACATGAACAACAAAGGCCTTTTTATCTTTCTTAGGTACCCAAGCAGAGCTGACCTTTTGTTTGCCTTTGTTGTTGTTGGTTTTAGCTGAAATGTGAGAAGTATTTACTAACGGCAAAGACATCCGTCGGAATTCTTCCATTAAACTCTGAGTCGTGGCAGCTAAGAACTCAACTCGCTCTCTCAGACTAGAAAACTCATCAGTATGACGTGGTGGAGCAGTAGTACGTCGTGTCCGACCCATGCTATAGCAAGATTCCCTTAGGTGGCCTTTTCTTTTGCAATAAGTACAATAGATGATAGTCAAAGGCGGACCTTGGTTTGCTTTTCTTCGTCGAACTCTCCTTCGAGGTTTTTTAAGATGGCCATAAGGAGTCGTAGTAAACTCAGGAACTGGTCCAGGTGAAATTTGGGACGTGGAGGCACCATCATAACCAATTCCTTGCCGATCACCAAAACCTAAAGCGGGGCCGAGGAGCATCTTTCCCATCTTCCCAGATCTGTCCTCGATTTGTACCTTGACTTCCCGTGCTTTCTCAAGATCATGAGTCAGCTGGGAAACAAGGGCTTCAAGTTTCTTCCGAGTCTCCACGGAGGAATGGAGCTGACTCGTAAGACTAGCCACTTGTTTAGTCAAGTCCCCTCTCTCTTTCTCTAAAACACTCTCTCTCTCTCTAAACAAACTCTCATTCTCGACACAGGTAGATTCTCTCTCTCTCAGGGCGGTGCAGGTGGAGAACTCTCTTTTGTCTCGCTTTCCTTAAATCTTCCTCTAAGCAGGTGATCTTAAGAACTAACGCTTTGTTACGCTTTTTAGTTTTAAAAGACTCAGAATATAACTCAGCGTAGGCGCGTTGAATATCACTCTCGCTCTCACTTGTGTCATCCTCCCCCTCACTCACATCAATCTTACTGTCGAGGTGTCCCTATGAAGCATCATCCTCATCGTCGTGAGGAGAACTAGGAGTGCTCACTTGACTGGCCATGAATGCGGTGAAGTTACACTCATGCGGTGACTCATCACCTGAATCCACCGTCTCGACCTCACTGTCGTCGCTAAGGGTATCATTAAGGACATCTTTCCCTTTCTCTCTATTCAGACGATTGGCACACTCAAAGGCTCTATGACCCCTACCATCGCACTCAAAACATCTCTCACTTTCTTTCAGAGGAGGGTTTTTGGAGTCTTTTTCATTTTTCTTTTCAAACTTATTTTTCTCAAATTTCTTTTTATCTTTAAAATTGCCATTTTTCTTAAATTTGAGAATTCTTTTGAAATTTTTTGCAAAAAGAGCCAAATCATCTAGGTCAAAATCACACTCAGAATCTGACGTGTCAGTCTCTCTCTTTCTAGATGACTCTACCCTCTTTCTAGCCGACCCCTCACTCCTTTTCTCTTGGGCTTTAAGAGCAATTCCCTTATCTTTAGATTTAACAGTTTTAGGGAACATATCAATTTCATAAGTTTGTAAATCTCCTACAAGTTCTTCCAATTTTAGCGTATTTAAATTACCCATAGAATTTAGCACAGTGACTTTAGGGATAAAACGCTTAGGCAAAGAACGAAGAATCTTTTTAATAACTCTAGCATTAGGAATATGTTCACCAACATTAAAGCTAGTATTCACAATGTCAGAAAGTCTAGCATAAAATTCATCAAAGCATTCAGATTCATGCATGGTGATTGTTTCAAATTGAGTTGTCAAATTTTGCAACTTAGACTCTTTCACAGCATTAGTTCCTTCATGGGTAAGTTGTAAAACATCCCATGCCTCTTTTGACGTGGTGCACGTCATTATGCGTTTGAACTCATCAGGTGTGACATACCCAGAAATAGCACTAAGACCCTTAGAATTAAAAGAAGACCATTTAAATTCTTCATCAGTCCAAGAAGTGTCAGGTTTCAAGTTGGTCACATTATCAACAGTCACGGTGGGAGGAGTCCACCCTCGTTCAACCAAAATCCAGACACGTTCATCAATGGCTTTTAAAGCCGACCTCATACGGCTTTCCAATAAGCATAATTTATCCCGTCAAAAACAGGCATTTTATAATATGACTTCTCCATTTGAACACGCACTTTTTCAAAAATCATTTTTTTTAGAAAATTGATATCTTAGAAAATTTTTGCGGAAAATAGGAATACGCGATAGATTAACGTAACCTGCTCTGATACCAATTTGAGAACGTGTGTGCTCGCGTTCAAATGATCAAATTATATTTTAAACACCTTTTAACCCAAACAAACCCTAAACATGCAACTAGGTGTGATTGAAACAGTATGAAATCATGCAAGAGTTATTCAAACACACATAATTGAGGAAAAATCCCCCATAGGGGCAAAACCATTTATTTTCACTATAATTTGTAAGAAAACGACTTACAATCGGATTACAATGAAAATACAAGTGACTAAGAATTACCCTCAGGTATCGGATTCTGTAGTCGGCGACTGGAGATATCCCTGTCCAGTAGGGATGCAATGGAGAAGAGAAATGGCTTCTCCACAAGGGTTGAACAAGAGCAAAGCTTCGTTCCTGGGTTGCAAAGAGATTCACAAAGATATGGAATTTGTGTGAATCAAAGGTATGAATCAATGGACTCAAATACCATGAAGACTTTAGAGTTTTGGAACTCAGAAAATCGTGTAGAAGTCTTCCAAAAACCAATTCCCGTAGTGGGATTAAATAGGAGAACTTGAGCCCTAAAATTCGGAACATGATCTGAACACGATCTGTTTGAAATTATCCTCGTCGGATCGGTCCGGTCTCTTTAGGCGGATCGGTCCGGTGACATCGGATCGGTTCCTTTTTGAAGGAGGATCAATCCGGTTGGCATCGGATCGGTTCGACTTTTTAGCTTCATCGGTTCGCTATGGATCCGGGGTACACTGGCCTCACCTCAGCAGGGGGATCGGTCCGGTCTCTTTAGGCGGATCGGTCCGGAGGAATCGGATCGGTTCTTTTATATGGACCGGATCGGTCCGGTCTGTTCCATGATTCCTTTTCTGCCTTTGATATTCGGATTCCGTTGATGAGCGTATGATTCTTGAATTTTCTCAACGGTGTAACGGCGTACGACATATAAAATGCTAATGGACGAAAATGTCCTTACAATTTCAAACGGCCTAAGGACGAAGATGGAGTCTCAAAACCTCCATTAATGCCCAAACCAAGCTCCAAAATAGAATCCAAACAATACCAAAACCAAATATAAGTATAGGAACATGTTTCCAAACCTTTTTACACCATCCTATGGGTTCAAGAGCATTAAATCCAAGACTAAACTTAAAGATCGAAACTATGCAACATAACTCAACCTTAAATCATCTTAGGGTTTATTCATTATTAATTTCATGACTAAAACTTAAATTAACACGGGGAAACTTCATAATAATAGATCCTTATCCTAAATCATTGATTGAATTAGGAGTTTATAACATTCAAACCAATAATTTCATGATCTATTCATCAAAGAATAAGTATCTAATGCATCACCAATTTGTATTACTTATAATTAATTCACATCTCTAGTAATTCGATCCTAAATGAATTAATCTTTAAACATGCTTTAATATTCAGATTGAAAAAGGGAAAACATATATTCAAATCAGTTACAGATTTATAATGAGGACTACAAGATATTATTACGCGAAGAATCGAAGAACATGCGATGTAGGCTCGAGGCCTTGTGGTTTTTCCATCCTTGGACTTTATCTGCTTCTCCCAAAGACTCGTGGATGTTAAGGTTTGTTTCTCCTTAAAATAAATGATAATTAATGACCATTAATGATACACATAAGTCTGGTTTCTTTCGGACGACACCCACTGCGGTAACAAGTCCCCTCATATATGCTCTTAGAGTCATCATCCCTCAGGAGTTCTCATGATGAGTCCCGTCCTCAGTTGTCTCGGCCTTCGAGATGGCCCTATAACAAGACAACATACATCAATGGCTTGTGTAGTGTTAGCTTCACCAGTAGTGCAGTGTCGGCCTCAGACAGTACCTGGAAGCAAAGTCTTTATTACTAACCTTATTAGTTAGATATGGAGCCATTTTTGTCTTTGCTCCATTTGACAGGTTCAGAGCTCTAGTAGTCTCGGCCAGTCAAAACCCTCAGCTTCAAACATCATGTACGTGCGTGGAAATCATGACTAGTGTATTATTGACATATCCAGCCAAAATTGTTATAACGAATCAACCAATACATAGGGATGATATTTTTCATCATGACTTATGCATATTTCTCTTTAAGTGTCACACATTCATTGTCTATTCACTTACTCACACATGCGTTGGTCTTTGGTGCTCCACCTTTACTAGTTGGCATGTGGAACACTTATACACGAACTCTGCAATATCTTTCTTCATCCCGATCCACCAATACATCCCATGCATGTCCTTATACATTTTTCCCCTCTAGGATGTACCGTGAAATGAGAATCGTGAGCCTCAGCTAAAATTAGTCGAGATTCTTCGACATAACCAACCATCCCTGAAATATCAATCCTGTATCCGAACTGATCGAGAATAAAGGAACTCCACTTGACAACAACCTTCACACCTTCTCCTGGCAAAAGGAGTCTGAAGAATGTGAATGTATTGCTTGTGTCACCATGTCTGGTGTAATGTTCACTACCATCCAAAAGGCATCAAATAAATCCAAATCTCGAGTGGCACTCCATAGTTCTACCCAAATGTCTGGTAACTCCTCCTCATGCTCGACCCACAATACTGCCAGTGTAACAGTTAAACTATGAATAAATGCATCAACTGCCATATTTGCCTTCCCAGGATGGTACATGATCGAAAAATGATAGTCCTTCACAACTCGAGTCATCTCCTCTACCTCATATTCATGTCTATCCGAGTAAACAAGTACCGTAAGAATCTTATGATCAGAATATTATGTGAACCTCTCACCTAGCAGATAATGTCTCCATATACTATGGCTAACTAGTGTCTCCATATATTGCGGCCAACTCCAAATCATGAGTGGGGTAGTTACCCTCATAAGGATTAATCTTTTTGGATGCATAAGCTATAGGTCTATCCTCTTACATCAGTATACCTTATAACCCCTGAAGTGATGCATCTGTAAGCACCAAATACTCAACATCGGATTGTGGGAATGCAAGTACAAGAGCACTAGTGAGATTCTCCTTGAGCTATTCAAAATGAAAGGTAGCCTTACGGGTGAGATGTGTCAGTGGTCCCGCAATCTTTAAGAACCCTCGAATGAACCTCCTATAATACCCTGCCACTAAGAAAATTCTAACTTTGATAGGCATTGTGGGTTTACCCTATTCAATAACTGCGGATACCTTGCTAGTATCCATTGAAATCCCAACCTTAGATGTGACATGGACTAAGAACTTCACCTCTTGAAGACAAAATACAAACATAAAGAACTTAGCATATAACTTATGTTCTCGTAGTATCTGCAATACTAACCTCAAATGCTCTGCTTTCTCCACTTTCGGTTGAGAGTAAATCAAGATATTGTCTATAAACACAATGACAAACTCATCAAAAAATGGTCAAAATACCCGATTCATCAAGTCAATGAACACTAATGGCGCGTTGGACAACCCGAATGATATAACTCGAAACTCTTATGATCCATATCGCATCAAATAAATATTTTCGGGACATTTTCCTCCCTAATACGTAGCTGATGATAACCCGAGCGCAAGTAAATCTTTAAAAATAATAACTCACCCCTTAACTGATCAAACATATCATCGATACGGGGCAACGAATAGTTGTTATATATCATAATCTTATTCGACACCTTGTAGTCCACACATAGTCAAAGTGAACCATCCTTTTTCTTTACAAATAACACTAGGTCTCCCCACGAAGACGTACTCTGACGTATAAACCCATGGCTCAACAACTGTTGAATTTATTCTTGTAACTCCTTCATATCTAATGGAGCCATTTGATATGGTGCCCTCGAGATGGGCCTGACAACAAATCTATTCAAAAGTCTATGTCTCTAGTCAGTGGTAACCCTAGCACCTCATAAAAAACGTCCAATAAATCTTGGACATTCGATATTGAATCTAATAACACTATGACCTCTTAAGATGAAATCACATCTATATAGTATAGATGAGTATTCCTCCTCAAGTTTAGGCATCGCAACTAGAAACATATCCTACCCAGGAATAACAAACGTAATTGCCTTCCTGCTGTAATCTATCTGCACATGTTACTGAGATGAGCAATTCATGTTTAATATGACATCATAAGTAGACATATCTAATAACAAGAAGCCATCGATAAAACACAATCGAACGATCTCTACTGCCATGCTTCTACAAATATGGAATAAGGTAACGTTACTATCTATTGGGGTATCCACATATGACAATGCATCATCGGCTATATCTATAAATCTCGACATATATGCAAATGTGTGACTAAAAAAATAGTGTGATGTGCCCGTGTCAAATAGATGTCGTGCATAATTGCCAAAAACATATAACCTAGCCCTAATCATCTGAGGGTGCGCTATCCGACCTGGCTGATGGACGTTGTATACATGCCTATAGGGAAGTTATAGGCATACATGTTCTTGAGGCAAAGATGGGTACACTAGTGATGGTGGCAAGGCATGGTGATGTGGTGGGGCTGGAAAAGCCTTTCGCTGTCCCTACTGCTAATGGCCCTGACCTTCCTAGTTGCACTTAGGGAAATTATAGAAAGCGTGACGCAACTCGCCACAGTCAAGAATATTTCCCTTTGATGACATGACCCTTATGTCCTTGCCCCTGGGACCTATCCTGATACTGCTGACCTTAGCCCTGTTGGCCGTACTAATCCTATCTTGGGTAGCCCTTCCTTTGGTTTCCCTGGTGGCGATGATCATCTCCTCCTCTAAATCTCTTCGAGGCCTACTCCCCCTAAACCTGGCCTCACTAAAACTGAGAGCCTCCCTACCCTGTGAAGGATTCACATGTATCCACCGTTTGTTGCCCTTGGTAATTACCTCCCTTTTCTCTCTAAAAGTCTTTAAAGTTATAACAAATGTATAAGTGCAACATCCAATATCTATGTGTAGTAAGTGTAAACCGAATTTCCTATTAGTATGTACATGATCCCCCATGTCAGTCCTCTCATAAACTAATTTATCTTCCTCGACTCTGAATCCGTGATCTCTAGGACAAAGTGCACAAGTCGAGTAAATTCTTTCTCATACTCCGCCATTATGCGGTCTTCCTGCTTCAAGCAACCAAACTTAGACCTCAATATTCTTGTTGTGATGTAGAGAAGTATTTACCTTCAAATTTCTCTCGAAACCGTGCAATGGTCAACTAAGATC
The DNA here is from genome assembly GCA_949130495.1 of Sambucus nigra. Classification (NCBI taxonomy): domain Eukaryota; kingdom Viridiplantae; phylum Streptophyta; class Magnoliopsida; order Dipsacales; family Adoxaceae; genus Sambucus; species Sambucus nigra. The sequence goes on along the minus strand of OX422211.1, from coordinate 472,585,606 downwards.
GATTATCTGCGATGTTAATAGACTCCCACCACGGCAAAGCGTCTCTTAAGATTTCAAAACTGTCCAACATCTGCTTTTGAATTTCGGACACTTTAATAGGTGTATATGGTGCTCAATGTCACGTGCATGTCCCTATTGTGGTGGTGGAGTTGGTTGTGGCTAATGATAAGGTGTCACTGCCTCGGACTCAATACTGGAGGTCTATTGCGGTCGGGCTGCTCGTTTGTAGGTGATCACGATCTGAAAGATAGTAAACAAAATGTCTAAGTACACGTACATAATATAGAGCACAAAATCTAAGTACAAGATCTAAAGTATCGAAGAACGCTATGTGAAAAATGATGGACGCACTCAAGATTCCCAGGACACTAGAATCTGTAATGCTCTGATACTAACTGCTATACCACATAAAATTTAAGCTAGATTGATCAGGTATAAAATAAAGAAAATAGGAATCTATAATAATTTGGTATCATTCTTAGCCTGAAGGTAATAAATGAATGCATAAATAAGTAACCCAATATAAATGTGGTGAACCACACAATCTCTCGTACCAAACTTGCAACAGTAATAGAATCTTCACATAACTACAACTATCTCAATATAAACTCCCAAACCAATGTAATAATAAAAATACTAGCTCGACAGAATAGTAAAGGGACATATAAGAATGAGAACGCGGGCATGAGACCTACATCCTAGAAGATGAACAAATGAAAATAAGGTTGCAGGTGGATCAGGGATGAGGCTGCATCGATGGCTTATATCCTAAAAAATGTTAATATGATCACGTTAACAACAATTTTAAGTAGTATGGGAATATATTTGATTATGGGATACAATATAATTATGCATCTTCTTCTCGTATTTTAGTAACATTTAGGTTATCCCAAATCCAAAAGTCCTTTATATCACATAAGTTTAATCCCAGACCCAAGTGAACCCATGATTACATACTGCCCATCTTTCCTTCAATATCATTTTATATATAATTATTATATATTTCTCAAATATAAACATCTAAACAGGAAATACATCTCTATGTGTATATCCTCACATATACGGCTTATAACAAATATTATAAAAATAACTACAAGAGTACTAATGAGAAAACCGTCGCATGGTCCAGAGTAAAGTCCATCTCTCTCTATTGGGCTACCGAAAATGCGTCGTCAATTGGCCCAGGGTACGACACATCTCTATATACCAGAGTACCGAAGCGGTAATCGTCGCATGACCCCGGGTAGATCTGTCTCTCTCAATCGGGATACTGCATAAGCGTCGTCGCCTGACCCAGGGTACAACACATCTCTGTGAACCATAATAAAAAATATACCCTTTAGTATGTATCAGCTAAGTACTCATATTCGTTGTGTCATACTTAAGTTACAATACAAATAAACATAATTATTTCATTTGCATATTAACTTACTTATCTTCCACCGAGTAATTTAGCATATATTATTAAAGGTTTTAAATTAGTATGTCCCTAACGTTTAAGTTCCGATCCTCATCCCCCATTACTTTTTCTCAATTTTAGAAAAAATATAAATCTATCTAGACCATGCGCACAATGATAAAACATTACCATTCCTACGACCCATGCGCACGGACCACAATTGTGACCGTTCGCACGGCCAAACCATGAAACTCTCCAGAAATTCATTTTTCTTCAACCTACAACCCCTGTTATAACCTTTGAACTCATAACCTCCATTTACGGCATGCCTAAGGGTTTAGTACCTCCCATACACCCTAAATTATCCTACAAACTTCATCAACCCAATTTCTACACTATCCTTACAAATTTAGTATATTTATGTAAGGATTTAGAGGTATAATTCAGAATTGGAAACCTAGATGTGAATTTCATCTTAAATCCTAATTTTCTAATTGCCCGGGGGAGGGAAACATAACTGTAACACCTCCGATTTTCCACGCCCAGTTGATCACGCTGGACACGAAATACCAGGAGCACTAAAATAATTTATATCATTCTCAACATCATATATAAAAAAAAAACTACAATAGATAAAATCCATCCATAGTAAAAAAATCAACAAAGGATTATAACAAGGACAACTCAACTGAAATAACTGAAATCCAATAAATGAATTCACTTAGTCAAATCTCTAATTAAAAATTTTCAACTGAATAAAATAGAGTGCAATAAAAAACTCATCTGAATACAACTCTTGAATACATATGAATAACTTCAATGGTCCAACGACTCAAACTCTACGAATACCAAGATGGATCCCCACAACAACAAGTCAGACCACTCAGGCATGTTAACCTAAATATAAGTAATAATAACTGGGGGCTATTTTATAAATTTAGGTCAATGCCCTAAAGTTTCAAGAATATCTCCAATGCATCAATTAAAATCATGCGACTAATTCAAAATAAACATTCAACATTTCAACCCTCACATGCAATGAATACCAAGCCCTTCATCTAGGTGCAAAAACTACACGTGTGTCCTAAACCAAGACATAAGTATACTACAAGTCTCTGTATCTAGATAATTATGTAATACCACATAACGAACAACTAACATGAAACACTACCAATTATCCAAATAGGATTTCACCCCAAGGCCCACACATATTTTTATTAAAATATTCATAGTCCCATAAGGGTAACACTTTCTCTGTTTTAATATCCTTTAATTAACGTGTTCTTATCATACTTCCTAAAGGATAAACAACAACTATGTATATTGAAAAAAGGATGTAACTAACTACATGTGTAAGAGTACAACCCAAATACCAACACCCGTAATGTCACCCCAAGATGGAAATAGATCACATAATGTATTTTACATGTCATAAGGTTCATTACCAATTGTCAATCATTAGATTAATTCTTTCTCATTATATATTACATCATACGAAAGCCACTACCTTCGATATCTATCTCATGAATTTATCCGTAAATCCGTAGGAATCCATCACCTGACAGGCTTAAGCAAAACATACAAAATAATATGGCGATCAATACGCAGTAGTACCACTAACAGGACCATAGCCAACCCGACTAATATCTCAACTTAACCAACCTTCTCTCATCACGACGGGGTGGCACCCTTGAATGCATGATCAAAATTAATGACCTCTATTACGTCTTAACTGTTCTAAAATACCCGCCTAGGCTTAAGGCTTAGGAGAAACACCTCGCCTAACGCTTTTCACGCCTTATTCTTGGTAAAACCCTTACGGCGAACATTTTTCAAAAAATAACAATGCCTTAGTGAAACGATGTCGCCTTTTAAAGAATTTGTTTACAAACCGGACCATTATCTTATCCAAAATAATCAGATAGTATTTTAATTTGCATATATTCAGACATATTTTTATGATATGTGCAATTTTTGTATTTTAATAGCCTTGTTATGGTTAAAAAATATTAAAATATATTAAGAAGGCCTAAATGCCTTTTCACGCCTTTTTACGCCTAGGCCCGCCTAGGCTTCTAAGGCTTAAGGCTTGGCCTCCACGCCTCAATCATGCCCCGCGTTTTTTAGAACCTTGTGTCTAACACATCTCAGCTGACGCGAGGTATACGGTCCAGACGTGGAACACGAACCCCACACCGATAAATTCACCACGAGTAAAGGAATGTTCACATAATAAACAAAACACACACACACACACACACACACACAAGCATACCCAAAACATATAATTCCCCACATTATTGGATCCTCATCTCAATTTAGTTGACTATCTCTTAAAACCATGTCAAATATGTATAATCAAGTAGGATACCGAATACACTCATGCGTACCCCAAATCATTTAAATCCCTAAAAAAGATTATTTGTTACATTCTTAGGTTTATCAATTAACCTTATTAAATTTAGTTCCTAGTTTATTTCGTTTCTAAACTATGAGTACATTTATCTCTCTCTCTATACACACACTCTCTCGCAACGTACATATATGTTCCCTCATTTAATTACTAAATTAATTACACAACCTATAATCTCTCAAGACTTGAATTAATCTCCCAAACAGTTTAACTCGTTACTCTCTAAGCTCGATATATATATAAGATACCGCTCACTCACGCGTTTACCCATTCTAATTGAATCTCAACATCAGATGTAAATACAATAGTAGAGAGGTCAAATCTCTAGCCTATATAGCTATACTCAATATTAACCAAGTTTAATCTCTTAATAAACTAGGTGCGGCAATCCTAAATTAAATTTCAACCCAAAATCACCAACCTAAAATTTCGGTCTTGCGCACCGTTTAATAGAAATTTCACGACATATTAAAAAAAATCAAAAAATTATGAAACCAGCGCCCATGCATTCGTAATAAAAAATTTACAATTTCGTGCCATGAATCAATTTTTTCCATAGGCCGAATCGATTCAATTTTGTGTAGAATTCCAAACGGCCTAAGGACAAAGATGGAGTCTCAAAACCTCCATTAATGCCCAAACAAAGCTACAAAACAGTACCCAATCAATACCATAACCAAATCTAAGTATGGTAACATGTTTCTAAACCTTTTTTGCACCATCCTATGGGTTTAAGAACATAAAATCCAAGACTAAACTTAAAGATCCAAATTTGTAACATAACTCATCTTTAAATCATCTTAGGGTTTGTTCATCAATGATTTTAGGACTAAAAATTAAACTAGCTTGGGGAACTTCATAATAATAGATCCTCATCCTAAATCATTGATTAAATTTGGGGTCTACAACATTTAGCCCAATAATTTCATGATCTATTCATTAAAGTACAAGTATTTAATGCATGATATATTTATTTTACTTCTAATTGACCCACATCTTTAGTATATTCGATCCTAAATGAATTGATCCTTAAACATGCTTCAATATTAATATTAAAAAAAGGAAAAACACGTATTCTAAATTAGTTACAGATTTATAATGAGGATTGAAAGATATTCTTGACTGAAAAATCGATGAACACGCGATGTAGGCTTTAGTCCTTGTGGTTTGCCCTCCTTGGACTTTCTCTTCTTCTCTCAAAGACTCACGGCTGCTAGGGTTTGCTTCTCCTTAGGATAAATAATAATTAATGACCCTTAATCTCACTTAAAAACTTAAATTCATGCAACATCATATTTTGAGCCTCCAAATAGGTAAAAAAATACTACTCGAATTGAACTGAAACTCCTCCTAAGGATATACCTACATCTAGGCCCAATTTGAAGTGGTAAAAACACATAAATGGACATACGCATCACCCCGGAGTCCAGTCTAAACCATACTACCCACAACATACAGTAATACCTCATGGTGTTAATAAATTCTTCACTTAATTATTCTATGCATACATTTAGTATATAATTTTATAACTAACATCACTAATTAATGATTACAAACACACGTTACAAAAATCATAATGCATGCAAAATTTAATTATCATCTAGATTATGGAAATTTATTATTAGTGAGCTAGACTAGTAATAATTATCCCGATTTATTAATTTATTTCTCACCTAATAAATAATAAATACAGTCAACGAAAATACTGAGTATTACATCAAGGAGTCGAGACTTATTAGTAGTGGTTGTGATTTGGGGTGGGACACTCGTATAAATTATGTCACTTATGTTGAGGGGTGAGGTATCCTTTTCATATGAGTGTCGACGAGTTGCCATGATAGCGTAAATGAGTCGTATATTATTAATGCATTGATATAGTTAGATATTTCTTGCAACTTTCGGACTATGACCCAAATATTATCAAAATCTTTTCTAGTTGTTCATAAGAACGAGCAACATGGCTGGCTTGTCATATTTGGCTTTTAGTCGTTTTCATCTCTAGATTATGTTATTATTTCCATAAAGTTATTTTAATATTCAGACGCATTTGATTTAGAGATTGTTATTGACCTTATTGGTCCGAGTTTATTTCATCACAATTGAGATTATTCGTGACATTGCGACGATGTCTATTTATTTTATTATAGGTGTAGAGACACTTGGGTTTATCCTGTATTTATAATTATTTCATCACATGTTGTGGATGTTTTAATTTCATTACATTATTTTATTATTATTGATGTTGTCATGATGTTGAAAATGATATAAATTAATTTAACACACCATATCTTCAAAGTATCAGAATGGCCTAGCGACACGTGGAAAATTGGAGGTGTTATATATATAAACATGGTTTATCTAATTATTAAAGAACATATACTGAGTTTAGCTAATATCTCTACAAGATACGATATATAAACTTAATTCCTCGGGATTATACTTTCACTAATTCACCCCCCCCTTTCTCACCATATCCCCCATACGAAGAAAAACCCCTGTAGAAAGAAAGCTCCCCCCCCTTCTTTTTTTATCATGGAATCGATAAAGGAAAAGACAACATAATCAATAAATGAAGTGGAAAAAAATAATCCAAAATATTGAAACTAAGATACTTTAATAGATAGTTGAGATAAATAGGTTTTGAACCAAAGACAACAATATATAAGGTATCACCAAGGTATTAACGTGGTCAACATTGTACGTGCCTGATCAGAATCCCTCCTAGTATGTCCCCCACAAGCCCCCCCAGTATGCTTACACATAAACCATATACACAATAGTCAATCCTACTCATGGATTAATAAAATTATTTCTTAAATCTTGGTTTAATTGACTCTAATTAATTAATAATTAATTTCCAAACTATAGCAAAGTCGTTAAGACGAAATCCATAACTCGTTCTAACGAAAACCCATATGTCGTTCGAACCAAAATCCCATATTATTCGAACTAGAAACCAAAGTCATTCGAACTAATCACCTTGTCATTGGAATGAGATGCCCTATCTCGTTCGAACGAAGTCCCAACCTTATTTGAACGAGATCATCACATATGCCTTATTTCTTAAAGTGCATAAAATGCTATTAAAAACTTAAATCCTAACTTTAAAGACTTAAAAAAACTCAATACCCATTCTCCTTTAAGTATAACATGTTTAACAACATTAACAATCTATACCAATAAGTTTTAGGGGATTATAACTACGATTCATGGTCTAATTTCATATTATGACTTTTGTATCCCAAGTTCATAGTTTCAACGAAGTTATCAAATTATTTCTCATTTTCAATTCAATAATAAATTAAAGAGAAGGGATTTTCAAATTTGTCATTACTGTGATTTAGATACAAAGTTAATATGATCAGATTACATGATTTCATGATTCAACATCAAACTACCCTAGTTCATCAACATGTAATTAAGGCTTAAACAAGTACTTAATCTAATTACGAAAATTAGGTTTTGATATGATTAAAATCAAAATAATGAATTTAATTAACATTTCAATGAACTACTACTACCATAACATAAACTTAATTGAATTCTAAATCAATGTAAATTTGTCTATGACTAATTGTACGAATCGAGTCCAAAATCTTCAAGTTTTTCAACCTCTGTTGTTCTCTCAACCTTTTTACTGCTAGGATTTGTCTCTGGTGTGTTATGAATGCTTTAGGTTTTCTAAATTAAGTAATTAAAGGATCTAATCCCTAAATTAGGTCTAGGAAAAAAAAATCCTTAATCCAAAGAGTCCAAAATATGCTCCAAATGGTTCCAAACTCGGCCCAAACCATATACTAACCCAATAGACTTAAATTTTACTATTTTAGTCAAAAGCGGACTTTCTATGAATCCTGAAAGCCAATTCGAAATAGAATATATTTAAATAAATTCATTATCTCCTTAAGTTAATTTATTAGCCGCTACGAGTCAATTTAAATTAAAACTTAATTATTAATTAGTAAAGCATGACTCGACATTATAAAAAACTACTTCATGATCGGTGGAACTCGATACTAAGGGAATAATCCAAACAAGGAACCCCTCGACACCTAGTCCCTGACAATTCTATATTTTTCCATAATACTAAGTCACTTGAAATATTTAATTAATTCATTACCGTGTAATATGTCGATTTCCAAAGAGTGTGAATTCACGTAACACATATACGAATTACATAACAATATATATAAATATACAAAGTTACATATAACATGTTACAATAGACAAATAAATAATTAACTACACAGTTTAAGTATATTCACCGAAAATACGGGGTTACAAATTCACGTGAGGAGTTTTGGTATAAGATGGTATACGAGGAACATTTTCTTTATCTTTGCATCTCCTTCTATGGTCCTTTCTCTAAACAATTCTTTGATTTTTCTTAACCCACAATTTTCTTTTATCGAGTTTGGGTGAGAATTTACTCTAACCAAAATTGTTTTGAGTGTTATTGTTCCTCACAAAATTCTTACCATGATGCAAAGGTAAGGTTGTTTTGAGTAAAAAGTAAAACTCTGTAATACCTCGTACTTTTATGAGTATTTAATTTTCAAGTGTGCACTATAATTATTGATTTAATTAGGGGAAATTAAATTAGTTTTAGTAAATATTAATTAGCAAGTTAATGATTAATATTTATTATTATTTACTTGAGTGTGATAAGTAAATAGAGATATGATTTATTATAAGTCGTTTATGAGTGAAAACGATGGTTTATTATATTATGTAGATAAAGAGTTTCATTGTCACATATATATAGTTTGTGGACGATGCGTACTGTATGCACATGTCAGGCCTCGTTAATGAGATGATGGTATATTTTTAGTTGGGTGACTTAGTAGATTTTTTGAGTGCATCGATGATCCAGAATGGGTGGTAATAGTTCAGAATAGGTGCTCGGGGCTTACAAATTTTTTTTAGACATATTAGGGCCCGTATAGGTGTATGAGTGTCTTTTTACACTTAGGGTTTAACATAAAAATGAGACGAGGGTGTGATTAGGGAGTATTTAAGGCTTAGGGAGGTTGATGACAACCTCTCTTTTGCATTTATATAACTGAGATTAAAGGAGAGACTAAGAGAAGAGGAAAAGAGAAGAAAAAATAGAAGAGAACTTGAAGAAGAGAGAAAGAGCATCTCGAGAATTAAGATTCATCCCTACGTGTTGAGATTTTGGATTTAGATAAAAAAGGTAAGTGTTTACTTGCTTTAGATTTCATGTTTGTAATTGATTACATTCAAAATTGGTTAGGAAGAAATCTGAGATTAAGAAGATATAAACTTTGAAGAATTAATTGAAGAGATTTAAATTATGTTAGCCTCTGATTTTATTTGAGAATGATTAGTGATGAATATATAGGAAATTTGTAATATTAATTTGGGTTTATGTCTATGAACATGAGAATATTGATAGGTTGTTAGAAATCAATAAATTTCAAGGTTTGATTAATTCTAACTTGTTTGAATGAATGAATGATTAGGAATCCTAGGGTGTTGATTATGGATACGGGTTTAATTTGGTGTTATAGTGTTTCTAAAATAGTTATATAATGATGTCAAAAGTCAATTTGAGGTTTTGGGAGACTTGGGACCTCAATTGGAGGGTTTAAGATGTGAAAACCCATGGTAGGAGGTGACTGACAGCTAAGCACACCAAACCAGTTCATCGGGGGAGCGAATCGGTTCAGTCTAGTGAAACGGTTTGATATACCAAGCGAACCGGTTCAGTTTGCTGGCCTGCCCAGATTTTTATTACACGATGTTTTTGCCCATCAATGCTTGCTTGGAGAATTGACGCATGGACTTTCGGTGTAGGCTGGGACTACTAGAGAATATTTCTAGGTTTGGTATGTGCGTTAGGCCAACGGTTAGATGGGTTAGGGTGGGATGAATCGTGAATTCAAGTGAGTGAACACTTAAATGTATAATCGGGAAGTAGGTTCGGACTTCAAAATTTGGTAGACTAGTATGTTGTGGGGTTTTTGTACATATTCAGTACTTTATATACACACACACACACACACACACACACACACACACACATATATTATTGGGTTACCTATGTATATATACACATGTGATTTATGTGTAATTATTTGAACATACCTAATCGGGAGTACTATCGTTAGGAGGTTGGCGTAGTGAGCAGTCCAACCCAGAGTTGACCAGCAGGTGTTGGATTGATTCCACATGGTCATAGTATTATTGCATGGACACTATCCATGTGCGAGGATCTATGTTGGTTTGGAGACTAGTTGGGTGTGATTGTGACTCCCGGACGTATGTTTATGATCGACTTTGTTATTTGTGTTAATGTTTGGGCTCGACGGTGAGATATCAATTTGGTGGCCCAATTGTGGTACGTGATATACCTGAAGACCAATAACACAAGGAAGATGTATCCGCGAGGTCCATGCTCTGTGTGTAGGGGGGATTGAAGGTAATCTCTGAATTAGAGAGAGATTCCCCAATTAACAGAAGAAACTCAAAAAAAGAAGTAGCATGAAGACATCGAGATAACTTAGCGAGGTAGTTCAGTGATGCAGCTCAGCGAGGAAACTTGCCGAAAGAGCTCTTCTTTACCTTTCGATTTTAATTAGTCAAATTGTATCATTTTAATTACATTGATTGTAATGCTGTAACGGATATAATATTGAGTGTGAGGTAAAACGGTACTCGCGAGAGACCAGGTCTGGCAGGGTTTGGGAGAGCTTACATACTCTATTAAATAACCTCACCATGCGAACTTCAGAGGGACTTGGTTTGGAGGATTGATAAGTGAGGCGGTGTTAAGGCTTGTCTTGACCATTTTAGATACACATGGTAAAAAATTGAGAGACCTTTTATAGTGGAAGCTTGTGTAGAGCAACCTTGAATTCCATCGTATATTGAGCTTTAAGCCAAACAACCCTTTACCAAATGTCACATCTACTTTAGTTGATGTCATTAGCCACCTACCCACTGTCCAATCTGAACTTGAGTAAACCACTATGATATTGGGACTGTTAGACGGTTTGGGGAGCCACTACTGTCGTGACAGTCCTCTGACGCATAGTTGATGGGAAAAAGGCATGTACTGGCATTTAATGATTATGACGTAGGGTGTGCTAACCTATCAGACATTTAATGCTTGAGACTTAAAGTGTGAGAGGAATGTCCTTCACATTAATGAGGATTGAGACATCTCGAGATGGTGTGGGGCTATTTATTGGCCTCAACCACTTTTGAGAAGAGATAGTTCTTTATTGAGAGCAAAAGAGTTATTGCAAACCCATTTATTACGAAGCTTTTACTAGCTGACCAGGGAGATATTGGAGGTTGTTGGTGTATTGACTGCTTGCCAAGGTGTACATAGGGTGATTACTTCTCTCTCCTTTTGAATAAATTATTTCTGAAGTCATTTTATTATCATTTGAGTTATAGACGAGAGATTTACGAGTCCAATCTGAGTGTTTATTATATAAAATACTTTGTGTTCATTTATTATAATTGAGGATGTTTGGGTTACAATTTTATCACCATATCTAGAGGGGTTACGCCTTTATTTGTATTATCATACTCCCAACCTTCAAAGGGGGCTACTCACTTACATTTGACGACTCCGCTAGGGAGGCATTTTTCTAGAAAGTATGGCGCAAGATATTATTAACCGCACCCTTGACTTCGATTTTATTCAGCGAAATGAGGAACAAGTGGCGAGGGATCTTGAAGCTTCTAGAGATGGGGTGCCTCGGGTGGAGGTACCCCAAGTTCAAATGGCATCAGGAATCCTAACGTTACACACGCTTCCACTAGCGCTGTGATGGGACCAGCATAGACGACCCTTCTGATTGGTAAAGTTTTATAGTTTTTACAAACTCCTATAACTTCAACGGCTTTTGGGGGAGGCATAGACCCCAGTTCTTTCGTCACTCCAATGGCGGCTCCGATTTCCCCATTAAGCGCAATTCCAATGGGCGCAGTTCCCATGAACACTGTCCCTACCCCTGTCCCAATGGTGGGTGCCCCAGGTGTGATCGACATTCAACCTATGGTTCCTCAGCCCATTGATCCAATGATTGATAAAGCTCTTCCATCCTCCTTAGAGGAAATGAGTAAGGAGATACAAAAAGAAATGCTGAAGATGATAGCAGATTCCTCACAGTCATCCAGCAAGGTAGCATTAGTACATGATGACTTCAGCACTCTCTACCCAAAGGCGTACAACGAGTAACCTTCTGAAAGATTACATACCTCCTGTCTTTGAAAAATACACGGGGAAGGTAGGAAACCCGAATGAGCATATTAAGAGGTTTATTGAGAATTTGGTGGCCTATTGCAATAACAAGAAGTTACGATTGAGGGAGTTTTCTAAATCCCTCACCAATAAAGCATAAACCGGTACTCTCACTTGGCGCCGAATAGTGTCTCTATGTGGGAGAAGATGAACGATTTTTTTTGTCCAGAAGTTCTTCCTGGAAGATGACGAATTTACATTGACATAGCTGGGAAGGGAAAAATAAGGAATATGAGAGGATGTGGTGGCATACATGCGAAGATTCAGAGAAAGTTCCCTCAATGTGAGGGAGGAGGCCAAGGAGTCCAAGTTGCTTCAGATCTGTACTGAAGGCTTTCTCTCAGAGTACATCTGTCACATTATAAATGAGACTCATGAAGGAACTTTTATGGCGTTCTTAAAAGTTGCGAGAAATATCTGGCTGATGGTATGCCCAAACCCAACCGTGGTGCTTATGATGTTCAGGCAGCCAATACAGCCAATTACAGGATGTGGCCAACCCCCTTGAGTGAGTTACACAGATAGGGGAGAAGGAGAGGTTATGCAACCAAAGAATGATAAAAAGAGGAAATTTAGTAGAGACATGGAGGATCCACTATCATTGAATTGCACAGTTAAGGAGGCAGTTAATTGCTAAAACGCCATGTTACGAGGGGGGATAGTCTATGCACCTAAAGATGCTCTAGCAACGGATCCGGAATCAGAAGTGAGGGCTAACCCCAAGTACCGCCAGATCCATTAGAAGATTGGTTATCCAACGATGTCATGTTTAATGCTGAGGAAGATCATTAACAAGAACGTGAAAGCAGGGACTTTGCAGATCCCTCAAGGGAACGTTAACAATGACCCATTACCAGCACATGCAGCAAACCTGGTGGTAGCCTATGAAGAAGAAGCTGAGAGGGAAGCAACTGAGTTGGAATTAGAGAAATAAGAGTTTGAGGAAGCCCTAGAATATTGCACAAGGGGGATGGCTAATGTTGTTATAACTTGTGATGAAGAAAGTACGAGGGATGTAGAGGAAGTATACAACCTTAGTAATGAGGAGATAGATCAAGGGCTGGAGTACCAAGTTGTGTCTTTGTCACCCAAGTTCACATGGTTCTTCGACCAAGATGGAAAGCCTAAGGAGAGCAGACTGGAGATAACTCAGGCGATTTTGGACATTGCACGGAAGAATGTAGTTCCATCGCTGAGATAGAAGGGGACCATGGCTAGACTAGTAAGGAATTTTTTATTCGAAGTGACTTTCTTTGATGCTGATAGAGATGTGAGGTTCCCTCACAACAAACCCCTATACGTAACATCAAGCATTAACGGGGTGAGTTTTGTGAGAGCACTGATGGATGGGGGGCTTTCATAGACATCATGCCTATCAGTTCATTCTATGCATCTGACGCGACTTTGAAAATGTCTCTAGTGCGTGCTTATATCGGTTCAAGTGTAAACTGGCCGCATAAGGAAAAATCCGAGCAAGTTGGGTATCGAACATAGGGAATAGGACGAAAGACGTGATGATGAATATGAAAGGCGATTAACCTTACGGTCGACTCTTGAGAAGAAGGAAAAGATGATTATTTTGAGATTTTTTCAATTAACTAAAGCAAATTAATTAAATTAGTGACTTAACTATGCATGCAGTAATAACAAAGTGGTTTTAAACTATGTGAGAAAATGGGATTAGGGTACACTTCCCCGCACCGTCGGTAAGTTCGTTGGATATAAAAGTGTGACACCCCGCCTAATTAAACATCCGGTGATCAAGCCTTTATTAAATTAAAACAGGTTTCTTAAGTGGTTCATTCTTAGCATCACTATCGAAAGCCTTTTAATTACTAATCACCTATGTGAAAAATATGACCGGTGCCTAGTTTTATCTTTCTTAAAATAGAATTAACCATGAGGAACAAAGTATAACAATCACCATGTACTACAACCTAATCAGCAAAATATAAGTACAAGAGAACAAGAGTATTACCGAATAACCATCGGCTAAAAATCCCAAAACAACAATAGAACAACCACTAGTCTGAAACTAAACATCTGAGACTGATACCGAACCACAAGTCCATACATAGAATAGTGTGAGATCTTGCACTAGATATAAAGAGAGATATCGTCTAATCAAAATCCTGTAAGCATCCACTGTGCTACAACTTCGAGTCCTTGGAATGAAATCAGCATACATGGCATCCCTGTGGATGGACACCTAAAATATTTTGAAAATATTTTATAGCAAGAGTTAGTACTTAAAATATTTTGAAAATATTTGGCAAGCGTTTATCACAATATAAAATGTGATTATTGATTACACATGTTAGGTTCTCGTACACTATCTTTATTTTACTCACTCCTCATCTATTGTGCACACCTAACGTTTACACTTAGCCTGCCTAGCCATATCTCCCAAGCTAACTAGGACTAAAGTTTTCATCTGAACTTATCTATACCTAAGTTCTCGTACCGCCCATACAGTACATCCATTTAATTAACATCTCGCGAAGGTTAATTAGTTCTCGATTAACATTTCACCTATGTTATGTTTCAAAACTTCTCATTTAGTTTTACTACTAAATTTCTACAATTCTCACAATTAATATCTTCCCACTTTTGTAATTAAATTTCACTACTTAAATTACTAATTAGATATTCTCTATCTAACGTTACGTTTCGTAATTAATTTTCACTACTTAACTTACCAGTTTGATATGTATCGTTAAACACGTCATATATCAATCTACTAACACACAAAAGTAGAATATCATTAAGTCTATATTTCACACACAATATATACTAAATATCAGTCATTACTATTATGTCCTTTTGACACACGTAAAGGACTCTTGGTTCAGAATGATACCTTGACCCCAATTATGTTTATACACATATTCTGGCTCGGACTCTTTCACCACGCCACTAGTTCGAAGGTTTGGTTCGACATTTTACATCGACCCCAAACATATGATAACCCAATGTTAGTTCGGAATACTCCATCGACCTTAATATATAATAACCCTAAGTTAGTTCGGAATACTTCATCGACCCTAACGTAGTTAATTTAGGTATACATCTCTCAACCTAATAGTTCATACAATTTAGTAGGTACACACCCGACCTATCAACCATACTTGTACGTAATGTAGTATTTTCTTATATTAACCGTATCTGTCAATTTACGATTTCTCACTATCGCATTTATTTGAGTATTCACTCAACTCTAAGGGCCCTAGTTACCCCTCACATATAATTTCAGTAGTTATTACTTACCCTACTGGTCTATCACTTGAATTGACTTTACCTCGCCTCGTAGCTCAATTTTAAATTCCCCGATGCTCTACTCAATCGATTTATTCTCGTCGGTCCATGATCCAAGTCCTCATTCCAATGGCCTTACCGAACCTCAACAATATACCTACTAGTCTTATTATCATTCCCATATAAATATAATATAAATCCTAGAATTTCCATTCATTCCCAAAAATCAAAGAACCCTTAACCAAGGAAAAATTCGAGAAAAACATATTAAGTTAATCGATCGACTCGTGGTCTCGATCGATCGACATTCAAGATCGATCGATCGATCAGGGGCAACAGTAGTTCGTCTTCTACGTTAGTTTGTTCTTCCCTTAACAAATCTCCAAACTTCATTATAGTACACCAAACCTCTTCAAAAGCATCTTCTAAGCCTTGAGAATGATTTTCTTATTCTCTCTAATGGTCTTGGTGTTTACATGGGTGTTATAACCCTAATCCCTCTTTCATACGGCTGATAAGTGATTGAGTCGAAAACCGAGCGTTCGTGTAAATACGCTATTCGTTGTTGTCGGCTTCCAACCACAATACAAAAAAACCTAAACTTTAACTACACTCTTGCGGAGTATAGTGGCGAGTCTGGGTATCGAATCCTAAGGGAACTAGGACGAGTGAATGTGACGACAAAGGTAAGACTGTTAACCCTAACTTGACACTAAAAAGAAATAAAAATAAGATGATTGAGTGAGAAAGGAAAAAGGGAAAAAATAAAGAAGTTAACTAAAACTAATTGGAAAAATTAAGGTAGAGACACAGTCCCCCAACCCTAGAGTATTGATGGTATAAAACTAATCGTATATTTAACTGATTAATTTGACCCGGAATTTAGTACTCCCAAGCATTATGTATACGAGGTTCAAGCCTGCGTCATACTTAATCTGAGGATGAGTAAATCAGTATCGCGATAGTAGCACTCGAATTGCATTCTAAATCATCAAGAGTACCCAGAGGCAAACGAGATATAAAGATCTACAATTGTTGTGTAACTACGCAATACGGTCATAATCAATCACTAAATTCAGAGGACTAATATTATACACATGCAATTAACACATCAGGTTGGGTTCATGTATCCCAACCTTCAAAAACCTAGCCTAACATGGTAAATAATAATAAAAGTGCTGGAAATAAAAATTACCACGGCTGAAGAACAAGAACATGCAAGAAGAAATCAAAGATTGAAGAAAAACTCGAAAAGCTCTTGAATTAATGGTGCAAAGTATGTAAATTCTTCTCCTAGATGTTCCTACTTGTTATGGAGCTTTTACATGAATGAAATCTGAATAAAAAGATTCCTAATGACTAAATATATAGGCTAAGGGTCGTTTAGAAGAGTCCCCAAAACATAAAACTCTTTTCGCTAAAAGATAAGCACAAAATAAAAATCCCGTATCTGCCAATTTGTCACACTTAGAAAGCGTGACTAATTTTGTAACGGATTCTGAGCGTGACTAATGGGCGAACCGGTTCGGGTTCTGGGTGTACCGGTTCGGGTGAGTTGGCTGGTTTCTGGGCCTCTTTCAACACTTAGAATATTTTCCTACTTTCTTCTTTTCTTCCTTGGATTTTTTCTCAACTTCAAATGATCATAACTCCTTCACCGTAGCTCAGATTTGGGTGCCGTTTTTTCCAGTATTCTCGTTGTTCCAAGATATTAAACTTTCCAGAAGGCCCCACCTCCGGAATCAGGCTGCAGAATTACCAAAATGCCCTTGAACTTGCCTTCCTAGCCTTTCTTCTATGATTTTTCCGCAACTTCAAGGGATCATAACTCTTTCACCGTAGCTCGGATTGAGGTGCCGTTTTTTCCAGTGTTCTTGTAATTGAAATCTCTTCAACTTTCCAGTTGGCCCCACTTCCGGACTAAGGCTGAAAATTACGAAAATGCCCTTCAACTCCCCCATTCTTGGTTTCTTTCACTATTTTGAGTTCTCTTTTCCATCTTTTTTGCATGAAATACGTGTAAAACACATAAGAGATACAAAAATACGAAATAATTGCCAAAAAGGGTTAGTATCATAGATATGAGATAAATCCAAGCTATTTACACTGCACGGGATCGTAAAAATACCGAAATTAAGGGGATAAATGTGAAGAATTTATGCCTAATCAATAAGAGACTCTCAAATTGGTAGGTCTCAATACCCTCACATGTTAAAAGACCAAAACACCCCCGAACGGTCTCGGTTTAGTCTAAAATTACCCCGGGGCTCACTAGTACCCCCAGGTATACTATTTTGACTAATTTGATCCTTCCGGACTCATCCGTGACCTCTAAATTATCATTTAAGTCACTTAAAAATATATTACTCGTTCTCACCCCATAATGGTCTACACGTGCTAAGTAACTATTTACTACTAGCGCTAAGTAAATAGAAAGAGGCAATAATAATCAGTATCTATCTCTCGATTAATATTCCATAATCCCAATTATTAATAAATCTCTCAATTTAAACTTAGTGGTCCAACAAGTGAATGGGGAATATGCGTTGAAGCATCTCAGCCTGGCGCCCTATAAAACAATCATCCAATAGCTGATCAACTAGTTCTGTCATGTCAAAATAAGGAGGCATCCTAGAACGACAAATATGCACGCTGATGCTTATGCCACCATTGCTCAGAAAGTGTCCATGAAATGGTTATGATATAACGAATAACAACTCCTTTGGTGATACAGTTGATGTTGCTGAAGCCAATTCATATTGGAGAGGTGAGTTTAGAAAGAAACTGGAGTCTGGGGAAGGAAATATGGAACGTATAAAATTGGCGTGGTACTTTAAGACCCAAGGAAGTTTGCATTTCAGGAATGTGGGAGGATGATTATCAAGGTGTATCGAGCCAGAGGAAGCAAAATGCAAGATGAAGAAGACACATGATGAACGTTGCGAGACAGTTAAGATCCCTCTATATGGAAGAATTCAGAGAGATGGATACTTCTGGCTAACGATGAAGTAGGATACAATAGAGGTACAATGAAGGTGCGATAAATGTCAACTTTTTTTCCTGGCAGTAATGTCACTTCGTTAAGGCTCAGGAAGATTGGAGGCAACCTTACATTGATTTCATCAAAGATAGAGTTATTCCTTCGAATTAAATTGACACTATGGGACTCAAGAGAAGGGCTCCCCACGGTTCTAAGTTCAAAAGTAAGCAACAGAAATCTTGAAGCAAGCACACAAACCAGCTCACATTAGAGGGGCAAATCTATATAACTAATTATTGATCTTGGGTTATTATTGGCCAACCATGGAAAAAGATTATGCTGAGTTCGTTCACAAGTGGAAGGTATGTAGCTGCATAAATATATGATCCATGCTCTCTCGGTGGACTAACACTCTTTGGCAACTCCTTACCCATTCCACACTTAGGCGTTTGACCTGGTAGGGGAAATAATCTATCTTCCAGAGGAAAGATCTAGATACTGGTGGCAATGGAGTGTTTCACCAAGTGATCTAAGGCAATACCTTTGAAGAGCGCAACGTCAGGTGTGGCGGTAAACTTCATCAGGGAGTATATAATTTACAGATTTGGGATTCCAAAAGTCATTCTCTTTGATAATGGAGACCCATTTATTAACAAAGAAGTAACGATACTGATGAAAAATACTCTATCGTTCACCATACCTCAACGGTGGCATACTCCAAGGGCAATGGGAAAGTAGAGGCAACTAACAAGACTTTGGTAAACATTTTGGCTAAGATGATGGAAGACTTTACATGCACGTGGGAGGACAAGATCCTAGTAGTCCTATGGGCCTATTGAACAACAAAGAGGAAACTAATAGGGTATACCTCGTTCTCACTAGTCTTTGGAGCTGAAGCCATTTTGCCAATAGAGATGGAAGTCCCATCGGCCAGATATGCCTTGTGAAGCAGCATGTTAACCCAGAGTAGGAATGTTTAGTTGGAAGCGCTTGGTGAGCACAAAGAAAATGCAATATAACACTTTTAAAAGTACACGAAGTAGCTCTCCAGGGAATATGATAACTTAGTGAGACCATGACAGTTTGTAGAAGGGGACCTAGTTTTGAAGGCAGTTGTGAAGCACATTCGGGGGCTCTCATTACCCAAATTTACTGCCAATTAGGATACTGAAAGAGTCTCATGATTCAGGTTACTGATCAATCTTAAAGATAGAAGAATACAAACATTTCAAGCTTAATAATAAGTGATTAAAGACTTATCATGTCTAGAGTTGTGTCACCTATGTTGAGATTTTTGTATCAACCTTTGTCATGTTTAAAGTCCAATATTTTATTGTTGTTATTTCTTTTCCTATGAGATGTTAAAGTTAGAGGAAAAAATAGACTGTAAATTATAAGAGTTTTCATTTTGCAACGAGAACACAGAAGAAACAACTTGAACCATAATTTGAGACATGATATAGCCAAAATAATCATCTTTTATATATATTTTTGACTTCAAAATGTTACAAGTAAGGGGAACTACTTCCAAGAATTACATGTATAGAAAAAAAGAAAATACATCAAAGGGGCTCAACCCAAAAGAAACCAAAGGTTAAGGGAAGAGAAGAAGTCCCTAGGTAGGCCCGAAAAAGCTTGTAGGCAGGATTTTTGAGTAGCAATGGACCCCTCAGGCCTCTTTTGAACTTGAGTGTGTTGAATAACCAAAGATTATCGTTCTTACATAGATTTCGTCAAAGCCTCCTCGATGACCTTTACCTTCAAACCTGCAGCTGTCAACAGAGGTGCCAGTTCCCTTAATGTTGCTTCCGATATAGCTCCATCTGATTCTCCACTTTGGCATCCTTTAGAAACTTCAGATATTTAATTAGCAGTCAACTTGGAACCTATCCTTAGTTAGGTCTCTTAAATTACCCAAGTGTTAATTTATAAGGGGTCTTGAGACGTCCACAGTCTGGGTGTTTTTAATATCAACGATGATACTGGCCATTCGAAAAAGTCTAAAACCCATAAAGACCTTGCTTGAATGCAAGAGCTCAGGGATAAATGTCTCTGGATGGTGTAAGGTAAGTCGTTTAATGATAGATTGTTGGCAGGCTGGGATTTGGAGAGATTGTTGAAGGACCTGGAGGCAGAATTCATGAGGAGTCATAACAGGTAGAGGTACCTCACAACCAGATTCGTTATTAGCTTGAACGTTAGTGGTGTAACCATGATCATTGTGACTAGATTCATTTAGGGAAGCAGGTTCTCGATGAGGAGACGCGATGGGAGAATGATCACACTGAGGTTACCCTTGTGTAGGTGTAGGCTCCTTTGTGACCTGAAATGTTATAAAGAAAAACATAAATGAGATTTTAAAAATCTTAACAAGTGTTCCTTTCATTGTTAAGTCACTTTGAAGGTGTGAGATTTTGATAAAATCTTAATGAGTGTTTTTCATTGTTAAGTCACCTCGCGGGTGGAGTTTTGAAAATCTTAGCAAGTGGTTCCATTATTAAGTCACCTTAAAGGTGTGAAATTTTGAAAAATATTAACAAGTGTTTTTTTGATTGTTAAGTCACCTAGAAGGTATGAGTTATGAGATAATCTTAACAAGTGGTTTTATTGTTAAGTCAACAATAGGTGTGAGTTATGTTTTCTTTCTTATTTTCATTTAAACATAGTCATAATGGCAAAACTTAAGCAATAGAAGGACCTGTAGAATTTAACTCATAAAAAATGGAACTGAAAGGGGGAGTATCTCCAATACCCCCAATGGCCTCAGAGGAACCTTCAGTCAGAGAAGTATCAACTCCGACTTAAGCATCTTCCCCATAAAAAGGCACAAGTGCCAAAATAGGAGAAGGTCCCATTGAAGTCTCTTGGTCTTCAGCAACCTCAACCACCAATGACGTTGAAGGAACTTCAGGATGAAAGGGTGGCGCAATAGCAGCTTCAGTAACCCGTAGAACCTCAGAAGGGGAAGACAAAGCAACTATAACTTTAGAACCTCGTGGTAGTGGTACCTATGGAATGGGAGAAAGAGGAACTCCTCGAGAAGGTTGCAAATAATTAGGAAGTGTTAGAGACACCACGAGAGTGAGAGGCAAATATGCAAAGAAGATTACCATTACCTCTGAAGCAACTAGGGAAGGAATAAGTCTAGTA
Source organism: Sambucus nigra (assembly GCA_949130495.1). Classification (NCBI taxonomy): domain Eukaryota; kingdom Viridiplantae; phylum Streptophyta; class Magnoliopsida; order Dipsacales; family Adoxaceae; genus Sambucus; species Sambucus nigra. Next base: position 472,564,128 of record OX422211.1, on the reverse strand, counting down.
ATGGGTCTCTCTAGAGGAGCGTGGAATAAAGAATCCATAAACGCTGTGGCCAAGGACGAAACAACAGCCTGACAGAAGAATGGAATAACAACACTTAGTATGAAAAAGCCCAGTTTGAAAGAGTGTTTAAAGAAAAAATCGGCTACTCTGGGGGACTTGACGATAAAGTTAGCATAGCTAGTGGAAGCACCAGCGAGGGGGATGTACCAAAAGAAGCCAAAGGAGTCTCCTCTGCCTGAAAGTAGGTCCCAACAGAGTCTTGGGTCATCGTCGCCCTGCGAGCAACCTCCTTCGCACACTGAGATGGAGAATGCCTTGAGTATATAAGTCCTGTCGTGAGAGAATGGGGAGGAGGTGCAACAATATCAAAAAGACCAAACTATCTTCCCATAAAATGAATTACAGGAGGAGAAGGAGGAAAAATGCCACCCAAATAACGTTCCTTCAAAGATAAAGACTATTACTTTCTTTCTCACTAAGTGTTGAAATTCTTGCATAGAAGTTATAAAGAAGAAAGTCACCTCTTTGATATAAAGATGACTGGGCGGAAAGAACAACTGGAGAAGAAGGTGGTTGGGGTACTGTATAAGAAGCTCCAATAGGTTTAGGGGCATCTTCAGGGCTATCCTCAATCTCAATAGGCCTAACGCTTGATAGAGGTGGAGAGTTCCAATGGCTTGAAGGACGAGTTGTGGGTTCAACACAATAGGCCCGTTTCTTCGTTCATGAGCTGTGAGTTATATATATGTACATGTATACGAGATGTGATGAGTAAATCTATTTATAGCACGGGTGTATCGATGTTATTATATTGTGTGAATATAAATGTATGGAATGCGGGTAGCTATGATATTATTTATGGACGTATAATCAATGAGGGTAGTAGACACTTAGCTAATGGTGATTATTAGTGGGATGGGCTATGATAGCAGTTATTGTCCTAGTTAGACTTGGCTGTATAATTAGGATAACAAAATGCATGTGTCAGGTGCGCATTGTAGATGAGAGGCGAGGTTAAGTCTCAAGTGAGTGTGACTGATAAATTAATTATGAAAGTAATACACTTCATGTCTTTATTTAAAGCATTTCAATACTTGCGAAATATTTTTAAACGTTTTTTGGGTTTTGACCCGTTAGCAAATCTAATTTTGTTTTCAAAACTCCGGGTGTGAAGTAGTAGCAGCATGGACAATAGGTTTAGATCTTTCATGCCATTGTGAGCAGTAGCTATGGATTCTACGAGATTGATTTAGCCACCTTAACTTCTTTCTATCTATATAGGATTCTATTTTATTTACAATATTTTCTTTTGGGTGTGTTACCCGTATTGGGAGAGGATTTTTCTTATACTAGAGATATCCTTTATTCATCGGTTGTTATTTACGTTGGATCACTACTTGTAGTGACCGATGGTTTATTAGGATCACATTATTTATTTATGCATATTAGTAATCGTGGCTATCCCGATCGAGATCGAGCGCTGCTTACTCTCCTCTGCCTCCCAAAGGGGGAATAGACAATGAAGGGTGGATCGAAAGGTCTCGCACCCTACTTGGGAACGCTTCGACCGTCGCCAGTGTGGTGTAAATGTAAAGAGATGGAGTTTCCAGCCTATTTTGCACAAAATAGGCAAAAGAACATGTTGTCGCCTCAAGAGAGCGGCATCGAACACCAACTGATGCATAAGAAACTAATAGTTCGAAGGTTCGGGGGCTAAGATACGAAATGGGAAGGTGTTAGGCACCCATCCTGCCCTTTCGTTCTCTCATGGGCTAGTGTTATTGTTTTTCTTTATTTCTTTGTGAAGTGTGTGCGCGTGTATATATAATGGAGATTGAAATCACCCAACTCATAATATAGAAGAGATAGAGTGAGGTCATCTATAGGAATGTTTCCAAAATAATATATAAAAAATATGATTTATGCATTTATCGCGGTATTGATCATTATGATAAAACGATAATATGTGTTGGATATAACGTTAAAAAACATAATATGTATATTAATGCAAGAATATGATAAGTGGGGAAATGGGGAATTTGGGAAATTTGGAATTTTGGAGAAATTGGAAAATTGGACTCGAGTCTCGGGTTTTAATCCAAGATGCATACGTAGCCTATAAAGTCATCAAATTCCATGTAGTTCGGCATGGGTGTGGGGGTTATCCCATAGATTCAAGCGGGATTTTATTATGTGTGTGTGTTATGAGTTTTAGTTTTGAAAAAGTGTGATGGATAATCATGTTTGGAATTTGTGGGTGAAACCCTCTTTTTATTTGTTTTGGTTTTTTATAGAAAATAAAGTATGTGTAATGTACTAATAAAAATTTAGATATTAATGTGTATGAAATAAAGTAAGAACTAGATTATGAATCTAAGGAAGTTTATGCAAAATAAGGAATTTAAAGAGAGAGGGAAGGAATTGGACCTTCTTTAAAGCTTGATCTTTGATCTTAGATGAACTCCCTAGAGTATGAGATGAATTTTGGATGAGGGAGAATGTGGTTTTGACAAATTGGGTATGAAAAGGATGGGAATATAAACTTGAATGGAACTTCACATGGAGGCACTTCGCTGAATTCGAGAAAATATTACTGAGATCACTGATGCTGATGGATTTGAGGTGTGTCCTAGGAGTGAGGTCAGTACCTCTATTTATAGGGTGAGGGGTGGTGTTGATCGATATTTACCTAGTCCTTCCCATTGATAGGTGACCCTAGACACACTGCCGATAGGCAGGTAATTGGAGCTGCCAATTGGCAGTCTCGTGCATATTTTTTTGGATCTCGTTAATTCGAATTGTGCACGGGGCATACCATTAGAAAGTTACTTTTTAGACCTTTATGAGTCATTTGGACCTCTCTCGGGTTCGGGAGTTGACTTCGGGTCAAATGTGGCTCTGAAGCGCACGCCGATCTTTTGGACGGGAGATCATCGGATAGAAACATATCGTTTGTCCGCATGGTAAGTCAGAATCACGCCCAGGGCAGACCATTGGAAAGTTTAGGAGATTTAATTTGACATTACAAAGAGTTTTGCTTGGTTCAAAAAGATGACCTTGGTCAATCGGGGCCCAAAAGCTCCCGATGACCTCTCAGAATAAAATAGATTGCTTGTCCTCATCGTAAGTCAGAATCGCACATGAGGAAGATAGTTGGAAAGGATATTCAGTTCCTTTCAGAGATTCATTTAGTCTCCTGTGATCTAAAGAGTTGACTTTGGTCAAACGGACCCCAAGAGTGCCCGGTGGCCTCCTAATCAATTTTCAGGGGAAAACTGATACTTCGTCTGAATGGTTCTGCCATTTTGCTCATGGGGCGGACCATTAGAAAGGGTTTTAGTGTCCTTCAATGATTCAAAGAGATTTCACTCTAACAATGAAGTTGTTTGTGGTCAAATCGGGACCTGGGAGCTCCTGGTGGTCTCTGAATCGATTTTTGGTAGTAAAATGGTCCGTTCGTTCGAACCATTATGTCGATTCGTTCATAGGGAAGACCGATGGAAAGGGGATTCTGAGCCCTTTGAGGATTCAAAGAGATTTTGCTCTGACGATAGAGTTGTCCGGAGTCAAATGGGGCTCGGGAGCGCCCGACGGCCTCTAGATCAGTACTCAGAGTGAGACCTAGGATTTATAGTGAAATGGGAAAGTGATAAGGACCTAAGGAGAGACTTAAGGGGGCCTAGAATGTGGTGTCTATAGAGCCCCGCGACGGGTGAGCTTGGAACAAGTGAAAGCTGTTGAATAGACAACACATGATGCTAGAAAAACATCGATTCTGCGGACCTAAGGGACGAGGATGACCAGTTTAGAGGGTCAAGATCGATTCTAAGGATCCAAAGGGAAAGTTGGGGATGGTATATTCTAGGGACCTAAAGGGGGTGACGACTGAGGTCAAAGGTATGGAGCGACCAATTCTGCGGGTCGTGGTCAATTCTAAGGACCTAAATTGTAGCGACCAATTCTGCGGGTCGAAGCCAATTCTGAGGGCTTAAGTTAGGGGGGACCAATTCTGAAGGTCAAAGCCAATTATGCGAGCTTAAGATAGATGACCAATTATGCGGGTCAAAGCCAATTCTATGGGCTTAAGATAGAGATAACCAATTCTACGGGCTTAAGGTATGGGTGACCAATTCTGCGGGTCAAAGCCAATTCTGAGGGCTTAAGTAGAAGCGACCAATTCTGTGGGTCAAAGCTAGTTATGCGGGCTTAAGTGGAAGTGACCAATTCTTTGGGTCAAAGCCAATTCTACGGGTCGAAGCCGTTTTAGTGGGCTTAAGATAAAGATGACCAATTCTACGAGTCGAAGGCAATTCTGTGGGCTTAAGTAGAATCGACCAATTCTGCGGGTCGAAGCCATTTATACAGGTTTAAGATAGAGATGACCAATTCTGCGGTTCAAAGATAATTCTTCGGGCTTAAGATAGAGATGACCAATTCTTCGAGCTTAAGTAGAAGCGACCAATTCTGCGGGTTGAAGCCATTTTTGTGAGCTTAAGATAGAGATGACCAATTCTGCGGGTCGAAGCCAATTCTGCAGGCTTAAGTAGAGATGACCAATTCTGTGGGTCAAATCCAATTCCGCGGGCTTAAGCTGAAACTTTATTTAGGGAATTTTGGGGACTCTACTAGGGATATGTATCTTGCGATTTTGCTGGGGATGATTTTAGATTTTATTGGGGAAGAGGGAATGATCCGAGGATTGGATTTTTCTTAGCTAGGGAATTTCTTGGTTTTTGTGGTGTCCTTTGGAGACATTTTTGGGGAGACATGAAATTGATTTCGGGAATTCGTTGGGGAGATAAGATTTCTGCCAGGGGAATGAGTGTGGTAAAGATGTTTTTTCTTGGTGAAAATTTATTTGGTAATTTTGGGAATGTTTCGTGGATTTTTTGGGATATTATGGCATTTTTTTGGGAATCATTGTACAAAATTTTAAAGAGGGTGCTGACCGAAATGGTTGGGAGGGTGCCAAACGAAAGTGGCACAGTCTTTTGGGGTACCTTAAGCAGGTGGATGGATAATGCCGATCAGTGGGTGGCAGGGAGATACCGATCGGCATGCCCCTTGACCTCCGATAAAAAAGGTGCGGCTTCTCCTCATTTTTCACAGCTTTCTAACTTACCTTCTTCTGCAATTACCTTTTGCGAATCGTTCTAACGTTCCAAAGTCAAAAGATGGTTGAGTTCTCAAGTAGTGCAACACACATGGCGTGGCTCGATGCTGACGATTAGGCAGGCTTGGAATGGAGGGCTAGGGTGCCCCTTACTTTGGGTAGTAAAAACTCTTTTGACTTATTCAAGCCTGTGGTGGATGATCGAACTCTCTTGTGTGAGCCTATGTGTCATCGCTCTTCTGGGGTGGTGAACCCTGTCAGTTATGTAAGTATTGCTAACCTTTGGTATTCTCTTCCTTTTTTTCTTGGCTATATTTCCCTATTTCTTGAATTTTGAAAAGGGTTTTTGCCTTTTGATTTTGAAAATATGATGTTTCTATGTCGACTATGCGTGCCCTAGGGACGATGGGGCTTAGGGATGTTTCGAAGAACCTTCCATCTGTCGTATGTTAAATAGTGTCATCAACCGGTTTTGGGAGACAAGTGTCTGCTTTAGATGAGACGCCTCATTCTATGGTTGTTCGCTGTGCTTTGGGGGATAGGTGGTGGGACACTACCCACACCTTTCATTTTGTCTTTGGAGAGATTACGATGTCTCCCATAGATGTGCAACAACTTCTAGGGCTGGACTGCGATGGGGTGCATATTGAGGTGGATAGGACTCTGAGGGTGACGTCGGAGGCAGTGACGACGACATTGGGTGATGTGGAGAGGGTGGTCTCTGGGGACTATCTTCATTTGTCTCTTTTGAGAGAGTTATTACTTAGGAGGAGGATTGACGAGAGTGATGGGTGGAAGGTGCGACAAATGGCTCGTCTGTTTATTTTGTTGGTTTTTTTTTGGTGGCGACGAGTCCAGTTGTGGTTTTTGCCATTTTTGAGGGTGTTTTGGAACATCCATCTTTATGACCGAGGGATCCTGACCTTGGCGACCCTTTATTATTCTCTTGATGCGTTCAGCCGGGGCTTCTGTCAAACTTCTACTGGGGCCACGTATCTTCTTGAGGTATTCATTATTTTTTGCATTTTCCTTCATGTGTTTTACTCTTGGTTTCTTGATCGCTGACCTTTTGTCCATTGCAGACGTGGTTCAATGAGGTGATTGGGTTTAACACCCAATTGATATATTTAAAGGATGAGTCTGTTAGAGACTTCTGCCGGATGTACCAGTGGCGAAAGTATAATCGGCAGTCCAAGAAGTCCCTTTCTCTAGAGACGGTGCGTCAAGTGTTGAATGGCCTGATGAGTGAGTTGGTAAGACTTTTTTTTAGATTGTCTTTCCTTTGATGGTCTCTTATTGATATTGATCTTTCTTCTCTTATTGGGTAATTGGCAGGTGACCTTCTATCCCTGGGGTACATACATCCATCATATGGGATTGACAGGGGGAAATGCGCAGATGCGGTATTTATCGGTGCACGAGTTTGGCCACTATTGGTACCTTGAGGAGAGATTAGTTCGACATATTGTGAAGGATAAGGTTTCGGTGACACCAACGAGGCCCCCGGTATACATGAGGCGAGTGCAGGAGATATCGGACGATGCATGAGTAGCAGTGATGATGGGTGAGCCTTACTCGTTATATACCGACACGGCGGTGATGTATGACTATATGGACCTTATGTCGAGCTGGTTGATGCCTCCTAGCATATATGACGTGATGCTTCTTCCTCATGCAGGTTCGAGTCAGTCGGTGGGGTCCTCCCACAGCGTAGGCGGGGAGTCAACATCATCAGCGGCGATAACCTTGGAGGTTCCTTTTGTGCGGCTGGCCACTCCTACTCATAATATTCGATGGGCTGATGGAGGGTCGGTGCGTATGCTGCATCGTTCTAATGTGATGGATCAGATGAGTTGGGCTCGACAGAGGAGGTTCTATGACATGAGGTATATTTTTCATTTATTTGTCTTTTTGATTTCCTGACTTCTTCCTTTGCCTCAGATTGATCGATTCACTCTTTTTTATTTCTCTTGCAGCACATTTGGGTCTCCACCACCTGGCTGAAGGATATTAGGGATTGGATATCTTTGACGATCGCCCACATTCGGGATGCAATTCCGTTTTCTTCTTGTTTGGTGTCGTCTACCTCATATGAGGAAGGGCTGGGCTCAGGGACTGATGGCACGTCATCTCGTCGTAGATGGAAAAGAGCGCGCCACAGGGAAGGAGGACCCTAGAGAGAGAGAGAGAGAGAGAAGGAAAAAGAGAGAAATAATATATATATATATATATATTGTAGGTGAAAAGAGAGAGATACAATGTGAGTGAGAGAGAGAAAAAGTAGGTGGGTTCGGACTGAGTCCCGTTGTATTTCCTTATTTCCTGTAAAACCGATGTAACATAACAAATATCTATGCAAATAAAATGAAGTTTTTATTAATTCTCGTTTTTAGTGACTAATGCACATGCTCTTTTTACTTTGTTGCTGAGACCGTAAAAGGAAATTATTAGAGAAAGATTTTATTTTAAAACGGGATAAGTAAAAAACATAAGGATAAGGAAATTAAAAATTCCCATAAAATAAATATTATTTTTATTGAGTTTTTTTATATTGACAAAAAAGGAAAAAAGGGATTTCCCCAAAATAGGGGGTTGCCGATCGGCATGACCGTTGTCCTGCCTATCGGCATATAAGTCCAATCCAATCAAGCCAAGGCTTTGATTGCATTTTCTTGAATTATTTGGTAATTATTGGGGGGAGCTGTTGCCTATTCTAGAACTCAAAGAATACCAGTATGTTTGGTTGGTAGGCCTCTGACAGACCTCTGTAATACCCCATAATTTTATTGATTTTATTTAAGGGATTAATTGAATTAAATGAGAATTTAATTGGGAATTAATCCGGATACAAATACTAGCGAGATGTGAGTTGGTATTTGATTATGATGTTAAAATTTAATATTTCTGAGTATGTATGGTAATACATATGTATTGAAAATATTTAAATTGTCACGAGGCAGAAAAAACGATAATTTAGAAATTTAGTTGGGACGCGCGTGTCAGTCGCGTCAGGAATGAAATTATTTAAATTAAAAAGTGAATTATATTTTTGTCAACGGAATGGTCATTTTGAGTGCGCCAACGTGTCCGGAAGGGTCGAAATAGTCAGAAAACACTAGTCGGGGGTTTAGTTTGGGTCTCGGGGCATTTTTAGGCCAAACCGACTACCCAAAAGGGTAGTTTGGTAATTTTAAAAATAGGGGAATTAAAACCCACGAATTTTAGAGGTTAATTTTATTATAGTAATGAACCCATTAAGTCCATTATCAGCATTTATCAAGTAGTGGGCTACGGGAGTTAAAGGGAGAGTCCTAAGAGGTTACAAAAGAAACCCTTAGCCACCATCACCATCTTTGGGAGAAATCTGTAGAGAGAAAGAGGAGAATCAACCTTCATCCTTCAACATCAAATCAGAACATCTAAGGCAAGTGGTTTAATTACATGAATTCAAGTTAATGTTTCCTCCATGCTTAGAATTGAATATATGTCTTATATTGGAAGTTTGATGAAAACCCATGAAATTGGAGATAGGAGTTGTAATCTTATATGAGAATCGCATATAGAATAGTTATGGACGAATTTCATATCCAAAATATATCTATTGATGATTTTAAAAACGGATTTATAAGAAGTAGTTGTAGACACTAAATTCTGTGTTCATGTTTATAGGGTTTGGGACAAGATTTGGGAATTATGATGATTACATGTTGATTTAAGAGGTATTGTCCCCATATATATGTTAAAAAGTGACCTAGGAGGACTTAGTGTAGTTTAAACACATTAAAACTTAGTTTGGATGATCATAGGATGGATTTAGAGAAGAATGAAGAAAAAATGAATTTGGAGATTTCTGGGCGCAGTTTGCCATCTCGTTAGAAGATCTGCCCAGGTCGTTCGAACGACCTCGTTTGAACGAGATTCTAACGAGATGAAAGTATCCCTTCTAATGAGTTGGTAGTTCATTCGAAGCCATTCGTTTGAACGACACTCGTTCGCACCATACTTCTAACGAGTTGACAGAATGACCTTTTAGGCCTGATTTTATTTCAAATGTCCCGTAGACTTAATTACTGGAGAATTAACCTTCCCTTATTGATTAGTGGGTATAATTGTGAGGTTAGGGTACGTTGAGGAGTAGAACTTAGAATCTTGTAATAAATCGGATGAAAATTGTGGATTTGGAAACGAGTACCTAATTACGACGTGAAAAGAGTTGAAGACCTTAATGTATATAAATTGGGGACTTATAAGCGTATAACATTAAATGATGGTATAAGAATGAGAAGTATACTTCTATTAATCTTCTGAGATATCTAAGATGTGCGAATGCTTAGTATATGTGGTTATCTGTGTATAACATACCTACCATACTTGCTATCATGGGAGGTCGGCGTTCGATCAGGACCATCTAATCTTTGTGTGCCTACGGGGGGATTTAAATTGGTACCTCGAGGACATAGGTTAGAGAAGGACTTATTGAGAAGTTAATAAGTCTGCTGATCATGGGAGCGTAGGTATGTGCGAGACCCATGTGATGTGAACTATGTTCGCCTCCATTATTTGTGATTGTTGTTATTTGAGAACGATTCCTGAGAGATTCAGAATGCGTGGTCCCTATGTACGCGATGGACCGGGATTGGATAACAGAGTATGTGTGCACCGCAGCTTAGTCTCGGGATGCTAGTATTGTATATCTATGATGAGAATAATATACTGTTAATTGAAATGAACTGTCATGTATATATGTGAGTATAAATAATAGCAACGTTATGTAAAGATAAGATGGAAGATCTCTAGTAAGTTGTATTACTAATATGGGAAAACGAGAATAAATGTAAAGCTCTCTGTTTAGATGAAGATGCCGGAATTAAATCGTGAATCGTATAGTAATGTTAGATTTTTATATTGGACTAGTTAGATATGAGAATAGCAAAAATGGGTACGGATACGTTAGGAGTGCACATATAGTCGAGAGGTGAGTATTTCGTGTGAGAGCACGCCCTAACATGTATTTTGCATTCATTGTTTAATGTCATTAAAACACTTGCTATTTTTTTTAAACTGTTTTCACAATCGGGCTCTGACCCGTTTGCTTCCAAATCTATTTTATTTTGTAAAAACTTTTAGGTGCCCAACCACAATGACACCATGCATAGGAGTTCCATTCTGGTGACGTACTGTAGCTAGTGGAAGTTACAAGATCATGACAGTAGACGCCTCCACTTCCAATCTTGACTCTATATTATCAGATTTTCTCATTTGTTGGGCATGTCGCCCCATTTCTTTTAGAGACATTTTATCTATTCAGTTATTTCAGATTTTGGGTTGTAATTAATTTAGCGATGCAGACTTGGTATTTGTTTATTTCAGTATTCAGATTATTGTGAGGAGTATTCCTCCAAATTCATTATTATTTTATGGTTATTCTATTGTGACTATGTTGTAGTGGTTATGTTAGCATTTCATAATCTACATATTGCATGATAATCGGATTTAATTAAAATTGACAACTCACTTTTTAAATATTAGGTGGCTAGTAATTGTTAAAATGTTTTCGACAGTGATGCTACGAACTGAACCAACATGACATTTTAAATTAATTTGAATAAAGGAGTAGCTACCTGGTATTTAATTAGTCGGGGTGTCACAACCTCTTTCTACTTTCCTTGGTGTCTTCTGCGCTAATTTAGTTGGGAACATATTATGCCACTGTGGACACTGTGCTTCTTTCCTGTATTGGATCTAACAGAGCATATGCGCATACGGCTTGGCTGCCGACCGTCAACCCGTCCATCCCAGTTTGTTAGAAGAGTCAGGAACATCATAAGGGACTATATTAAGTGGTTATGGAGAAAGGTAGTTGCCAAGATACTGGCTGTGGAGACTGGGCAAAGGTAGTTCACCATATCTGACACCATAGAGGGAGGTGTTGTGGTTTTTCCCAAGCTAGTCTTGGCTTATCGCTCTATTGAGTGTCTGTGACACTTGATTCATGCAAAGGAAATTTGGGGACCCCAGGACGTGGGTGATGATGGGTCTGGTTCTTCTGGAAGCTGCAGGTAGGATGTGTGAAGCTGTTGTAATTGGTGTTTGAGAATAATTTGAGGGTTATTTTAGGTGTAGCGGGACTTTTTTTTATTTTGGTTTTAGGAACGTAGGAGTAGGATGACAAGGGAAGTCGTTTGACTCCCTTTGCGAATGTAATCGTACCGAAATTTTGAATAATGAAATAAAGGATTTTTTGATCAGCTAGTTGTGCCTATTGATGAGTTTTGCATTTGAATTATCTATACCAATTGTTAAGGCATACATAATCCTTTTGTTCATGTATATGTTAAAGTGAACTATCGTTCTCGGGGATAAGAAGAGAATAACATTTTATGAAAAATAAGAGAGCCACGCTCATATAAAGAAGATGAGATGCCTATGTAACTCTAAGGGTTTTAAATTTTTTTCTGTAATTCATTTTTGAAGGCAAAGGGATTTATAGACGATCAAGCATCTCATCTAAAATGTAGTTCTGGGTAGAGGAAAATGATTTTTTTAGATTAAAATGGAGATGAGAAGAATTTTAGCGTGCCGAGATTTCAGACTAGGTGTAGTTTTTCTTGAGACGATCCAGGTTGACTGGACGTGCCATCTCTTCTCCGTCAAGATCGATAAGAATAGTGGTGCTACCTGACCGGATCTTCTTCATAATGTAGGGGCTGCTCTAATTGGGCTTGAATTTCCCTCTGGGGTCCCAGATTATCTTTTTAAGGGCTAAGTCCCCTTCTCGGACATCGCATTCCTGGACTCTCTTATTGAATGATTGCGCTATAAGGCGATGGTACCCTTGTATGTGATATAAAGATTTCAGCCTCTTTTCGTCCAAGAGTGAAAACTCGTCAAGATGTCTTTCGTGCTGGTCTTCCTCACTTATTTTGATTTTAAGCGTGACATGAAGTGAAGGGATTTCCAGCTCTATGAGTAAGACTCCTTCTATACTGTAAACTAGAGAGTAAGGAGTAGCCCTAGTAGAGGTTCGAACTGAAGTGCGGTGGCCCTAGAGGGGATAAGGTATCTGATCGGCCTAGTCTCGATAACTCTCGGTTATCTTACTGATGATGGATTTGATATTCTTATTGGTTTATTCAACTGCTCCATTAATTTGAGGTCGGTAGGGAGAAGATTTATGTCTCTGAATCCCATACTCACTGACCACCTCTGCCTCAAAGTGTAACCCATTATTTGATACCCGCTCATATGGGACCCCATATCGATAAATGATATTTATCCAGATGAACTTGGCCATCTTCTTGGTATTCAGAACTGTGTATGACTCGACTTCGACCCATTTAGTGAAGTAGTTAATGGCAACCAAGATGAATTCATGTCCGTTGGATGCTTTGGGTGTAACCTTCCCTATGATGTCAATGCCCCAAAAGGAGAACGACGAGGGAGAAGTCATGTTGTACAATTCTCGCGGAGGCAAGTGTTGTAGGTTGGAAAACTAGTGGCATTTGAGGCATCTTCGAGCGTAGGTTGTGCAATTCTGAACCAAGGTAGTCCAGTAGTAACCTTGTCGAATGATTTTCTTGGCGATCATATGACCATTCATATGGCGTCCGCATTCCCCACTGTAGATTTTTTGCATCATCTCTTCAATGTTAGCCCCTGCGATGCAGTGTAAATAGGTTTCATCGAAGTTTCTCTTGTACAGTGCTTTATTACAAACAATGTACTGGGCAACTAGTCTGCGGAGGGTTGCTCGATATTTCTTATCAGAACCTTAGGGATACTTACCATGCTTGAGGAGGTGCCAAATATCTTAGTACCAGTAGTTGGCTATCTCAGGGTCTTTTTCTGTGCTAAGCTCATTGTGGTAGCAGTGGGTTGGTTTATCTCACTTTTGGACAAGGAAGGGGGCCCTGGTTATTCCTTCAGGCATGCCAATCATAGAGGCTAAGGTATAAAGGGCATTGGCTAGGTTATTTTTCGCTCGGGGCAGGTAGTGGAAGGTGATTTTTTGGAATTAGGAAGCTAGATCTTCTAAGTGGTCATGGAAGGGTAAGTGTTTCTTGTCCTTGACTTTCCATTTTTTGAGTACTTGATCGATGATGAGGGATGAATCCCCATAGATATCGAGGTATTGAATTCCTTTCTTGAGGGAAATTTTGAGGCCTACCATACACGCCTCGTATTCAGTCATATTATTGGTGCAAGAAAAATCTAATTTGATGGCAATGGGAGTGTGAGAGTCATCAGGGGAAATTAGGAGGATCCCAATTCCATTCCCTTTCTTGTTGGCAGCGCCATCAAAGAACATTTACCATCGAAGGTCTTCTTGGGAGATTTAGGGGATATTCCCATTCAAGAACTCAGAAATCCAGACAGCGGCTTCTTCCATAGGGTAGTCAGCAAGGTAGTCAGAGATGGCTCTTCCTTTCATAATTTTTTGCGTGACATATACAATATCAAATTCGATTAGAAGCATCAACCAACGGGACATTCGGCTGGACAGGGCGGGCTTCACAAGTAGGTATTTGATGGGATACATTCGAAATATGAGTTCAATGGGAAAGGCGAGCATGTAGTGCCGTAGCTTTTGGGTGACCTAGACAAGAGCAACACATGCTTTGTCTAGAGCTGTGTAGTTAACTTCGTACTTAACTAACTTTCAACTGGCGTAGTAGATGTCTCTCTCTTTACGGGTTTTTTCAAGGTACTGGGCTAGTAAAGCCCCAGCTGTAGTATCTGTCATAGTTAGGTATAGGAGTAGGGGGATACCAGGCTGTGATGCAATGAGTACCGAAGGTCGGGTTATGTATTATATTATTCGGTCAAAGGCTTCTTGGCAAACTTTGTTCCAAACCTTGGTCGAATCCTTCCAAAGGAGTTTGAAGATGGGTTTCACAGATGGAATTCAACTGGTGACATTTCAAGTATGGCTTTTAGCTTGGCAGGATATGCTTCTATCCCTTTCTCACTAACCATTAATCCCAAGATTTTTCCTTTGGTAACACAGAAGACACATTTCTGTGGATTAAGTCGCATCTGATATTATCGCAGTCGTTTGAATAGCTTTCGGAGAGCGGGAGCATCACCTTACCTAGTCTTAGACTTTGATAATCATATCATCCACATAGACCTCAATTTCCTTGTGTATCAGATTGTGCAAGATGGTTGTGGCAGCCCTTTGGTAGGTAGCTCATGTATTTTTTAGACCAAATGGCATGACGGTGTAGCAAAATTTTCCCCAAGGGGTGATGAATGTTATTTTCTCTTGATGATCTGGGTGAATCTTGATCTGATTATATTTATCCAACCCATGAACGAATGACTTGAGAGTGTGACTGGCCATGTTATCTACAATCATGTTAATATTGGGTAGTGGTTAATCATCATTTGGAGAGGCCTTGTTCAAGTATTGGTAGTCGACGCACCTGCGAACCTTCCCTCCTGATTTCGGTACGGGTACAATATTGGCTAGCCATGTGGATATTTGATCACACGAATGAAACCCACGTTTAACTGTTTGACCACTTCTTCTTTAACTTTGAGCCACCATTCGGTGCAGAGTTTTTATAGTTTCTGTTTGACTGGTTTATATTCTGGAGAGTGGGAATCTCATGTTGAGCTATCTGAGGGTCAATGCCGGGCATGTCGTCATAGGACCATGCGAAGACATCCATAAATTCCTTTAATAATTCATCGAGTTGTGTGCGCTTATGCTCATCAAGGGTGGTCTCTATCCTAATCTCGTGCAGTTGGCTACTAGAACCGAGATTAATAACAATAATTTTATCTTCATTAACTTGAACCCGATTATTTTGTTTGTTATTAACCTTGTTTAGATTAGTTAAGAATTGTTCATTTACAAAATCATCATCATCAAGAGTTTAATTAGAATCAAGATAATTATTGTAAGGCACAACAAGATACACAAAATTTTCGTTTATTTTATTGATAGGAAAAATAACATGGAGAACCTCATCAAAGGAGGTATAAATTACATCAGAGTAAGGAAGAGCAATTAGGGAAGAAGAGAGGGGATAAACATCAGTGTTAGGTTGAATATCAGCAGGTGGCACAGGTGCAGCATGCCAGCAGCTTTGATCAGGCGGGATGGATCCGATGATGTATCCCTTGAGTGGATTATACAGAGTGTCAGCCCCAGTGTAAATTAAAAGAATCCTTAGAGTCACTTCCCTCAGAATCTTCGGTATCAACTATGGTCTTCTCCATGAGTGATTGAACTTGATGCTGGAAACCCTTAGCCTATGAGTAGCTGTCTTGGAAAAATACTTCCATTCTAGGTTTTATCTTCTTATCCACATGATCATACCATAGTTCATAAAAGCCACAAAAGGGGAAATCTTCACCCTCTTTAATGGATCTTCCTTTTAAGAAATCTCTCAAGACAGTCTTGGCGCTTTCTAGACTTCTCTTTAGTTGAGGCTGACGGAGCATTATGAGTTCTTCTACTGACTGTTGATAGGCTATGCCCCAAGGAGTAAATGCTTTCTTCAACACAATGGGTTCAAGTATCCCCTGTTGTCGTCGTCCGAGCCCCAGTTCGGTCATGAACTTCATGTTCATGAACATATGGGTTACATTGACATTGCCATGGGGGTTGTACTCTGGGAAAACCCTATGTTTGAAATCGTCCTCTGCTGGGAGTAGAAGTGGTTCAAATTGAAAACTTGACAGAAGCATATCATTTGTCTCATGTTGTATCTCTAGTACTGGATTAATGGTGCTTGAATTCTCGACATTATCATCGCCGCCCAAGCTAGTGATGACGTGCCCATTAACGAAGAACTTTAGTTTCTGATGAAAGGAAGAAGACATTCCCTTGATGCTATGTAGCCATGGTCATCCAAGCAGCAAATTTAAATAAGCTGGGATATCGATTACTTGGAATTCAACAACCAAATTTATAGGTACAGCCCCTATTGCAAGCTTTATAGATCCTATCACTTCTCAGTGGGTATTATCGTAGGCCCATACTGCGACAGAGGTTAGGCAAGGTTGCTAAATTTTAGTCCCAAACAATTTAGAGTCCTCAACGGGCAGACATTCAAAGCTGATCCATGATCGACAAGAGAGAGCGGGATAGTATTTCCCATGACTTCGACAAAGATGTTGAGAGGATAATTATGGTTTGGACCAATCTTGGGGATTTCTTCTTCAGAGAAAGAGAGCATTCTAGTAGAGGTTAGAGATCCGACTAGATTCACTGCTTCTTCTGGCACGGTAGAAGGATGAACTGTGGGTCTTGTGCGTAGCTTGATCAAGGTATTTGGTGCATCTGGGAAGACATAAAAAGTCCCCCAAATTGGTGTTGGCTTGGGTTTTCTTCAACTGATCGAGGATTTTGTTTTCCTCAAGGGTTGTATGGCATAGGAAGATTATCAACACTCTTTCCTTTATCGTTTTCTAATGGCTATAGGCACTGGGTTTGGTAGTGCCTCCCTGACCAGATCATATGGTTTACGAAAGAGGGGAAAAATAGAAACCCTATTTTCTTATCGATCTCGGGTTATTCATCCACCTTGTTGATCTCTCCTAGTAGCTCTTCAAATAATATCATCCTACATATGCTGATTATCAGACTAGACTTTTCTGTACCTTTCTCTGAATCATTGAATTCGTCCCCTCATCCGATAGCAATGACATTATCATTCCATGAAAAGTCAATACACTCCACAACTTCAATGGCTTCTTCGTATAAATCCTCCTATTTGGCGGGGAAATGTATATACTACAAATATCACTTGTCTGTCGGAATAAATCTTCCATGATATGGACCATATCATCTAAACTGACTTTATCGATCAATACCACCCAATTATCTGACTCTCAGGACCATTTTCGAGCTTCTAAGAACAACACACTAAATATCTGATAGTCAACAGTCATCTGGGAGGATAATTTCATCCTTAACTCTAGGAATTGGTTCAACATTTTTGTTAATTCCACATCTTTACCTCCAAAATGGGAGATGATAACGATGTAGGCTCTGGTAAGGAGTGATAGGGCCTGATCGACGAAGCTAGTAGGGTGTAGGAGAAAGTATGGGCATGTTTGGAGAGGTTTAGGAGAGTATATGGGTATGATTGGTGATTTGTTTGGTATGATCTGGGTAGATGGGTCAAGTTCTGGGTTTTCTTCGTGGAAGATGGCATTTGTATGATTCGGGAGTGGATTGTGGGTAGTGTTTGTTTAGGATTGGCCAGTGGGGCAATGACATCTTGATCAATTAAGCCTTGGATCACATTTCAGAGGTGGAAATACTAGTCGGTGGTATGGCCAGTAGTTTGGTGAAAGTCACAATGGGCATCTGGTTTGAAATTTAGGGAAGTGGGTTTGTTAATGGATGAGGGTCCAAGGTCTTGATAAGATTTCGACAGAAGAGGGCTTAGTAAACTTTGGAGAGGGGAACGTGAAGCTCAGTGTATTCCTTCCGAACTGGGTTAGGACGACTTTATGGTGCCCATGAAGTGGCAGGCTGAGAGATGATGTTGTTGGTTGAAACTGCAGTACTGACTGGCTTTTCAAACTTTCTGAGAATGAACTATCCAGATGCTTTCTTTGGTTCAACTTCTGTCTTGGCAAGGCCTTCTTAGATCTCCACTCCTACTTTTTGGAAGGCTCGAAAATGAGGGTAGTACTATCCTTCCATCGTCGCTCGGACATGGGGTAGGAAGTTTTTCTTCATAATGCTGACTTGCTCCTCTTCGAAGGATGGTTGGTCATGGTGGGCGCTTTCTCTCTCCACCTTGCTATGAAGTTATTGACTGACTCCCCAGGATTCTATTTGAGCAACTCTAAATCATAGCGGGTAACCTCTAACTCTTCGTTGTACTTGTACTATGACTTGAATTCGCGGGCAACATCCTCCCAACTGTGGATTCTGAACTCCTCGAGGGATAAGAACCAACGGAGAGCGCTATCCTTCAAGGTCTATTGGAACATTTGGGCCATTATTACCTCAAAGGTCCCTAGGAGAGTTATGGCTCGGTGATATCTGCAGAGATGAATGATCGAGGGTCCGCTACCCTTAAATTTCTTGATGTTGGGCATTTTGAACTTTTTCGATAACCTTGCTTTAGGATAGGGAGACATGTGGGTGTAGTCCAATTAGTTTTCAGAGAGTCTGACTTGGTCGAATTTATTGGTCAAAATCTTAAGGTCTTCTTTGACCTTATTCAACTCTTGCTCCTTTGGATCAATGGTCACGGGTAAGTTTACCCCTGGCTGGGCAAGATTCAGCATAGGAAGCTGGGCTGGAGGTGACCCATTAGCAGGAGGAGAACGTGGAGCATGCTGGTATTCCTCGAGAACAGAAGGTGCGGGCAGAACCATAGCGCGGGTGAAGAGGACCTCGAGTGTAATACCCCGTATTTTTACGCATAGTTATTTTATTATGAAATTATGGAAATTAGGATTAATTAATTTAAAGGAAGAAAATAAAATTTTATAATTAATCCGATTTTAATGGTAATAATTACTAGCGTGACGCGAGTTAGTAGTTACAAAAAATAATTACGTGGAATGTTATGTAGTGAGTAACGTAATAGATGATTTCAGAAATAAGAATATGGCCAGGAACGAGATACACGACAGTTAAGATATAATTATTTGGGATGCGCGCATGAGTCGCGTCACTATTATATATTTGGGGGTTAAAAATCTAAATTATATTTATTTAACTCGAATGGCCATTTTGAGTGCACCAGCGTGTGCGAAAGGATCGAAATAGTCAGAAAACACTACTCGGGTGTTTTAATTGGAGTCCAGGACATTTTAGCCCGAAAAGGACACCCTAGAGGGGTATTATATTCTTTTGAGATTTGCGAGTAATTAAATGAACGAAAATAGGATTAAAATAAGAGCATCGAGGGCTAGTGGTCTGTCAGTTGTAACCTACGTGAGAAAGAGAGAGAAAGAGAAGGAGAACCAAGGAGGAAGAAGACCCATTGGAGAACAAAGCCAAAAGTTGGAGATTTCTAACAAATAATTACAACAAAGTGTAGATCGTGACGAGAGGATCAACCGCATACCAAATTCAACCCAATAATAAGAAGTCCATTCCAAGGCAAGTGTTTATCTTGGTCCTCTTTTAGCATATATTGTTCCTGTTAATTTAGGTTTGATGATATAAACTTGGTGCAATTAAAGCTTAGGTTTAATTAGACTGAATTATAAAGAAACCTTATGAATTCGAGATGGGTATGAATGTAAAAAAATTTGCCCTTGGCTAGACAATTAAAACCTGGGAATTGTATGGGTTAATCACGAATTATAATAAGAGTTTTTGGACAATTAAAATTCTGGGTTCATACCTAATAGATGTATTAGAAATTGAAGAGATTGTCGAATTCGATTTGAGTATACAAGGATTTGACCTTTAATTTGTATTCGAAAGTATCTTAGTGCGTTTTGGAATAGTTTAAGAGCATTAAATTAGAGTTGGGTTGAGTTTTGGATTGATATTGAAGATTGAAAGTTACAAAAATCGAATTTGGAAAAGAATAGGGTTCTGTCCTGATTTCTCGTTCGAAGTCTGCCCAGGTTGTTCGAATGACCTCGTTTGAATGAGACTTCTAAACAGAATACTAACGACCCTTCTAACAAGATTATGAAGTTCGTTCGAAGTGAGAATTTCGTTCGAAAGAACTCGTTCGAATGACCTTGTTCGAACGAGATTCCCTTGACTTCTAATGAGATTTCAGAAGGGATTTTTAGGGTCCGATCGAGTAAAAAATCATCCCAGGTTTATCCAAGTGAGATTAATAACCTATGTGAGTATCGAGCAACGTAAATTCCGAGTTAGTATTTAGTTTGGGGTGTGATTGTTCTCGGGGTATAGAAAGTTTATAGAACCTAGGAAGAAAGGTAGGTTCAAGAGAGGTAATTTGTGAATGAATAACGGTAAGAGTAGTAATGATAATATTACCTATGTACTATGGGAATTAGGTTGCGTGAACGCCTATAAAGTTTTATAGTTGTGTGCATGCTTATATCTTGGAATATTATGTGTATGACATACCTAGCTACTGGCTATCAAATGGAGGTTAGCGCGTTGTGGGCGGCCATATCTTGTGTGCCTTCGGGGGATTTTGAGTCGTACCACTAGAGCATGGATCCTAGGTATGGGCTATCTGCGAGAACGATAGTGATGGCGGTCGTATGGGTGCGTAGGTATGTGTGTAGCCCATCGGCTTGGAGAACTATGTTCTCCTTTAATATGTGTATATGTTTTACTGGTTCATGAGAGATTGAACTTGTTTTTCTTCATGTGTGAGCGTTTCAATGGGACTAGGTAACTGAGTATGCCTAGCACCAGGGGTTTCTTAAACATGGGTTCAGTATTAATATATAATTATATGTGTGAATATTGAGATTTTATATATGTATACGGAGTTCCTATTATGTGTTTCATATTAGTCGATTTATTATAGTACATACTTATTGGGTCACCAATTGAGAATTAAAAATGTTATGAGAATGAGTTACAACACCTCTAAACCTATTCCTAAATGATATAAATATATATTGTCTTCGGGTTAATTAGATATTTTATTCGGCATAGTGGTTATAATATGTATAGTCAAGCAGAGTATCATGACTAGTATGGGTAGTTAGACTCGTTAGGCGTGAACGTTAGATGAGAGGCGATCATCTCAAGGGAGTACGCTAAGTTAACATGAATAATATTTGTGCTAATTAACCAATTTAAGCACTTGCTATATTTTAACTATTTCCTACTCGGGCTCTGAGCCATTTTTCTGCACAACTCTTTTCTTGTACCTTTATGTTAGGTGCTCAGCCACAGGGACACCAAGCTTAGGAGATTCCATTCAATTGCCCAGCTGTAGCTGATGTGGAAGCTACAGAACATTGCTAGTAGACGCTTCATAGTATATCCTTCTTTATCTATCAATATTTACTTCAGTTGGATATGTCGTCCATTTATATTTTACATTCAGAGATTTAGATGTTTTATTCTGTTAGTAGAATTCTATTTCAGGATTTTGGATTATTGTATGGGATTTTAACTGGATGTGTTTACTCTAGATCTTCATATTATTTCAGTTAGTTCCTTCCTTCTTTATACATTTGTGTTGAAGGGTGATGTTTAATAATTTTCCTTTTATGGTGATTACTGTTAATAAGAAAAAATTTTGACATTAACCTTTTAAAATATTAGGTGGTTAGTTTTAATAATAAAGTTTTTGACAGTGATGCATAATATGAACCGATCGGATATTCTGATTTAATTTTATAAAGGACTGATCACCCAGTATTTAATTAGGAGGGGTGTCAAAGGTGCTATCAGAGCATCAGGTTCTAGTGTCCTTTAGGATTTGTGTGGCTTATTATGCTTCCAACGCTGCTTTGTTTGATATAGAACCCTATGTTTAGGATTGTTGATTTCCTTAGTGAGATTTTTTTCTCTTACTATAACGTATATATTAATGACCCTTAGTTGCGTTCGGGTGTGTTCGTGTGTCGAACAATAAAGTATGACAGGCGAGGGCCATTGGGCGGACAACAGGAGGCAGAGGTCAATTGAGGTTATAGGGAATATTCAAGAATGATGACCGTAGTTGAGGTCACCCCCATTATGGCATGGGAAGCCAGGATATTAAAGATGGCTAGGAACAACATTTTATTTTCATGTACCACTATAGTGGGAAGTAGTTCCAAATTGGACTCACCCAACGTGATTGGATTTGGGAGAGAGTCGGACGAAACATTAAAGAGAACCAGTGGTGGAAATTTTAGAAATAAAGAGATTGTGTGTGTTAGCCAACAGAGGTTAATATCCAAAGGTTTAGGCATATGATGAAGTGTGGCCAACCGAAAGTGAAAATTTGGAGTAAAATTTTTCTTGATTTGTCGGAGCAAAATTATAAAGGTGGGAGTCAGCCACCATATTTAGAAGTGGAATGTTATGTCAATGGAAGGATCTTAGTTACAATTTGACCGCAAGTTCCTTCGTCAGATGTTCAATATAAGATGTGAACATTGTTCTGAACTCATCACTGGAGGGCCGGACAGAGGTCCATTTGTGAAAATGAATTTAATTTTTCTTAGCGAATCTTGTATCGGAAGAAGTAAATACAAAGGGAGAAGAGGATTTTGAGTGGGAGATCGACTTGTAATAAAAGTTAGCAACACTTAAAGGGAATGCGGTTGGACGGTTGATTCAAATAGTGACAATGTCACGCCTTGTCCATGAAGATGTTAACACCTCTTTATGGGAAGCTCAAAGAATCAAAGAATTTAGTGAGAGAATAAGACTAGGTGAAACGCTGTTAGAGAAGCACCACAAGGGGGAGACCCATTTAAATGATTTGGGTAGCTGAATTCTTACCAAGCGATGGTTAATTCAATAAGGGTTATTGAATCCACTAAAATGTTCCTTAGGATCAACAAAGCTAAGGGAACAATAGGGGTAGCCATCATGATCGAAACTACTAAGTCCGAGGGAAGGACAATCCTACCATGGTCGGTATGACAGGAGATATGTGATTATGTGTTGAGGTATTTTGTAAAGAGTAAAACCACATGCGTTAAATTTTTCCCTGAAATGAGTAAAGGGACAAGGGTATGGTGCTTGCAAGGACAATGGTTAATGTAGTTTTGATTTCGTTCGGACATACGTCTTATGTCCGGGAAACCATTTGAACAGCCAGGGCGATCAGGAAGATAGAAGTATGAGCTTTATCCTCGTACGATGAGGCGTATTTTGTGTGACACGAGCGAGTCACTACGTTCTGATTATTACAAGATTCGCATGAGAGACGTGTTTAGTGCGTATAACGACAACGTTATTATTATATGTATGTCTTCCCTGGTATAACGGGGTTACCTCTAGGGTTATCTCTAGCGTTATCCGCTGAGAATAAATGAGTGTATTGTTAGTGGTATATACTTTATTAAGATTTCTCATTTTAGTGATGTATTATACGAGTATGATATTATCCTGGTTACGACCTTATAGTAATGGCCAGAACGATAGTGGGCAGTTATTTCAAGGCTATTGTGACACCCCGCCTAATTAAATACCGGGCGATCACTCCTTTATTAAATTAAAATCAAGGTGAACAGTTGGTTCATTCTTAGCATCACTGTCGTGAAATAATTTTTCCAATTTAAACACCCTAGTTAATTAAGCTAAGTGTCAAAACCATTTTTAAACATTACTTTCCAAATTTTATTTTAAAAACAAAGATTTAATTATTTAGGACAATTCAATATTACAGAATCACACCACAATAATCCTGGAACATATAATCCAAATAATTTAAACATTCAACAACTAAATCCCAACATTAAAACTTAAAGTAAAACATCCAGACAATAATAAATCCTAAAGTGATAATACTAGAAATAACTCAATCACAATGTCCAAATAAACAACTGAATAATGGAAAGGGTGACACATGCCCCACTGAATGAGTATGCTAGGAGTGGAGTCAAATAAATGAAGTCGTCTAAACAAGTGGCCTGAAACTCCCACCTAAGCTGCAGCGCGTTCCTTCCAAGGGATCCTACGCAAGACGCTGCTGTGGATGGGCACCTGTAATATATACATATATATACAAGAGAGAAAGAGAAATAGAAACGGGTCAGAGCCCGATAGTGTAATTGATTAAAAATTTGTTTAGTAAGTATTTAAAATGTTTACAGGCCAATGCAACAACATATTAGTGCGACACTCTCTTGAGAAATTCTCACCTCTCTTCTAATGTGCACGCCTATCGTACTAACGTTCCCAACGGTTTAACTTATCTTAGGTTACTCGTAAGATTAAAAACTTGAACAATATAATTGTTTAAAAGGAAAATTTCATTTAGTAACAAAGCTCTCATTTTAACTTTATTTATTAATAAAGTTTCCCAGTGTCATATTATACTTTTCAAAACAAGTATTTCCAATTTGAGTAATTATACATGTCTTACTTACCATAACACAATAGGCAGTTTCCAAATTTCAGAACTTTGTATATATACATATATTAAATACTCGTATAATATATACATTCTATCAGCACCCCACATAAAAATTATGGTGCGTGCATACTCTGCTATCCAATCCCCGTATCTCTCGTACTAAGGGAAATACAAGTTCGAAATCACTCTCGAACTGTATTAACACATACACAAACAATATTGAGGCGAAGCATAGTTTCCAAGTCCAAGAGGTCAGTACATACCCTCACGTCTCTTAGGACCGTCCGACTATCGATCCGATAGCTCGTACCTAGGATTCCTATCTTCTAGGGTACGAGTCAATATCCCCCATGAAGGCCCATTCGAGATAAGACTGTCCCAGCGCGGTAACCTCAGGGATAGCAAGTAGCGCGGGCATGATTTTCACATGTATATAATATATGCATACACACAGTCATATAAATATACTACTCTTATCATATCAATTTAGGTCCATCCCATAACCCATAATCACGACATATATCCTTATTTCCCCATTATTAGTTATCACGTATAACGGTTCGTCTCTAACTTTAATTCGAGGGATTTTTCCAACTTATTATGTAATACTCATGGACTCTATCCTCTCAAGTGAAAAATTCAGTAGGTATTCACTTATGTTCCAACGTAACTATCTTATGCATCTCTCCCTTTAATACACAATTTCATCATCCCTTATATGTAAGTATTCCAAAAATACAACTCTCGTCTTACATTAAAGATCCCAAAATTATTCATATATCCTACTGGTCTTCTTTATCTCCCAAAACATTTTAATAAGGGTGCCCAAGCATTATTTCTCATTAAATTGAATTCAACTAATTTAAAAAGGGGAATTATGAGTCTGCCAGGAGGGGTCGATCGATCGAGGTCTGGGGCTCGATCGATCGAACCTTCGATCGATCGATCAAGCAGGTATGGCGAATTCTGTAGTTACCAGTTACGGGTTTTCTCACATAACTCCATCCAAATACAAACTTTTCATTCCCAATCGTCCAGAAATTTGTACTACTAATAGTATAAATACATTCCATACATCCTTTACGTAAATCATGTAAATTTCCATTAATAATCATGGATTAACAGGCCAAAAATCATGTAAATCTCAAGAACCCTAGAATTCTTTTTAACATGGTTCTAATCAGTCTTTTCCAGAATTTTCTTCTTCTAAAACATCAAAATTTCGTGGTTTAATCCTCTACATGTTAAGGGGTTTCCAGATTAACATTCAAATCATTACTACATGCGATCTCCTATCTCAAATTTGGGTTTTCTTCCATAAAATTCATCCTAATCATCCCTAGACTAATATGAGTGATGCATTAACGAAAATAAGAAAGATAAACACTTGTCTGCAATTTTCGACGTTCTAGTTTGATGACGAATTTGGTGTGGTTGCGTTCCCCGTCGCGCGATTTACGCGTTGGTGGTGGTGGCGGTGCAACCGGGTGAATTCTTGGCCTTGGGTTGCTTGGAAAAGCTTCTCCTTCCCTCTCCTATGGCCGTCACTTGTCTTTGATTTTTTTAACCCTAGAAGACAACCTTAGACATCTGATATATCCCTTTAATTTTCGTGGGTTTAATTACCCAAAAATGTAAAATGTCCAAAATGCCCTCCCGGGGTACTAATTAAGCCTAAAAACGCCCCGAGACCCAAACTAAACCCCCAGGTACACTTTTATGACTATCTCGACCCTCCCGGACACTTTGGCGCACTCAAAATGACCATACGAGCGATTTATAATATATTCACTTTTATTCATCAATATTTAGTCCCGACGCGACACGGGCGCGTCCCGACTCAAATTTCCAAAATTATCATTTTATTCACTCGTGACATTTAATATAACCAATATTATATATTACTTTGCTCATTAGTAATATTCAACAAATTTTCCATAATTACTAACTCTCATCACGTTAATAATTATAACATAATTAATTTTCGGATTTATATTAAATAATTAATTCACATTAAATTTAATAAATCCCCAAATTAATATAGCATAAAAATACGGGGTATTACAACTATCGGGGTTATTGCCCTAGTATAGCACGTTTTGTGATGGCGGGATCTCACCCGCTAGAGGGTCGGGCTCGCACTTATTTTATTTATTATAGAGATTTCGGAGGGTATAGTGGTCTCGAGATATTCGATACAGGTATGTGTGGGGACTTCATTGATATGATTCAAAGTGTATTGGGCATACCGTTGAACGCTCAGGACTTAATAATAGGAGAGCACATTGTTATATCACTCCTTTAGAGACGGGGGAGTTAAGACTTGAAGTTATATATCTGGGGACAGGATTTCGAGAGACCTGATTGTATGTGTACGAGGTTTGTGGAATGTGATTACCAATAATGTTCAGTAATAGTGCCTTTGGGAAGGAAAGTTTATCATTTAAAAGTAATTACGGAAGGAGATATATCTTTTATGTCAAGAGACGAGAATATAGGGGTACATGTTATGGACTGAAGGCCTAACGGATTTCGATGGTCGACAATGCTAGGTAGTAGTGTATCGGGGGGTTCCTTGTTTGGATTTTGCTTTGCGAGACACCCCACGCATGAAAATTAGTGTAAGGTTGGAAGTAGGGAGATGTTTGGCCATTCGTCCATGAGTCCGATACCTTGGTCATTATAAAAGTATGAAGATATAACTGTAAGTCGAAAGTTAAATTCTGATATAAAGCCAATGGAGACGGTTGTGCGATGAGGATGCATTGAAAATTTTGTCTTATCAGCACGAGTTGTAGGGTGGAGCGATGTTAAGGAGAATTTAAGATCTCGAATTCTGGGGTGATTGAGAGTGCCCAAGTGTTATAGCCACATTATGAATATAGGGGCAATAAAGAATTAGGATATACATGTGGAGAGTATGTGATATTTACGACAGTATGCACGGTTTATAGGGTGTGTGGGACCCTGGTTAGCTGATGTCAGAATCGCCCGGGTTTAAGGGGCATGGGAATAAATGTGTGAAATATATGCTTGTGAGACTAATATAACAAAATGGAAGTGGTGGAGTGGAGTAAGTGTCGAGTGAGAAGAATGATTATCCATATATATGGGTGTGATTAGAGTAGCACGCCCAAACCTAGTTGAAAGGCTATGGAAGGCCATTTAAAAAGGGGTATCCCTTGAGAAGACTAAAATTCAGCGATTATGGAAATTTGGAACAGAGTTCCACCCATTCGAATGTTGAGAGTGACTTGCACATGAATAGAATGGTGATATCAATAAGGTATAAAGAATCCAAAAGTGCACATCGTGGCGAAAAGTGCACGGGTCTGAACTTTTGGTATACGCCGAGGGAAGAAGAGGAGTATTAAGTACCACTTAATGTGAGATGCATTAAGGGAAATTCGATGTTGAGCAGGACATAGCGAGTAGTCTCCGTATGTACCACTCATAGATATAAATCGATTGGAACAAGATGATCAACCATAAAATTTGTATCAAGCCGACGGTTCCAGTAATGGAATAGGGCAATCAAGTTGGAAAATTTCTTTGATAGATTTCCAACCTCAAGATAAGGTCACGAGTTCCTTCGAATGTGTGGGACAAGTTGACCAAAAGAAACGATCATTGTTATTATTTCGGAGTAAGTACTCTATTAGACAGTGTGCCCCGACCTTTCTTTGAAAATAAGGATAGCGCCGATACGTGGTCTTGCCTAGTGTTGTTGTGAACTAGGATAAGATCCTTGAACCCCACCTTCAATAAGGGATTTCAGGTAATGGTGGGGATGACGTCTCGTTTTGAGCAAGTCGTATCACCTATAGACCGAGGAGTAAGTGGATGGTGATTGACGACTAGTGGAGCGGTATGAAAGTAATTTTGGGACTCATTGTGATCATTTCATTTCCACAACGGATATAACTAGTAAGTGAAGTATAGTACGATAATTGGGAGAAGATACTACCTAATGATAGAGTTGTGTGAAATCACTCATACCTGTTTATTGTGGACAAGGTGCTTACTGAGGTTTTATGTGAAAAGACCCTAATGATTCTTCCTCTGGATGCTTAGAGGTGATCGGATAATCGGAATTTATGATTGGTCAAAATTTAGAGTCTGATGGCTATAGGGGAATAACCACAAACTGTCTTAGGTGGCTTTTGATTGTCATAAGAGTCACGTCGTCGGGAACCGAGATTAGAAGAATGGACAATAATAGTCAGATGTTCATATGGTTTCTTCCGGGATGGGAGTTTTGTGTTTAGATAAATACAGGAGTTGATACGAAGTGAGGTGCGACATCCCAATGATATAGATCTAATGGGGCCAATGATGTATAGGCTAGTCTTATTCGAATGTTGTTTGGTAGGAGCAAAAAGTGAGGTGATGTTATTGAACTGATAAAGTGTCGGGAGTGTTAAACAAGATTACTGTGAAGCGGGGGATATAGTGATTGAGCCATACTTTGAAGTTAGTTTTGTGTACTGGAGGATACCATTTTTGTTACAAGGTATGCCTGACTTTTCTGAATTTCGGGATGAAATTCTGTTATTAGGGGGGGAAGTACATAATACCCCGTATTTTTACGCATAGTTATTTTATTATGAAATTATGGAAATTGGGATTAATTAATTTAAAGGAAGAAAATTTAAATTTATAATTAATCCGATTTTAATGGTAATGATTACTAGCGTGATGAGAGTTAGTAGTTATCAAAAATAATTAAGTGGAGTGTTATGTAGTGAGTAACGTAATAGATGATTTCGAAAATAAAAATATGGCTGGGAACGAGATACACGACAGTTAAGATATAATTATTTGGGATGCACGTATGAGTCGCGTCACTATTATATATTTGAGGGTTAAAAAGGTAAATTATTTTTATTTAACTCGAATGACCATTTTGAGTGCGCCAGTGTGTGCGAAAGGGTCGAAATAGTTAGAAAACACTACTCGGGTATTTTAATTGGAGTCCGGGGCATTTTAGCTTGAAAGGACACCCCTGAGGGGTATTTTAGTCTTTTGAGATTTTTGAGTAATTAAATGAACGAAAATAGGATTAAAATAGGAGCATCGAGGGTTAGTGGTTTGTTAGTTGCAACCTACGTGAGAAAGAGAGAGAAAGAGAGGGAGAACCAAGGAGGAAGAAGACCCATTGGAGAACAAAGACAAAAGGTGGAGATTTCTCACAAATAATTACACCAAAGTGTAGATCGCGCCGAGAGGATCAACTGCATACCAAATTCAACCCAACAATCAGACGTCCATTCCAAGTAAAGTGTTCATCTTGCTCCTCTTTTAGCATATGTTGTTCCTGTTAATTTAGGTTTGATGATATAAACTTGGTGTAATGAAAACTTAGGTTTAATTAGACTGAATTGTAAAGAAATCTTATGAATTGGAGATGGGTAGGCATGTAGAGGTTTTTTCCCTTTGTTAGACTATTAAAACCTAGGAATTGTATGGGTTACTCACGAATTATAATAAGAGTTTTTGGACAATTACAATTCTGGGTTCATACTTAATAGATGTATTAGAAATTGAAGAGATTGTCGAATTCGATTTGAGTATACACGGATTTGACCTTTAATTTGTATTCGAAAGTATCTTAGTGCGTTTTGGAATAGTTTAGGAGCATTGAATTAGACGTGGGTTGAGTTTTGGATTGATATTGAAGATTAAAAGTTGTAAAAATCGAATTTGGAGAAGAACAAGGGTCTGTCTTGATTTCTCGTTCGAAGTCTGCCTAGGTCGTTCGAACGAGACTTCCAACGAGAATTCAAACGACCCTTCTAACGAGATTATGAAGTTCGTTTGAAGTGAGAACTTTGTTCGAACGACCTTGTTCGAACGAGATTCCTTGACTTATAACGAGATTTTAGAAGGGCTTTTTAGGGTCCGGTCGAGTAAAACCAGGTTTATCCAAGTGAGAGTAATAACCTATGTGAGTATCGAGCAACGTAAATTTCGAGTTAGTATTTAGTTTGGAGTGTGATTGTTATCGGGATACATAAAGTTTATAGAACCTAGGAAGGAAGGTAGGTTCAAGAGAGGTAATTTGTGAATGAATAACGATAAGAGTAGTAATGATAATATTACCTACGTACTATGAGAATTGGGTTGCGTGAACGCCTATAAAGTTATATAAGTTTTGTGCATGCTTATTACTTGGAATATTACATGTATTACATACCTAGCTACTGGCTATCGAACGGAGGTTAGCGCGTTGTGGACCGCCATATCTTGTGTGCCTTTGGGGGATTTTGATTCGTACCACTGGAGCATGGAACCCAGGTACGATCTGTTTGTGAGAATGATAGTGATGACGATGGTATGGGTGCGTAGGTATGTGCGTAGCCCATCGGCTTGGAACTATGTTCTCCTCTAATATGTGTATTCGTTTTACTGGTTCCTGAGAGATTGAACCTGTTGTCCTTCATGCGTGTGCGTTGCAATGAGACTAGATAGCCGAGTATGCCTAGCACCAGGGGTTTCTTAACCATGGGTGAAGTATTAATATATAATTATATGTGTACATATTGAGATTTTATATATATATACGGAGTTCATATTATGTGTTTCGTATTGGCCGCTTTATTATAGTATATTCTTATTGGGTCACTAGTTGAGAATTAAAAATGTTATGAGAATGAGTTAAAGCACCTCTAAACCTATTCCTAAATGATATAAATATATATATTGTCTTCGGGTTAATTAGATATTGTATTCGGCATAGTGGTTATACTATGTATAGTCAAGCAGAGTATCATGACTAGTATGTGTAGTTAGACTTGTTAGGCGTGCAAATTAGATGAGAGGTGAGCATCTCAAGGGAGTACGCTACGTTAACATGAATAATATTTGTGCTAATTAGCCAATTTAAGCACTTGCTATATTTTAACTATTTTCTACTCGAGCTCTGACCCATTTTTCTGCAAAACTCTTTTCTTGTTCCTTTATGTTAGGTGCTCAGCCACAGGGACACCTAGCTTAGGAGATTCCATTCAATTCCTGAGTTGTAGATGCTGTGGAAGCTCTAGGACATTTCTAGTAGAAACTTCATAGTCTATCCTTCTTTATCGATCAATATTTACTTCAGTTGGACATGTCGTCCCTTTCTATTTTACATTCAGAGATTTAGATGTTTTATTCTGTTAGTAGACTTCTATTTCAGGGTTTTGGATTATTGTATGGGATTTTGACTGGATGTGTTTACTCTAGATCTTCATAGTATTTCAGTTAGTTCCTTATTTATACATTTGTATTGAATGGTTATGTTTAATTATTTTCCTTTTATGGCGATTACTGTTAATAAGATAAAATTTTGACATTAACCTTTTCAAATATTAGGTGGTTAGTTTTAATAATAAAGTTTTCGACAGTGATGCATAATCTGAACCGACCGGATATTCTGATTTAATTTTATAAAGGATTGATTACCCAGTATTTAATTAGGTGGGGTGTCACGCCGGCCTCTTCAGGAACAGTAATCCGATTTCGTTGCATCTCATAAACCTCAGTTTTAAGGTTTTCAATCTCAACAGTGTGTTGATCCAGGATCGTCATCAAATCTGGCTACACATTCGGTACTTGGTCTGTGTTCTCCATGGAGAGTGGATGAATTCTGAACTCGGAGGAAGTGACGGGACTGATGGAGCTTCGGGGCGGTTCGACTGAAGACTGAAGCCAATAGGGAGCCAGGCCAAGGGTATGTGATCGAGCAGAGGAGGAGAAAAATTGCGATTTATTTTTGGAAAGGAGGTAGGAAGGAAAAATGTTTTTGACATCTTTGGAAAAGATGAGGACAAACATGTTTTCGGGTAAAGTGAGGAAAATATTTTTTGTATAAGGAAGGAAAAATATTTTTGGTATATTTGATAAAGAGGAAAAATGTTTTTGGACACTTTTTGGAAAAAGAAAGAAGAAAAATACTAGAGACGGGTCTCAGCGTGAATATTATTATGTTTATTAGGTTCTCACTTATTAGGTTTACCTAAATGCAAAAAGAAATTCCGGATGGGACCCGAGCTTAGAAAATTGGGTTTTTGAAAAATATGAAAAAACTATGGTTGGACTTGTCACCAGGATCATGGGAAGGGTCCCTTTTTAAAAATTGCGCAAAAATTTGGGCGGCATGCCAACCTGTCATTTTGACAGAGTTTCGGGTAGAAATCGACAAACTAAATATGAGTGTCCTAGGTTTGGCACCTATATTCGGGTATCCAGTCGTTGGGTTAATTGGAAGGTGTTCCCCCTTTGGCATGACTTTTATGATATACGTCTTGCTTTTGAGGGCAGTAGGTACATGTGGACAAGCCATTGAATAGACCTGAGTGTACGTGAATCGCCTCACTATATATCTCGTGGGGACAGTACGTGTGAGAGTGAATTCGATATACTTAACGTACATGAATGAGTTCCACGCGATATACCTCCCATCATGACTTCGATTAAACGGTGCGATGCGTGGAGAACCGTTCGATATACGTCGAAGTTACTTAGCCAATGGAAGGTGAGCGTCATATCGCATAGGCTAACTGTGCCCTGCCAGACCAGCGCCCATCACAAAGTGACTCCTAGTTACGGGATAAAATTTGGGCAATAGTAATGCTCTTTGGTGATGTAGTGTGCAAAGATACATGATCCTTGATTAGTATCTTATGGAGAGAGTATCTTTATTGATCACGCTAAGCAGGGAATAAGGTACAAGTAAGTAAATCTATACTAAGCATGGATATGTGAGAGTGAGTGGTATGTAATTATCTACAAGTGAGTGTGTGATAGCGAACCTAAGCATGGATCAACTACAAGTGGTGTGTGATAAGTGTGAGTGAGAATGTATATATACAAGTATGATATGTGGAGGTGTGTGTTAGTGACACCTAAGAATGGATTTCTAAGTGATGTGTGCAACATGTGGATATAAGTGATCTTAGGTGCACGTGGTGTGAAGTGTACATGGACAATTTATACAAGTGTATAAGTGAATAGTGACACAAGCATGGGGTCTATATGTGCAAGAAAATAATAGAGGATAAAAAGGGAACATATAGATAGGCGCATACACACACAAGAAAACAAAACACCCATGCAAACAGAGTCTAGATCTCTTATAAAAAAGTCCTCAGCAGAGTCGCCACTGTGGCCATCCCGATCGAGATCGTGTGCCGCTTCCTCTCCTCCGCCTCCCGGGGGGGTAATAGGGAAGGAAGTGGGGATCGAAAGGACTCGCACCCTACTTGGGAATGCTTCAGCCGTCGTCAGCGTGGGGTAAATGTAAAGAGATGGAGTTGCCAACCTATTTTTCACAAAACAGGTGAAAAAACATGTTTTCGCTTCGAGAGAGCGGCATCGAAGACCAACTGATGCATACGAAACCAATAGTTTGAAGTTTCGGGGGCTAAGTTACGAAATGGGAAGATGTTAGACACCAATCTTGCCATTTCGGTCTGTCATGGGCTAGTTTTATTGTTTTCCTTTATTTCTCCGTGAAGTGTGTGCGTGTATATATAATGGAGATTGAAATCACTCAACTCATACCATGGAAGAGATAGAGTGAGGTTATCCATAGGAATGTTCCCAAAATAATATATAGAAAATATGATTTATGCATTTATTGTGATATTGATCGTTATGATGAAACGATAATATGCGTTGGATATAACACTGAAAAACATAATATGTATATTAATGCAAGAATATGATAAGTGAGGAAATGGGGAATTTGGGAAATTTGGAATTTTGGAGAAATTGAAAAATTAGACTCGAGTCTCGGATTTTAATCCAAGACGCTTACGTAGCCTATAAAGTCCACGTAGTTCGAATGCAGAGTGGGGGTGGGGTTTATCCCATAGATTCGAACGGGATTTTATTATGGGTGTGTGTGTAGAAATATGTGTTTTAGTTTTGAAAAAGTGTGATGGATAATCCCGTTCGGAATTTATGAGTGAAACCCTCTTTTTATTTGTTTTGTGGTTTTCATAGAAAACAAATTAAGTGCAATGTACTAATAAAAATGTAGATATTAATGTGTATGAAATAAAGTAAGAACTAGATTATGAATCTAATGAAGTTTATGCAAAACAAGGAATTTAAAGAGAAAGGGAAGGAATTAGACCTTCTTTGATGCTCAATATTTGATCTTGGATGAACTCCTTTAAGTATGAATTTTGGATGAGAGAGAATGTTTTTTTTCCATATTGGGTATGAAAATGATGGGAATATAAACTTGAATGGAACTTCACATAGAGGAACTTCGCTGATTTCGAGAGAATGTTACTGAGATCACTGATGCTGATGGATCTGAGGTGTGTCCTGGGAGTGAGGTTAGGACCTCTATATATAGGGTTAGGGGTGGTACCAATCGTCATTGTACTAGTCCTTCCCATCGACATGTGACCGTAGACACTCGGCAGTTTGAACCTGCCAATTGGCAGTCTCGTGCTGATTTTTCTAGAAAAATAGTCATAGGACGTAATCTGTTGATTCGAATTGTGCACAGGGCATACCATTAGAAAGTTAATTCAGAGACCTTCAAGAGTCCTTTGGACCTCTCTTGGGTTCGGGAGTTGACTTTGGGTTAAATGTGGCTCGAAAGCACACGCCGGTCTTTTAGATGGGAGATCGTCGAACGAAAACGGATCGTTCGTCCGCATGCTAAGTCAGAATCGTGCACGTGGAGGACCGTTGGAAAGGTTAGGAGATTTACTTTGACATTCCAAAGAGTTTTTCTTGGGTAAAAAAGCTAAACTTGGTCAACTGGGGACCCGAATCTCCCGATGACCCCTCGGAGTAAAACAGATCGTTCGTCCGCACCGTAAGTTAGAATCACGCATGGGGTGGACTGTTGGAAAGGGTATTCAGTGCCCTTCATAGATTCATTCTATCTTGTGTGAGTTGAAGAGTTAAATTTGGTCAAATGGAGCTCGAGAGTGCTCGATGGCCTCCGGATCGATTTTTGAGGGAAAACTAATCGTTCGTTCTAACGGTTATGCCGTTTCTCACAGGGGCGAACCGTTGGAAAAGGGGTTTCATTGCCCTTCGAAGATTCAAAGAGTTTTTACCTCAAAATGAAGTTGTTTTGGGTCAAATCAGGTCCCTGGAGCACCCCGGTTGTCTCCGAATCAATTTTTGGTAGTAAAATGGTCTGTTCATCCGAACCGTTATGCCGATTCATGCATGGGGCATACCGTTAGAAAGGGTATTTAGAGACCTTTGAGGATTCAAAGAGCTTTCTCTCAGACGATAGAGTTGACCGGAGTTAAATGACACTCGGGAGCACCCTATGGCCTCTACATCGGTACTTGGAGTGCGACATAGGATTTGTAGTGAAATAAGAAAATGCTAAGGACCTAAGGAGAGACTTAAGGGGGCCTAGAATGTGGTGTCTACAGTAATTTTATCATTTCATTGTATGTATGCTTTTATTTATTTTAGATTTATATTACTTGTTGCGACAGTGATGTTGAGAATGAAATCATACTAGATTCCTATTTTATTTTAATAAAGAATTGATCCCACAAATGTCTAAATTTGTGATAATGATCACATTTAAAGGTTTTAGGTCTAGTCATTTAGGTTTTGGATTTGGGAACAATTTTTTTCAAAATGTTGAAAATTATTCAACTTATAACAAAAATCTCCATGGTGACCTTGTATATGGCAATAAGAACAAAGAATGTCCTTTTTAGGTCTCGTTTGATTAGGCACATGATTTTTATTATCAAACTTCACTACACCAAAACACGCATTTAATAAAGGTATTTTACCTTTACTAAAAATATCAGTAACGAAATTTTTTTGTTAGAAAAAAGGCGTGGGGCACGAAATTAGTAACATAATTTTAGTAACGGTAAAATTCTGTTACTAATTATAAATTTACCAATAATATTTTACCGTTATTAATTTTGATTTAGTAATGGACTTTTGTATTACTATTTTTACCTTACCAACACTTTTGTCTGATTTTGTAACGGTAAAGGTCCGTTAGTAATATTAATACATATTTTAAAAAATATATATTTTTCAAAATCCAATATCCTGAATTTAAACAAATTCAATTATTCTTACCACACTATACAAATCCTAAGAACATATACAAAAATAGTCCACATAAACAAGGGAATTATATTCAACATTTACATTTTATATAAGTCTCCACTCTTTATTTACAAAAGAAACTTAAACCAAACAAATGAAACATTGTAATACAATTATCCCGAAAGTTACATTATTTTCATAAGTGCATCCAATATAGCATCCTAATACAATCATCCCGAAATGAGATGTTTTTATATTATAACCAAGCAAATGAAATATAAAAAAATAAGTCCATCAACTCCGTATTTAAATCTTCATCAATGGTGTAAGGACATAAATTTCCAATTGAGTCCCTGTATTGTTTTGATAGGGAGATTTTATTTTGTCACGATCCCACTTGGTCTATGACGTATTAAAGAAATTGAATACGTTGCAGCTTCAAAGAATTAATCATGACGAAGTTTAATTGGTGCAAGTTTATTCGTCTTCAAGTTTATTGCATTCTGAGATCATACAGGTATGAATGCATATAATTAATGGAGCTCGAAATAATTTTAATAAAAGGATAAGGATGAATTTTATAAGGAAAATATTTTAAAATCTTTTTAAAAGTGTTTTAAATGTTTTATACTTCGTTTTATTCTGATAAGATCATAAAAGAGTTTGACTTAATTGTATCTCTTTTGGAAGAAATGTTTTAAAGAAAAAGTCAAAATGACACGCGCGTCGTTCAAACGACAACTCGGCTCATTCGAGTGAGATAGTCATGTCCTACGAACGACTGTCCAATCTTGTTCGAGCGACACATTTTTTGAGGCGCCGACTTAAAATCTGATTTAAAGCGTGGTTTCGTCAGAATTTAAATGGTGTGCAATCTGGAACACAGTTTTCAATCCAGTACGAGTTTTGCACATGTTTTTCTAAGGTTTCAAAGCTTAAACACATCCTTATAGTTTGCAAAGATCTGAGTTATCATTACTATATGTTTATGTGATCTTACTGCACCAAGAAGGTTTGTTCTATACTTGAACATCTGGGTTTTGCGGTGAAGAAAAGAGAAGGATTTCTTGTTCGACATCGTAGATGTATCAAAGCCATTAGGTGGACACCGAGACATGCGTGGATGCGTGTGTTGTGGACAGGTATCGTGAAAGGACTTTCTGCGTGGGCACCGTGATAGGAGTGGTTGAAGATCGAAAGAGCATCAAGACCTATGGGGATCGAGTCGTTGAGTGAGTCTTTTGTCTGTTTGTTGTAATTCCACATTCATAGTGATTGTCTGGCTTGGGCCGTCCAAAGTTTTTTCCTTTCTTGAGTTTTTCCTCGTACATCCTGTGTTGTAAGTATTCTTTACTTTACTTTACTTGCTTTAATCACTAGATTCATGTTTAGGATTAATCAAGATAAAATTGGTTTAGAGTAAAAATTATTTTTTCACAACTTGGTTTGGTGCACATTAAAGTTGGATAATTTTTGGTGAAAATTAGCTTGATTTGAAACACACTCGTGTAGGAGCACTCTTTTCAAATTGGTATCAGAGCTAGAAAACATAATTTATTTATTTTGTGATCCTGTGTGTTTTCAAAGATGAATTTTGGAAATAACGAACTTTTTCAAACTCTAATTTTTGATGGCACTAATTACACCTATTGGAAGATGAGAATGAAAAGTGCATTAAAATCTAATGATGAGCGTGTGTGTCAAGCAGTTGAGAAAGGTTGGACACCCCCAGTCACTATTTTAGGTGAGGTCACTAATTTAAAGCGTATCGAGTCATGGACCGAAACTGAACATAGACTTTCACAATATAATTCTAAGGGTTTGCACGTTATTTATTCACATGTCACACCGGAAGAATATAATAGAATTATGACTTGTGAAACATCAAAAGAGGCTTGGGATATTTTGGCACTCACTCACGAGGGCACAAGCACGGTTAGGGCATCGAAACATCAAAATCTTACTACACATTTGAGACTATTAGGATGTTAGAGAGTGAGACTTTTGATGAGTTTTATGCTAGGTATTCCAATATTATCAACTCGTCGTTTAACCTAGGTGAGAAAATTCCTGACAACCGTGTCATTACGAAAATACTTAGGTCGTTGCCTAGTAGGTTTAATGCGAAAATGACTATTTTAAACTCCTTGGGTAAGTTAGAGTTGACGAAACTAGAAGAGATTGTAGGTGACTTACAAACCTATGAAATAGGCATGATTACCTCCAAGAAAGTGCCTAAGAAAGAAAAGGGTATTTGCTTTGAAAACTTGAACGGAGGAAACTAAAGTCTCGAATTTCGATTCTGATTCCGATTTCAATTTTGAGGATGTTGCTTTGTTGGCAAAGAAAGTTAAAAAATTTATTAAGTTTCAAGTAATCGAAAGATGCCAAGAAATTTGAAAAATTCAAGAACAACAAAGTTTATCCCACCTCTAAGGTTAAGTTTGAGAAGCCTAAGAAAGATGAGTCAGATAAGTGTTTTGGGTGTGAGGGGTACGGTCATAAAGTTAAGGAGTGTCTCATTAGACTTAAGAAAGACGAAAAGCAACCCATTGTATACAGTGCCACTTTAAGTGATAGTGATCCGAAAGAGGGAGAGAGTTCCCCCATTGAGCGTAACTTTGTTGCATTTATGTCATGTCATGTGAGCGAGGACGATTCTCATGTGAATGACACTTCCGAAGAGGTTTTGAGTGAATCCCATATTAGTGAGGGAGAAGAGAGTGACGAAGAGGAGGTAGATGTGAAAGAATTGCAAGTTGCATTTAATGAGTTATATGCCGAGATGGTTAAGGTGAAAAAGTCAAATGCAAAATTACAAGCTAAGTTGAATGAGAGTGCCATAGAAAATAATGATAGTTTGATTAAGGATCTTCAGCCACGAGAGAAGATTCTTAGGGAAAAAATAGATTATGTCGAGTGTGAGAGAGATAATCTCCATGGTTTGATGGAGTCTTTGAAAAAGGATATTTTAGAGTTTGAGGAGTCTAGGCGTTTGCTCAAGTCTAGGATTTATGAGTTGGAGGAGAGATTGAGAGACTCGTTCAGAGGTAAGTTTGATTTGGCGGCTAGGTCGGAGAAGTTAGATTAGATCTTAGGCACCGTCCAAATTAAGGGAGATAGGGGAGGTATTGGTTTTGATGAGTGAGTTGTTCCCATTCCCTCGCGGGTATGAGAAAAATTAGGAAGGTTAGAAAAGGTCCACATATAGGTAATCATTCCCACCGTTGCTACACTTGAACGTTTTGTGGTAGGAAAGTTCACCTTAGGCGTTATTGTTACAACCTTAGACAAGCTCCTAAGAAGTTTAGGAATAAAGTTTCCCGGTTCCCCAAACCTCCAGGCGTTGTTTTACACCTACTTGGGTTAGGAAATCGTATTTAGTGGCTTTAGGAATACAACTTCATGATTCTCGTTTGGGTGCACTTGATTCTTCCCATGCTAAATCTAAAGGATTATAGTGTTGCCATGTTTGTCATATGCTAGTTTGCTTCATGATATATTCATTGCTAGTATAATAACTTGTGTATCATTTTGTATTATAGTCTTTCATTTGTTTGAGTCCTATTGAAAAAATACAAAAAGATTTTATTTTTGAGAAAACTTTTGAAAAACCAAAAAGAATTTTCTTTTATTTGAGTCAAAATATGTTTGATAAGCCAAAAAAATTTTCATTTTTTTTTGTTTTTGAGTTTACATGTTTGATGTGGCATATTGGTATGCTTGGACCCCCATCGTTTCATATCCATGTGGCTAGGACATTTGGTCATTATTATCGATGCTTAGAATGATCTTAACCATTGTTTATATGGGGTTGTTTCGAAGTTGATATGAATTTTGATTTGACTTTGTATATATGCCATCAATGCACACATGCACGAGTTTATATGGATGTTTGACTTCTCTTGCATATTTGAATTTGGTGAGGCGTTCTTATCTCAATCTTGTCATCTATGCGTAAGTAGACTTAAGGAGTAGTGTGCATGTAAGAATCGTTTATCGTGAGGAATTGTATTAATATCAAAATTAAAAAATTGATGAGTGTTTCATGGGAAAGGGCTACGAGAGTTCAAAATTGACTCGTCGTGAAAGCCACCGTTTAAAAGAGCCCAAAAGAAAAAACAATATGCTAAGTAAATGGGCCAATAAGATTTTCTCTAAGTTAAGAATGCTAGAAACCTCAAAAGAGCTGAAAAAGTATATATATATATATATATATATATATATATATATATATATATATATATATATATATATGTGTGGGAGTTTGGTTGGAGAAAATTAAACGGGTTTGCACAACTAATCCTAATGTTGAAACATTGCAATTTGACGCTATTGTTTGTAGAATCGTCAAAATTCTGGATTTGTGTGCATGTAGTATGTTTAGTTCATTAAGCTCACACTTTAATTGTCATATGGCTATGATAAAGTTTGATGATTTATCGCTATTAATTAGAGCTTCTTGATCTTTTCGATGTGTTAAAATTGTGACTCATTTGTTATAGTTTCACGACCATACATTCCAATTCCGTATTTGAGCATATAAGTACTATGTTTGCATGTAACTCGCATGTTATTTTTTATGCGTTTTTGCATTTTGGGTAAAAAACTTACTGTTTTAGCACTGTTTTGCTGCTATCAGGCCCTTCCAGTGTGATTTTTCTGGAAATTTTTTCACTGGGAAAAAATATATGATATTTCTGGGAATCTGGGAAAGTTTGGCTGTCGCGAGAAGTCGTTTATGCGACAATACCATGTCGCGAGAAACCTCGTTCGAGCGACGTCCTCATCTCGTTTGAGCGATGTCCCTGGCTCGTTCGAACGACAGTTTGGGAATTTCTGCTTCTACCTGTTTGTAGTCCACTGGTTTATTTTGTGATATTTTTGGTACTTCTGGAAGCTTTATGGACTAATTGATTTATATGCAGGTCTTATTGTCTCATATTCGAATTCTTCATATGATCCGTTTATCACACCTGATTAGTTTGTTATATTATTTGTGTGATTCCTTTGTTTACTAGCTATTGATTTGTCATTACTTGATCTTATTTAGCTGGTTGTTTCATTATTATCTAGCGATTTTTAATTGGTATATCTTCATGCTAGATACTTGTTGATTGGTTTATCTTTTCACCGGATTGTCTATTCGAGACAAAAGGGGGATAGATGTATGTGATGTAGGGGGAGATTTGTTGAGCATGTTTTTTATTACATATTTTACAAATTGGTAATACAACTTGGTAGTTGTTTAACAAATGATTTTTCAGAGTTTATTCATATTGGTATCTATTGTAAAATTGGTATTATTTGGATATATATTGGTTTCATTTGTTCCTCCATACTTCACTGGGTATTTGTTTGTCTGTTTCATGTGTGTAGGTATGCTTCAGCGATTCGAGATTTCAAGTTTACATCACATTTAGACAGTTCATGCTTGACGGTGCTACATATACTAGTCCATGTCCTGTATTTTTGATTTTGGGTTTATGGGATGGGATTTAGGCATCATATGGATTGACGACCCGACTTAGGCATTTCACTGGTTTAGTTTTGTCCCAAAACATTCAAAGGCAGAGATTTGTAAGGACATAAATTTTCAATTGAGTCCCTGTATTATTTTGACTTAATTCCGTGAACAAAACTGTGTTTGTAATATGTCATAGGGAGATTTTATTTTATCACGATCCCACTTGGTCTATGACGTATTAAAGAAATTGAAGACGTTGCGGCAAAGCTTCAAAGAATTAATCATGCCGAAGTTTAATTGGTGCAAGTTTATTCTTCTTCAAGTTTATTGTATTCCGAGATCACACATGTATGATTGCATATAATTAATGGAGCTCGGGATAATATTTATAAAAGGATAAGGATGAGTTTTATAAGGAAAATATTTTAAAATGTTCTTAAAAGTGTTTTAAATGTTTTACACTTCGTTTTATTCTGATAAGCTCGAAAAAGAGTTTGACTTAATTGGATCTCTTTTGGAAGAAACGTTTTAAAGAAAAAGTCAAATCGACACGCGCGTCGTTCAAACGACAACTCGGCTCGTTCGAGCGAGATAGCCATGTCGCGCGAACGACTGGTCAATCTCGTTCGAGCGACACATTTTTTGAGGCGCCGATTTAAAATCTTATTTAAAGCGTGGTTTCGTCAGAATTCAAATGGTGTGCAATCTAGAAAATAGTTTTCAATCCAGTACAAGTTTTGCACATGTTTTTCTAAGGTTTTAAAGCTTAAACACATATGTTTATGTGATCTTGCTGCACCAATAAGGTTTGTTCTATACTTGAACATCGAGGTTTTGCGGTGAAAAAAAGAGAAGGACTTATTGTTCGACATCGTAGACCTATCAAAGCCATTCGGTGGACACCGAGACATACGTGGACGCGTGTGTTGTGGACATATATCGTGGAATAAGGACTTTCTGCGTGGGCACTGTGAGAGGAGTGGTTGAAGATCAGAAGAGCATCAAGATCCATGGGGACCGATTTGTTGAGTGAGTCTTTTGTCTGTTCGTTGTAATTCCACATTCATAGTTATCGTCTGGCTTGGGCCGTTCGAGGTTTTTTCCCGTCTTGGGTTTTTCCTCGTACATCCTGAGTTATGAGTATTCTTTACTTTACTTTACTTTACTTGCTTTAATCACTAGATGCATGTTTAGGATTAATCAAGATAAAATTGGTTTAATGTAAAAATTCATTTTTCACAACTTGGTTTGGTGCACATTAAAAGTTGGATAATTTTTGGTGAAAATTGGTTTGATTTGAAACACACTCATGTTGGACCACTCTTTTCAAATTGTTATCAAAGCTAGAAAACATAATTTATTTGTTTTGTGATCCCGTGTGTTTTGAAAGATGAATTTTGGAAATAACGAAATTTTTCGAACTTCAATTTTTGATGGCACTAATTACACCTATTGGAAGATGAGAATGAAAAGTACACTAAAATCTACTGATGAGCGTGTGTGGATAGCAGTTGAGAAAGGTTGGACACCCCCTATCACTATTTTAGGTGAGGTCATTAATTTAACGCCTGTCGAGTCATGGACCGAAACTGAACATAGACTTTCACAATATAATTCTAAGGGTTTGCACGTTATTTCTTCACATGTCACATCGAAAGAATATAATAGAATTATGACTTGAAAAACATCAAAAGAGGCTTGGGATATTTTGGCACTCACTCACGAGGGAACTAGAACGGTTAGGGCATCAAAACTTCAAAATCTTACTACACAGTTTGAGACCATTAGGATGTTAGAGAGTGAGACTTTTGATGAGTTTTATGCTAGGTTGTCCAATATTATCAACTCGTCTTTTAACCTAGGTGAGAAAATTCTTGACAATCGTGTCATTAAGAAAATCCTTAGGTCGTTGACTAGTAGGTTTGATGCGAAAGTGACTATTTTAAACTCCTTAGGTAAGTTAGAGTTGACGAAACTAGAAGAGATTGTAGGTGACTTATGAACCTATGAAATCGACATGATTACCTCCAAGCAAGTGCCTAAGAAAGAAAAGGGTATTGCTTTGAAAACCCGAACGGGGGAAATTAAAGTCTCGAATTCCGATTCCGATTTTAAGAATGTTGCTTTGTTGGCAAAGAAATTTAAAAAATTTATTAAGTTTCAAAAGCAAGAGAAAGATGCCAAGAAGTTTGAAAAATTCAAGAACAATAAAGTTGATCCCACCTCTAAGGATAAGTTTGAGAAGCCTAAGAAAGATGAGTCGGATAAGTGTTTTGGGTATGAGGGGTACGGTCACAAAGTTAAGGAGTGTCCCACTAGACTTAAGAAAGAGGGCAAGCAACCCATTGTATACAGTGACACCTTAAGTGATAGTGATCTGGAAGA
Source organism: Sambucus nigra (assembly GCA_949130495.1). NCBI lineage: Eukaryota > Viridiplantae > Streptophyta > Magnoliopsida > Dipsacales > Adoxaceae > Sambucus > Sambucus nigra. Next base: position 472,520,171 of record OX422211.1, on the reverse strand, counting down.
GGGAGAGAGTTCCCCCATTGAGCGTAACTTTGTTGCGTTTATGTCATGTGAGCGACGGCGATTTTCATGTGATTGACACTACCGAGGAGGTTTTGAGTGAGTCCCATGTTAGTGAGGGAGAAGAGAGTGACGAAGAGGAGGTGGATGTGAAAGAATTACAAGTTGCATTTAATGAGTTGTATGCCGAGACGGTTAAGGTGAAAAAGGCAAATGCAAAATTGCAAGCTAACTTGAATGAGCGTGCCATAGAAAATAATGATATTTTGATTCAAGCACGAGAGAAGACTTTTAGGGAGAAATAAGATTATGAGGAGGGCGAGAGAGAGAATCTCCGTGGTTTGATGGAGTCTTTGAAAAAGGAGATTTTAGAGTTTGAGGAGTCTAGGCGTTTGCTCGAGTTTAGGATTCATGAGTTGTAGGAGAGATTGAAAGACTCATCCAGAGTTAAGTTTGATTTGGAGGCTAGGTCGGAGAAGTTAGATAAGATCTTAGGCACCGACCAAATTAAGGGAGATAGGGAGGTATTGGTTTTGATGAATGAGTTGTTCCCATTCCCCCCGCACGTGTGAAAAACACTAGGAAGGTTAGAAAAGGTCCACATATAGGCAATCATTCCCACTGTCGCTACACTTGCACGTTTTGTGGTAGGAAAGGTCACTTTAGGCGTTATTGTTACGACCTTAGACAAGCTCCTAGGAAGTTTAGGAATTAAGTTTCCCCGGTTCCCCAAACCCCCATGCGTTTTTTACACCTACTTGGGTTCGGAAATCGTATTTAATGGCTTTAGGAATAAAACTTCATGATTCTCGTTTGGGTGCACTTGATTCTTCCCATGCTAAATCTAAAGGATGATAGTGTTGCCATGTTTGTCATATGCTAGTTTGCTTCATGATATATTCATTGCTAGTATAATGACCTAGTGTATCATTTTGTATTATAGTTTTTCATTTGTTTGAGTCCTATTGAAAAAATAAAAAATATATTTTTTTTGAGAAAACTTTTGAAAAACCAAAAAGATTTTGCTTTTATTTGAGTCAAAATATGTTTGATAAGCCAAATTTTTTTTCATTTTTTTTTGAGTTTGCATGTTTGATGTGGCATATTGGTGTGCTTGGACCCCCCATCGTTTCATATCCATGTGGCTAGGACATTTGGTCATTATTATCAACGCTTAGAATGATCTTAACCATTATTTATACGGGGTTGTTTCGAAGTTGATATGCATTTTGATTCAACTTTGTATATATGCCATCAATGCACACATGAACGAGTTTAAATATATGTTTAACGATTGCAAAAAGATGGCATAAGAAAATTGTAACTAAAATACACAAATCACTTGAAAATTTTGTATCTTCGCTCGGGCCATCTACGTGACACCCTCCACGGTCGCCCCTTATCCCTCCTGTAAATATTGTAACACCTGCATTATAAAAACTAACCATGTTAGCAACTTAAATATACTATTATTATTATCCAATATTGAAAGAGAAACAAATGCGACCTCCCTCGATTTCATATAAAAATTCAGAATTTGAATTCATCTCATGAAATGACTTAATCAAAGAAAAATAGCAGAAGCTATTGTATCTTAACATACGATCCCATTCCAACAAAATGTATCTCTAAGATGAAGCACTAGAGTGTAGTGCTACGAGGGATGCTTAAGTACCATCCTTGATACTGATCAAGCTCTCATGCTTTCCTATCTCTGCAATGACTCCAATTTTAAACCACCACGATTAAATCTGCACCCTTGATCGTGGACAGCCTGTGGGCCACAACCACCGTGGTTCTGTCTACCATAACTCGATCAAGTGCATCTTGAACCACCTTCTCAGATTCAACATCCAGAGCAGTTGTGGCCTCATCTCGTAGTAATATCTTCGGAGCCTTCAGAATAGCTGGCACGATTGCAACACATTGCTTCTGTCCGCCAGACAATTGGATCCCTCTCTCACCTACTATTGTATCATACTATGCATACTCAACAAATTCTTTAATAGGAACCTTTCTTGGTCAAAATATTCATATGGAGATTTCATCCATCTGTTTAAAAATTTGCATGTGCGAGTAGGATTAGTGTTATTTTATACCTTTGTAAACCATTGATGAATGTCTAAGCATTTGCCAACTCGGCTGCTGCTAAAATTTCAGACGCCTTCCTTTCCATAATCAATATTGATTGTATCGTTGAACAAGACAAGCTCCTGGCTCACCAGACCCATCTGATTTCAATTTTAGATTTTGAATTCCGACTCCGTCTAGCGTGTGATTTGACCTGAATCAGGTGGTTAGTGATTAAATTTCCATTCGCCAAATGTTATTAATATGGGCCAATTATCTCCATATGGTAATAGGAGCTAATAAACATACCATAACAAATAGGGGTAAAAATATATGGGTTTTCACAATTAAATTAGATACCTAAAAAATAAAAACAGAAAAATGAATACAGTCCAAATACATTTAGCTATTAGGATGCAGTCCTGGACCACATCTCAAAGTGACTATACCACATTCAAAATTCCATTTCACTGATGGACCCTTTTGTGAAGCGAAAAAGAAAGGGACCTATATTTAATTTTCTAATAAATTACCTATAATCCTTTGTACTGTATAATCTGTTCGAACACTGCTCTGTGGTAACAAAGCCGTAGCCCACTATCCCATCTTTAAATAATAGCCTCTGGTGTTCAGTAATGGCATTGATACACTCTTGTAAAAGAGGTATCAAAGCCTGCTATTATGGGGATGGTTGAAGAGGAAACCTTGCTGCAAATGACAAAAAACATCAGAATGAAAAACTGTAAAAAAGATCTATACCTAAATTGATCCATAAAAGATGAATATAATGAAAGATAGTAATGGTGAACAAAATACGTGGGGAAACATCAAGAGCTTGAACAAGTGTAGCATTTTTTCTAAATATTAAAAGATATAACCGGAAAATCTTAATTAGTATAACATCTTTTCTAAACATTAAAAGAAATGTGAAATTTTCCCATTTTCGCCATTCATGACTTAATTATACATCAAATGAATGGCAAGTCACCAAAATTATTATTGTTATGGACATTGGCACCAATTGCTGGGTAAATGATTTTGGGAAATAGGAACTCATATTTTTAAAAAAGTAATTGAAAATAGTAACTACCAATTAAAGATAATCCTAATCAATCAAGGATTTTGTTCACATATAAACCGACAAGGATTCAAAATATAACCAAACAAGAATAAATGTAAATAACCAACAACCAGATATAATATAAAACCATTTGTCCATATGGGCAAAGCATTTGGGCACGAGTGTTCTCTCAATGTCCAGCAATACTCATTTTCATGAAATAAATCAATGAACTAGAAGATAGGGATGACCAACTTCTTTCATATTTTTAACCCTGACCTGAATAAAAACAGCCAAATCATAAATCACTGTAAAATAAACAAAGCCAGAAATGTGTGTGAACATGTAATTTTACTCACTAATTTGCTTTTCGAGCTATTTATCTCACTTTCTATTTCTTTTATAGACACGTTAGAAGGAACGTGGGCGCGTTTTGTATCTCAACCAGAAAAGGCCGGCCTGAACCCAACATCCGCACCTGAAAATAGTAATTCCATTATTAGAACAAAATCCCTTCAATACTAAATGTACGTTTAAGAAAGGAAATATTTTACACATCAATATACTCTCTACCAGCAGCATGAAACTTGTAGCTATCACCCCAACACAAAGGAAGGGTGTTGCTACTAATTATTTCCTACAAGAAAAGCACATAATTTTTATATTTCCGATCAATATACCACATAAACACCGACATATAATGAAAACTAGCATGAGCTGAAGAATTTAATAGTACCTCAACAAATGCATCTCCCATTCTTTCATCATCGATAATTCAACGAGATTGACTCACATTTCGTGAGTACTGCAGTAAAGAGTAATAATTTCAAGTTACAAGAAAACACTAATACATCTGCATAATCTCTATTAAATTCCAACTTAGTCTAAGAGAGATTTTAGGCTAAGAGAGTTTTGTGCGCGCGAGAGCGGGGCTTTTGAGTTTTGGGGGTGAATTTTAGTTGGGAGAAAAATATTATTTTTTTAAAAAAAATCACTTTTAAAAGATTGAACCAATATTAGTAACATTTATAGTGCTTGGAGTGCACAAAATCTTTTTTTAAGTGATTGGCAATATTTTTCCCTTTACCTAGAAATGTTTTTTAATCTTTTTAATTTTTTTTTTGTCCCATTTTGATAAGAAGCTTTCACACAAAACAGTTTCCTTCTTGGAAGTCTAAACATCAAATTTTTTAAAGTCCAACACTCATTTATCATTTCCTTTCGGGTTGTTATAAAAAGCATATCTCCAACCTTTTGTGATCTCGCATATAAATCCAATTATATTTTTTTGGCTAAGATCAAATCCTTTTGAAGACTTTTAACTTTCTGTTTCAAAATGATTTTGGACACTTCGCACAAATGAAGATCATTTTAACCTTTTTAATATATAAAATAAAATATTTTCTTTCCTCTTGAAAGTTAACAAAAAAATTATCCTCTTATATTGAAACAACGCTCTTATCATATAATTTATTATGAAAGTCCGAAAGAGACATCATCAAACTTAAGTTGTTCAAAGAGGATAGGTCCTTGAGCTTAAAAAGAACATAAAAATTCATTTTCATCTTTTACAAGTGCTATGTCATTTAAAAACTTGCATTTTTATTTTGGGATTTTTTTACCTTAAATACATTCATAATCACCTGATTTTGAATTTGGTACCTTTTACTAATTTACTTTGAGTTTGGTACCTCTTCTATTAATAAACCGTTAGAGATAATAGTCATGTGCTTTGCAGATTACTTGTTAATTAATAAATTAATTAAAAAGGAAAAGATCAAAAAATAAAAAAACTAAAAAATAGGATTAAAAAAGGATCAAATACCAAAAAGTCCCTCAAACATTTTTTAATACACACTTAGTCCAAGCCTTTTATTTTGTATCAAAAGTCCCTTATTCTCTTATCTTAAAAGGTCCGCGCCAGCGGTATGGTAAAACCTTTTTGAAATGGTGAAGGACTTTTTGGTGCAAAATAAAAAGTTTTAGACTAAACATGTATTAAAAAAGTTCGAGGGACAATTTGGTATATGCCCCATTAAAAAAAGTAAAAAATGGGAAAAAGGAACGACTTCATATTCTTCCCATCCCCGAACCTCCCCCTATAAATGAGGGCAATCTTACTAGGCTGCAAGGTTAATTCACTTGATTCTCACAGTAGGAATTTAAATTTTTTAATTAGGGCAAGGTTACTAGGTCGCAACCTTTAGAAGGCTTCGACCTCACTATCAGAGTTGGTAAAATATTCATTGATCACAAAAGTAAAGCAAAAACTAAAAGGATCATTTTAAATAAGAAAAGTATCTAAAACATGCATAAATAAATTTCTTGAGTCTATATAATGAGTCTTTCAAAATAATCTAAACTAACTAGGAATTTAACCATGGTTATACAATTAATTCCTAATCACAAGTAAGCGTATGGCCTAATTTGTTAAAATTGAGAAATATGACTTAGGCAAATTTCTAGGACTTGAATTAATTAATATGGTTTAAGTGAAATTTGAATTGTGTGTGTGTTATAAGTTAATTTCACTTTGGTTTGATTTTAATTTTGTTAAGAAATTTAGCCTTTTTGGTGTAGTGTCTTGTACTCCAAAGATACATTTGGTTGGGTTGAGCTTCATCTGCTGCTTTTCCAGTTGAGCAAAGGTTTGAACCAAGTCCGTCGGGGTGCATACCGAACATTCTAACGCCAGACTAACCCTAATCATAACCTCAAGGGTCTCGACGAACACGCTTACCGTGATGACAAGCAGCGAACTCCCCGATCCTAGAACTTGAGCCCGATTCACGATCATTAGTAGGCATCGGTACACCTTCCACTGACTATTATCCTGAGAAAGTCAACGAATAAAAGGGATGAGCTCAAATAACCCTACAAAGGTTAACCCAAATGTCCTCAGTTCACCTGTCAGTGTTAGTATTCATAAATATATATACATATACATATATATACTCATAAAGCTATGAAAATTAATGCAGATTAAGATAATTTATAACAAGAATAATAGGAAGGAAATGAAATGTTTTATTCCTAACCCTCAAAGTATTATGATGCCCAGGGCCGGCTCTATAGTTTTCGGGGTCCTAGGCGAAAAATCAAAATGGGGCCCCTTTTGTATTAAAAAAATCAAATTAAAGAAAATGTGTTATTCTCGCATTTTTCGATGCAAAACCAATTTTTATATAGAAAATCAATTTTAATATACTAATGTCTAATCCCATCACTAGAATTCTCATCAAAATATTTTTTTCTATAAATATTATGCTTTTCACAAAATACAAGTTCAATTTTTATTTCTTTAGCAATATCTATAGATATATTCACACAACACAACACAACACAATAACAAGTGTAATTTGCAAAAATAAAAATTAATCACACAATCACAAGGTTCTCAATAAAATTGACAAACCATATTAAAGAAAAATGCTAAAGAGGAACAATAGAACCTGATTTGAGTACCAATTTGAGAGCAATCTCAAATTTTAATTTGTAACTACCCAAATAATAAACTGGAATCTAAAAAAAAAATATTAGTAATAACACAAACAAATTTATATAGTGGGATATAATAAAGTAAACGAATAATATATAATTACACAAACAAGGTCCAACCAATCTCAAATCAAGCCCTAACTTTTTAAAATTGAAGAAATTGAAACTCTAGATTTTTAACCCTTATTTTGATGAGGTTAGTTCAAAGAAAAAAAAAGGGAAGGGGGGGAGGGTGCTCGTTTTTTTTTGGGGTGGGGGTTGCCGAAAATTACTTTTTTGGGGGTGGATGGTGGGTGGTGGGGTAATGGCGGCTAAGGGTTTTGGGTGGGGTGGGGTGGGTAAGAGAGGGTTTATTCTTGCTTTGGTTAGTAGAGAAAGAGACTAGTGTGAGTGAGATAGAAGAAGAGAGGAAGATAAGAAGAGAGAGAAAAAAGTGGGTGAGAGAAATGAGAGAGTTAGGGTTAGAAGAATAGAATAAGTAAATAGGTTGGACTGGGTTTGAGTTGGGTTGGGTTATGATGGTGGGTTTAATGTGTGAGTTTATTTTTTAGTGTGTGGGTAGGTTATTATGTTGCTGTTAGGTTTAGTGTATGAGTTTATTTTAAATAGAACAAATTTATTTTTGGGGGCCTTTTTTTTAAGTGATAACTCTAATTTTTTTCGTAACTAATTTTTTGGGGGGGCTTTTTTTTTACAACTAATTTTTTTTTAAACCTAATTTTTTTTTATACCTAATTTTTTTTTTATACCTACAAATTTTTTTTTCCCCCGAAGGGGCCCTAGGCGGCGGCCTAACCCGCCTATGCCTAGAGCCGGCCCTGATGATGCCACAAGGCTCAATCTTCCCTGGTCCACCACTCCCCGACTTCCCCCAAAACTCAGTCTCCCTTGGTTCATCTAGTATTCCAAGACCTTGATTTATGGCCTCCGACTTCTGAATCTCTACAACTGTATTCTAGGTATTTATTGACCCAATCATGATATAAATCGTGACCTCATCTCTTGCCCAATTCTAAGATGAGAGATTCAGGATCTACAGTTAATTTCACATCCTTGGTCGAGATCTGCCAAGGTGCAAGCCATATAACTAGTCCATGATTAATCTCCCTAGAACTAGCCATTTTGACCTCAATCATAAAGCAAGAGGCCATCTCCAAACATGATGCCTCATCTTAAAATGATAATGTTACTGCCTAAATACCTAAACTCCACCAAATCATTCTTAATCTAGGCACAATCTTATATTACCTATGCTCGCAGCCTCAACAAAGGAGTTAAAACTCATGATTTTCAAACAATAAGGGCTGTTTGGCAATCCAATTCCAAGACTTGGAATTGGAATTGAAAGGCTAATTTCAATTCTGTGGAATTCAAATTGGCCTTCCAATTCCAATTCCAAGCCTTGGAATTGGGTTGCCAAACGGGCCCTGAGGGTAATTTAGTAAAATAAATGTTTTGAACCGGAAATAACTCATGACCTAAATTTCCAAAGATCTAAGGGCCCGTTTGGCGACCCAATTCCAAGGTTTGGAATTGGAATGGGAATTGGAAGGCCAATTTCAATTCCGTGGAATTAAGATTGGCCTTCCAATTCGATTTCTATGGCTTGGAATTGGGTTGCCAAACGGACCCTAAGTAGAAAACACTATTAAAACCTCATAAGATCAACATGAAAATCTTCAAAAGTCATTGTACCTGAAGACTCATAACCCAAAAACAAATCCATATACGAAGCCTCAATAATAAAAATATGGAATGAATAGTGAATGTCCATGTCCATTAAACGCAGTAAACTCAGAAATCACGAAACGTCTCATCTCATTTAAGTGAAAACATGGAAACTAGGGTTTATTCAAGGAAAAAGGAAGACGATGGGTCCCTTACGATAGGGCTTATTCCGATGAACAATAGAATTTCGCCTCCTCTAGTTAGCCTTTCTCACATCAGTGAACTGTATGCATCCTCGAATTTCTTCAAAAGCACCTCTCTTTCTTCTTAAAATCTCACTTTGTCTCTAAAGTGTGGACTAGGATTTTCAACAGCTTTAGGAAGTGAGCTAAGGGTTCTTATTTATAAAAAATGTTAGAGAACCTAGGGTTTCCACTTATGTAATTACTTTTCCATAATTACCCTTTCAAAGAGGCTTTTAGAAGTTCTTAAAACTTATTTTGACAGAAATGAGTTAGTTGGGTCACGTCATAACCCATGTGATGGGCCCTCCCCAAGCTCCATAGATATAAACTCCGGGGCCATCTATTCGAGTCTTGTCTCAACGGACCTTGCTTCCACAATCAATTGAGATCGTCACAGCCTTAGGACATGGATCCTACCAAGGCCGCGACTTTTTAAGGTTTTAGTGTCATTACAACCTCCCAAACTTAGGAAATTACGTCCTTAGAATTTAAAAAAGAAGGAAGTAAAGTTCAAGTCATACCTTAAAATAATTATGGGTATTTCTTTCTGACCTCGGACTCTAGTTCCCAAGTGGCTTCTTTCGCAGCTTGGTATCTCCATAACACTTTAACTAAATGAAATTTCTTAGTCCTTAGCTTCTTATCTGTTCTATCCAAAATTTCCATTAGGGTCTCTTCGTAACTCAAATCTCCATGGATCTTATTAGGTTCATGATTGATAACATGTATGCAGTCTCTTACACAATTTTATAACATTGAGACATGAAAAACGTTTTGCATATAGGCCAAGTTTGGGGGTAGAGGAAGTATATAGGATGACTTCCTAATCCTTCCAAACACTTCGTATGATCCCACATGCCGCGGATTGCTTTTCCCCTTCTTTTTAAACCTCATAATTCCTTTCCAAGGGGAAACTTTAAGAAATTCATGGTCCCCAACCTTTAGGTCCACATAATTCTTTTTGATACTCACGCAACTCTTTTATTTACTCTTTGCACTCCACAAACTTTCATGTATTAACTTTACCTTGGTCTCGACATGTTCCACTAACTCTAGTCCCAAAATTTTCCTTTCTATAACTTCATTCCAACATAAAGGGTTGTGACATCTTCTCCCATATAAGGCAGTGTAAGGATCTATCTTGATACTTGCATGGTAACTATTATTGTGCAAAAATTCTACTAAGGGAAGGTGATCTTACCAAATTTTGTGGAAATCTACGACAAATACCCTTAACATATCCTCAAAGTGATTTACCTTTCAGTTTGTTCATCTATCTATGGATGGAAAGTCATGCTAAAGTCTAGCCATGACCTCATACCCCTCTCACAGCTTTTCTAAAATCTCGAGGTAAATCTTGGGTCACGGTCTAATACTATTGTAACGGGAACTCCATGGAGCCTTATGATCTCCTTGATAAATAGTTTGGCTATGCTATCCACACTATTATTAGTCTTCATAGCTAGAAAGTGCGTTATTTTGGTTCAATCTATTATGACTCATATAAAGTCCACTCCCCTTTGTGTCCACGACAGTTCGATAAAAAAAGTCCATATAAATGTTTTCCCACTTCCATTCTGGGATATGGAATGGCTGTAATAATCATATTCACCTAGACCTTTTGACATGCCAAACATTTGGAAACGAACTCTGTAGTCTCCTTCTTCATGTTTGGCCACTAAAAAATTTCCTTAAAGTCCTAGTACATTTGGGTTCTCTCAGGGTGAACTGAAAAGGGCGAGGAATGATATTATTTTAATAATAGACTTTATCTTTTCACTCCACGAAACATATAATCTTGTCCCAAATCGAAGCAATTCACAATCATCTATTCTAATGGTTGAGTTCTCTACCCTTCTACCTATCGGCAGATCTTCTGATGGTCGGGGTCCTCAGACTTTGCATTCCTTATTCTTTTAATCAAGTTAGGTTCCACAACAAGGATCCTTAAATGTCCATGACCTCTATGGCTAACAACTTCAATTCCCAGTGACTCTAAATCCCGTAAAACATATTTTTGCTTAGTGATACTTATGATATTAAGGGAACCTTTTATATTTAGGACACCAGACACCGCATTTGCTTTCACGGGGTAATATTTGATCGAACAATTGTAATCCTTAATTAACTAGAACCATCTCATTTTCCTCATATTTAAATTTCTCCGGGTGAAAGTATAAATTAGACTCTTATGATCCGTGAATATTTTGCAAATATCTCCAAATAAGTAATGTCTCCAAATATATAAGACAAAGACCAAAGTTTCTAACTCTAGGTCATGAGTGGGTTAATTATTCTCATGTGGACTCAATTATCTATAGGAATAAGTAATAAATTTCCCATTATGCTTTAAACCATATCCCAAGTCATGACCTTAAGCATCACTATAGATCACATAACCTTTTCCCTTCTTGGGCAGGGTTAAAATGCGAGTGACGAGTAAATTTTCCTTCAATTTCTAAAAATACTCCTCACACTCTCTGACTAAATGAACTTCTTATCCTTATGAGTTAACTGGGTTAGGGGTAAGGAAATCTTAGAAATTCCTTCCACAAATATCCTATAATACCCCACTAGGCTGAGGAAATTTAAATCTTCTGTTAAATTAGTTGTCCTCTCCCAATCCACAATGGTCGTAATCTTCCCTAACTTTATAACCAATCCATCCTTATTCACTATGTGGATGAGGAAGGAAACTTCCTCAATCCAAAATTCACACTTAGAAAATTTGGCATATAACTTTTCTTTCCTAAGTACCTTAATTACATCGTGGAGTTGTTCCTTATGATCTTCTGTGGACTTAGAATAAATTAAGATGTAATTAATAAATATAATCACAAAATTATCTAGGAAATTCCTAAACACTTTATTCATCAATTCCATAAAGGAAATAGGGGCATTAGTCAACCTAGAAGGCATAACCACAAAATCGTAATGACCATATCTAGTCCTAAAAGTTATTTTGTGAATGTCCTCATCTTCATCTTTAATTGGCGATGTCCCGTCCTTAGATCCATTTTAGAGAAATATCTATCACCCATTAGATGATAAAAAATAACATGATTCCCAGGTAAGGATACTTATTTTTCACAGTTACTTTGTTGAATTCCTTATAATCAATGCACATCCTCATAGATCAGTCATTCTTATTTACAAAAATCATCGGGGCATCCCAAAGGGAGGTACTGGGCCTGATAAAGTCTCAAACCAATAAATCCTCTAACCGTTCTTTTAATTCTTTCAAATCCACGGGCTCCATCCTATATGGTGCCTTTGAAATGGGTGCGACCTCAGGTACAAGTTCGATGGTGAACTCAATTTCTCTATCTGAGGGTAGTCTTGGATGTTCTTCGGGAAAGACATCTTCAAACTTTGCATCCACTGGGACATTTCTCAAAACAGTTGTTGTCCTATCATTATCTTTAACATATTCTATATGTACGTGACATCCGCCCTTAAATATTTTCCTAGATCTCAAAGTTGATATCCTTAAAGGTTTCCTACTTGATTTATTTCCTCTAAACTCACCTCAGCCTTCCCAGGTCTACAAAGGAGGATCTCTTTTATAACTCAATCAATCTTAGATAAGTGGGTGGACAACCAATCCATGCCTAAGATCACATCAAAGTCCCCCATCTCCAAGGGAATCAATTCAAAATGTGGATCTCTTATTTCTACAGCACATCCTCTAATGATGTCCACGACCTCTGTTGAAACTCCTACAGAGCTGTCAATCACTAACACATGGCTCAAAGTTTGGGGCCTCATCTTTATCTTCCATGCAAAAGTAATCATTAATTATAAATTAATGTTAATTAGATAAATTATGTCTTAAGTAATATATTACAACTTATTTATAAACACTTGTGATATAATTTAATAATAGTAATCCAATTATATACACACAGTTATCTAAATAAATTAAATAATATTAGAGAAAAATACAGGGATTCGTAATATATATAGCTTAAAAGAATCTCGTTCTTGAGATTAGGAAAAATACGATGAATGGAAGTACTACCAAAACAAATCTATTACTACATATTAACTTATTTAATACACACCTCAAAAGAATGACATTTAAAAGTATGAGAAGACTAAATGCTAAAACAAACCCAATTGCTCTAGCTGGGGATTACCAGGACACTCATAGTCTACGTTAACTTAAATCTATAACATGTTACCATAAAGATACCGTACACATTTAATTTTTTAAAACTACATATACGGGATGTAATACTCGACACAAACATAATTTCTAACCTAAATTCAATGTATAGTAAATACTAATAGACCTATACCGATTTCCAAAGAAAACTAAAAATCTAAGCTCACCTAATGCAGTCACATATAGACACCTAACCAAAGACCCAAATGAAATTGCTAACTTAATCTCACCTAAAGATGTAAATAGGGAGACATAAACCAAGGGCCAAAGGAAAGCACAAACCGAAGATCTTATAATGGTATCACGTAGAGACACATAACCTAAAAACCAAAGAAAATCACAAAACTAAGCTTTGATACCACTTTGTCACAACCCGATTTTTTGGACAAATCATATATATTGTCAAAAGCATTTCCTAACGACATACTTGATTTTATAACCTATCGGATGTGAGCCAATTCAACTTTTCAAATTGTATTCTCTAAAAAATACTTTGAAAAAAATATCATTTTCAAAATATTTATTCAAACGAGATAGATCAAAACCAAATATTTTTCTTTCTGAACATTCTATACAAATTTACAACTTTAATAAAAAATAATCTTTTTACAAAAAGAAAAAGCAAAGCATCTACCTTATGACTAATAAACTATATAATGTGTCCATCTATAACATATAAGATATATTTACACCACAAATACCAAAACTAAAATAATCCCAATTTCTCTAAACTCAAATCAACATCTAGTCGAATAAACATTGCACAGAAAACTGCAACATAAAAAAATATCACCCGTTAAGTGGATACCCTCGAGAACATGGAAAACTTATGTCAATATAATTAATACTGGTGTGAGTTAAAACTTTCTCTACCTTTTTATTTCCATGGTGCCAATATCCTCTTATCATCGAATAAGTATTTCATAAAATAAACAAAACTCTAATATTCACAAAACATTTACTATCTCACTTGGGTAAAAGAATTTAATTAAATAAAACTTTAAATGAACAAGGGAGAACAAATTTCATTTGCTTAGGACAAAGCGGGAGCTTCCTAAATGAAGCCCGATCCTAACTTACCTTTTGCAGAGTAGGTATAACCTGTAAGAAAAGAATTAACATGACTCACCCTCCAGCACAAAACAAATTAATATGATAACAACAATATAAATAACATACAATTTCATCAAATGGATTGCAATATTTATAAATGTGTGTTATCAAAATTTTCTTGGAAGTGTCGAAATTTGAAAATATTTCATTGTATCATAATGTAACACACAAAAATTAGGTGAACCAAATAAGGACTTTAACTTAGTCAACCAATATTTTTTCTCAAAATTACACAATTTGTCTCATAGGACTAGCCAGCAGAATGAAATGTACAAGGTAGGTAAGATATTATTATAATGAACCGCTTATGAAATTGTATAGCATGGTGGAGCAGGGATGGGACCTAAAGAACAGATGCGACACAAAAATATGTGCAACTCTATAAAGCATGTAAAAATCAGTGGGTGATGTGAAACACCACCCCCAAACAGGATAAGACTCATACGCAGAAACAATATAAGACGGGCTGCCTCCCAGTAGCGTTAAGTTTAACATCTTCAGCCAGATCGATCGGGAACTCACCCTATAGATAAGAAGTACGAAAGTGAGGGGTGACAGAAAATCAGGGTGATTATAATCACCCCCAAACAAGACTAAACAGTCAGTGTTCATAAATGGGGTCAACAAGGTCAATTTCTTCGATGTGAGTGGGGCCTAGCTCTAAGAAAGGCTTCAATCGTTGACCGTTGACTTGAAAGAGGCTACCATCCTTAGGATTTTGAACTTTGATGGCGCCATATGGAGTAATAGATTCAACAACAAAGGGTCCAGACCACCTGGTTTTTAACTTCCCGGGAAATAGATGAAGACAGGAGTTGTATAACAGCACTTTCTGACCAGGGTGGAATTATTTGTGGATGATGTATTGGTCATGGATCCACTTCATTTTGTCCTTATACTTCTTGGACAAATTATAGGCATCATTATGTATCTCCCCTAATTCATTGAGTTGGAGCTTTCGATGGACGCCAGCCTCATCGAGATCAAAAAAGGGTTTTGACGACCCAATAGGCATGATGTTCAAGCTCGACGGGTAAGTGGCATGGTTTACCAAAGACCAAGCGATAAGGAGACATGCCAATCGGAATCTTAAAATCAGTACAGTATGCCCTCAAAGCATCATTCAGGCGTAAGGACCAGTCTTTCCTATTAGGATTAACTATTTTTTCTAGGATTTGCTTGATTTCGCGGTTGGAAACTTCAACTTGACCACTAGTGTGAGGATGGTAAGAGAGACCAACTTTATGGGTAACACCATACTTTTTCATGAGATGTTTAAAGACTCGATTACAAAAATGTTTACCCCCATCACTAATGATAGCTTTGGGAGTTCCAAAACGTGTGAAGACATACTCCTTAAGAAAATTGACCACAATGCGATGGTCCTTAGTGCGGCAAGAGAGGACTCATATCCATTTGGAAACATAATCAACTGCAACTAGAATATATTAGAAACCATGAGATGAGGAAAAAGGACCCATGAAGTCAATGCCCCACACATAGAAGATTTCGACGATGAGAATGGGTATGAGAGGCATCATAGGACGACGAGAGATACGCCTAGATTGTTAACATTTTATATAAGCCTGGAAGTAGTGGTGGGCATCTCAAAAAATAGTAGGCTAGTAGAAACCACTTTGTAAAATTTTGGTGGAAGTTTTCTTAGAGCTAAAGTGGCCACCACAGGCACCATTATGACAAAAGGAGAGAATACAAAACTGCTCATGGTCAGGAACATAATGACGAATCACTTTATCAGGTCAATACTTAAAAAGGAATGGATCATCCCAAGAGTAAAATTTTACCTGTGCCATGAACTTAGAACGCTTGTGTTTTAACCAATGATTGGGCAGTTGGTCGGTAATAAGGAAATTAACGATATCATCATACCAAGGTGAGGTGGAGATAGCAAAAAGTTGCTCATCGAGAAATGTCTCAGAAATAGGGATGGGATCAGATTCAAACATAACAGTAATGTGGGAGAGATGGTCAGCAACCAAAATTTTGCACCCTTTCTTATCGCAAATTTCGAGGTCAACCCTCTGACCAAGTACATCACCTAGAGAAAAATCAGAGGCGTTACATATGAGCTCAAAAGGTAAAGACCAATTAAGAGGCTGAATAATAGGAGCAGAAGTGAGCTCGGCCTTAAGATGCTAAAAAGAAGCGACACACGTGTCGTCAAAGACAAAATGAACATATTTGGATAAAAGGGTTGTTAAAGGTCAAGCGATTGTAGAAAAGTCCTTAATGAAACGACGGTAGAAGCCTGTATGCCCTAAGAAGGAGAGAATGTCCTTAACAGACTTAGGAATGGGAAGCGTGGAGATTAAGTCGACTTTTGCTTTATTCAATACCGCCACGAGAGACTACGTGACTTATAACAATCCCCATTTTGACCATGAAGTGGCATTTTTCCCAATGGAGGACCAATTTCTTTTCTTGACAACGTTTGAGGACCATAGTGAGGTAAAAAAGGCATTGCTCGAAGGAAGAACCAAACACAGAAAAATCATCCATAAATATGTGAATAAAACATTATACCATATCACTAAAAATGCTATTCATACGCCGTTAAAAATTTGCGGGTGCATTGCAAAGGCCAAATGGCATGCGAGAGTAGGCAAAAGTACCGAATGGACATATGAAGGTAGTTTTCTCTTGGTCTCCAGGGGCAATGGGAATTTGGTTATGTCCTATATAACTATTAAGGAAGCAGTAATACGCATGGCTAGAAACACGTTTATGCATTTGGTCAATATAGGGAAGAGGAAAATGGTCCTTGCGAGTGACAATATTTAGCTTTCGATAGTCAATATAAACACACCAGCCCGTTTGCATACGGGTGGGCACAAGCTCATTATCACTATTCTTGACGACAGTGACACCAGACTTTTTCGTTATGACATTAATGAGACTGACCCACTGACTATCCAATATAGGGTAGATAGTACTAGCATCGAGTAATTTCAAAATCTCAGTGAGTATGACTTCTTTCATAGCAGGATTGAATTGACGTTGGGGTTCACGAGAAGTCTTGGCGCTTTCCTCGAAATGAATGTGATGACTACAAATATTGGGGTTCACACCTTGAATGTCTAAAATGGTCTATCGTATAACAGTGCTATGCTGAGTAAGAGTGTGGACTAAATTCTCTTCTTGATCAGGGGTCAAGTCAGAAGCAATGATGACAAGGTGATGGTTGTTGGGGCCTAAGAAAGTATATTTAACTTGGGAGGTAAGGGCTTAAGCTCCAAACTAGTAGGTGGCGCAGGAGTGATATCGGACTCAGATGCAAAAATAGAG
The DNA here is from genome assembly GCA_949130495.1 of Sambucus nigra. NCBI lineage: Eukaryota > Viridiplantae > Streptophyta > Magnoliopsida > Dipsacales > Adoxaceae > Sambucus > Sambucus nigra. The sequence goes on along the minus strand of OX422211.1, from coordinate 472,503,046 downwards.
TTCAGAGAACTATCAATGCATAAAGTGGAGGAATCTGATGTGGCAGTGATTTCGTAAAGTGGAACAGGGTGATCCATAGAGTGAAGATTATCAACATAGAGGGGCTCGAAGGGAGGAGCCCAAGAGGAAGTGTCCATCAGTGGAGTGGAATCTAACATGGCATTTAGTTTAGAGATGGAGGAATCAATGTCAAAGTCTAATCCAAAATAAGCCAAACATTGTTGGAGAGGATAGACAAGGTAAGTTTGGTCCAACATTTCGTTAACTAAGGAGTCAATCACACTCACCTCATCAATAGAATCGACATCAACCCGTTGTTCCATAAGGTGGGAGATATTGAATTCAAAAATCATGTTGCCAAAAGATAGATTCATGGACCCGTCATGGCAATTGATGATGGCATTGGAAGTGGCCAAAAAGGGGCAACCCAATATGATAGGAATATTGGTTGGGTCGGGCGCAAGAGTGTCTAAGATGATCAAATCCACAGGATAGTAAAAGTCCGAAACTTTCACCAAAACATCTTCAATGATGCCTTTCGATACTTTTAGGGAACAATCAGCAAGTTGAAGAGTAACCCATGTAGGTTTCATGTTTTTTAAACCTAACTCAAGGTATAGGGAGTAAGGTAACAAATTAACACAAGCCCCAAGATCAAGTAAAGCACTAGTGGTGAACTTATCGCCTAACATGTAAGAGACAATTGGATGAACAGGGTCTTTGTACTTCATAACACCGTTATCATGGATATGGGACGTAGCTTGCTCAGTGAGGAAAGCATCACCAGGGACATTAGTCATACGCTTAACAAAGCACAAGTCCTTCAAAAATTTGGCAGACGAAGGGACTTATTGAATCGTGATGAGGAATGGAATGTTAATGTGAACATTCTGAAAGACTTTCTTAATCTCATCAAATTGCTTGGATTTCTTAGTGGGAGCCAATTGATAAGGGAAGGGTTCTTTGGGCAAGTAAACAGAGGTGGGCATAGTAGGCTCTGACTCAGTGTGAGATGTGGATTTAGATGGTGGGGTCACCTTAGGGATATGCTCTAAAGATGGGATGGGTGGGTGTGGGACATCACTGGGAGCATGAACACCATTACTAACTTGTTTTCCCGAGAGAAGAGTAGACACCACTTTCATATCCGCTTGGTAATTGGGTGGAGTGGAAGTGGAACCAACCTCATAGGCCGATTATTTGATGTTCCCCTTAGGGTTAGCAATGGATTGACTGGGGAAATGACCTTTCTCTCGCTCAGGCTCGAATTGGTTGAAACGCTGCTCAAGTCGGTGGAGGGATTGACTATGAGTGGTCATAAACTGAGTGAGGAGATTCTCGAGAGAAGATGCGGATGAATTAAGCGGAGGGGCATAAGATGGTTGGGGTACCAACTCGCACTGAGAATTAAGCGGTTGTGAATACTCATATAAAGGAGGGGGAACATGAATAAGCTAATTGTTATTATTTGAATGCCCACCATGGGGGACAAAGGAAGATGGAAAGTGCGATTGATGGTAAGAAGCAGATTGATGCGGGACATGAGGGTGAGGTTGCCTTTGTGGGTTGTGTGGAAACCCAGGGGGACCACCAACATATTGTGTGGTTAGGAAGGAGTAGAGTTGTGGTCTTACTTATAAGATAAATAAGGGTGATTCCTATTGTTAGGATTGTAAGTAAACGATGGGGGAACGGGTTTCCTAGTGGTATCAAAGGGACATGCTTGGGCCATGGTGGGTTCGGGATCATCTTGAAGGAGGGGGCACAAATGAGCTAAATGATCTTGACTTAAGCAGACACTACAAGAAGAAGGACTAGAATCATTGACATTCATCGCTTATTTAGAAAGTGAAACATTTTATTGCATAGTACAACTAAGAGCGTCAACGGTTTTAGTCAACGAGTGTAAGATTTGTAGCAAAGTTTTAAAATGAGTATCATTTTTTACCTCATAAGTGTTCCCTACACGTGGAGGGTCGGATCGCGAAAACGTATTGGTTCCCTCCCAATCTTGGGAGTCATCGCCTAATTCAAGGAGAAAATTATAGGCGGGAGTGGGAGTTAAATGCATAAACTTCCCTTTATGCATGGATTCAATCATGGTGTGAGAAGAAGGGATACGACCATTGTAAAAACTATGGACTAAGAGACTTTTCTCGAGACCGTGATGTGGGCAACTATTAATATAGTTTTGAAAACGACCCCATGCTTCACAAAACTGTTTGGTAGGTTTTTGTCTAAAATCCTGAATGGCTTAGCGCATTTCATTTATTTTGCTCATGGAATAGAACTTAGACATGAACTTCTTGAAAAGTTGTTCCCAAGTTTGGATAGAATCCCGGGGCAAGTAATGGAGCCACATGGATGCATTATCGTGGAGAGAAAAGGGAAACAATCGAAGATGAACATTCTCTTCATCTAAGTTTCGATTTTTAAAAGTAGCGCACACAGTGAAAAATTTCCACAAGTGAGTATAAGGAGACTCGTGTTCAAGGCCATGAAAACTGGGCAACATAGAAATAGTCGCGGGGAGAATTTCAAATTGCACGGTCGGAGTGGGTGGAAGAACGATACATGAAGGCGGAGTGGCCGTAATCGGGGCAAAGTAGTCTCTTAAAGCGCGTTCGTCGGCCATGATGGGTGAGGTAACAGAACCAGGGGAAGTGGGAGAACTAGGCATCTCCTATAAAGAAGAACACGAATCAGGGAGATGGGGAGGAAAATCAACGAGAAGAGCATGACCACCTAAGAGGAAATTTAGAGATGGAGCACTGGGGGAACGTGTTAATCGATGATCAATTCGGTGCCAATTTGGCATAAAAACAACGCAAATATTTTTGGATTTTTTGAAAAAGGAAAAAGGAAAATTTTTGTTGGATTTTTGTTAATCTAAAAGGGAAAAATGAAAAATATTTTTGGTGTTAGGAGAAAAAAAGAGAAGAATGATGCGGAAGAAAAATGGAAGATATTTTTTTATTTTTGGTTTTTGTAATTTTTTTTCAGAAAAGTGAGAAAAATGAGCGATGGACTTACGTTGGAAAAACTAACAAATGGAGCAAAAATTTGACTACCTAAAGGAACAATTTAGACACGTACACAAAGGGAACAAGTCCGAACGAGCACATAACCAAATTATTATCTTCAAGTTAAGTGAGTGGGTAGTCAATTTTAATTAGTCCGCGGGAGAGAAAAACACGGAAGCTTAGGTCTTGCCGGTAAAAGTGTGCTCCTACTTTCTTCCCGAGAGACAAGAGGCTTACTAGTTATGGCTCAAAACACTATCTACTACAACAAACAACTGTCCGGTACCATGCTGGGGAAAACACAAACCCGTTTTACTGGGCGACGTCACTTAAAACCCAGTTTCCCTAGACAAAAGTCTTAAGATAGTTGAATGAAGATTTGCAGGAGTGGAAAGGACTCACTAGAGTATCCTACGAGGGTCTAGTTTCGAACGGGTCCTAATTAACACCGTTCCTATTTGGCTTGCTAGTTGATTGATTTTAATTTAAATGAGAGCTCGGGTTACAAGAAAATGGAGATGTGATTAAGTGGGTGATGAAATACAAACTCGTTGCAATGACCGGGTATAGGTCTTAGGTAAATTTATTCATCCAACTATCCAATTGAATTGCGATACAGAAATGAAATCACATAGGAGCAAGTAGCACACAAAAATTGACTCGCTTGCAGGAGATTCGCGAGTGATAAAGAGTTTACCTCCCACGGTTGTTACACGCATGGGGTGAAGATGGAGTTGAGTCGACCGGGGTAAGTATGCATACTTCAGTCGTCCCCAGGAGTCCTACCGACCCAGTGTAGAGAGGCTTCAAAAATCCTCACCTTTGGACGCTCTCTCTCTACCTTGTCCGATTTCCCTTTTGCTTTTTTGAATGTTTGAATAATTATGACAAAAAATAAAATGGTGTCAAAGTGCACCCCAATTAATTACAAGGACTCAATAATCCTAAACAACCAGTCTAAGGAGGGAGAAGAAGGAATAACTACACTAAAAATAAAAAAATAAAAAATAAAAATAAAATTACAAATCTTCACGGGCTTCAATCGTCAAGAAATTGGCAACGGCGCCATTTGATACTTAATCTATTGTGTAACTTGTTTTCTCGATTCGTTAGTCGCTGCGGTCAAACTTCGAGTATCAAAATTCCCTTGAAATCACCTACAAAAGTTGTTAAAAATTTAGTATCGTGGTAAATTCAGGTATCAATTCAATTTCAAGCGTCGAAACCGTTATCGTGAAATTTTTTAATTTCAATTTTGATAAAAATACTCTTTTTGTGTTTTTGATTTTAATTTTTTTTAGTTTTATAATTAAAAACAATTTCAAGGGAGGAAACGGAAATTTTTGCAATTAAAATGACTACGAAAAATTAAAAAGTAATCTACATTAGAATTTATGAGAAGAAACAAGAGATGGGATTACACCACGTAGTCAATTTAATTTAATGTCCTAATTATTCAATTGAATAGTTTTAAATAATATTGAATTTAAAACTTAACGCTACACCAAAATGGGTAAATTGGCACCCTTCCAGCGGCTAGCGTTGTCACAATCATTGACCGTGACAAAAAACATGCGTTTTGTATCACGACCAATGACCGTGACAACTGTACTTGTCACAGACTTGTCACCGTCAATGACCCTGACAATTCGTATAATATTGTCACGGTCAAGAACCGTGACAAGTCCGTGATAAATTTTCTAGCAAAAAAACTTTCCACTCCTTTTTCCCCCATCGATTTCTTCCCTCCTTTTCTCTCTCTCTCTCTCTACACTGCCCCTCTCTCTCTCTCTCTCTCTCTATACTTTCAGGTTAGTTTCTCTCTCTCTCTCTCTTCCATTTATATATATGTGTGTATGTGTATATATATATATGTGTGTGTGTGTATATATATGTACGAGTGTGTGTGTGTGTGCATGTGTGTGGTGGGTGGGGGGTGGGGGGAGTGTGTGTGTGTGGTGGGGGAAGGAGGAGGGGCAGGGTGTGTGTGCGTGTGTGTGGGGAGGGGGTGGGGAGGGGGTGGGGATGTTTGTGTGTGTGTGTGGTGGGGGAAGGAGATGGGTCAGGGTGGGGGTGGGGAGGGGGCAGGGATGGGTGGGTGGGTTGTGGGGTAGGGGTGGGGGACTGCGTGTGTGTGTGTGTATGTGCGCGCGTGTGTATATGTGTGTGTAGTGTGCGTGTATGTGCGTGTTTGTACATAGTGTCCCTTGTAAACGAATTGATTGATTATAAATTTTTTTAGTAAATTAATATATGATTGCCCCTCATTGTAAATTAGTAAATTAATATATGATTAATTATGAAAGTAGGATTGCCCCTCATTGTAAATTAGTAAATTAATAATTGTATACTTTAATTGATGAAAATAATTAATTGAGTAGATGAATTAGAAGGAGTACGGGATACACATTTGTTGTTGACGTTGCCGTTGGATTATAGTGGATCGATGTTGGGTTGGTTAATTTTAAAAGTGGCATGACCACTGGATTATTGTCCATATACGGGTGGGATTTTTCAACTTTTTTTGAAAATTACTTTGTATATCGAATAATATATATATAGTATGATAATTAAATGAAAATACTTGAAATTACATATAGTGCGCATAGATACTAGCCTTCTAGTTCTTATGCGTACGCATTCAATAGCCCATAGACCCGTTCGAGAGTCATTACCCTTGTAATGAGATCTCTCGAATTGTCCCGTTTGGACAGTTTGGGACTGCATAATTTCTGTATAATATTCTTAGTAGCTTAAAGTTGTTACTTCTGGAGGAAGTTCTGCAGTCGTATCCTAATGTTCTTTGGGTACATACTAGATTGACAAGTGTAAGTGTTATTTTAATTGAGCAATTGAAATAACGCTCACACTTGCCAATTTACGCCGTGTACTTAGAGAACTACGGGAATATGCTGCCGATTTTTTCTCAAATTGTAACAATGTGCATGAGTTGTTAAGTATATTACAGAAAAATGCGGTCTTGAATGGGATAGGACCAGTCACCCTTTAGAGGAGATGGAGGAAATAGAAATTTCTATTATAAATTGAATTTGAATTTGAAATTTAAAAATCGAATATAAATAAGACATAATTAAATGAAACATACTATAAATCTAAGTTTTGTTTACCTTTAATAGGTGATTAGTTGTGGTAGCTGTGATGGGATATCCGAAATACGAAGAGTGGATGGGTGAGACAAATAGAATAGGGGATGTGTTTCGCAGAGGTGCTAACGAATTTGTGAAATACGCAAAGAGATGTCATAATGATGAAGAGTTTTTGTGTCCGTGTGCTAGGTGTAAGAATGGTAAGGTGTTTGAGTGGAAAACAATTGAACTACATTTGTTAAGATTGGGTATGCAAGATAGTTATCGATTTTGGAGTTTTCACGGTGAATTGAAAGTTCATTTTGTCCCCGACCAACCTTCACAACAACCTTCAAAAAGTAGGACAAATGTAGAAGGGGACGACATAGATCATAATATGTTAGAGGATTTAGTTGATGATGCGTACGGAGTTTATGAAGCAGAGGAGAATGAGGTTACTGATGACGTAGAAGGTTTAAGTGCTCGTGAAGATATCACGATAAAACTTGACGATGACTACCAAAGTTTAAAATTTAAGGAGACCCAACCGTTATACTCTGACTGTGAGAAAGATTAAACAACTTTACATGCCACGGTTGGTTTGCACAGTTTGAAGATGCAGTACTGTTTATCTGAAAATAGCGTGACAGAAATTCTGAAATGGGTGAAGGGCTTATTACCCAAGGAGAATACCCTTCCAAATATCTATCCTGTTATGAAGAACAGTTTGAAAGGTCTGGGAATGAAGTATAAATAGATTCATGCTTGTGTGTATGACTGCATACTATACCAGAAGGAGTATGAAAATAACGATCGTTATTTGGTATGCGATGAACCTAGATATGTCTAATCTACTAGTAAGGAAGGCACAAGCTCAAAAGTTCCTCAAAAAGTATTGAAATATTTTCTCGTTGGGCCTAGATTAAAGCGATTTTTTACAGTACCATGGATAGCGGAGGCAATGACTTGGCATGCTAGGGCAGAAGTAGGGGGTAATATCATGCATCATCCTATTGATTCCACAGCCTGGAAGAGGATGAATTATGAGTATCCAAATTTTTCTCGAGAACAACACAACATTCGTTTGTCTATATCAACAGATGGTTTCAATTCATTTGGAAATCTAAGCACCAATCAGAGTGTATGGCCAGTGATCCTAGCCCCACTCAACCTCCCTCCTTCATAGTGTATGAGACCTGAATTTTCGATGACGACTTTTTTGATACGTGGGCCAAAGGCACCAAGTGATGACATCGACGTCTACCTGGCTCCTTTGGTAAAATAATTAAATGAGTTGTGGGAAGAGGGTATGCAATCATTTGAATCTTTTAGAAAAGAAGAGTTTACGCTGAAAGCTATGTTGATGTGGGCAATTCATGATTTTCTAGCTTATGGGACATTATCCGGTTGTGTAATACATGGTTATTTGGGGTGTCTTATTTGTGGAGAGAAAACTGAATCTCTTAGTCTATCATTTAGCTAAAAAAATGTATACCATTGCCACAGGAGGTTTTTACCCCCGGCTCATAGTTTTAAATTTGAGAAAGGTTCTGATTTTTTATTAGGCGCGGTTGAACATAGGCTACCGTCGAGACCACTTTTGGGTTCAGAAATTGAAAGTAAATCTTCTGAATTTGGCCCTAATATGTCAGGTAAGAATCCCAAATTTAAGAATGTCAAGCACAAGAAGACCCCAACTGGGAATGAAAGTGAGACAAGAAAGGCATGGTCTAGGAGGTCAAATTTATTTGACTTGCCTTATTGGAAGAATAACCCAGTTTGCCATGTATTGGATGTGATGCATGCAGAGAAGAACTTCGCTGAACATATTGTGGGCACTTGCCTTGGGGGGAGTCATTCGAAGGATGGAGAAAACGCACGAAAAGACCTTAAATCATTGAAACTTAATCCACAATTATGGTTGAAAGAAGATAGTAGGGGAAGGACAATAATTTCCCCTGGTGCGTTTACTTTGACGAGTGGGGAAAGGAAGGTTCTTTTATACACAATATATAATTTGAAGGGCCCATATAATTTTGCGTCCAACTTGCAAAGGATTGTGAAATTATGATACTCATGATTTACATAAGTGTAAGTCCCACGATTGGCATGTGATCATGCAATTGGTTCCTTTATTGTTTAAGCACTGCTTCTCCACGCACAAGGATTTGCAGAGGGCTATTATGCAAATTAGCATTACCTTCTCACTCTTGTGTGAGAAGGTAGTCAATCGAGAACACATAGTGGACGAAAAATCGGCGATGACTGAAGCGATTTGTGTGTTGGAGAAGTACTTTCCCCCAGCATTCTTTGACATAAGTGTTCACTTGTTGGTACACCTATGCGACGAGGCACTTCTTTGTGGTCCAGTTAGATATCGATGGATGTATCCATTTGAAATATTGATGAAAGTTTTTAAAGATTACGTCAAGAATACACGATACATTGCAGGATCAATTACAGAGGAATACATCACCATGGAGTCATCAATATATACTCGGGAATATATGCCTGACTCGACCAGCGTGGATGACACTGATGAGTTCATCGATGATGGTGGTCATGTGATGGGAAAACGAGTGAAATTAACGAGTTTGCAACATAAACAAGTAGCTCGTTATTTATTTGACACACATGAAGATGTTGAAGAATGGAAAAAGTAAGTTTCGATTATTATAATGTTTAAAATTATTTTAGATTATTTTATACATGATTAATTTGGTAATATGCAGAAAATATGAAGTCTGTGAGAACAATAAAAGACGAAAAATAATGGTACAATCAGACAACGAATTTAGGCTGTGGTTGACACAAGAGGTAATTATAATGAAAATGGCGGTTATATAACGTTACATTACACTCAAATTTTACAACTAATATAATTAATTTATCTATATTCTCAGCTCTTAAAGACGGGTGATGCGACATCAAGACTTGCTCGTCTAGCCATTAGACCCTTGTTCGTGGCACAAGAGTACAAAAAGTATCTATTGAACGCTTACGTTTTCGGTGCTAAAGTGTATGAGGAAAGTACAAATGCATATAACTCGTGCATTTCATACAAGGCTCTTACTTTCTTTCGAGCGAGCACAAAAGATAAAAACCTCGTTGAAGCTGAAGTGACTTACTATGGTGTAATCCGAAATATATTTAAATTGGATTATATAAGCTTTAAAGAGGTTTTATTTTACTGTGACTGGGTAAGAGTTGAGGATAAAAATGCTTGTAAAGTTGATCCTATCACCAATTTGATCATGGTTGACTTGTCCAAGTTGAAGAGCAACGATCACGTGAGCGATGAGCCATTTTTTTGTTCATTTCAAAAGGTTAACCAAGTGTTTTACTCGGAGTATATCAATAATGAGCCGTGGTCAATTATCCAACACGCACCAAAGCGTCTAAATAATAGTGTTGATGACTTGGCTGCTCGTACCGAATATCAATCCATTTTTGATGATAACACGAATTTTAAATAAATTTTCAATTTGTAATAAATATTCCAATTTGTACCGAAACATCCATTTTTAATGCTTTTGATTGATTTGCACTTTATCATTTTCACTTTATCATGTCTCGCCTTAAGACATGCAAACATATTATGAGCTAGATGCTGTTGTTTTGGAATTCAGAATTGAGGTGTTTAACAGTAACAATTCATTTCTATTTATAGTAATTGTACATATTTGCATGTCTTATTCTAATTCATTTTGATTTGTACTAATAATATTTTTTTACAGCAAATGTCTCCTTTAGGTATTAAGGAGAGGATGATGATGCTGGTTATGATGATGTCGTCTGGGGTCGATGCTAGCGGAGGCGACGAGGGCTCCTCGGCCCCTAGGCTCCCCAAATTGGAAAATTGGGGATGGCCATTGAGAACAAGTCGGGGCTATTAGCGAGATCCCTCGAGCTGGTAAAGACGATTATCGGCCCGGGGTACATTAGTTGGAAGGAGGTGACATATGAGCTCAAGTTAGCTATTTGGGTGGCACTACATGTAATGTATTTATATTTATATTTATATGAATATTTCAATTTCAATTTCAATTTCAATTTCAATTTCAATTTATGTTTATATTTATTCGCAACTAACATTGTATTTGTTGGACAGTAATAATTCATCCTGGATCCAAAGCTACACCGTCTTGGAGAAGTTGAGGGAGCAACACAAGATGTGGAAGAAAAATATGCGAACCCGGTACTTTGGGAAGAGATGAGAGTCCGTTATCCGATTGCGTGAATCCGTCCCGTCGAAGGAGCCAATCTCATTGGCAAAATGGCAACATTTCGTTGACAATGAGATCGGGGAGAAACAATTGGCATCTCGCCAATCGAGGAGGGAAAATCGGGCAAAAAAGACGGACGTGCACTACTCCGGCTGGACGTCTTACACCGAGGTGGAGCATAGGATGATGGTAAGATTTAATTTTTCTATAACTACAGAAATATATTATTCTGCATTATTTTACTTTGCGGGGCCGATACTAATTTTACTTTATTTTATTTCAGGGGATAGGGAGTGACCCTAGGGGTAGGACACATTGGCTCAATACTTATATGGATCTTCGGACAAGAAGGAGAAGGACAAGGAGGTTTCCCCGAGCGTGGCGGCCACGATTGTAAGTAATCCGACAGTTTACTTTTTTTTAATTACGTTATAATTTTTTAATTTACTTATTTTACTAATCATGTGCTTTTTTTCATTTCAGGCAAAGCTTAAGGAAGTGCATGAGTCGCAGTCTAATGCCGACAAGTCATCTTTGTCCACAGACATACTCAGCCAAGTGGTTGACTCTGATCGCAAGGGGAGGACAAGGGGGGTGAGCTCGTGGGTGGCCAAATCTAGGATCATCAGATTGGAGACGAGCGACACCGAGTTGGCTCAAACGGTGGACTCGCATGACCTGAAGCTGTCCCGTTTGGAGGCGACAGTCCAAGATATGTTCTCATTCATGAAGCGTTCATTGGGCGGAAAACACAAGGAGAAAGGGAAGGAGAAGGTGGTGGAGGAGGAGGTGCGGGAGGACAATTTAGACACCCTATTCAGTTATCCCCTAACTCTCCTTAGGTCCCTAGTACCTCCCTTCATCACTACAAACCCAGGTCATGTCCCGAGTACTGACCTAGAAGCCATCAGGCACTCCCCGACTCAGTTTGACCAAAAATTCAAACTCTTCATCTCAACTGAGACTGAATGAATCCTCGAAGGGAACTGAATACCCTTTGTAATGGTCCACCCCGTGCGCAATTTCGACTTACCATGCGGACGAACGATCCATTTGCATCCAAAACATGACCTAGAGGCCACCGGGCGCTCCCGGGCTCTGTTTGACCTAAGTCAACTCTTCAACTCGATCGAGGCTGAATGAATATTCGAAGGGCGCTGAATACCCTTTCCAATGGTCCGTTCGTTCGCAATTCTGACTTACCATGCGGACGAACGATCCGTTTGACTCCAAGAGTTCACCGAACATTTTCAAGGCCCAGTTGACCAAAGTCAACTCCCCAAACCGGGTCAAACTCTTTGGAATATCGAAGTACATCTCCTAACCTTTCCAACGATCCGTCCCGTGCGTGATTTGGACTTACCATGCGGACGAACGATTCCCCGTCCAATGGACCGATAAACGCTTCCGAGCCATATTTGACCTAAAGTTAACTCCCGAATCTGGGAGCGGTCCAAGGACTTTCAAAGGTATCTGAATTAACTTTCCAACGGTCTGCCCCCATGCGCGATTCTGACCAATGGTTTGCCCCCGGCAACCGATTTCTCGAAAAGGCCTGAAACACATTGCCAAATGGCAGGATCAGGTCTATGACGATCTGTAGTGACCTGAGCCTATAAAAGGAGGCCTTCACCTCATTTTCAAGAGGAGCCCAAATCTGATAAAATTCACTCTCAACGAATCCCAGAAACCTCTCTCGAAGGCAGCGTGATTTCAACTTCCAAATCCCTTTTTTACTTCCACTTTCCATCATCCTTTTCATCAAACTTGGTGAATTAGCCACTCTCCATCATCATCCAAGTGCAAGGGCTGCTATCCAACATTCAAGATCAAGCTCAAGATCTTCAAGAAGGTCTAACTTTCTCAAAATCTCTCTTAAATTCTCAATAACTTGTTTTATTACTTAGCACTCTTATTATCTCATCTCACACATCCTAATATTCTTTTTTATTTAGTATTATTGCACATCTCTTATTTTCATTATAAATAAAACCCAAAAAAAGAAAGAAAAAGAGGGTTTGATCATAAATTCCAAATAGGGATTCTCATACTTTTCTCACAACTAAAATACTTTTTCTACACACCCCCCCCCCCCCACAAATAAGAGATCCCCCATTTGGATTTATGGGATAAACCCCACCCCTCGTTTTGTATGCGAACTACGTGGACTTTGATGCCTTTATAGGCTACATAGGCGTCTCGGGGTAAAACCCGAGACTCGAGTCCTTTTTTCACTTTTTCTCTTATTTTCCTATCTTCTCTAAAGCTAATTTTCTTATATTCTATATACTTGTAACGTATTACTCCATATGCGTTGTCGTTCCATTATAACGACCAACGTAGGGGTAATCGCATAAATCTTATTTTTCTAATACTATTCTTATATCTTCCTATGGATGACTCTCTTTATCTTTTCCATGATACAAGCCGAGGATTCCTACCTCCATTATATATATACACATGCACACATATCACGGGGGGAATATAAAGGAAAATAGCAAATATCCATGAGAGACCGAAAGGCCGGAATGGGTGCCTAACACCTTCCTGTTTCGTAACTAAGCCTACGAACCCTTCTCGAATCATTTTGGTTTCGCACGCACTTGTATGTCTTTGGATGCCATCCTTCGTGATGACTTCCCCTTTTTTCTTTTGTCTATTTTGAGTAAAATAGACTGGCGACTCTGAATCTCTCTACATTTTTACACCTCATCTCAAATGACGCCGGCTGAAGCGCTCCTGAGAGGTATGCGCGGGACCCGAAGGATCCTCTTCCTCAGTGCGCCCACCCGCGCGGGCGAGGATCGGGGATGGCCACAGTGGCGACTTCGCTGGGGATATGTTGTGTATTTTGAGGGCTTGGCTCTATTTACGTGGATGTTATATTTGTTTATATTTCCCCTATATCTGCATGTTCTCCTTTTTCATGTGTACCCCATGCTTATGCTTATGTTCACACACTTGTAGAAAATTCTCCATGTACACTTCACACCACGTGCACCTAGGATCACATATATCCGCATGTTTCACGCACTTGGTGTACCTTGGGTACTCGTACTTTGCTCCCTGTTTGGCATAATAAAAAAAGGCATTCTCATCATAAGATACTAATAAGAGAATCATGGATGATTCACAAGACATCACCAAAGAGCATTGTTATTGACCAAATTTTACCCAGTAACTGGAGGGTCACTTCGTGATGGGCGCTGGTCCGGCAGGTCGCAGTTAGCCTAAGCAATATGACTCTCACCTTTCATTGGCCAAGTACCTTCGACGTATATCGAACAACTCTCTCGCATCGTACCGCTTGACCGAATTCATGATGGGAGGTATATCGCATGGAATTCATTCACGTACGCTGAGTATATCGAATTCGCTCTCACACGTACCGTCCCCACAAGGTATATGGTGAGGCAATTCACGTACACTCAGGTATATCAAATGGCTTGTCCACACGTACCGATTGCCCGCAAGAGCAGGACGTATATCGTGGAAGTCACGCCAAAGGAGGGAACCCATGCCGATTCACCCAACCAACTGAATACCCGCATATAGGTGTTAAACCTAGGACACACACTTTAGATTGCCGATTTTGACCCGAAACTCTGTCGAAATTCCGGGTCGGCTTGCCGTCCGATTTTTGCACATTTTTAAAATGGGACCCTATCCATGAGCCTGGTTACAAGTCCAACCGTAGCTTTGCATATATTAAAACCCCACTTTTTCAGGCTCGAGTCCCGTCCGGCATTGCATTTAGGAGAATTAAATACAAGCGAGAACATACTAATCATAATAATCATGCTGAGTTCCGTATCCAAAAACATTTCTCCCTTCTTTATCTAAAATCCAAAAACATTTCTCTCTTCTTTACCAAAAATCCAAAAACATTTCTCCTTTCTTTATCAAAAAATAAAAAAAATATAGTTTCTTCCCTTTTTCTCAAAAATAAATCTCATCCTACGCCTTCTCAGGTCGATTGCAAGCCCTTGGCCTGGCTCCCTATTGGATTCGATCTTCAGTCAAATCACCCCAGAGTTTCATCCGTTCCTCTACTACTTCTTAAGAGTTCGAAATCCATTCACTTTCCATGGAGAATCCAGATCAAGTACCAGTTATACAACCAGATCTGACGACAGTCCTAGCTCAGCTCGTGTCCAAGATTGACAACCTCCAAACCGAGGTCCAAAAGATGCAACGAAACCAGGTTTCAATTACTCAAGAGCTCAAGGCCCTATTCCCTCGGGCTATGGGTCCACTCGAGCCTATCTGGGTTTCGGAAGAATATCAGCACACTCCACGTGTCCCTTCTGTCAATGGGCCGCCGCCTACCCAGCTTCCTATGCTAAACATTGCCCAGCCTATGGCTAACCTGCCTATGGTCATTGATCCAAAGGTGGAGGAGTTGAATAAAGTCAAATAGGATTTGAAGATGCTCACCAAGAAGTTCGACCAAGTCAGGATCTCTGGGAATTACATGGACTACACCCACATGTCTCCTTATCCTAAAGCGAGATTGCCCGAGAAGTTCAAGATGCCAAATATTGAGAAGTTTGGAGGGAGTGGCCCCCTGATTGTTCATCTTAACAGTTATCACCGTTCCATGACTCTACTAGGGGCTTCTGAAGAAGTGATGGCCCAATTGTTTCAACAAACTTTGAAGGATAGTGCCCTCCGATGGTTTTTATCTCTTGAGGAATTCAGAATCCGTAGCTAGGAGGATGTAGCCCGAGAATTCATGTCACATTATAAATACAACGAAGAGCTTGAGGTCACGCATCGTGATTTAGAGCTGTTCAAATAGAATCCAGGGGAATCAGTCAGTAATTTCATAACCCAGTGGAGGAAGCAAGAAGCTACCATGACTAATCGGCCATCCGAGGAAGAACAGGTCAACATAGTGAAGAAGAACTTCTTTCCCCATGCCCGAGCGACGATGGGAGGAAAATACTATCCCCACTTCTGAGCTTTCAGAGAGACTGGAGTCGAAATCGAGGAAAGCCTTGTTAAAACAGAGGTTGAACCGAAGAAGGTGTCCAGACAGTTCACCCCTAGAAAGTATGACAAGCTTGCCAGTGCTATAGTCTCAACCATCAACAACATCTCTCAACCAACCACATCATGGGAACTAGAAATCCGCCCTGCCCCCATTCGAAGGGAATACACTGAGCTCCATGCTACCCTCTCCAAAGTTTACCAAGCCCTGTTAGGCCGAAACCTCATCAAACCCTTGGATCCCCGTCCATTGCTAAATCCACTCCCAAGAAACTTCAAGGCCGAGGCTCATTACGCCTTTCACCAAACTGCCGTCCATACCACCGACCAATGCTTTCACCTTTGAAAAATAATCCAAGATCTCATTGACGGGGGTACCATTGCCCCACTAGCTAATCCTAAGCCAAACACTACTCACAATTCACTTTCGAATCATTCCAATGCCATCTTCTCAGAAGAAAACCCAGATTTCGATCCCTCAACTCAAATCACACCCATATACTCTCCTAAACCTCTTTAAATTTGCCCATATTTCCTCCTACACCCTACTAGTCTCACTGATCAGGCACTGTCACTCCTTACCAGAGCATGCATCGCTGTCCATAACCGTTCTGAAAATGGAAGTATGGAATTGTCAGAGGTGTTAAACCAACTCCTAGAGTTCGGGCTGAAATTGCCCTCACAGATGGTCATCGATTGTCAGAGGTTCATCACACTGTTCTTGGAAGCACGAAAGTGGGCCCGAGATTCAGACAGATTGGTGGTACCAACAGACGAAGTCAACCTAGATGATGTTATCCAGATTATGGCATAATTATTCGGGCAAACCAACAACATTTGTAGTATCATCGGGTTACTTGACACTTTAAAGTTACAAGGGCGCTTGGTCCCTTCAATCACAAATATCCCCACAGAATGGGAGGACCTGTATGAAGAAGCCGTTGAAGTTGTGGAGTGCATTGACTTTACATGGAAAGACATAATTTTTTCCACCGAATGGGGGGAAGAATTCGAAGATTCGAGCGAAGAACAAGCTTCAGGAAGAATTGGCCCAGTAGACGACATACGTGGGATGATATCATCTTAAGATCTCCTCGGAAAAATAAATAGGGTGGCAGAACAACCTGATATTGACGAGGAAATGGGATTCATCTTCTTCCCTTCTTCAGTATATCACATGACCAGATCAGGGAGACATTATCAGGTTCCAATCTCACTACCAGCAAATGACAAGGGGAAGGGTGTTGAAAACCTTCGTATGCCAGAGATGGCCATTGAGGATAGCAAGATCCTCAATCAACTGAAGAAAACTCAAGCTAACATCACTCTATAGGGACTTTTCATGTCTTCCCAGCTACACATAAATGCTTTAATCAAATTGCTCACTGGACCTACAATTCCTCCCTCTACCTCACCAGAAGAAGCGGTAAATTTGGTCGGATCCTTGACCTCTACCTGAATGCTATCATTTTCTAAAAAAGAAATCCCCAGAATTGGGCCAAATCATAATCATGCACTCAACATCTCCGTCGAAGTTATGGGGAAGGTCATGCCACTCTCCCTTGTCGATAACGGATCCGCCTTAAATGTTTGCCCTCTGAGAACCTTCAAGTGTTTAAGCCTGAAAGAAAGCGACCTCGCTCCAACCTCCGCCGCTGTACGTGCCTACGATAATACCCATCGTGAGGTGATGGGATCTATAAAACTTGTAATAAGGGTTGACCCTATAAACCTTGTCGTTGAATTCCAAGTCATAGACATCCCAGCTTGTTTCAACCTGTTGCTCGGACGACCCTGGCTCCATAATATCAAGTGTGTGTCTTTCTCACTCCATCAAAAATTGAAGTTCTTCGCCGACGGGCGAGTCATCACTATTTCGAGCGACAATAAAAATATCGAGGGTGCAAGCACCAGCAGTCCAATCCTTGAGATACAGCACGGGTCAAATGATATGCTCCTATCAGGATTCTGAGTTGAGCCACTCCTCCTTCCGGCAGGGGACGATTTCAAAGAAAGGGTTTGTCCGGAATATGTCCCTCATGGCAATGTCAATGTGATTCATATGTTTAGAAACATTCACTTCATGCCCGGACTGGGACTAGGGCAAAGGCATCGAGGGATACTTGAGCCCATCAAACTGAAGAAAGCTTTCCCTTCTTGTGGCTTGGGGTATCAACCATTAGAATAAGATCTCAGAATGATCCACCAGTCTCGACTAAAGAGAAGATTAGACTGCACCCGAATTATCCCAGGAGACTCCTTGAATTTACGATTCATCAAAGAAGGTGAGGACTTCCCCTTTTGTGGTTTTCCAGAACCATGGTATGACCACACAGACAAGAAGATGAAGCCTGTAATGGAGATCTTTTTCCAAGATAGCTACCCATTGGCCGAAAGTTTCCAACACTGCATACAACCGCTCATCAAAGATACCAAAGAGACTGAGGAAAGTGATTCCAAAGATTCCTTCAACTTACAGACACTGGTGCTGACCCTCTGCATGGTTCATTCAGGCACTACATCCATGGATCCATCCCATCTGATTAAAGCTGCTGATACACCCCTCCTCAACTAGCATGCTGCGCCAGTTCAGCGTCTTGAAATCTCCCCTAACCCCAATGTTTATCCTATTGCTTCTTCTGTTGTCTATCCTTGTTCAAATGTAATCTATACCTCTTTTGATAAGGTTCTCAATGCTATTTTTCCTATCAATGAAATAAATGAAGATTTTGAGTATCTTGCTGTGCCTTACATTCACTGCTTGGATTCTAATCAAACTTTTGATGATGATGATTTTGCAAATGAACAATTCTTAACTAATCTGAAGAAGGTTAATAATTGATAAGTGGTGTATGCTTTTTTGAGAGTTAATTGAGTGAATATTTCAATTTCAAATCATTTGGATGCTCAATTAAGTGGTGTATGCTTCAATTTGGAAGAGTAGAGTTCAACTTTCTCAAAGAGATTTGGTTTGCTTGTTCTATTTTCTTCTATTTTATTTTAGTAGCCTTGATTATTAATTTGTCATGTTTAATATCATGTTAGGCTAAAACTCCTTTCAAGGGGTGGGGTGAAACCCTTATTTGATATTATTTTAGTTTAATTAGTTTGATTACTTGAAATTTCCCTTTGAATGTTAAATTTGATCCCTCACCCTTAGATTTACGCCTCGAGAGAGGGTAAATGATTTTCGAGGGAAAATCGAAATTCTAGTGATAATACCCATTTTAGATTCGAACTAGAGATAGGGGTTTCTTAGTGGGGTATTATCACTAGAATTTCAACTCTAAATTTATTTTATAAGATTGACATAAATTCTAATTGATCAATCCTAGCGGGTGATTAATTAAAAGGAGTGTGGATCTATTTTTCTAGAGTTGTGGGGTGTTAAAATTTACTTTCTAAAAGAGTACTATTAAAATTACACTTGCAACGAGAGTTGATTTGTAGTTTTGATATTAATTTGGGAGAATTCAAATAATTAAATTAATTAATTAAAATAACTAAAATTTGTGGTGTAATCCCATTCCTTGATTGTTCTCACAATTATTTACCTCACTTATCTCTTATTTTTAGTGTTAGACTTTATTATTCCCTTTAGTCACTTTCTAGTTAGTTATTTTCATCTTAGTTTAGTTTAGTTTAAAATCTCACCTCACCCTATTGTTTTAATATTTGAAAAAGCTAAAAAAAATTAGAAAAGTGAAAAAGTACAAAAATAAAATAAAAAGTGAGTTAAAATTGAATTTGTCTCTATCTTACTCCCTAGAACGTGGATTGATACCCTTACTTACCTCTACACTTTAGAATGTTATATTTTGTAGGTATGTGAGGTTTTGATTTGCTAGGCTTGTACGACAAAGAAAAATACACGCAAAAGTCAAAGAAATCAATAATAAACAACATAACTGCGTTCAAGTTAATGAAGAAGAGACTGTTGTTATTAATCTCGGTTCTAGTAGCCAACTGCGCGAGATTAGGATAGGGGCCACCCTTGACAAGCATTAGCGTGCACAACTCGAAGAATTGCTGAAGGAGTTCGTGGATGTCTTCGCATGGTCCTATGATGATATGCCCGACATTGATCCTGAAATAGCTCAGCACGAGATTCCCACTCTCCCAGATTACAAGCCGGTTAAACAAAAATTGAGAAAACTCCGCACCGAATGGTCGCTCAGGGTCAAAGAATAGGTGGTCAAATAACTAAACGTGGGCTTCATTCGGGTGATCGAATATCCCACATGGCTAGCCAATATAGTAACTGTATCGAAATCAGGGGGAAGGTTCGAATGTGTGTAGACTACCGAGATTTAAACAAAGCTTCTCCAAAGGATGATTATCCGCTACCCAATATCGACATGATCGTGGACAACACATCCAGTCATGCTCTCAAGTCATTCGTTGACGGGTTTGCCTGATATAACCAAATCAAGATGCATCCAGACCACTAAGAAAAAAACCGCATTCATCACCCCATGGGAAACATTTTGCTACATCGTTATGCCATTTGGTCTCAAGAATGCTGGGGCCACCTACCAAAGGGCTTCCACAACCATCCTGCACGATTTGATTCATAAGGAAGTCGAGGTTTATGTGGATGATATGATTATCAAGTCCAAAACTAGAGATGGTCATGTTCCCGCTCTCTGGAAGTTCTTCGAACGACTTCGACGGTATCAGATGAGACTTAATCCACAGAAGTGTGTCTTTGGTGTTACAAAGGGAAAACTCTTGGGATTCATGGTCAGTGAGAAGGGAATAGAAGCATATCCCACAAAGCTGAAGGCCATACTTGAGATGCCACCGCCTCGAACAGAGAAAGAAATTCGAGGTTTTCTTGGGAAATTGTAATATATCAGACGGTTCATCAGCCAGCTAACCTCCATCTGTGAACCGATCTTTAAGCTCCTCCGAAAGGATTCAACCAAGGTTTGGAACGAGGCCTGCCAAGAAGCTTTTGATCGAATCAAACAATATCTGACCCAACCTCCAGTGCTTATGCCACCACAGCCTGGTCTCCCTTTTCTCCTATACCTAACCATAATCGACACTACAACTGGGGCTTTTCTAGACCAATACCTTGAGGACCCCGTAAAGAAAGAGCCATCTATTACGCCAGTCGCAAATTAACCGGGTACGAGGTCAACTACACTGCTTTGGAAAAGGCATGTACCGCACTTCTCTGGGTCACCCAAAAGTTACGACATTACATGCTCGCCTTCCCCATCAAACTTGTATCCCGGATGGATCCCATCAAATACCTGCTCGAGAAAACCGCCTTATCCAGTTGAATGGATCGATGGTTGATGCTCCTAACTGAGTTCGATATCGTGTATGTCACACAGAAAGATGTTAAAGGAAGAGCTATCTCTGACTACCTCGCCGATTACCCTGTAGAAAAAGCAGATGTCCGAATCTCCGAATTCCCAGGTGAAAATATCCTCTGCACCGCTCAAGACCTCCGTCGATGGAAAATGTTCTTTGACGGTGCTGCCAACAAAAAGGGATTTGGCATTGGGATACTTCTGATCGCCCCAGATGACTCCCACACTCCCATCACCATTAAATTGGATTTTCCTTGCACCAATAACATGACGGAATACGAGGCATGCATAGTATGCCTCAAAGTTGCTCTTAAGAAAGGTATTCAATACCTTGATGTTTACGGGGATTCTTCCCTTATCATCGGTCAAGTGCTCAGAAAGTGGAAAGTCAAGGACAAAAAGCTCCAACCCTTTCATGCCCAATTATAAGAGTTAGCCTCCCGATTCCGAGATATCTCCTTCCATTACCTACCTCCAACAAAGAATAACCTAGCCGATGCTCTCGCTACCTTGGCCTCCATGGTCGACATGCCCAAAGGAATAACGATGACCCCCTTCCTAGTACAAAGGCAAGACAAACCAACCCACTGTTGCCATATTGAGCTTGTCTCCACCGAAGATCCCGAACTAGCCGATTGCTGATACTCTGATATCTGGTGCCTCCTCAAATATGGTAGGTATCCCGAGGGTTCCAACAAGAAAGACCGAACAACCCTCCGAAGATTGGCCATCCAGTACATCATCTGTCATAAATCTCTACTCAAGAGGAACTTTGATGGAACTCATCTACACTATATCGCAGGGGATGGGATTGAGAAGATAATGCATAAAATCTATAGTGGGGAATGAGGGCCCCACATGAACGGTCACATGCTTGCTAAGAAGATCATCCGACAGGGCTACTACTGAACCACCATGACTGCACCTCTTATGTCTGGAGATGCCTCAAATTCCAACAGTTCTCAATTCTTCAACACCTGCCTCCGCGAGAATTATACAACATGACCTCTCCCTGGCCATTCTCCACCTGGGGTATCGACATCATAGGGAAGGTTACACCAAAGGCTTCAAATGGACACGAGTTCATCCTAGTTCCCATTGATTACTTCACCAAATGGGTCGAAGTTGAGTCATACGCAGTGTTGAACGCCAAGAAAGTGGTCAAATTCCTCAAGAAAAATATCATCTGCCGATATGGGGTACCGCACGAGCTAGTGTTAGATAACGGGTTGCACTTCGAAGCAGAAGTCACAGAAATAGTCAATGAGTACGGGATTCAGAGACACAAATCTTCTCCCTACCGACTCAGACCAATGCTGTAGTTGAAGCCGCCAACAAGAACCTCAAAGCTATCATTAGTAAGATAACCGAAAGTTATATGGATTGGGCCGATCGGATCCCGTACGCCCTCTGGGGCTATTGAACCTCAATCCGAACCTCTATTGGGGCTACCCCTTACTCCCTGGTCTACGGCATGGAAGCAGTCCTACCTGTGGAGCTGGAATTACCCTCACTATGCGTCATGATCGAAAGCAAAGTTAGCGAAGAAGACTGGTGCCAAAGCCGTCTTGGTGAGCTAGCCCTCCTAGATGAAAGAAGATTAAAAGCTCTTTACCACATACAGGGGTACCATCGCCGAATAGCGCGATCATTCAATAAGAGAGTCAAGGACCGCGGTGTCCGGGAGGGGGATTTAGCCCTCAAAGAGATAATAGAACCCACCTGGGACCCCAGAGGGAAATTCAAGCCTAATTGGAGCGGCCCCTACATTGTGAAGAAAATCTTATCCAGCGGTGCCGCCATGCTCACTGACATAGATGGGGAAGAGATGGCTCATCCAGTCAATCTGGACCATCTCAAGAAATTCTACCCCTAGTCCGAAGTCTCTGCGCGCTATGACTCTTCTCATCCCCTTTCTATTCCTAAAAAAAAACTCTTCATTTCCCTCTACCCAGAACTACGTGGGCCTGATCCTCTGCAAAAACTATTTTCAAACAGATAAAAAACCTTTTCAAAAACCCTAGAGGTACGTAGGCAGCTCATACACCTCACATGAGTGCGACCCTTTCTTTTTCACAAAATACTATTCTTTTCTTACCCTCTGAGAACGGCGGTCCATTCTAAAGAATAATTTAACAAAAGGATTATGTATGCCATAGCGATCAGTATAGATAATTCAAAATACAAAATTCATCGAAAGGCACAACTGGATGATCATAAACTTGTTTATTTCATTAATAAGAAATTACAGTACGGATTACATAAGAAAAGGAACGGATAACTCCCTTCCCCCTACTATCATAAAAGCCGAATAAAATCCCCACATCTATTACACAAATAAACTCCCCAGGAGTCATACCCACAGTTACCCGAGGAGCCTGCACCCTCATCATCTACATCCTGAGGTCCCCAAGTTTCCCCTGCCTGAATAGAGTGCCGTAAACACTCCATGGACCGATGAACCCGAACCATCTTCGAAAAGACCACACCACCCACTTCCATGGTGTTAGATAAAACAAACCATCTTTGTACAGTCTCCACTGCCAACATCTTGCTAACTATTTTCCTCCATAACCACTTCATATAATCTTTGGGGATATGCCAAACTTTCTCGACAGACTGGGAGGGACGGGTCGACGGACGCCGATTTTCCCACAGAGATCCAAGCAATAGACGTAGGCGCTCAGTCAAATCTTCTACCGGAAAGAAATTTGAGATCCGAGGTGGCACGACCTGGGCCCAGCCAAATTGGCGCAGAAGCCGCCAAGGAAACTAAAATGAGGTCTGCCTAAGACCAACCAGCCGTACATATGAATACTCTCCTAGTTCCAGAACAGGCTGCAACTGCCCCCACTAAGGCACTGACCAATACAAACCACGAGCCCCATGCTCCACAAGCCAATGCTCCCAGTTCTCAACATACAGACCAACACTGATGAAGTAGCATGAAAAGAAGTTGGGTACGACCGACAAGGGATATTCTGGAGGGGTCGCCAAGCGGAATATTTCGGACAACCACATGAACAGCATCACGGGGCTACCCCTCAAAAAGTTAGAACGACCTTCTCTCCAGGCATCCAAGCCATTCAGTGTCTCCGCCAGTATCATCGCCACAGGATTACGATGATAAGACATCCATGAAGTAATGGCTGCAAGTTACGGGTCCACCTGCAGTTCTCCAGTCACCAGCAACAATTTTAAAACTAGACCCAGTACAACGACTCCAACATAGCCATCATCACCTACTTCCTGCAAATGCATAGACCGCAGCACTGCCAGGAGGGAGATCATTCCTCCAGTAACCAATGATCTGGCCGCTGAAGGCGAAATATGAAGAAGCCCGACCAACAAATCCCTGAGAGAACGAAAAAATTCGAGCAAAGCCGCAGCAACACTGGGATTCACACCCAGCATGGCATAAAATTCCTCGTAGGTAGGACAAATTTCATCCAACACAAAATGGAATACATGGTCTTCAGGGTACCAGAATTGTACCGCCACCATCAGCACGTTCCACTCAAGAGGTCGATTGCGCCACAAGGAGACTCGACGCATGTTGAAATCATCATAGTTGACATTATAAGAGCACATTGCTTCCAAGGTTTCGAGGTAGTTAGCAAACTCAATGCTACCAGGGAGAGCCATCTTGCAAGGCTACGAGATAGTGGGCAAGTAAGTGAGAATGCAAAGGTGTGATGAAAACATTCCGCCCTTACCCCTTTTTATACTTGAAAAACCCCACAAGAGACATAATCCCTGCAGAAATCGGAGGGAATCCTACCCCACAAGGTACCAAAGGCTGAAGAGGGTACCAATCAAAACTTTGAATTGATGGGACTGGACTGAACTGCCGATAGGCAGGTCAGGGTGCTTGCCGATCGGTAACCCCCCATTTTTAGAAATTTCCCTTTTTCCTCTTTTGTCAAATAAAAAAAACCCAATAAAAATAAATCGATATTCTCAAGAGAATTTCAAAATCCCTTTAATCAAAAAATGTTCCTTTAAAAAATTCCAAAAATATTCCTTTTTACGGTCTCAGCAGCAAAGTAAAAAGCGCATGTGCATGCATTCATTCATCATTAATAAAAATAAATCCATTGCATTGCATATATCTATTTTCCATGTTACATTATCTTTACAAGAAATAAAAAGAAAAAGAAAAAAAAACGGGACTCAGCCTGAACCCACATTCTCTCTCTCTCTTTCTCTCTCTCAAGAGCTTCCACCCCTGTGACGTGCTCTCTTCCCCCTACGACGAGACGATGCGCCACCACTATCTGAGCCCAATTCCTCTCCGGAAGAAGAAGACGACACCAAGCAAGAAGGGATAGGAATCGCGTCCCGATTATGGGAAGTCTCCGAAGATATCCAGTCTCTGATGTCCCTTAGCCAAGTGGTCGACACCCGGACTTGCTGGAAGAAAAAGAGAAATCAGTATCAAAACAGAGATGACCAAAGTAGAAAAGAAAGAAAGAGAGGAACAAAAAGGTATACAGCAGGTCGGAGGACCTCTTCTGTCAAACCCAACTCCTCCGGATCCATCGCGTGAGGACGGTGCAACATAGGCACCATCCCTCCATCAGCCCGCCGAATGTTGTATGAAGGGGTATGAAACCGCACAAAAGGAACCTCTGAAGTCGCTGTCGCCGCAGATGCTGATGGACCACCATCGTTATGGGAAGATCCCACCGCCCGACTCGAACCCTCCGAAGGTAAAGGTAGTGCATCATATATACTGGGCGCCATCAACCAGCTCGTCACATAGTCCATATAGTTATACGGCGCAGTCGTATCGGTGTATAATAAATAGGACTCGCCGATCATCACCGCGATCCTCTCATCCTCCGACAGTAGTCTCTCCCGCCTCATAGATGTAGGAGGCCGTGCAGGGGGCACCACCACCTCCTCCTCAGTAATTTGACGAACCACCCGCTCCCCGAGGTACCAGAATGGCCAAACTCATGCGCCAACAAACGCCTCATCCGCACATTCACCCCAGTCACCCCCACATCCTGAATGGCTGTTCCCCAGGGATAAAAGGTCACCTGAAAATCTCCAAGCAGGCATAAATCAATACAAGTTCAGAAGGTGCAAAAACCAAGAGTAAAATGGAAAGAGTCATACCCTACCACTAGTGAGGTCATTCAAGACCTGACGCACCTCCTCCAAAGAGAGAGATCCATTCGACTGCCGATTGGCCTTACGCCATCGATACAATCAATAGAAGTCCTCAACAGTGTCATCCTTCAAAGCGATCAGCGGGGTATTGCACCTAATCACCTCGTAGAACAACGTCTGAATTCACAAATAAAAAGAGACGCATAAGGAAAATGCGAATGCATGGAAGGAAAATGCGCAATCCAAAGAATACCTCAAGAAGGCACGTGGCTCCAGTAAAGGTCTGCCGACAGCACCGGCTGAATGCATCCAGAGAAGAATAAAGGGTCGCCAAATTCAGACTCTCCCAATCATAGAAAGGGATGTTTGAAAACATCCTCAGGTACGGTAAGAACCACAAATGGACGACGTCACCGCTTGACGCCATCATGAAACCTCCCAATACCAGCAGAATAAATAACTGGGCCATCTGCCTCACTTGCAGCCCGTCCTCCACATCAATCACCCTGCTCAACAGAATATCCTTCAGTAGGGACAGCCGGATAGAATCCCCATAAACTATCCTCCCTACATCACCAAGTGCCACACGCACTGCCTCTGGTATCACCCGTAAAGAGCGATCCACCTGTATTTGATATCCCTCAAAATCCAGCCCTAGCAGCTGCTGCACGTCTATGAGAGTCACAATTATCTCCCCGAAGCTGAAATGGAAGGTGTGGGTAGTGTCCCACCACCTCTCTCCCAAAGCGCATAGGACCGCTGTCGAACGAGGCGTCTCATCCATCACTGATGCCAACCTCCCAAAACCCGCTGATGATACCACCCAACACACCACATGTTGGAGATGCTCCCAAACATCCCTGAGCCCCGTCGTCCCGTGGGCGCGCATGTTCTTCAAAGAAATATCAGATTGGCAAAAAGGAAAAGTCTCATCAAAAGTCAAGAAAGAGAGAAAAATCACCAAAAAGAAAGGAATGCCAAAGGTCGGGCTACTTACATAACTGCCGGGACTCACTCTCTAAGAGAGATGATGCGTTGGCTCCCGCAGCAAGGTCCGCTCATCCGCAACAGGCTCAAACACTCCCCAAAGCAAGAGGTGCCCTAGCCCTCCACTCCATGTTCGCCCAGTCATCAACGGTCAACCACTCCCGGTGGACTGCAGTGCTCACAAAAGCGGCCATTTATTGAAGATCGGAATGCTAGAATAATATACAGAGAAATCGCAGAAACAGAGAAGGCAAAGAAGATGTGAAAAAATGAAGGGATTCACCCCATTTTTATAGGATGCCAAGTGCTATGCCGATCGGCACTTCACCCCACCATACCGATCGGCACTGATTCCTTACCTTCTCGAGGTAGCCTAAAAGTCCGTGCCACTGCCGAATGGCACCCCTCATACCATGCCGACCGGCAACCCCCCCTCAAATTTCATACAAAAATTCCCAGAAAATACCAGAAAGCCTCGAAAAATCCTCGAAAAATTCCTAAAAATCCCTGGAAGGATTTAGAACATCTTCACCAAGAAAATCTCACATTCCCTCGAGCGAAACCCCTCTTTCCTAGCGAAATCCTCAAAAACCAAGTGAATCTCCTCCCGACAGAGCACCGGAGGATCCTTAAGGACCATCTAATTACTTCCCTAGCGGAGTTCTTCCAGCACCAAATAGGTTGTTCCCTCCCCGCGAGGTCTCGTAAAGAAACAAAAGCTTCCCCAACTATCAGCTCCCCAGATCAAATCAAAAGACATTTTCTCCAGCGAAATCAAAATCCAATCTTCATTTACTCTTTAGGTTTAGAATTGACCTCGGTCTCGGATCGTCACCTGAGTTGGGTCAGAATTGACCCCGGTCCTCGATCGTCACCACTCTTAGGTCAGAATTGACCTCGGTCTTAAATCATCACCTGAGTTGGGTTAGAATTGATCCCGATCCTTGGTCGTCACCATTCTTAGGTCAGAATTGACCTAGGTCTTGGATCATCACTTGAGTTGGGTCAAAATTGACCCCGGTCCTCATTCGTCACCACTCTTAGGTCAAAATCGACCTTAGTCTTAGATCGTCACCTGAGTTGGGTCAAAATTGACCCCGATCCTTGGTCGTCACCACTCTTAGGTCAGAATTGACCTCGGTTATTAAATCTTCACCCTAAGCCCGCAGATTTATCTTTGACCCGCAGAATTGGTCACCCTCATCACCTAAGCCCATACGTTTGGCTTTGACCCGCAGAATTGGTCATCCCCAGCACACCCCTTAGGTCCTCAGAATCGGCCTCGACCCTCTAAATCAGTCGTACTCCCTCAAAAGCATCATGTGATGTCTATTCGACGGCTATCATTTGTTCCAAACTCACCCATCGAGGGGCTCTGTAGATACCCCATTATGTTACCCCCTAACTCTTCTTAGGTCCCTAGTACCTCCCTTCATCACTATAAACTCATGTCATGTCCTGAGTATTTACCTAGAAGCCATCGGGCACTCCCTGACTCAGTTCGACCAAAAAGTTAAACCCTTCATCTCGATTGAGACTGAATGAATCCTCAAAGGTCACTGAATACCCTTTCCAATGGTCCATCCCGTGCGCAATTTCGACTTACCATGCGGACGAACGATCCGTTTGCGTACGAAACTTGACCCAGAGGCCACCAGGCGCTCCCGGGCTCTGTTTGACCTAAATTAACTCTTCAGCTCAACTGAGGCTGAATGAATCTTCTAAGGGCGTTGAATACCCTTTCCAACGATCCATCCCGTGCACAATTCTGACTTACTATGCGGACGAACGATCCGTTTGACTCCAAGAGGTCACCGAACGCTTCCAGGGCCCGATTGACCAAAGTCAACTCCCCAAAATGGGTCAAACTCTTTGCAATGTCGAAGTACATCTCCTAACCTTTCCAACGGTCCACCCCATACCCGATTTAGACTTATCATGCGGACGAACGATCCGTTTGCATCCGAATGATTCCCCGTCCAATGGACCGATAAACGCTTCCGAGCCATATTTGACCCAAAGTCAACTCTCGAATCTGGGAGAGGTCCAAAGTACTTTTGAAGGTATCTGAATTACCTTTCTAACGGTCTACCTCGTGTATGATTCTGACCAACGGTTTGCCCCCGGCAGTTGATTTCCTGAAAAGGCCTGAAACACACTGCCAAATGGCAAGTTCTAGACCCTGCCTATTGGCAGGTGCCGATAGGCAGGACCAGATCTATACCGATCGGCAGTGACCTGAGCCTATAAAAGGAGGCCTTCACCTCATTTGCAAGAGGATCCCAGATCTGATAAAATTCACTCTCAACGAATCCCAAAAACCTCTCTCGAAGGCAACATGATTTCAACTTCCAAATCCCTTTTCTACTTCCACTTTCCATCATACTTTTCATCAAACTTGGTGAATTAGCCACTCTCCATCATCATCCAAGTTCAAGGGATGCTATCCAACATTCAAGATCAAGCTCAAGATCTTCAAGAAGGTCCAACTTTCTCAAACTCTCTCTTAAATTCTCAATAACTTGTTTTATTACTTAGCACTCTTATTCTCTCATCTCACACATCCTAATATCCTTTTTTATTTAGTATTATTGCACATCTCTTATTTTCATTATAAATAAAACCCAAAAAAAATAAGAAAAAGAGGGTTTGCTCATAAATTTCAAATAGGGATTCTCATACTTTTCTCACACTTTTCTCACAACTAAAACACTTTTTCTACACACACACACACACACACACACACACACACACACACACACACACACACACACACAAATAAGAGATCCCCCATTTGGATTTATGGGATAAACCCCATCCCTCATTTTGTATGCGAACTACGTGGACTTTGATGCCTTTATAGGCTACGTAGGCATCTCAGGGTAAAACCCGAGACTTGAGTCCTTTTTTCACTTTTTGTCTTATTTTCTTATCTTCTCTAAAGCTAATTTTCTTATATTCTATATACTTGTAACGTATTACTCCATATGCGTTGTCATTCCATTATAACGACCAATGTAGGGGTAATCGCATATATCTTATTTTTCTAATACTATTCTTATATCTTCCTACGGATTACTCGCTTTATCTTTTCCATGATACAAGCCGAGGATTCCTACCTCCATTATATATATACACATGCACACATATCACGGGGGGAAATATAAAGGAAAATAGCAAATATCCACGAGAGACCGAAAGGGCGGAATGGGTGCCTAACACCTTCCCATTTCGTAACTAAGCCTCTGAACCCTTCTCGAATCATTTTGGTTTCGCATGCACCAGTATGTCTTTGGATGCCATCCTTTGGGATGGCTTCCCCTTTTTTTCTTTTGTCTGTTTTGAGTAAAATAGTCTGGCAACTCTGATTCTCTCTACATTTTTACACCTCATCTCAAATGACGCCGGCTGAAGCTCTCCCGAGAGGGATGCGCGGGACCCGAAGGATCCTCTTCTTCCGCGCGCCCACCCGCGCGGATGAGGATCGGGGATGGCCGCAGACGAGGTGCAGGATGATGAGGATGTGGACCTCCAGAATTTTCATGATCATTGACCGTGACAATTCGGCAAGGTCAGTGATCGTGACAATTCGACAGATTTGGTGTAGTGTAACTCTCGTTACAATCCTAAATTCAATATTATCTTTTTCAGTAATTAAATGAGGAATTGTCACTATAAAAAAAAATTAAAATTCATACTTGTTCTTACAAATTGTCTGCTAAGATCAATTCATAAAAAAATGTACGGATTCTTGAATAGCACACAAAGAATTAATATTTGAATTTAAGAATCGAACCTATCTCTAAGCCAAATCCTAAATCGAATATCAATTTTCAACATTAATCTATTAACTCTCGTTAAATAAATTAACCAGTATTTTTTCCAATGTAATTAGCCTAGAACACATCAATGAACAATTATTCAATTAAATAACTCAACATACGCGTTTCATCCCATCCCTTGAATGGAGTGTTTAGCTAGACATTATTAAAGATTCAACACAAGCACAATTAAATAACAAAATATTAAAGAATAGATAACGAGATATGATATGCATTAATTCCTTGAGTCAACTGTGCGTATAAACACGCGTCCAAACTTGTCACAAAAACTCAGCTGAATTACAAAACTAAAATTAAAAACTGAACCTACAAATTTTTTCCAATCCTAAACTAATTTTTTTATTTATTTTTTCTGACCTTTTTCTACCCTCCGCAGTCTTTTTTTTTCTTTTCTGTCTCTCATTCTTGTTCTTTTTGAGAGTCCTCTTTATGAGATGCCCCTTTTATTTTTTATAACCCACGAATTGAATTGGACGGAGAGATTTTTGTGGGATTCTTTTTGGAACCAAGTCAAATACATGTGGATTTTGTTTGATTGATGTAATACCCCGTATTTTTGACTATATTTATTTTGGGATTAATTAATTAAATTGCGTATTAATTGGAAATTAATCCGGGTTAATAATACTAATGTGATGCGAATTGGTATTTGATTATGTGCATATATGATTATATATGAACTTGGTATTATAAAATTTGTCGTGGGATTTATATACGGCATTTTAGAAATTTTGTTGAGACGCGTGGGACCGCCGCGTCACGGTATGATATTTTGATATTAAAAGTGAATTAAAAATCTATAACCCGTATGGTCGTTTTGAGTGCGCCAACGCGTCCGGAAGGGTCGAGATAGTCAGAAAACACTAGCCGGGGGTATAGTTTGGGTTCCGGGGTATTTTTAGGCCATCCCGGCACCATAAAGGGTATTTTAGTAATTTGGTATTTTTGGGTAATTAAAAGTGACGAAAATGGAGAGTTATAATCTGATAAGGATTGACCCAACCAACCCTTATTAACCCAACAAGCTACAGAGGTTTATTATATTAGGTTTTCATAAGTTTCCTTCAAACCAAACCCTAGCCACCTTGAGCCACCATTGAAGGAGAGCTTGGAGAAGGAGAGAGATAGAGGAAATCTGCAGAAAGAGATTACAAATCAACACCAGATTCGAAATCAAACCAAGGCAAGTGGTTTAATTATGTTTAACTTCAGCAAATGTTCTTTCCATGTTAGCAAATTGAAGATTTATAATTGTTATTGGAAGATGAATGAAAACCCATGATTAATTGAACTTAGGTCTGAATTTTGAGGATAAATTGCATGTAGAATAGTTGGTGACGATTAATCTGATGTGAATACATGATTGGGTGAAAGAAAAACGAATTAAATTCTGGGATTTGATGATGATATTATGTTAGGGTTCATGTTCTTGAGAAAATCTGGAAAAACTAGGTTTTTGATGAAGATTGATCCATATGTAACCTTTAGATGTTGAATTATTGATTTATGGACGTTAGTAATACTATAGGATTGTTATATGGCATTACTACGACGTTATATCTGAGAATCATACGTTAGAAATTAGTTTTGGGATGGATTAAAATCTGCAAAACGAAGCAGTCCGTAGCCATACCTGTTCGATCGATCGATCGCCATTCATCAGTCGATCGATCGACTATATCGATCGAGCGACATTCATAGGTCGATCGATCGACCTTCCCAGAATGTGAAATATTCCTTAATTTGATTTTAATGGTGGAAACTCTCAGAGAATATGTTTGTAGACCTTATGAATACCCTCACCCTTGAGGAAGACCAGTAGGTGTGATTATTATAGTGGACTTTAATTAGAATACAATTCGAAGAATTATTCTAGATTATTGAAATTTGTTAAGTGAGATAACGTTTGGGTTAATAGTGTAGAATTGAGTAATTTAATGAAATAAGGTTTAGGGCAGAAGTAAAGACCTTAAGAATAAAGATGTTATATTTGGGAATAATCGGAACTTAATAATCTATTTAAGATAGATTTTAAGGATAAGGGATTACGGCGTGAGACGTGTCGGCAATTTAACCTTATATTAACGGGAGACTTTAAATATATAAGTTTGGTATAATGGTATAATGATGTAGAAAATACCTTATTAAAATGGTGATATCTAAGATGTGTGAATGCATAGTATATAGTTTATGTGTATAACATACCTACCATACTTGCTATCACGGGGGAGGTTACGTTCGCTTAGGACCCTCTAATCCTTGTGTGCCTACGGGGGGGATATAGACTGGTACCTTGATGAACATAGATCATTGAAAGACTTATTGTGATATTAATAAGTCCGCTGATCATGGGAGCGTAGGTATGTGCGTGACCCATGTGATGGTGACTGTGTTCGCCTCCATTATTTGTGATGTTGTTATCGGTAAACTATTCCTGAGAGATTTGGAATATGTAATCCTTATGTACGTGATGTACCGGGATGGATAGCAGAGTATGTGTGCGCCGCAGCTTAGTTCTCGGGGTGCTTGTGTCGTATATTTATGATGTGAATAATATACGCTTAAATTAATGGAAATCCTCATGTTAATGTTGTAAAAATATTACGGTATTGTTTCGAGATATATAATGAGTTAGTTGATAGTATATCAATGGTATAGTTAGTAACTGAGTTTACGTTAAACCTCTATTAAATTACTAGCGTTGTTATGTTAAATTAACCGAGTAAGATGGGTAGAACCTTTGGTAGTCTAGCTAGTTACGTTGTCACTTAGCTAGTGGAAAGGGTAGTTATAGATGGGTACTTGCGTTAGGTGTGCACAGTTAGACGAGAGGTGAGAATATAATATGAGTGCACGTCCTAACATGTACTTTGCATTTAATGTTTTAAATGTTTTTAAAGCACTTGCAGGTTTTTAAAATATAACACATTCGGGCTCTGACCCGTTTGCTTTTCAAATCTCTTTTTCTTGTAAAACCATTTTTTAGGTGCCCAGCCACAGGGACACCAAGCATAGGATTCTCATTCAGGTGACGAGCTGTAGCTGTTTGTGGAAGCTACAGGGACTTGCTTTTAGACGCCTCTCTCATTTGGATTCCTGTTTCAGCATCTATCAGTTGTAGGGCAGGTTGCCCAATTCTATTAGACATTTTTACATTTCAGTTTTCAGACTCTAGCATGTATTGCTCAGTATTCAGTTTTAGTTATTTATTTCAGTTTACTTATCAGTTGTGGGATTTGTATTGAGGAGTTTTTCCTCCAGAGTTTATTTACATTTTGTGATGGTTATTCGTTTTACTTCAGTATGGTGAATGGTGTTATTTAGTTATTCATTACTCTTGTTGCATGTTAATCAGATTTAATAAAATTTGGCACTTACTTTTTAAATACTAGGTGGTTAGTAATAATAAAACGTTTTCGACAGTGATGCTATTAACTGAGCCAACTTGGCATTTTGAATTAATTTTATAAAGGAGTAGCTACCCGGTGTTTAATTAGTCGGGGTGTCACAGGTGGTATCAGAGCATCAGGTTCTAGTGTCCTTTAGGATCTGTACGGCTATTATGTTTCCGCTACGTTTTCTTTGATATAGAGCCCTATATTTTAGGACTGTTGTACTCTTATTGTGTACGTTTCGTTCTTCAGCTATTTTAAAGTTTATAACTGTAGACTTATAAACTTTGTTCTTATTTCAGATGCCTCCACGACGTGCACGACGAGTTCCCAGGAATGCAATGCCCGAACCCCAGCCCGCTCCAGTTCAGGGCATGTTGAACGCCACTGAGGTTGCAGCTATAGTAGCTCAAGCGGTGAATGCCGCGATTGCCGTTGTTCAGCAGGCACCACCTCAGGCGCCGGTTGCCGCGCCAGTCCAGGTTAATGCATTCCCGTCTGCTTGGGAACGTGTACGTGACGCTTTTCAGAAAGCGCATCCGCCAGAGTTTGCAGGAAGCTCAGATGTGATTGTATCGAGCCAATGGAGGAAGGATATGCAGAGGCACTTGAGGATGCATGAGTGCACTGATGTTCAGAAACAGGTGCTAGCTACTTTCAAGCTAGTTGGATCTGCGCTGCAGTGGTGGGAGTCCATTACCACCGCGGAGGAGAGGGATACCCTCACGATACAGGAGTTCTGGGTGCGGTTCGACCGCAAGTACTTTCCATCCGCAGTTCATACAGAGATGAGGAGGAAGCTTATGAGTCTGAGGCAGGAGAGCAAGACAGTGGCCGAGTATGAGGCCGAGTTCACTAACCTGTTGAATATCGTTCCAGACGAGATTCCAACAGAGAAGAAGAAGATAGAGAAGTTCACTGATGGGTTGAATTGGAGGATCCGTCAGCATCTGCTAGGGAACCTATCGTTGGCCTCGTATTCTGATGTGGTTAACGCTGCATTACTACACTGCCAGGACCACCGTTTTCATATGGCCGAGGGCAAGCGGTCAGGGGAGTCTAGCCATCAGGGCAGGACTGGAGGACATGGTGCCAGCGGGGCACAGACCGGTCAGGGGCAGAGACAGACTGAGCAGGGTACCCAGCAGGGGGACAATAAGAGGTTCCGGTCAGGGAACTACAGGCAGGGACAGGGAGGTTTCCGCCAGGGCCATCAGGGTCCAAACGGTCAGCAGGGCCAGCAGGGGCAGAATGGGCAGCAGTTCCATCAGGGCCAGCAGGGCCAAGGGAGGAACGGTAACGGCCACCAGGGCCGGGGACAGCAGGGACAGAAGGGAGGGAACTTCCCAGGGAAGTGCTTTGTCTGTGGCAAGATTGGCCACAAGCGACAGGATTGTCCTGATAGGGGCAGGGCCCCACAGCAGCAGCAGCAGGGTGCTCGCCAGGAGCCGCAGAGGCCTATGTTTCCCGCCGCTCTTCCTGCACCGCCAGATGGCAGCATTGCCACCCATCCCAGCAGTCCCAGCTCAGCAGGGGCAGCTACAGTATGGACGTGTCTACAACGTCAACCAGGCTGCAGTTCCACAGGCACCTCCCGCGATCGAGGGTACGTTTCCTATCCATGGCACTATGGGTCGGGTGTTATTTGATACGAGTGCTACACACTGTTTTATTGCTACACACTTCGCGAAAGCTTTAGGATTGTTAGCTACGGCAGAGAGCACAGTGACGTGTGTCGACTCACCATTAGAGAGTGGGTCACTTATTTTCTTTATATGCCGGGGAGTGGGAGTAGAGGTTGGTGGTTTGGTATTACCTGCGGACATGTTAGTGTTAGACATGCATGTCCACGATGTGATCATCGGTATGGATTGGCTCGTAGCATATAGGGCCATGATTGATTGCTTCAGCGGGAGCATTGTTTTTGCCATTCCGGGGCAGGAGATGTTTATAGTGGCGATGCCTCGCCCAGAGGGAGGATCGACCGCTCATCTGTATTACATAGAGGAGGATACCTCTAAGGAGGTTGTTATTCCTTTAGATTCGATCCCGGTTGTCAGGGAGTATTCGGATGTGTTTCAGGAGATACCAAGCTTACCACCCAGTCGAGAGATAGATTTCGTTATTGATTTGCTACCGGGTACGAGACCTATAGCACGTGCACCGTACCGTATGGCTCCGGCTGAAATGCGAGAGCTACGGGATCAGATTGAGCAGTTGTTGGGTCAGGGGTTTATTCGGAGGAGTACTTCACCGTGGGGTGCCCCTGTGTTGTTCGTGAAGAAGAGGGACGGTTCACTGAGATTGTGTGTGGACTACCGAGAGTTGAATAAGGTCACGATACGGAATAAGTATCCGTTGCCTCGAATCGATGACCTATTCGACCAGTTGAGAGGAGCTTCTTTCTTCTCGAAGATTGACTTGAGGTCGGGATACCATCAGTTGCGTATCAGGGAGGAGGATGTCTCGAAGACTGCGTTCCTGTCGAGATATGGTTCTTACGAGTTTCGGGTTATGCCTTTCGGCTTGACCAACGCTCCAGCTGTGTTTATGGACTTGATGAACAGAGTGTTCAGAGATTTCCTAGATCAGTTTGTCATTGTCTTCATTGATGACATTCTGGTTTACTCTCAGACGGAGGAGGAGCACGCCGAGCATTTGAGGCAGGTTTTGCAGACACTTCGTCAGAACGAGCTGTATGCAAAATATGAGAAGTGCGGGTTTTGGCTGAAGGAGGTCCAGTTCTTGGGTCACATTATTTCCGACCAGGGGATATCAGTTGATCCGGGAAAGGTGTCAGCGGTGAGGGAGTGGGGACAGCCCACGACACCAACGGAGATTCGTAGTTTCTTGGGCTTAGCAGGATACTACAGGAGATTTATTCGGGGTTTCTCGGAGATAGCAGGTCCTTTGACACATCTTACTCGTAAGGGTGTGCCATACATCTGGAGTGATGCCTGTCAGTTGGCATTCGATGAATTGAAGGACAAATTGACCTCAGCACCTGTGTTAGCATTGCCGAGACCGGGAGTTGAGTATTTGGTTTACACCGATGCGTCTTTGCAAGGGCTTGGAGGTGTTTTGCAGCAGGAGAGACAGGCCATAGCTTATGCTTCCCGTAAGCTTAAGCCTCATGAGAAGAATTACCCCACGCATGATTTGGAGTTGGCAGCAGTGGTATTTGCCTTACGGATTTGGAGGCACTATCTTTTGGGGGAGAAGTTTCAGCTGTTCACGGACCACAAGTCCCTACAGTATCTGTTCACGCAGAAGGAGTTGAACATGCGGCAGCGTAGGTGGCTTGAGTTTGTGAAGGACTACCAATTCGACATCCAGTACCACCCGGGTAAGGCTAACGTGGTAGCAGATGCGTTGAGCCGCAGGCCAGCAGATGAGGTGGCAGAGGTGTGGAAGGCTAAGTGGAAGGAATTGGGACACCAGGATGCAGTGGCCCGATCTTTCATGTCTGCGATGACCGTTACACCGCAGATTGTCACGAAGGTAGTAAGGGCACAGGCCGATGACCCATTCTGTCAGGAGCAGATAGTTCGATTACTTACAGAGGGAGCCGAGTCCTATACCGTTAGCTCAGACGGGGGATTGCGCTTCAATGGGAGGTTGGTAGTTCCGGAAGGGGAAGAATTACGGCACGATGTTATGGCTGAGTCGCACGGCTCACGGTTCGCGGTACATCCCGGAGGGGACAAAATGTACCAAGACTTGAGACAGCAATATTGGTGGAGCGGTATGAAGAGAGATATCACTGAGTTTGTCTCGAAATGCGCCACTTGTCAGCTTGTAAAAGTGGACCATCAGAGACCAGCAGGATTGCTACAGCCGTTGGAGGTTCCGGTGTGGATGTGGGAGAGCATATCCATGGATTTTGTCACGGGGTTGCCTACGTCGCAGAGGGGTCACGACTCCATTTGGGTGATTGTGGACAGGTTGTCCAAGGTCGCTCACTTCTTACTCGTAAGGACTGACTACACTACGGGACAGTATGCCCAGCTTTTCATTTCAGAGATTGTGAGACTTCACGGTGTGCCCCTGAATATCGTGTCTGACAGAGACAAGATATTTGTTTCGAGGTTTTGGGAGAGTTTCCAGGAGGCCACGGGCACGGAATTGCGGTTGAGTACGGCTTATCACCCGCAGACCGATGGGCAGACAGAGCGCACCAACCAGATGTTGGAGGACATGCTACGCATGTGCATTATTGACTTCGGGGGTGGATGGGAGCAGTACCTTCCACTGGTGGAGTTTGCTTACAACAACTCCTATCAGTTCACTATTGGCATGGCTCCGTTTGAGGCATTGTACGGTAGGCCTTGTCGTTCCCCAACATGTTGGTTGGAGGTGGGGGACAACAAATTACTTGGGCCAGAAGTGATCCAGGATACTTCGGCAAGGATTGAGTTGATTCGGAGTCGCATTCGGGTAGCTCAAGACAGGCAAAAGAGTTATGCTGATGCGAAGAGGTTTTTCAGGGAGTTCCAAGTGGGGGACCAGGTTTTGCTCAGGGTTTCTTCGATGAAGGGGATTATGCGATTCGGGAAGAAGGGAAAGTTGGCACCGAGGTATGTGGGACCGTTCCCTATTATAGAGCGGATCGGACCAGTCGCGTATAGACTTGGATTACCGGAGCACTTGCATCGGATCCACGATGTGTTTCACATTTCCTCGCTGAGGAAATACCTTAGAGATAATTTGGCTCATTCGCACATTGCTGTGGAGGACATCGATCTCCAGCCGGATAGCTCCTACGAGGAGGGGCCAATTGCTATTTTGGACCGAAGCGAGAGGAAACTGCGGTCAAAGATAGTCCCGTTAGTACGTGTTCAGTGGCGACATCACAATGTCGAGGAATCCACATGGGAGCGCGAGGATGAGATGCGCGAGCGTTATCCAGAGCTGTTTTTAGCAGGTACTTTCTAGTTTCGAATTTCGGGACGAAATTCAGTTATTAGGGGGGGAGTATGTAATACCCCGTATTTTTGACTATATTTATTTTGGGATTAATTAATTAAATTGCGTATTAATTGGAAATTAATCCGGGTTAATAATACTAATGTGATGCGAATTGGTATTTGATTATGTGCATATATGATTATATATGAACTTGGTATTATAAAATTTGTCGTGGGATTTATATACGGCATTTTAGAAATTTTGTTGAGACGCGTGGGACCGCCGCGTCACGGTATGATATTTTGATATTAAAAGTGAATTAAAAATCTATAACCCGTATGGTCGTTTTGAGTGCGCCAACGCATCCGGAAGGGTCGAGATAGTCAGAAAACACTAGCCGGGGGTATAGTTTGGGTTCCGGGGTATTTTTAGGCCATCCCGGCACCATAAAGGGTATTTTAGTAATTTGGTATTTTTGGGTAATTAAAAGTGACGAAAATGGAGAGTTATAATCTGATAAGGATTGACCCAACCAACCCTTATTAACCCAACAAGCTACGGAGGTTTATTATATTAGGTTTTCATAAGTTTCCTTCAAACCAAACCCTAGCCACCTTGAGCCACCATTGAAGGAGAGCTTGGAGAAGGAGAGAGATAGAGGAAATCTGCAGAAAGAGATTACAAATCAACACCAGATTCGAAATCAAACCAAGGCAAGTGGTTTAATTATGTTTAACTTCAGCAAATGTTCTTTCCATGTTAGCAAATTGAAGATTTATAATTGTTATTGGAAGATGAATGAAAACCCATGATTAATTGAACTTAGGTCTGAATTTTGAGGATAAATTGCATGTAGAATAGTTGGTGACGATTAATCTGATGTGAATACATGATTGGGTGAAAGAAAAACGAATTAAATTCTGGGATTTGATGATGATATTATGTTAGGGTTCATGTTCTTGAGAAAATCTGGAAAAACTAGGTTTTTGATGAAGATTGATCCATATGTAACCTTTAGATGTTGAATTATTGATTTATGGACGTTAGTAATACTATAGGATTGTTATATGGCATTACTACGACGTTATATCTGAGAATCATACGTTAGAAATTAGTTTTGGGATGGATTAAAATCTGCAAAACGAAGCAGTCCGTAGCCATACCTGTTCGATCGATCGATCGACATTCATCAGTCGATCGATCGACTATATCGATCGAGCGACATTCATAGGTCGATCGATCGACCTTCCCAGAATGTGAAATATTCCTTAATTTGATTTTAATGGTGGAAACTCTCAGAGAATATGTTTGTAGACCTTATGAATACCCTCACCCTTGAGGAAGACCAGTAGGTGTGATTATTATAGTGGACTTTAATTAGAATACAATTCGAAGAATTATTCTAGATTATTGAAATTTGTTAAGTGAGATAACGTTTGGGTTAATAGTGTAGAATTGAGTAATTTAATGAAATAAGGTTTAGGGCAGAAGTAAAGACCTTAAGAATAAAGATGTTATATTTGGGAATAATCGGAACTTAATAGTCTATTTAAGATAGATTTTAAGGATAAGGGATTACGGCGTGAGACGTGTCGGCAATTTAACCTTATATTAACGGGAGACTTTAAATATATAAGTTTGGTATAATGGTATAATGATGTAGAAAATACCTTATTAAAATGGTGATATCTAAGATGTGTGAATGCATAGTATATAGTTTATGTGTATAACATACCTACCATACTTGCTATCACGGGGGAGGTTACGTTCGCTTAGGACCCTCTAATCCTTGTGTGCCTACGGGGGGGATATAGACTGGTACCTTGATGAACATAGATCATTGAAAGACTTATTGTGATATTAATAAGTCCGCTGATCATGGGAGCGTAGGTATGTGCGTGACCCATGTGATGGTGACTGTGTTCGCCTCCATTATTTGTGATGTTGTTATCGGTAAACTATTCCTGAGAGATTTGGAATATGTAATCCTTATGTACGTGATGTACCGGGATGGATAGCAGAGTATGTGTGCGCCGCAGCTTAGTTCTCGGGGTGCTTGTGTCGTATATTTATGATGTGAATAATATACGCTTAAATTAATGGAAATCCTCATGTTAATGTTGTAAAAATATTACGGTATTGTTTCGAGATATATAATGAGTTAGTTGATAGTATATCAATGGTATAGTTAGTAACTGAGTTTACGTTAAACCTCTATTAAATTACTAGCGTTGTTATGTTAAATTAACCGAGTAAGATGGGTAGAACCTTTGGTAGTCTAGCTAGTTACGTTGTCACTTAGCTAGTGGAAAGGGTAGTTATAGATGGGTACTTGCGTTAGGTGTGCACAGTTAGACGAGAGGTGAGAATATAATATGAGTGCACGTCCTAACATGTACTTTGCATTTAATGTTTTAAATGTTTTTAAAGCACTTGCAGGTTTTTAAAATATAACACATTCGGGCTCTGACCCGTTTGCTTTTCAAATCTCTTTTTCTTGTAAAACCATTTTTTAGGTGCCCAGCCACAGGGACACCAAGCATAGGATTCTCATTCAGGTGACGAGCTGTAGCTGTTTGTGGAAGCTACAGGGACTTGCTTTTAGACGCCTCTCTCATTTGGATTCCTGTTTCAGCATCTATCAGTTGTAGGGCAGGTTGCCCAATTCTATTAGACATTTTTACATTTCAGTTTTCAGACTCTAGCATGTATTGCTCAGTATTCAGTTTTAGTTATTTATTTCAGTTTACTTATCAGTTGTGGGATTTGTATTGAGGAGTTTTTCCTCCAGAGTTTATTTACATTTTGTGATGGTTATTCGTTTTACTTCAGTATGGTGAATGGTGTTATTTAGTTATTCATTACTCTTGTTGCATGTTAATCAGATTTAATAAAATTTGGCACTTACTTTTTAAATACTAGGTGGTTAGTAATAATAAAACGTTTTCGACAGTGATGCTATTAACTGAGCCAACTTGGCATTTTGAATTAATTTTATAAAGGAGTAGCTACCCGGTGTTTAATTAGTCGGGGTGTCACAATTGAATCTGATTTTGGTGGGATATGGTGGACTGAAATTGGTATGTGGGTTCAGGGGTCGAAGGTTGTATATTGGGTCTCGGGTTGGACACGGGTGGAGGTTAAAATGGGTTAGGTCGGTTTACAAGGGTCGCTAGAATCAAGTACATTTGATGGGGCGGATGGTAGATCGCGGGTTGTTGGTAGAAATGGGTTCGTCCATGGCTGTGGTCGAGGGTCAAAGGAGGTTTCGATTTCGCGAGTTGAATGGGAATGGTCACGGTTTTGGGTTTAATGGAGGTTAACAAGTCGGGTTGGATATAGGACGGGTTCCAGCCGGTTAACGGGTTCCGGGTAAGGTCGCCGGAGGAGGTAAGGTAGGGACTTTGTTGGATTTTTTCTTGGTTATGGAAGGAGGTGAGAGAGAGTGGTCATAGGTTGAGATGGGGGTGATAGTGTTAGGGTGTGTGTGGTTTAGGCAAGTTAGTGTGGGGTGTAGGGATGTGTTATGGTGTGTGAGGTGTATGTAATGGTGTGTGTGTTATTTGTCCTAAAAAAACTAATTAAATATTTATAACCTAACTAATAATAAATATAAAACAAATAGAATGTAATAAAGAAAACAAATTCCTAACCTAACAATAAAAGTCTCAAACTAAAAAAAAAAGAAACTAAAAGGAAATAAAAATAAAAATCTATTAAAACTAAAATCGAAATCCAAAAATAAAACTAAATAAAATCTAATAAAAATAAATTCCTAAAAACTAAACATAATAAAATAAAATAAAATAAAATAAAATAAAATAAAATAAAATAAAATAAAGATTAAAAATTAAAAACTAATCAAAATCAAAATCAAAATAAAACACACTAATAAAAAAGAAATAAAATAGAAAAAAATAGAAAACAAAACCTAGAAAATTCTAAAATAAATCGTAAAAAGAAAAAGATACAAAATAAAAAATCTAAAAAATAATAAAGGTACAAACTCAACACACACCGGGCTCAGGGAAGGATTAGGCCAGGTCTGTGCTAGGGTTTGGTCCGGAACAAGTTTAGGCATCGGAACACATTTGGGCAAGCTCAAAAAGGGATTTCTGACTTCGTCGCTACTTTGATTTCTTCGTTTCATGCTTTTGACCGCTATTGTGTCGCAATTACACCGATTTAGCACTATTTGTACCGCGATAGCATATTAACCTGCAAAATGATATAGAATACGAGCATAGGCCCATTTTTAATTAAAATGAGTGACTAA
This sequence comes from Sambucus nigra, assembly GCA_949130495.1. Taxonomy (NCBI): domain Eukaryota; kingdom Viridiplantae; phylum Streptophyta; class Magnoliopsida; order Dipsacales; family Adoxaceae; genus Sambucus; species Sambucus nigra. The sequence goes on along the minus strand of OX422211.1, from coordinate 472,459,872 downwards.
AATGCTTCTATTCGGGGCATGAATTAAATACTTTTGGGTGCTTATCAATAACCCCCAATAAACCATTATTTAGTAGCCACTACAAACGTCTTTAAATAAACCCTTTCATCTCTTTATCCTCAACATTCACACACGACCCTCTGTTTTTATTCATTCTTTCTCTCTACAAAGGGAAATCCACCCCCCTTCCTATAATACTCTTTCTAAGGCAAACACTTTCAAGTTTGAATGAAACTCCCATTTTAGAAATAATTTTTATAACGAAAAGAACATTTAACTTTTTAACATATCATCAAAAATTTAATGTGTATCTAAACCCATTTTCTCAAAAACTACTTTAAGCATTTGCCAAATTCATCAAAATCAACCTTTTGATTTGAAAATTTAAATCGTACTTTTTAATTAGGCGTAAGAATTCTAAAAATGTAAAAGTAGTATTATAAAGTTAAATTTATTCTAAAATTATTGTAATGGGAAAATTACTATTACGAGGGAAATTTTACACTAATTTCTTGAAAGAGTATGCTAAAAAGTACTTAACTTTGATGTTATGAAATACATATTATTTAAGAGTACTATTTTTTTTATAAATTCAAATCTTATTTTTTTATTTGTACATTTGAATGTTAAAACAATAGAAATAGTATTATATAGTTAAATTTATCCAAATTTCATGAGAAATACAATTATAAATAAATGTCCATCCTAACTTATTCAAATGGTATACTACATATTACTTAATTGTGAAGTTACAATTAATTTTTTTTTATGAATATGGCCAATCGTAGTGTAAAATTCACATTATTTTTTACTCTAACAATAGTTTAAAGTGCGTGTCAACTTAACCAAGTTTATAAAATATAAGTGCAAATACATTATAGATGTACAATACCTAAATCTTAATTTTTAACATGACACACATTGTTAAAACGTAGAATTATTATTATTAGTGAAATTCATAATAAGCTCTTGAAATGATAAAATTACTACTATTAAGTTAAAAATGTTTTTAAAAAATAACATATTTTTTTAAATAAATGCATATTCATTATTGATATTAAATTCATGAAATAATAATATATTCCAATCTTGTTCTAGATGTACCAAAAATAAAATTCATAAATTTTCTTTGGTTCAAGCGCCATCTTCATCACATGAAAATATTCACTTCAAGTACCATCGACAATTGTATTTATGCGATGGGAAATATTTCACATTTTTCATCAAATGTGGTAAATTAAAAAAGAATGGCCGAAGAGGAGGGTATTCATGATACATCAAAACACAACTATTTTTCTTTATTTAAAAAAAGTAATGGTGCATCAAAACACAACTATTTTTCTTTATATAAAAAAGTATCTATTACTTTAGAAAACATGTTTTTTTCCAGTTCACTAAACTATAGAAAACATAGTTTTTTTGTTTATTTACAAAGACTATCTATTACTTTAAATTTGCATTTTCGTTACTGGAAGACATCTTGTGGAATAAAAATTCTACAACTTCCACTCCCCATTTTTGTCTAAACTACATAGATTTAAAAAGAATTAATGAATAGTATTGAGTTGAAGTCTTTCACTATAACTTCTCCATATTCAGGTGGATTATTTTCGTTGACACGCATGTTTTGTTAACAAATACAAGCCAAACACCATCTTATAATTTACATAGACTAGCATCACACGTGCAACATAAGTGTGCATTTACTAACACATAAAATTGTGTAAATGTAGTTTCACTATCCTAATTTGGATAGCGAAAAACCTATTCTTCAAAAATCCCTTTATCTTGTATTCTTCTAATATTCATATTATAAGAGGGGAGTCCCCTTTGAGGGTCGGCGTGTTATAGTACAATTAGAGGAGTAACTTCTATAGATATGGCGATAAATCACTAACCCAAATATCCTTAATAATCAACAAATAAACACACAATATTGTATATAACAAATACTTCGATTGAACTCACAAATCACTCGTGTATAACTCAGACTATAATGAAAGAACCTCAGAAACAACTCAGTCAATGGGAGAGAGAAGTAAGCAAACTAGATACACCTTGGCAGGCAACCAATACACCAACAACCATAAATGTCTCTGGTATCTAATAAAAGCTTCGTAATAAATGTCAACAGTGGGTGAGTGAAACTCTGATTTTGCAATAACTCTTTTCTCTCAAGAAGGGTATTTTTCTCTCTCTCTATAGGAATAACTCTCTCTTCTCAAAAGTAGTTGGGGTTAATAAATAGCCCACTCGAGATATCTCAGTCCTCATAAATGTGAAAGACATTCCCCTCTCACTTTAAGTCACAAACATTAAATGGCGGATGGGTCAGCGTGCTCTGCGTTATAAACGTTAAATGCCAACGTATACCTTTTAGCTACCAACTGTGCGTCAAAGGACTATCACAATAGTGGTTGATAAGCACTCAAAACTGTACAATTTATACCCCGAATAGACGTACGTTAGTTGCTAATTCTCGGTAATATGGGTCTTATGCGCTTAAATGTTCATCTTGTAGGTCAAATGTCCGTTTGCGGTGTCAAAAGCTATATATCAAGGCAAATGCGCGTTTTATGTAGCTAATTCCCTTATGCCGTAACCCCAGCCTAGCCTAAACTTACCCCAAAGCCCGTGTGTGTTTGTTTGTGCCCTTTTATTATTTTTTTAGATTTTTAGTTTTGAGTCATTTTTATTTTTAGGATTTATTTTAGATTTATTCAGTATTTTCGAGGTTTGTTTTCTATTTTTCTATTTTATTTTTATTAGTATAATTTTATTTTATTTTGATTTTTATTAGTTTTAGTGTAGTCTTATTTTATTAGGCTTAGTTTTTAGGGGTTTATTTTTAGTTTATTATATTTTATATCTTTTAGGACTTTACTTTTTCATTTAGATTTTAAGTTTTTATTTCTTTTGTTTTGTTTTAGTTTTTATATAAGCTTAGGATTTTATTTTTTAGTTTTAATATTTTTATTTTTTTAGTTTGTTTTATTTTTAGTTAGATTTTATTTTTTAGTTTTAGTTTTATTAATTTTAATTGAGTCTTTATTATTTTAGGGTCATAAATTTAACACACACTCACACCATAACCACCATACACACTCACCTACACCTAACTAACTTCCCTCACCCTAACATTCTACACCCTACCACACACAACCCCACACAATCCCACAATCCATCAACTTCTCCAACACATCCCAATATTCTCTCTCCTCACCACAAACCCACCTCTATTACAACACAACCAAACCCACCTCACCTTACCCTAACCACCAACCCATTAACCCCTCAACCCCACAGAACCCCACACCGGCCGACGAATCTCCTATCAGCGCCAGACGGGCACCACCCGCACCAACTGAAACCCGTTGCTCCGATCGCAACCCCCACCTCTGGCCGAACATGCAGCCTCCCACTACCCCGACGCAGCCTCCCATTACCCCAGCGACACCCCTGCAACTGCTCCGGCATCCATACCAGCGCCGACCACAACCAGTACAACCCCTTATCGTCGAAACCCGAACCTCCGATCGCGACCCCTCACCTCCATACCCGCTGTCCCCGTCGCGACACTCCAACTTCGGCGCAGGCAGACAACTACTGGCGGTGCCACCCGTGACCCATATCCCGCCGGCGTTGACTCCCAGTCTTGAACCAGACCCCTACCCGAGGCTGACCTGTCCAAACCTGATCCATCCCAATTTCACCCCAAGCCAAACCCATTTTCCTTTTCCAAAGTTCAAACCCATTTCTTCCAATCCATCTTCTACAAACCATTTTCACCCACGACTTCTACCTGCCAAATGCAAATCCAAAACCATAAAACCCATGTGCCACTTAAACCCTTTTTAGCCCCAATACTAAAAATATCCCCAACTAACTCTTCTACCCCAACTTCCCATTATACCCCCTATAACTAAATCAGATTTTTATTCCTATCCACTCACCCACTTATCCCCAAACCTCACCATTTCCATGCACACTAAAATCCATTACCCACAATACCCCTAGCTCTATGGCACCTACTATTTAAAGAGAGTTGAAGACCTTTTTGAAGAAGATGGAATACAGAGGAGTTTTTTTAGATAGAAATTTTTAGAGAGAAAATTGTAGAGAGATAAACACCATTTTGTAAATAGTTTTTATTTTTATTTTTTTAGAGATTTGATGAGATGTAATTGTGAGTAATTGAATTGTATGGAAGAGGATAGAGTTCAAATTGCCAATTTCAAGGAGACTTGTTGAAGATTTGTTCTCTTTCTCTACTCTTTTGTTATATATGCCTTTGATTATTTGTTCATCATATTTAATATCATGTTAAGCTAATCCCCTTTCAAGGGGTGGGGGGGATACCATTATTTAATGTTATTTTAGTTTAATTAGTTTTATTACTTGAAAATTCCCTTTGAATGTTAATTTTGATCCCTCACCCTTAAATTTACGCCTCCAGAGAGGGTAAATGATTTTCGAGAAAAAATCAAAATTCTAGTTATAATACCCATTTTAGATTCGAACTAGAGATAGGGGTTTCTTAAGTGGGGTATTATAACTTGAATTTCAACTCTAAATTTATTTTTTAAGATTAACATAAATTTTAATTGATCGATCCTAGCGGGTGATTAATCAAAAGGAGTGTAGATCTATTTTTCTAGAGTTGTGGGGGTATTAAACTTAATTTTCTAAAATGTTACTATTAAAATTACATTTGCAATGAGATTTGATTTGTAATTTTGATATTAATTTGGGAGAATTCAATTTATTCAATTAATTAATTAAAATAGCTAAAATTTGTGGTATAATCCCATTCCTTGATTGTTCTCACAATTATTTACCTCACTTTATCTCTTATTTTTAGTTTAGACTTTATTTTTCATTTTAGTAACTTTCTAGTTTGTTGTTTTTTATCTCATATTCAATTTAGTTTAGTTTAAATCATCACCTCACCCATTTGTTTTAATATTTGAAAAAGCTAAAAAAAGTAGAAAAAGTAAAAAGCCCAAAAATAAAATAAAAAGTGAATTACTATTTTGTTCCATTTTCTTTACAACCTTGAAAGTGGATTGATACCCCTTACTTTACCTCTAAACTTTAGATTGTTATATTTTGTAGGTATTTGAGATTTTGATTAGGAGGACTTTTCAAGAAACGACAAAAAAAAAAAATATACGCAAAAGTTCTTTCTATCAAATGGCACCGTTGCCGGGGATACAAAAAGCAAAGTTATCAAATGGCGTCGTTGCCGGGGAGATAAAAAGTCATTTCTATCAAATGGCGCCGTTGCCATTCTTGGGATCGTGAAGCACTCGGAGAGGATTTCATATTATAGTTCATTTGTTTTTTGCACTTTATTATTTTTTGTACCATTTTTATATTTTTAGAAGGCTTGTATTAGGTTTATTTTATCCTTGCTTGTATTACGGTGCATAGGACACCTTCATTTTATTTTTTATTTTAAAAATTATAATAATTGAAGACAAGCGTGATAGGGAAACCGGACAAGGTAGAGAGAGGGCGTCCAAGGTGAGCAAAAGAAGTCTCTCTACCTTGGGTCGGTAGGACTCCCAGGGACGACTGAGATTGGCGTGATCTCCCCCCGGTCGACTCAAAAGTTTCGGCACCCACGGCGTAAAAATCGTGGGCGATATATTTCTAAACACTCGCGCCTCTCCTGTTAGCGAGTCCATTATTGTGTGTGCTTTATGTGCTCTTATGTGATTTTATTCTCGCATTTATTTTTGAATGGTGTGATGAATTAATTGACTAAGACCTACACCCGATCACTCACGAGAAGGGATTTCATCACCCGACTCACTCGCTTATCATTGTGTGCTACCCTAGCCATCACTAAATTTAAAATCAATTAACTAGGTAGCCCACTAGGAGAATATTTTTGCAAAGGCGATCACTAAAATATTTCCGTGATTTTTATCGCCCGCGGACTTAATTAAAATTTGACTACCCTTTCACTAAATGTAAAGATAAAATTGGCTATGTAATAGTTAGGAAATTTTCTTGACTTGTGTGTGTCCAATTCCATTTTTTTGGTAGTCGATTTTAGTTAGTTCGTCCCAAATTTCTGAGTCCATATTTTTCCCACCTTTTCTTCCAAAAAAATCCAAAAATATTTTCTTCCCTTATTTTTCACAAAGCCCCAAAAATATTTTCTTTTATTATTTTTATAAAAAATCCAAAAATATTTTCTTTCTTTCCCTTTTTAGAAAAATCCAAAAATATTTTCTTGCCTTTTGATTTTTTTTTTTTACAAAATCCAAAAAAAATATTTTCTCTCCTCATGGCCGACGAAAGTCCTTTACGGGACTACTTTGGTCATTTTCCATTGACACGTGACACGTGTGAGAGTGATCCTAAGTCGTCTCTTTATGATATTTTTAGTAGTTTCACCTCTCTCACGAGTGCCCTTGACACTCTTGACCAGTCCATGCACGCACCTCCTATTCCATCACCCTCGGCGTCAAGTGTCGACGTGTCTCCTCCTTTGTTGTGCACCCACTGTTATTATGACGATCACATGTCCCATGAGTGCCCTTACATTTCATATCCATCTGAACCCACCATGAAACATGTGTATCCATATGACACTGTTCCGGAACCCACCTCAGCCTACTATCCCGATACACCCATTCTCGAGTTGTGTGAGTCCCCGAGATATTCATGGAGGCCTGATCACCTTTCCACGCAATACGAATCCCAACCCGATATTGTGGATCCTCACACGTTCCAACAGTTGTCATGGCAACCTTGTGCACCCGTTCACGATCAGTTCCCTCACTACGCACCCCATGTGTATCAACCATTTGGCCATCACGAAAGCGATCCTTTCGTGTATGATGCACTTGGCCCCACTCCACCCACTTCATACGAGTATTCTCCGTATAGTCCTGTTAATATTGAGTTGTGTCCACCTCACCCACCTCCACCACCATCATCCACCTCCGCTCTCGAAAGCCTCTTGCAATAATTTATCATCGAGAAAGAGCTAGCCACTCAAATTCAAACTCAAGCTCTCCAAAGGCTTGAACAAAGGTTAAATGAATTAGGGTGTGCAAGAGAGTCGGACATTCCCATGGATCCACCCATCGTTGCAACCGAGTGTGACGATTATGTGTCCTCTTGTGACACGAATTTTGAGTGTGACCAACCCTATCCTCCCGAGAATCTTGAAGTGAGACCATTCCATGGTCCAGGTCCCAAGTCGACAATTGTGTTGACTTATCTTTCGATAGTGAGCCTGATCAAATCCCACCATGTCCATATGAACCCCACTTTGAGCTTCCTACTCACTTTCCCGTCGAATCCAAAAAAATGCCCGAGTCTACACCTATCGATCTTAACCCTCGTGTTCCCGAGGAACCAATTTATCCTAGGTTAGCTCTGGCTACGAGTGTTCACCATTTTCCCAAGATAGAATCCGTGATAGTTCCTAACTATCCGAATTTGGATCCTATTCCATCATGCATGGCTCCCATTGAGCCTGATATTTCTAGTGATTCCTCTATTTTAGATCATGGTGCCTCGTCTTACCCACCCACCACATTCCCAGATACTACTCTAATGGAGAAGTTGAACACTCCATCTTTAGAAACTACACTCCCATGTGAGTATTCCTTTACTCCTCCCAATGAGTGTGTATCTCCCACGCGTGAGGTGGATCCTCTTCCTCCACCATTTATCCCACCCGACCCACCCATTGTCCTTTATACCCCACCACTTGGTTTGGATCTTGATTTTACATATTTCAAATTTCCATATACATTTTTAGATCCTCACCTAAAACCATACTCCACCTTCCACGAGAGTTATGGTGCTACTCTCTACTTCCATGACACCGAGCTTGTTCCTCCATGTACACCGCTTCCTTGTGGTGTTGATTTTTTCCATCGACAACTCCCTGGCATGTCACGGCGTGACCATTATCATCGTCCATTCATAGAACGGTCGTGTGATTTCTCTGAGGCCCAACCCATTTCACTTACCAAACCATTTTGCCTCCCTCACCAACTAGATCACTATGCTTATAGGGCCCTAGTTGCCCTCACATTTAAGCTCAACAAGGCCAGTGGCCGATACCTCTTCACCCTTTCCACCCTCACCTTTACCCTAATACCCACCCACCCATGGTCCACCGATGCTTTGCATCGTGTGATACACTTTGCCATACATGTGCATTGACCACTTTAGCCTGGTTCCAGCAAGACTGACGATTCAGTCTTTTTTGGTGGTGATTATCATCACCAATTTTTTTGCCACCCTGCGCTTTCATAGATCTTATCTTTCGGGTGAGAATGATTCGGTCTGGCTGAAGACATTAAACTTAGCGCTACCGGGAGGCAGCCCGTTGTTTTTTGTACTAGTCTCATCCTGTTTGGGGGTGGTGTTTCGCATCACCCAATCACTAAGATTTTCATCCATATACCTACCACTTTTTCCCCATATCACATTTCCATTCACATTCCCATGCTTTTTCATATTCCCCACATCATATATTCCCCACATCGTCACCTACCCACTCCATTCATATATCATCCATCATCATTTAAAAAAAAAGAGTGTGATTTCAAATATAAATGTCTTCATTGTTGGTTTGTAAAGAGAGAGAAAAAAAAGAAAAAAAATAGCAAAAAAAAAAGGAAAAATAGAAAAAAGAAAAAGAGAAAAAATAGAGAAAAAAAAGAAAAATAAAAAAAAAGAGAGAAAAAAGAGAGAAATGAAAAGAAAGAGAGTTTGTAGTTAGTAATAAAGACATTTGTGCCTAAAGTGTATACACTCTTCTTTCATATCCATCCATTTCCCACCACATTTCCATCCATTTCGCACCCATTTTCCATCCATCATATCATCATCCCATATAATCCCACCTCATCCATTCCATCCTACCTATCATATCCTTCTTATCATATTTCATTTCCCCCTCACCCATAATCATCCATATTTTCCCCTAGGTGTTCGGGCAAATGAAAGTCGACGTGGTGAATAACCTGACGTTCTCACTATAGTGATTAACATTCTTTCATGAGATCATTTTCTTTCAAATTGTTCGTTCTTTCTTATATGTGTGTGAGACGTTTGAACTTGCTTAAATTTACTCACCTCCTCACACAAAAGAGCGATACACTAACCCTAATCTCGAGAGTTCATTTGAGAGAGATATATTCGTGAGATTTGAAGTTGAAGCGTTGATTCCGATGAGGCAATCTAGGAATTACTCTCATGATTCTCAATCCGTTTTGACTGATTCACACTACACACGTTGAGTTCTAGGAAGGATGTTCCTTGAGTATTTACTTAGCTTAATTTTTACACTTCTAGCTTGTATTTCTGAAAATATTTCTCATGAGATGGATTGTGCGATTATTCTATGTCTAATAAGAGATTGGCTGCCTCTCAATAAATCTTTGCAAAATAAGAATTTTATGGGTATATTCCCTGCAAACCCTCACGAGACACAACTCATCCTGTAGGGCAACCTACGGTTTAAAGGCTTGTTGCACATGCTAAGTGCAATCGCAAGTGCCCGTGAAAGTGGTACACTTTTGGTTACTTATCTTTCTCTTTATCTTTATCTTATTGCTCGAGGACTAGCAACGCTCTGTTTGGGGATGGTGTGATAAGCACCCAAAACTGTACAATTTATACCCCGAATAGACGTACGTTAGTTACTTATTCTCGGTAATATGGGTCTTATGCGGTTAAATGTTTATCTTGTAGGTCAAATGTCCGTTTGCGGTGTCAAAAGCTATATATCAAGGCAAATGTGCGTTTTATGGAGCTAATTCCCTTATCTCGTAACCCTAGACTAGCCTAAACTTAACCCAAAGCCCCCGTGTGTTTGTTTGTGCCCTTATATTATTTTTTTAGATTTTTAGTTTTGAGTCATTTTTATTTTTAGGATTTATTTTAGATTTATTCAGTATTTTTGAGGTTTTGTTTTCTATTTTTCTATTTTATTTTTATTAGTATAATTTTATTTTATTTTGATTTTTATTAGTTTTAGTGTAGTCTTATTTTATTAGGATTATTTTTTAGGAGTTTATTTTTAGTTTATTATATTTTATATCTTTTAGGACTTTAATTTTCATTTAGATTTTAAGTTTTTATTTCTTTTGTTTTACTTTAGTTTTTATATAAACTTAGGATTTTATTTTTTAGTTTTAATATTTTTATTTTTTTAGTTTGTTTTATTTTTAGTTAGATTTTTTTTTTTAGTTTTTTTTATTAATTTTAATTGAGCTTTATTATTTTAGGGTCATAAATTTAACACACACTCACACCATAACCACCATACACACTCACCTACACCTAACTAACTTCCCTCACCCTCACCCTCACCCTCACCCTCACCCTAACATTCTACACCCTACCACACACAACCCCACACTCCATCAACTTCTCCAACACATCCCAATCTTCTCTCTCCTCACCACAAACCCACCTCCATTACAACACAACCAAACCCACCTCACCTTACCCCAACCACCAACCCATTAACCCCTCAATCCCACGGAACCCCACACCGGCCGGCGAATCTCCTGTTAGCGCCGGACGACCACCACCCGCACCAACTGAAACCCGTCGCTCCGATCGCAACCCCCACCTCTGGTCGAACGCGCATCCTCCCACTACCCCAACGCAGTCTCCCATTACCCCGGCGACACCCCTGCAACTGTTCCGACATCCATACTAGCGCCGACCATAACCAGTACAACCCCTTATCGCCGAAACCTGGACCTCCGACCGCGACCCCTCACCTTCATACCCGCTATCCCCGCCACGACACTCCACCTCTGGCGCAGGCGGACATCTACTGCCGGCGCCACCCGCGACCCATCTCCCGCCGGCGTTAACTCCCAGCCTTGAACCAAACCCCTACCCGAGGCTGAACTGTCCAAACCCGATCCATCTTAATTTCACCCCAAGCCAAACCCGTTTTCCTTTTCCAAAGTTTAAACCCATTTCTTCCAATCCATCTTCTACAAACCATTTTTACCCACGACTTCTACCTGCCAAATGCAAATCCAAAACCATAAAACCCATGTGCCACTTAAACCCTTTTTAGCCCCAATACTAAAAATACCCCCAACTAACTTTTCTACCCCAACTTCCCATTATACCCTCTATAACTAAATCATATTTTTGTTCCTATTCACTCACCCACTTATCCCCACACCTCACCATTTCCATGCACACTAAAATCCATTACCCACAATACCCCTAACTCCATGGCACCTACTATTTAAAGAGAGTTGAAGACCTTTTTGAAGAGGATGGAATAAAGAGGAGTTTTTTTAGATAGAAATTTTTAGAGAGAGAATTGTAGAGAGATAAACACCATTTTGTAAATAGTTTTTGTTTTTATAGTTTTTTTAGAGATTTGGTGAGATGTAATTGTGAGTAATTAAATTGTATGGAAGAGGATAGAGTTCAAATTGCCAATTTCAAGGAGACTTGTTGAAGATTTATTCTCTTTCTCTACTCTTTTATTATATATGCCTTTGATTATTTGTTGATCATATTTAATATCATGTTAGGATAATCCCCTTTCAAGGGGTAGGGGGATACCCTTATTTAATGTAATTTTAGTTTAATTAGTTTGATTACTTGAAAATTCGCTTTGAATGTTAATTTTGTTCCCTTACCCTTTAATTTACGCCTCGAGAGAGGGTACATGATTTTCGAGAGAAAATAGAAATTCTAGTTATAATACCCATTTTAGATTCGAACTAGAGATAGGGGTTTCTTAAGTGGGGTATTATAACTTAAATTTCAACTCTAAATTTATTTTCTAAGATTGACAAAAAATTTAATTGATCGATCCTAGCGGGTGATTAATTAAAAGGAGTGTAGATCTATTTTTCTAGAGTTGTGAGGTATTAAACTTAATTTTCTAAAATATTACTATTAAAATTACATTTGCAACGAGAGTTGATTTGTAATTTTGATATTAATTTTGGAGAATTCAATTAATTCAATTAGTTAATTAAAATAGCTAAAATGTGTGGTATAATCCCATTCCTTGATTGTTCTCACAATTATTTACCTCACTTTATCTCTTATTTTTAGTTTAGACTTTATTTTTCATTTTAGTAACTTTCTAGTTCGTTGTTCTTATCTCACATTCAATTTAGTTTAGTTTAAATCATCACCTCACCCATTTGTTTTAATATTTGAAAAAGCTAAAAAAAGTAGAAAGCCCAAAAATAAAATAAAAAGTGAATTACTATTTTGTTCCATTTGCTTTACAACCTTGAAAGTGGATTGATACCCTTACTTACCTCTACACTTTAGATTGTTATATTTTGTAGGTATTTGAGGTTTTGATTAGGAGGACTTTTCAGGCATCGACAAAAGAAAAAAATATACGCAAAAGTTCTTTCTATCAGTGGTAATGCACCAAACTGTCTAACAACCCCAATACAATAATGGTTTACTCAAGTTTAGAATGGACAACGGGTAGGTGGCGCATGACATCACTCAAGGTAGATGTGACTTTTGGTAGAGGACTGTTTGGCTCAAGGCTTAATGTATGATGGATCTTAAGATTGTTCTGCATAAGCCTTCACGGAATATGGTCTCTCGATATTTTACTATGTGTATCTAAAATGGTAAAGTCAAGCCTGATGTCGCCTTACTTCTCAATCTTCCAAACCAAGTCTCTTTGAAGTTTCAACAACAAGGTAATTCGGTAGAGCATGTAAGCTCTCCCAAGCCCTGCCAGACTTGGTCTGTCGCGAGTACCGTTTTACCTCATACTCAAAGTTACAATCGTCACAATTTACAATCAATATAATCAAAAGATACAATTTGATTAAATAATCAAAATAGAAATACAAATGAGCTTTCTCGACAGGCTTCGTTGCTCAGCTCCTTCGCTGATTTCTTTCTCCTTCCTTCAATCCTACTGTTGATCTTCTTCTGTTAGGAGAGGGAGTTATATATAATTACAAAATTACATTCAAGCCCCCTCTACATTTGTCCGTTCGTGTAGATATTTATTATGAGCACAAGAAATGTCTGGACGAAACTTCTCAATCCGATGAACTACCTGTTATCCCATGTAAAATTCCTCTCGATGTGCCTGAATTGTAGTTGTTGTTGTTATGACTGTTTAAAAAAGTAAAATTCTTTCTGATGTACCTGGTTAAAGCTCTTTAATGTTTGGTCTTATAGCAAGGAAACATTGTGAACTTTTTGAATTGCCCCAGGCACTCATTTTCTACGAGTAGCCTCCATCTGATATAACTTCACATATGTAGTGAAAATTCTCCCCGATGTATCTCTGAGTTAAAGTCATTGTCATTCTGACTGTTAAAAAAAGGAAAATTATCCCTAATGTAATCGAGTCACAGCTAACAGCATTTAGGCTTACGGAGTTGGAACATCGTGAACTTTTTTGATCTGCAAAAGAAAAAAAAAGGCGCCCCTTTTTCTGTGAGCAACCTCCCTTCGACAAGTCTTCATTCTTTACCAAAAAATTCACCATAATACACCTTAACTAATTCTCTCGTCGTTTGGACTTGATGCGAGGGGACAACACTCCCTTAAATCTTTTGTCTTTCCCTTTTTGGAAATTGGCGCCAACTTACTTGCTTTTTCTGGAAGCAACTTTCCCTCTCCTATACAAGTGACCTCTTAAATGATATGCCACCATCTTTTTGAATCCCAGAGATGTTTCCCAAATCACCACGTGTCCTTCAAATTGATTACTACCAGCACGTGCCCTTTAGAATGGGAAACTCAAACGTCCTTTTGAAATATCAAACGTCTAACATCATTCCACACTTAGTAGTTTTCTTCTCTTACCTTTTATTTGACTCCATCTTCTTTAGAGATTCTAAAGAGAGAAAACCATTCTTTCCTATTGTTAAACCTTATTCCAAGATTTAACCTCTGAAAACTTCCTTCTTTCTCCATTTTCCAGCACTGTCAATCAATTCTCCAATATTTTCACCCTCATTCTCTTTCTGCTACTTATAGTAACATTCTCTTATAAACTTCAAACTCTCTCATGGATTCTTTAAGAACCCCAGCTACCTTATCCACCACTTCCACCACTGCTTCTACCTTAGACACTACCGCACTGATGGTGACGCTCCAAGAATAACTCTGCCCTACTGTCGTTTGCCCTTGGCAAGTGTGATGACTTTTTAGGTGAGTACAATTTTTTTTTTGTAAATGCTAAGCGTGACCCCATGACACTTGATGATAAGGACAACAATAGTGCAGTTTGGGGCTTCTCGCCCCCAGAGGGAACTCTGAGATTTTTCCTGTATCGTGGGGACTTCCATTTTGAAGGGGCTAGAGGTTTCCCGAACCACTTTGCTTCCTGGAACAGTTCCATCCAGACCACTTATGCTAATGTCCTTTCGAATATTGGGCTTCATCATGATTCTTGGATTGGAGAGTTCACTCTATCAAAACACAACGCTTCTTCCCAAGTATTGGTATCTCTATGGAACGTTACCACTCACACTTATCTCACAGGTGGGGGTAATTCACCATTACTCTTGATGATGTCTGCGAACTACTTGGGCTTGAGCCCATAGGTACATCATCTTATTCTGATAATGCCTTGGATGATGAGGAGACTGCTGCCCGTGCAGACTTACATCAAATATGTCGCAGTTATATAGGGACTTCAAACAAGGCCATTTTCACCCCCTATCAGTTATTTCTTCCAAGTCCTTTCTGCCAAGGAAGGATTCTATGCCTATAGTAAGGGTAAAGACACACCCTTAGAATTACCTACATACATTTTGGTCATTCTTTCTCGATTTTTCTTGCCCGGGAATCAGCCCCAAAGGAACCTCATTAATATCTTTATCAGATTGATAAGGGGGTTCAAGCTCCTTCTGGCTACAATGGCTTTGGGATCCCTATACACTTGGTTGGACATGACCCATCTGGATATGAAGCGTTCCTTTGGTAGGTATAACGTGGACAACTTTTCCAATTCACTACTTCTAATGGGTTTCCTCTATGCTCGTTTCCCTGAGATAGCACCAAAATAGGTATTTTTCCAGTTTAGGAGAACTTTAAGCCCCATCTCCTGCTTCGTTGGTCCAGGAAGCAAAGTTGTAAAGACCTTTTACCAATCTTTAACAAGTTCAACTATTTCGTGATGAGGCCATATAGCGAGGAAACTTTTGCTCATTCTTGGTCGTTCCTTCCTCGCGAATCTAGGATAATTAAAGCTCCTTATAAAGAACTTATGATCGAAGATACATCGTTAGCTATTGTTCTCTTTTAATGACTATTTTTTACCTTCATACACTGAGTGGGGTACTACCTCAGATCCCTACAAACCCAATCAATGCTTGCGATGGTTTGGCTACGATCAAGGAGCCCCTGCCCTATTTATCAAGCCTTTCACCCTAAGGTAACCTTCTTTGAATCTTGCTCCAGTTATACCGTCTCATACACTTCAGACTTGTGTTATGAAGTTAGTGGCAAAGTCATCGTTCTAGGTTCATGAAGAAAAGGAAAAAATGTCTGCCAATGTTATGATTAAATATTGGCCTATACAATTATCCAAAATTGATGAATTCATTTAAAGTCCTCAAATTTATCCCTAAATTTTGTCATTCCCACCCCTTGAGCTTGGTCTCAATGGTAACTCTGTTCTAGGAATTGAGTTCCCTCTTAGCAGTATGCCCAAGGTTCCTCTAATCGAGTTACCTCCTTACGCCTCTATGGTCATTACTGCTAAAAAAAAAGAAACCCCCTGCCCTGAAACATTCAAGTCCTGCCATTTTTTATTGGAGGTGATCTTAGCAAGGGGCCTTATCAGCCAATCCACAAAAAGGCAAAAACCTCAAATAGTGGAAATTTTGCTGAGTCCAATCTTCTTTCGCTATTCCTCCCAAAATGCCTGATCCCATATGCAAAGAAATTATCGTTAGGTGCCATGCGGAGTTCGAACGGGTTCAACGCTAGTTTCAACAGATCACCCCTTTAGTGCCTCCCCCAGTCTCCACAGCTCCTACTAGGATAACCACCTCGCGACACAAAAGCTCTAAAGGAGCATCTGGTATTGGTGGTTGTTCATAAAGAAAGAAGGCTTTGGGCACAAAAACTCAACAAAGACATGCTTACGAGGTATAACCCACACCCGTTCCTTCAAGTCCCAAAACATATCCTCCTCTACCTTCCTCTGAGACCATAAAGATAGATGATAATCCTTTGGAGGAGCAAAGACTAGTTAAATAAGCCTCCACGATGATCCTACCATCTTCTTCTCCATAGCTCTTTCGGAGCCTTCTTCTACAAATCAAGAGGTAACTTCCCCTTTCATAACTTATATGTTAGTAAAAATAAAATTTTCCAATACTTAGAAAATAAAAAGGTCTTTGTCTTTGCAGAAACTTCAATCAGACGGATATTCTCCTCCTGTAAGTCCATTCATAGGAGGATAATTTTTTGAAACCGTTGCACCTCCCCGTTCTGCCATGACTGATCTTACATATTCCAAACGTTCACCTTCACATCGTGAAAAGGATGTCACTATCAAAGCTGCTATGTCTATTGGCACCGTTGGAGCCTCCCCTCAGGCAGATGAGACTCCCTCAGTTTCTTTTGAGACATTCCCTTTGCTCGTGTTTCCTCTGGTAGTGGTTCCACTTACTTCGAATCCTCCACGGGTAACGATTTCTCCATTTGAACAATCTTTCGAAATTAACTTCTTTAAGGCTAAGTGTTATGTCCGCTCTGTCTTTTAGGTCATCATCTCTTCGTTGGTCATAGCACTTACTGGAATGTTACGTTAGTTTCCTCTACTGACGCCTGAATCACCGTATACTCTTGACTCACTTGAGTCTACATTGTCTAAGTGCTCATCTAGTTTGGAAATTGTGACAAAATTAGAGTCCCATTCCTTAGATACCAAAGAGCCTCAAAATCTTCTTCTTAAGTCGCACTTGATTCAATTGAAGCTATAAAGCTCATTCACACACACTAGGGTTGCATACATTGTTCATATAGTGTATTATTTGATTGTGTGTGAGTTGTGCGTGGTTAATCCCATTCAAATTGTCTTTAATAATTTTTTGGGAATTTTTAATAATTTTTAAATATTTTTTAGAAATTAAAATTTGGTTTATAAACATTTTGGGGTCATTATGTAATTATTGCTAATACTTTTTGTACCTGAATGTTTGGTTGGGTAGAATCTGAATGCGCTTGAGAATTCAGGGTGCGTGTGTAATTATTTTTAAACACGCGTGTGAGAACTGATCTCAGCCCTACACCTGTCCATATTATACCGGTCTGATTTGTATTTGTTACAAGACTCAAAACTCGTGTGTTATCTCAGCCATTAGATCATTGTTATCAACACTCTGCATGCATTTGAACTCAATCCTTGTGAACCTCTCTAGACCAATCAGAGGACGTTTAATCAATCGCTGTTCTTTAACCGTTGGATCAAAGTCAATTTCCATAGACCAAATCTCAGCCTTAGATTTGGATAGCCATTCTCGAACCTTCACCTCTCAGTATAAAAAGATGCCAAGCCTCAATATTTAGGACTTTTTGGGAGTTCGTCCAAATAGAGAGAAAGAATAGAGATAAGAGAGAAACTAGAGAGAAAGAAACCCTAAATCGTCCAAACCCTTTTCGTTTTCGAATCCTAAACTCATTTTTCCTAAAGAGTTTTTACCAAACACTATATCTGAGTGTTTGAGAGTGTTGTTGGTTGGGGTTTGAAGGTTTTTTAAAGAGTTTTATCCTCTGTGTTCGATATCTTGTTTCCAACTTAGACATTTTATGTTTGATCTCTATTTCTCTTTCATAAAAACTGTATATCTCATTATTACATGTCATATTACACTTAGATCTGCATGTTTTAGTTTATTATCTTGAGAAATCGTATTTGTTGATTATTCGTTGTGTAAATGTTTTTCAAAACGTTAGAATCAACAAATCTATTTTCTATTTCTAGTTCTTATGAAATAAGACTGCTGACCTAGTTGGAATCGCAATTGGCGATTTTCAATTTCAAAAATATTTTCAAAACCCTTTGAAATTGATTAATACTTTGAACCGTCTTTTGAGCAAGATAGCCTTGGATTCCGGGATTAATTGAAAGGTCAAATAAATTCTTTTGGTTCTAAAGAAGAGAGAAACTGAAAACAACATCATTTAGATTTGATATATAATTTGCTCGAACTTGGTTGTATAAATAAGTGTGTGTGTGTGTGTGCATGCATGTGTTAGATCACTTTCACAAACACTTGTCACACTACAACACAGAAGTGTTGGCTATAAGATCTTGAATTAACAAGAGTCGATGTAAAGACTGGAACAAAGTGGAGAAGTTAGCAAACTGGGAAAGCCACACCAACATCAGAACTGCAGAAAAGTTAGAATCAAACCAGTGGGTACATTTATAAACTTGTATAGGTCTGATTAGTTTGCATGTGTGTTATATAGTTTGTAACTTGTATATTTTGTTTTTATGGATTTTTGTTTTGTGACTTAGAAGTCACCGTGGATGTTTCCTCAATTGGTAAGGTGTTACCACGTTAAAAACTCCTTGTCCTTAATCTTTCTACATCTCCTCATCCCATTCTTGTGGTTGTGCTGATTTAAATCTTTTAGTTTTGTTTTTCAAAATTTGTTACATAATCTTGAATAGATCTTGTGCATGTTTTATTAAACACATCTTGTGATTAATCTATTTTATTTAAAGAAAATAGTTTCCTCAAAAAACAGTTCGGAGTTACTTCAATAGTTTAATCTTGTATTAAACGGCCTAAATAATAGCGTTTTTAATTGGTATCAGAGCTTTGGAAATTTTCTTCAAAGATCTTGTGTTTCTGAAATTGTTTTCTTAAAATTAAACAATGGACGAGAAAAATGAAAGATTTGGTAACTTGACCAGACCCCCTCTCTTTGATGGAAATAACTTTTCTTACTGGAAAGTAAGGACGATTGCTTTCATTAAAGGAAGCTTGAGAGATGATGTCTGGGATATTGTTTCAATGGATATACTTATCCTATAAAGCCAGCCACTGAAGGAAGTAATGAGAGGATTAAGAAAGTATTAAGTCAATCCACTCAAGAAGAGAAACAAGTTTCTCAAAACAATAACAAAGGAAAGAATGACATTTTTATGTCTATAAATGAACATGAGTTCAAAAGGATCTCATCTTGTCCCACTTCTAAGGAAGCTTGGGATACTCTGATTACTGCACATGAAGGTGACACTAGAGTTAAGGCTGCTAAAATGCAGATGCTTATCCAATAGTATAACTCTTTAATCATGTCTGACTCTGAGTCATTTGATGACTTTTACATGAATTTGACTGATATTATGACTAAACTGCATGCTAATGGGATAACTTATAATAGACATGAAATTGACTCTAAAATTCTAAGATCATTACCACAGAGATTTGATAACAAAAGATATGATATTGAGAAATTGAGTGACCAAAATCTCACAGAATTACTCAGTAGTAAACTGAGAACTATGGAAATGGAATTAGAATTTAAGAAATAATTGACTCAGTCCCATAGGAAATATACTAGTTCCAATTTGAGTTTTTCCTCTAAGATAATGAAACCCGAGGTTACTATTCCTAATAATGACTCTGATGAGGAATGTGATATAGATAGTTTGGATAATAAAATTGCCTTGATGTCAAAACAGTTTAAGAAAATTGTTAAATTTTGAAATAAAATGGCAAACAGACAAGGCAAGCCCAATTATCCAACTCATTCTAATCACAAACCTCATGAGAAAGGTCAAGACAAACATCACAAGGACATTCATACTAGACCTAACAAAGACTTCAAGAACATTTTATATTTTAGATGTGGTAAATTGGGTCATATAGCACAAGACTGTAGAGTTAAACTGAACACGACCAATAAACATAATAGGGCCAACATTTGCAAGACATGGGATGATTCAAGTGATTCTGAAAATGAGGAACCTGAATCATCTGATGATGCTGTTGATCCTTGCATGTATTTATTTGCCAAGATAGTCTATAATGATGATATGCTTATGCCTATGTATGAGAATGATGTTAGTAGCTCTACCTCTGCTGTTATGAATCATGCTGCTACTGGTTTAGATGCTTTAATTTCTGAGAACAATGCTAGTTCTACTATGGGTGTGTGAGTCAAAGGGAAAGCGATAATGACGATGTCAATGTGTGTGTGAGTTCGAGAAATGTATCCTTAGGGGTCACTTCACACACTTCACTTATTGATTCTGACACTGAAAACCTTCCTGATATTCATAAACTTTATGCCTAGACTCTTAAGAAAAGCACTAGACTAGAGAAGACTGTGAAAGATCTCATTAAGAAACTAGAAGACCTAAGTCTGATGGTTAAACTTAACTATACTACCCAATGTCTAACTCATGAGAATGAAGTCAAATGTTTTGATCAAAAATTAAAGAATTTGATTGGAACAAATGAAAGTCTAGAGAAAAAATATAAAGGGACATTATTAGAATTGGAACAAGCCACTACACCAAATCTACCCATTTGTCAAGGTTATTGACCTTGACAAATCCAACTTGTCAAGGTCAATGACCGTGACATTTCGAGGTGAGACAACTTTTTTTGTCACGGTCGTGTCACGGTCATTGACCTTGACACAAAACTCGCGTTCTGTGTCACGGTCGTGTCGCGGTCAATGACCGTGACACGTTTGTCACGGTTTATAACCGTGACAAAGCCGTGACCCTTTTTAAAAAAATTGTCACGGCCATTGACCGTGACACGTCCTCGACAACTTTTGTCACGGACTTGTCACGGTCAATGACCGTGACAATTCTGGGCAGAATTTTAAAAAAATCTACTGGGCAGTATGGCCACTGCCACTGCCCAGCAGTATATTTGTACCTGTTATAGCAACGTTGTACCTGTTCCAAACATCATATATCCAAACAAACTAAAGATAATGCAAATATATATTCATGACGATATAATCCAAATATTCAAAATAGAAATAATATACATGACGATATAATCCAAATATAATTAAAATGGACAAACTTAAAAATAATGTTACTACATGTCTTGGGTAAATGTGAGGAGGTGAGTAGGCCACACGACATACGAATTGACGCACCCACTAATATACGTCGTGCTACATTGTTCGCGCAACCACAATAGGGAGTTCTCCTTCCCGGGTATGACATGCGTGACGAGCACCCTAGACTCCATCTATTGAAGCGCACGTCCATGAACTATTCCACCCATGACGATATTCGGGTCCCTCAACCCCCGCCCTATCCGCTGGCCATCAAATACGTCCAATATGAACACGCTCGGCCAACCAAGTGTCGTCATTGGTCTGTTGAAGGGTGCCAAATAGGAAAGTGGATCATCGAAGTACGAACGTGTCGGTGATGAAGCAGCGAGGTCCACATCCTCGTCATCCTGCGCCTCGTCCTCCCGCACCTCCTCCTCCACCGCCTTCTCCTTCCTTTTCCCTTTCCCTTTATGGTCACCGCCCAACGTACGCTTCATGAATGCATACATATCTTGGACCGTCGCCTCCAAACGGGACAGCTTCGCGTCGTGTGAATCCACCGTTCGAGCCAACCCGGTGTCGCTCGTATCCAATCCGATGATCCTAGATTTGGCCACCCGCGAGCTCACTCCCCCTGTCCTCCCCTTGCGATCAGAGCCAAGCACTTGGATGAGTGCGTCTGTGGACAAAGATGCCTTGTCGGCATCAGACTGCGACTCATGCACTTCCTTAAGCTTTGCCTGAAACGACAAAAAGCACATGATTAGTAAAATAAGTAAACTAAAAAATTATAACGTAATTAACAAAAATTAAACTGTCGGATTACTTACAATCGTGGCCGCGAAGCTCGGGGAAACCTCCTTGTCCTTCCCCTTCTTCGTCCGAAGAGCCACATAAGTATCGAGCCTATGTGGCTTACCCCCTGGCCCACTCCCTACCCCCTGAAATAAAATAAAGTAAAGTAAAATTAATATCGGCCCCGCAAAGTAAAATAATGAAGAATAATATATTTCTGTAGTTATAGAAAAATTAAATCTTACCTTCATCCTATGCTCCACCTCGGCGTAAGAGGTCCGGCCGGAGTAGTGCACGTCCGTCTTTTTTGCCCGATTTTCCCTGCCCGATTGGCGAGATGCCAATTGTCGATCCTCGATCTCATTGTCAATGAACTTCTGCCATTGTGCCAATGAGATCGGCTCCTTGGGGGGGGGGGGACGGATTCACGCCATTGGATAATCGACTCTCTTGTTTTCCCAAAGTACCGTGCCCGCATATTTTTTTTCCACGACTTGAGTTGCTCCCTAATCTGCTCCAAGACGGGATCGCGTAGCTTTGGATCCAAGTTGAATTGTTCCTGTCCAACAAATACAATGTTAGTTGCGAATAAATATAAATATAAATATAAATATGAAATCGAAATTGAAATTGAAATTGAAATTGAAATTGAAATTGAAATTGAAATTGAAATTGAAATTGAAATTGAAATTGAAATATTCATATAAATATAAATATAAATATATTACCTGTAGTGCCGCCCAAACAGCTAACTTGAGCTCATATGGCACCTCCTTCCAACTCATAAACCCCGGGCCGATGACCGTCTTTAGCAGCTCGAGGGATCTCGCTAATAGCTCCGACTTGTTCTCGACGGTAATCCCAAATTTTCCATATTTGGGGAGCCTAGGGGCGGAGGAGCCCTCGTCGCCTCCACTACCACCGAGCCCAGACGACATCATCATAAACAACGTCATCATCTTCGCCTTAATATCTGAAGGAGACATTTTTGCTGTAAAAAAATGTTATTAGTACAGATAAAAAAATGTTAATAGTACACATACACACACCCCTACCCCACCCCCACCACACACACGCACACGTCATGCCACTTTTAAAACTAACCAACCCAACATTTCATCAATTAAACTAACAATTAAAGTATACAATTATTAATTTACTAATTTTCAATGAGGGACAATCCTACTTTCATATGAAATTGGCACTAATTATTAATTTACTTTCATCTAAAACTATACAATTTCTTAATTAAAGATATACAATTGTTAAAATTGCCCCTCCACACCCCCACACCCCACCCCCACCCCCACCCCCACCCCCACCACACCCCTTGCCCCCTCCCCCCGCCACACACACACGCACACACCTACGCACACACACACACACACACCCCACCCCCACCACCCCACCACCACCCCGTCCCCCCACCACACTACACAATTCTAACTATCACTAACCTTGCATTCATACTAAAGTTTACATAGATTTAACAAATTATAACAAAATATTATCATATTTTTAGTTAGAAAATTCCACCCCCACCCCCACTACCCCCCTCCCCCACCACACACCACCATACACACACATATACACATACCCCACCCCCTCCCCCTCCCCCCTCCCCCTCCCCCCGCCATGCACACACGCACACACCTACGCACACACACACACCCCACCCCCACCACCCCACCCCCACCCCCTCCCCCCACCACGACCGTGACAACTACATTTATTGTTTATCAATAAAATTATGACATGAGATAATTATAATTGGAGCATAAATTTCATTATAATAAAGGGATAAATCCAACCAAGTACAGAGATTCTACAAATTAAAGTGAGAATTAAATTTACGACTTTCTAACAACATGCATGTGTATGGATTCTACATAGTTGGGCACGAAAGTAACTAATGATATTCCTAAAAACATACAATTGGCAACATTTTGTGAATTTACTAAACTTTATATAATATTATCAAATTCTGTTAAAAAATTATCTAGGGTTTTACCTAATTGAATTAATTTCATGAATAAAATTATTATCAATTTAAATATTTATATAATTAAATTTAACATATGAATTCTAGAACTTTTCTAACATTTACACAATTCTAACTATCACTAACATATATATACACACACATACACATATACATATACACATATACATATACACACATATATACACACACATATATACACACACATACACATATACATATACACACATATATATACACATATACACATATACATACATATAGAAATGAAAGAGAAAGAGATGAAAAAAAAATATACCTTAGAGAGAGAGAGAGCAGAAATCGCGGATGAGAGAGAGAGGGGGAAAACCAAAAAAGGTGGGAAAAAAGAATCCTAGGGCTTTTTTTGCTGCAAAAGTTGTCACGGTCGTGTCAAGGTCATTGACCGTGACACAAATCTTGCGTTTTGTGTCACGGTCATTGCCCTTGACACGACCGTGATAAATAATTGTCACGGTTCTTGACCGTGATAAGTAAATTTATCACGGCCTTGTCACGGTCAAGGACCGTGATAATTATTTGTCACGGTCGTGTCAAGGTCAATGACCGTGATACAAAACACGAGATTTGTGTCACGGTCAATGACCTTAACAAGGGTGGCCGGCTGAAAGGTGACAATTTGGCCATTTTGGTGTAGTGAGCTAAAGAAAAGACAACAACTGTTTTTAAAAAAAATTCAAAATTTAAAAATAATTCCAATCGTTTTGATGGTTTTGTTGCTAATTCAAAAACCAATTCTGATGATCGAAATGGAATAGGGTTTTGCCCAAAGTTAAAGACTCAAACTAAAAACTTTGAATCAATCAAGTTTGTGCCAGGAGGTAAAAGACCTATAGAAACTTGCCCAGATTTTCATTCCCTAAAAGATGAGTTTGATGAAAAACAACAAAACCTTGATATTGGTGAATCAAGTAACTTTAAGTGTGAAAGTCCACCTAAGGCTAAATATATCTTCCCTCCTATTAGAAAGAGTGATTCCGCATTTCAAACTGTACTCCCTAGGAATAAGGTTCAACATTAAAATTCCATGAAACCTATGTTTAAAGACTTTGCAAAGGAGATACCCTATTCAAGCAATCTATATTTCTCTTACTGTGACATATACGGTCATTCTTTTGAAGGTTGCTACTCTAGACGTTTAGTAAAACCTGTCTGTAATACTCCTCTATACCAGAACTTTAACTACTCTAGGAGAAGCCGTAACAATTATGTCCTGCCTAGATAACCAGACAAAAACTCTAACTATAGAAAGAGAAAGACCAAACCTAAAAGATCATTTCCAAGAAGGACAACAAGGCACTTTTCTAAACCAAATGCTCATATTTTCCATAAAATTCAAACTCAGGCGCAAAACATTTTTCAACAAAAGTCTAATGCTTGCAAATTTTATCAAATGAGAGCAAATATGTGCAAAACATAAACAAGAGCTGTTTGGGTTAGAAAATATGAGCTATTACCCCAGATGAAGTGTAATATTGTGATTATTGCTTTAAAGCTGAACACACCTCTTTTGGTTGGTATTTAGACTCTGGGTGTTCAAAGCACATACCTTGTGATGATACAAAACTTTCAAACAAAACCAACTTTGCTGGGGGAAAAGTCATTTTTGGTGATGGTGTATCATCTCAAATCATTGGTAAAGGAACACTCCAAGAAGAAGGAATGCCTATTCTTACAAATATTATTCTAGTAAAAGGTCTTAAGGCTAATTTACTTAGTATCTCGCAATTTTGTGACTCAAATCATGCTGTCGCCTTTTCAAAGAATAATTGCAAAATTTTAAATGAAAAAGGTGAGTGCATAATTATAGGATTCAGGACTCCTGACAATTGTTATACTGTCATGAACAATACTGAAATCTGTAACATTGCCAGAATGGATGACAATGAAATATGGCATAATAGGATGGGTCACGTAAATTACGACAATCTTGGTAGATTATCTTCATAAGAAATAGTTATAGGAATTCCAAATAACAAACCTATTTCTAATATTATCTGTGGATCATGTCAGGAAGAAAAAATTATTAAGGAACCTCATAAGAAAGTTAAATATATCCTTACCTCTAAACCCTTGGAGCTCATCCATATGGACTTAATGGGTCCCTCTCGAATTGTTAGTCTCTGTGGACACAGTTACATTCTTGTTATGGTTGATGAATTCACCAGATTTACTTGGGTGGCCTTCTTAAAACAAAAGTCTGACAGTTTTCAAACCTTTTTGAAAATTCTACTTTGGATTAAAAATGAGAAGGACACTCAAGTAAATAGAATACGTAGTGATCGAGGTGGAGAATTCATAGATACTGGTATTATCGAGTATTGTGACTATAATGGTTACAAACATGAATTTAGTGCTCCTAAGACTCCTCAACAAAATAAAATTGCTAAGAGAAAGAATTGTGCCCTTCAAGAGATGGCACGTGTTATGATTCATGCCAAGTGTTTACCTAAATATTTTTGGGTAGAATCTATTCGAACTGCTTGTCACATTATCAATAAGGTCTATCTTAGGAAAAATTCTAAATAAACTCCTAACGATCTATGGTATGGGAAAAAGCCCAATCTTAAATACCTTAGAACGTTTGGTAGTACATGTTATGTCTGTAAAGACAGAGAACACTTATCCAAATTTGAGACTCATGGAGATAAAGCTATCTTCCTAGGATATTCTCCTGATAGTTGAGCGTACCGTGTCTATAATCTTCGCACAAAGACCTTAATAGAATCCATAAATGTTATTGTAAGTGACACTACTGTTAAGAGTAAGACTGGAGAACCAACTATTGTGGAAGAGTCTGAAAATGTTTTAGAAAATGACTCTCCAGAAATAGATGATTCTTTACCAATTAAGACACCTGAAGTACCAAACTGGATTTATAAAGATCATCCCATAGATAACGTTGTTGGTAACCCTAGTGAGCCTGTTCGTGCAAGATCTCAATTAAGAAACAATGCTCATTATGCATGTTTTGTTTCCCTTATGGAACCAAAGAATGTAAATGATGCATTGAATGACCCTCATTGGATTTCTGCCATGCAGGAAGAACTTCTTCAATTTGTCATTCATGATGTTTGGTATCTTGTACCTAGGCCTGATCATAACAAATTTATTGGCACACATTCGATATTTAAAAATAAATCTGATGAAAGTGGGATAGTCATTAGAAACAAAGCCATATTAGTGGCTCAAGGATACTCTCAAATTGAAGGAATAGATTTTAACGAGACTTTTGCCCCTGTTACTCGCTTAGAATCTGTTTGTCTTCTTTTTGTAATGGCTTGTTACTTGCATTTTATGCTTTACCAAATGGATATCAAATCTGCCTTTCTTAATGGAATCTTGACTGAATAGACCTATGTTGAACAACCCAAAGGGTTCATCGACCCTTAATATCCTAATAACGTTTATCGTCTTAAAAAGGCGTTGTATGGTCTTAAACAAGCGCCAAGAGCCTAGTATGAGCATCTTTCCAATTTTCTCTTAGATAAAGGTTTTAAGAGAGGTGGAAATGATCAAACCCTTTTTGTCAAACATTTTGACAAACATATTATTATAGCTCAAGTTTATGTTGATGATATCATTTTTGGATCAACATCCCCTTTAGAAGTTAAATATTTTTCTGAAATTATGCATAGAGAATTTCAAAAGTCTCTTATGGGGGAGTTACAATTTTTCTTGGGTCTTCAAGTCAAACAGAATTCAAAAGGTTTATTTGTGTCGCAATCGAAATATGCTTTAGAGATTGTCAAAAAATTCGGCCTTGAAAGTGCCAAAGAAGCTAAAACTCCCATGAGTATTACGGTCAAACTTTCTAAAGATGAGAGTGGTAAATCCATAGATCCAACTTTATATCGTTGTATGATAGGAACCTTACTGTACCTTACTGCCACGCGTCCTGATATTATGTACGCAGTTTGCGTGTGTGCCCGTTATCAAAACAATCCTAAAGAGAGCCATTTAGTTTGTGTTAAAAAAATCATTAAATACATAGAAAGCACTCTAAATTTAGGACTTTGGTACACCAATGATACTCCGAGTACTATAATAGGATACACTGATGCCGATTGGGCAGGGTGTACTGATGATAGTAATAGCACACCAGGAGCATGTTACTATATCGGTAATAATTTGGTAAGATGGAGTAGTAAGAAACAAAACTGCACTTCTTTATCTACAGCTAAATCTGAATACATGGCCGCTGGTAGTTGCTGTGCTCAATTACTTTGGCTTAAGCAAATGCTAATTGATTATGGTATTCAAGAAGATCAACTACATCTCTATTGTGATAATCAAAGTACGATTAATATCTCTAAAAATCCTGTTCAACACTCGCGAACTAAACATATAAAAATTAGACATCATTTTATACGCGAATTAGTTGAAACTAAGGAATTAGAAATTAATTATCTTCCTACTGATTTTCAACTCGCAGATATGTTTACCAAACCTTTGGATTACAATAGATTTATTGCTTTGCCAAAATCGATAAGAATGGTTTGTGCTAAATAAGCTTTTATGACTTAAGTATTATTCCCTTTGTCTATTTGAGACAAAATGGGGGATAAATTTGAGTCTTATGAGTTCATTTTTTTGGTACAAATTTCCAATAAGCTTGATCTTAGTGATTATTTGCAGGAATCTGTACAGTTGTATTCAACAAATGTTATTAGGGTATTGATGTATAATTAGTTGAGTTATGTAATTTTCTTTTTCTAGGAAATGGGTAGATAGAATTTTTGTATAGGAATAGGTTTTTACTTATTTCTTTGTAGCCCTATGAGTCCTAGATGACTCAAAGGAGATTTGGTCTCATATTTCCAAAGGGGGAGATTGAAGAACCTTATACACTTGACTCACTTGAGTCTACATTGTATAAGTGCTCATCTAGTTTGGAAATTGTGACAAAATTAGAGTCCTATTCCCTAGATACCAAAGAGCCTCAGAATCTTCTTCTTAAGCCACACTTGATTCAATTGAAGGTATAAAGCTCATTCACACACACTATGGTTGCATACATTGTTCATATAGTGTATTATTTCATTGTGTGTGGTTAATCCCATTTAAATTGGCTTTAATAATTTTTTGGGAATTTTTAATAATTTTTAAATGATTTTTTGGAAATTAAAATTTGGTTTATAAAACTTTTGGGGTCATTCTGTAATTACTGCTATTACTTTTTTATACCTAAATGTTTGATTGGGAAGGATCCGACTGCGCTTGAGAATTCAGGGTGTGTGTGTAATTATTTTTAAACACGCGTGTGAGAACTGATCTCAGCCCTACACCTGTCCATATTATACCAGTCTGATTTGTGTTTGTTACAAGACTCAAAACTCGTGTGTTATCTCAGCCATTGGATCATTGTTATCAACGCTCTGCATGCGTTTGAACTCAATCCATGTGAATCTCTCTAAACCAATCAGAGGAGGCTTAATTCACCGTTGTTTTTTAACCGTTGGATCAAAGTCAATTGCCTTAGACCAAATCTCAGCCTTAGATTTGGATAACCATTTTCGAACCTTCACCTCTCAGTATAAAAGGATTCCAAGCCTCAACATTTGGGAATTTTTGGGAGTTCGTCTAAATAGAGAGAGAGAATAGAGAGAAGAGAGAAACTAGAGAGAAAGAAACCCTAAATCGTCCAAACCCTTTTCGTTTTCAAACCCTAAACTCATTTTTCCTAGACAGTTTTTACCAAACACTATATCTGTGTGTTTGAGAGTGTTGTTGGTTGGGGTTTAAAGGTTGTTTAAAGAGTTTTATCCTCTGTGTTCGAGATCTTGTTTCCAACTTTGACATTTCATGTTAAATCTCTATTTCTCTTTCATAGAAACCGTAGATCTCATTATTGCATGTCGAATTACACTTAGGTCTGCATATTTTAATTTCTCATCTTGAGAAATCGTATTTGTTGATTATTCTTTCTCTAAATGTTTTTCAAAACATTAGAATTAACAAATCTATTTTCTATTTCTAGTTCTTATGAAACAAGACTGTTGACCTATGAAAAGACAAGACTATGTGATAATTGATTAACTTCGCAACTTTCTAATATAGCACACTTATTTAATTTCAGCCCCTAATCATTCATCTAAGGTGCGTGTGTCAATCGATAAATAAATAAAGCATGTGACACAAAAAATATGCTGAGACACAGAATACAGGAAAAAACCCCTTTCGGGTAAAACCTTTATTTCACTATGAATATACAAGCCGCAACTTACAATTACATAGAGAAATCTGCAATGGATTAACACGCAGCCAACCCACAAAGACACGCAGTCTTGAACTCAGCAAGAGAATACACGCAGCACCCTCCAAGGACTCGCAGCCCAAACAACGAAGAAAGAACCGCAGCTCTCCTCAATGACACGCAGCCATAAAACTTTGTAGAGACTCCCTCAGCAATGACACGCAGCCCTCGATTGCAAAGATCTCTCCACAAAGATGAACAACAACAAAGTTTGTGTTCTAGGGTTCCAAAAGATTCACAAAAGTAATTGGGATTTTTGGTGTGAATCAAAAAGAGTCTTGGGACTCAAAAAGGTGAAGACTTAGAGTATTTAGGACTCTGAAAATCGTCTTGAAAAGTCTTGGAAAACAACTCCCCGAAGTTGCCATTAAATAAGAAAACTTTGTTCCTAAAAAATCTCTAACAGATCTGGCCGAAATTATCCCAAGCGGATCGGTCAGGCTTGATGGCGGATCGGTCCGGTTTGACCGGATCGGTTCTTTTATTAAGAGGCGGATCGGTCCGGATGAGGTCGGATTGGTTCGGTTATTTTTGCATAATCGGTTTGCATTCGATCCGGGGTCTACTGGACCTTGAGCCAGCGGATCGGTCCGGGTATAGGGCGGACCGGTCCGGTTTTCCCAGAAAAATAAAAACTTTAAAAAGCCTCATTTTTCTTGAAAAAACTTACTTCTTATTTTTATAAAAAACATTTTATAAAAATTTCCCAATACTAAATATGAACTTTAAGGAACGTAAAAACAAAATTTTACCAAGTTCATTCTCGCAGAGGCTATGATGTTGAAGATGGTTTGCTATTCGGATCCGTTGATGTAGATGCGATCTTGAGTTTCTTCAACGGTGTATCGGCGTACGACATACAAATTGATAATGGACAAAAATGTCCTTACAAATCTCCCCCTATGTCTATGCCGGTACATACATAAAAAATATCCGAATTATCAACTTATGACCTATACAAATCTACCCTCCCATGAACCCTAAAGATGGAAAGATAAAAAGGTATAAATCTTCATCGTTTGTTCTTCAATCTTCAACAATCATTAAATCTCAAAGCTTTTCTCATCAGGGTGTGCAACATATTGATCTTCAATCTTCATACCTACACACATGAGACAAAGCAAATACCACGTGACATATCGAGTTTGAAATGAGATAAACATGGATATCAATATATGATAAAAACATAATTCTTACTCCCCTTTTTTTTATGATATCCCCAAATAGACAAATGAGAGAAATAAATCAAGCAATCAAGTACCGGGGTGACACAAGGCATAAAATCACACCATGAATGAACACAAAGCAACCAAGTAGATGATAGCGTAAATGAATGGGTGTGATCAAAATTCGATAGGAAAATCAAAGCATACAAACATGACATATGTGCACGATGAATATTGGATATTCCTAACGAATGAACTCAAATGCTTCCTTTGGTGTAAAAGATTGGAAATATAATACATTGACTATATCAAATCTACAAATCAAAGCTCAAAATGATTTCTACACCAATAACGTCCAAAATGATTTTCATGCTTTTTCAGGACTTTCAAGGAAGTGCAAACCCGTTTTTCAATCTCCAACCAAACTCCCTCAGATTTATATTTTGAAAAGAGGAATACTAAATTCTCAAACTTTGGAGAATTGGGTGAAACCTAAATGGCCCATATTTGGCATGAATTGCTTTTTATTGCCTTTAAATATTTTTTTCGGGCTCTTTTAACCTCTTTGGACCTCGGATAATAAAATTCCTCCATTTTTTAGGTCCATTTTAACGGTGGCTTTTGCGCAAAGGATAGGAATCAACTTTCGCAGCCCCTCCCCGTTATGCAAATTAACACACAGTCTCACCAAAACGGTTTTTACATGCATTCTAATCTGGTCAAGTTTTATCGCATATTGTACATTGTATAGACAGAATTGAGATAGAAACACTCAAGCCAATATGTGATGGACAAGTGCAATAATCAAATATAGCCGTGCATGTGTGCAGTAAAGGATATAAGAGTCAAACATGTAGGAAGATATCACTAATTACATCTCAAGGACTCCAATCAAAGTTAAGCACATGGATGAAATGATGTAGCGACTCAAATCTCTACCAAACAGTCACATGGATATATGAAATGAAGTTGTGACTTGGCTATCTTAAATGCTCATCCATAAAAGGTGCAAAACAAAAGAAAAAATCTTTTTGGATTTTTCAAAAATTTTATCAAAATAAAATCTTTTTGGTATTTTCAAAAATTTTCAAAAAAAAATATACACAAAAGATACATACTAGCAATAGGCAAATGATGACATTATGAAAAACATCCTATGCTAGTAAGTAAGTCAAACCTCAATCATTAGGTGCGGAGGGGTTTTCCAAAGGTGGTGACAACTTATGAAAAACCTCCATCAAATCTTGTGAAGTTTTGACTAAAAACTTAACTTGCTCACCTAGATGTGCAAACTCTCTCATGTAGTCTCCGGGAGCATGTAAAGTATCATGTGTGGGTGCATGTGTGCCAGAAACACGTGTAGAAGAAAAACGTGACACATAACCCAACTTAAAACAAAATTCCTTAAAGTGACCTCTCCTCTTACAATGTGAACAAACATAAATAGGCCTAGGAACACCTCGCTCAAAATCTCTAGGACGCACTCTCCTAATAGGAATGGGGCGCCTAGATGGGTTAGGGTGAGACTTTCGTGAATCTAACACTAAAGAGGAAACCGGCTCGAGTGCTAATTGGGAAGTAGAAGCACTGTCATGACTTATTCCTAACTTCTCACCTTTACCCTTAAGAACCACCTTTTCAACCTTCTTAGGTGCGTTCTCAAACTTGACTTTGACCACCCTGGCACGTTCGAGATCACTCTCGAGTTGGGATACACGTGTCGTCAGACTAGACAACGTGTCAGCCAAATCACACTTCTTCTTTCTCAAAACCTCCTTCTCTTTCTCCAAATCTAAAACCCGACGACCTAAATCCCTATTATACCTTTTTGTTTTCAAGGTCTCGGTGTACAACTCTCTAAAAGCTTTTTGGAGCTCACTTTCATCTCCACTCTCACTTTCACTTTCTCCCTCACTTGAAGACCATGAATCACTATTATCGCTCTCGTGTGCACTTTTGTGAGACAAAATGGGTGTGCTTACACGACTAGAAAAGGCGACAACCATCCCATGTCCT
Organism: Sambucus nigra; assembly: GCA_949130495.1. NCBI lineage: Eukaryota > Viridiplantae > Streptophyta > Magnoliopsida > Dipsacales > Adoxaceae > Sambucus > Sambucus nigra. Next base: position 472,426,583 of record OX422211.1, on the reverse strand, counting down.
AAACCATTATCCAGCTCATCTCCCTCATCATCACTAAGTGTGGCAGGCATGGCTACTTTCTTCCCTTTCTTTCTAAGCCAAGTAGGACACTCAAACGACTTATGTCCCTTACCCCCACATTCAAAACAGGTGATGTTCTCTAAATCTTCCTCACACTCCTCATCAGAGTCATTCCTCTCATCACTTTCTTTGGCCTTTCCTTTCCTTTTATTTTTCTCAAAAAAATTCTTTTTATAGAAAGAATTATTTCTTTTCATGTTGAGAAATTTTTTAAAGTTTTTTGCAAACAAGGCCATATTATCAAAATCAACATCTTCCTCAGAATCAGACTCACAAACTTTTTCTTTCTTTTTCTTAAAATGAGTCTTTAAAGCAATACCATTATCCTTAGCCTTAATGGTTTTAGGAAACATGTCAATCTCATAGGTTTGAAGATCTCCTACAAGTTCTTCCAACTTAAGTGATTTCAGATTTCCCAAAGAGTTCAAAACAGTGACTTTAGGAATAAAGCGTTTTGGAAGAGATCTCAAAATCTTTTTAACGACACGCGTGTTATCAATCACCTCACCTAAATTAAAACTAGTGTTAACAATGTCCGACAAACGTGCAAAAAATTCATCAAAGCATTCGGACTCAGACATGGTGATAGTCTCAAATTGGGTGGCCATATTTTGTAACTTAGACTCTTTAACAGCGTTCGTACCCTCATGTGTCAGTTTCAAAACATCCCAAGCCTCCTTAGACGTGGAGCACGTCATGATTCGGCGATACTCATCAGGAGTGATAGCACCAGAAATAGCACTCAGACCACGGGAGTTAAAATTGGACAACTTATAATCATCCTCAGTCCAGGCTGACACGGGTTTTAGAGAGGTGATGTTATTAACAGTGACCGTGGGAGGAGTCCAACCATTTTCACAAAGCAACCAAACCCGCTCGTCAATAGATTTTAAAATCGATTTCATACGAGCTTTCCAATAGGCATAATTAGACCCATCAAAAATAGGCATCTGATTATATAAGTGCTCCATAGGAAAAAATGCGAATTTTCACAAACCTGATTTTTCAAAAAATCAGTATCACACGATTTTGCGGAAAATAGGAATACGCAATAAATTAGCGTAACTTGCTCTGATACCAATTTGAAAAGACAAGACTATGTGATAATTGATTAACTTCGCAACTGTCTAATATAGCACACTTATTTAATTTCAGCCCCTAATCATTCATCTAAGGTGCGTGTGTCAATCGATAAATAAATAAAGCATGTGACACAAAAAATATGCTGAGACACAGAATACAGGAAAAAACCCCTTTCGGGTAAAACCTTTATTTCACTATGAATATACAAGCCGCAACTTACAATTACATAGAGAAATCTGCAATGGATTAACGCGCAGCCAACCCACAAAGACACGCAGTCTTGAACTCAGCAAGAGAATACACGCAGCACCCTCCAAGGACTCGCAGCCCAAACAACGAAGAAAGAACCGAAACTCTCCTCAATGACACGCAGCCATAATACTTTGTCGAGACTCCCTCAGCAATGACACGCAGCCCTCGGTTGCAAAGATCTCTCCACAAAGATGAAGAACAACAACAAAGTTTGTGTTCTAGGGTTCTAAAAGATTCACAAAAGTAATTGGGATTTTTGGTGTGAATCAAAAAGAGTCTTGGGACTCAAAAAGGTGAAGACTTAGAGTATTTAGGACTCTGAAAATCGTCTTGAAAAGTCTTGGAAAACAACTCCCCGAAGTTGCCATTAAATAAGAAAACTTTGTTCCTAAAAAATCTCTAACAGATCTGGCCGAAATTATCCCAAGCAGATCGGTCCGGCTTGATGGCGGATCGGTCCGATTTGACCGGATCGGTTCTTTTATTAAGAGGCGGATCGGTTCGGATGAGGTCGGATCGGTTCGGTTATTTCTGCTTCATCGGTTTGCATTCGATCAGGGGTCTACTGGACCTTGAGCCAGCGGATCGGTCCGGGTATAGGGCGGACCGGTCCGGTTTTCCCAGAAAAATAAAAACTTTAAAAAGCCTCATTTTTCTTGAAAAAACTTACTTCTTATTTTTATAAAAAACATTTTATAAAAATTTCCCAATACTAAATATGAACTTTAAGGAACGTAAAAACAAAATTTTACCAAGTTCATTCTCGCAGAGGCTATGATGTTGAAGATGCTTTGCTATTCGGATCCGTTGATGTAGATGCAATCTTGAGTTTCTTCAACGGTGTATCGGCGTACGACATACAAATTGATAATGGACAAAAATGTCCTTACAACCTAGTTGGAATCGCAATTGGCAGTTTTTAATTTCAAAAATATTTTTAAAACCCTTTGAAATTGATTCAGACCTTGAACCGTCTTTCGAGCAAGGTAGCCTTGGATTCCGGGATTATTTGAAAGGTCAAATAAAGTCTTTTGGTTCTAAAGAAGAGAGAAACTGAAAACAACATCATTTAGATCTGATTTATAATTTGCTAGGACTTGGTTGTATAATTAAGTGTGTGTGTGTGTGCATGCATGTGTTATATTTCTTTCACAAACACTTATCACACTACAACACAGAAGTGTTGGCTATAAGATCTTGAATTAACAAGAGTCGACGTAATTACTGGAACAAAGTGGAGAAGTTAGCAAACTTGTAAAGCCACATCAACATCAGAACTGCAGAAAAGTTAGAATCAAACCAATGGGTACATTTCTAAACTTGTATAGGTCTGATTAGTTTTCATGTGTGTTATATAGTTTGTAACTTGTATATTTTATCTTTAGTGGATTTTTGGTTTGTGACTTAGAAGTCACCGTGGATGTTTCCTCAGTTGGGTGAGGTTTTACCACGTTAAAAAAACATTGTCCTTAATCTTTCTACATCTCCTCATCTCATTCTTGTGGTTGTGCTGATTTAAATATTTTAGTTTTGTTTTTCAAAACTTGTTACATGATCTTGAACATATCTCGTGCATGTTTTATTAAACACATCTTGTGATTAATCTATTTTTATTTAAAGAAAAGAGTTTCCTAAAAAAATAGCTCGGAGTTACTTCAATAGTTTAATATTGTATTAAACGGCCTAAGTAACAGCTTTTTCAAAGCCTATTGCTAGATTTGTTCCCATGACAATAAATGATAAGGTAACGTTTACATCTTTGTGCATTTGCCCCTACTTATATGTTGCTATCTAACAATTATCCATTTTGTGTTGGCTTCTCAGAATATTTCTTTATCTTCTCCCCCTGAGATTCCTCAAGGTCCGGAAGTTGTAGTTGAATCGACTTCTCATTTTAAGGTTCCTTTGATTTTCATAGCGACTGAGACAATTGGGGCTCCAGGAGCATTTGTGGATCCTTCCCCAATTTTGGAACTTGTGCCTTATCATGGGGAACCTTCTTCACAGCTCCCTGAGGTCCCTCTACCAGAAGGTCCCTCTGAGGTTGTTAGGGGAACTGAGGGTACTATTCCTCCATCAGTTCCTTTTCCCAATGTGCCAATTGTTAAGGTAATTTATGTTCTCCTTTCATTTTCATTAGTTAGTGTTATGCCTATATTAAATAATAAAATGGAAAACGTAAATCACACCAATTAGTGACTTAGCAACAAAATTGCTTGCTAAGTTTTTTCTTCAAAATCTCACACCTAATTGGTGACTTAACAATGAAAACTACTTGTTAAGATTTTTTCTTAGAATCTCACAACTGCGAGGTGACTTACCAATGAAAAACATTTGTTAAGAGTTTTCTCAGAATCTCACACATACGAGGTGACTTAACAATAAAAAAACACTTGTTGAGATTTTTCTTAGAATCTCATTTTTTTGTATCTCATTTCAGGTCTCGAGGGAGCCCACACCTTAAGGGCAACCTTAGCATGATCCCTTGCCCATTAATTCACCACTTTCTCCCACAGATGAGTCCATAAAAAATGACCGTGGTTCAATAATTGACATTTCGCCTGACAATGAGTCCAGCTGTAAGGTTCTGAAACGTCCCGAAGGCCCCGCGATTTTAAAATTCTTAATTCTTTTTACTTCACAAAGTAATAATTTCCTTTTTAGATGCGGAAGCGTAAATGTGATGGTTCAACACAATAAACAAATTTTAATTTACTTCAAAATTAAAAATAAACCAAGTGAAATATGATTAATATACACACACAATTCAGATTTCACTTAAACCAATTTAATTAACCCAAGTCCTAGAAATTTTCCAAAGTCATATTTTCAATATTACTCAATTAGGCCAAACCAATTTTAACAAATTAAAGTAAAGACTTGAATTAATTAACTAATCATTACCCAATATTAATTTGCACCAAATTAAACAAGTAGTGATTAAATTAAATCAATTTTATATTTTTACCTAAGCATGCGTTCTAGGTGATTTTGCAAAAGATAAAATAAATAATTAATCCACTACGCCGCGATGTACGAGGAAAAACCCACAACGGGAAAAAAACCTCGGACTGTGACACCCCGCCTAATTAAATACCGGGCGATCACTCCTTTATTAAATTAAATCAAGGTTAACAGTTGGTTCATTCTCAGCATCACTGTCGATAAAATAAAATTTTCAATTTAACACCCTAAATAATTAAGCTAAGTGTCAAAAACATTTTTCGTACAAACTTTCCAAATTTTAATTAAAGAAAATGATTTATTTATTTAAAACAACATTTCTACAATTAAGAATCACACCACAAAAGCCAAATAACATAATACATTCGTCAATCGAATGTCCACATAAGAAACTAAAATCACAATCCATCCTGAATAAATCCCATAGAACAATACCGGAAATAACTGAAATATAAATGTCCCAACAATAAATGAAATGATGAAAAGGGGCGACACGTGCCCAATAAATGAGAGTACTAGGAGTGGAGTCAATAACGGAAGCCGTCTACTCAAGTGACCTGCAACTCCCACCTAAGCTGCAGCTCGTTCTTCTCAAGGGATCCTAAGCAAGACGCCCCTGTGGCTGGGCACCTGAAAATATACATATATATACAAGAGAGAGAGAGAAAAAGAAACGGGTCAAAGCCCGAAAGTGTGTTTGATTTAAAATACGTTTAGCAAGTATTTGAATTGATACAGGCCAATGCAACAACATATTAGTACGTCCCTCTCTTGAGAAAATACTCACCTCTCTTCTAATGTGCACACCTATCGCACTAACCTTCCGAACGGTTTGTTTTAACATTTATCATACCAGTCTTTCTAAAAGATTTAACTTAACTTAAATTAATCAAAAGATTTATAATACACGATTTCAATTTAAAAAGATGTTCCAATTTGTAGCCAAAGTTCTCTATTTTTAACTTCGTAAAAATTTATAAAGTACACGTGACATTTTATACTTTCTCAAAACAAGTATTTATAATATGAGTCAGCAACCATGTCCTACTTATCAAATCACAGTAGGCAGTTTCCAATATCATAATATCATATATATATATTAACTACTCGTATAATATATATATATAACGGCACCCCGAATAAAACTATGGTGCGTGCATACTTCCACTATCCAAACCCCATACCGCTCAAATAAAGGGGAATACAAATTCGGAATCACCCTCGAATTGTATTAACACATACACAAACAATATCGAGGCGAAGCATAGATTCCAAGTCTCTAAGAGGATGGCACATACTCGCGTCTCTTAGGACCGTCTGAACTATCGATTCGATAGCCTGTACCAAGGATATCTATCTTCTAGGGTACAAGTCAATATCCCCCATAAAGGTCCCATCGAGATAAGACTGTCCCAGCGCCGTAACCTCAAGGATAGCAAGTAGCGCGGTATGTTTTTCACATGCATATAATATATGTACACACAATCATATAAATATACCCCTTTATCATATTGAAATAGGTTCTTCTCATCACCCGTAATTATACCATTTATCCTTAATTTCACAGTTATAGAATTACGTATAAGGTTTTATTCCTAACCTTAACTCGAAGGGTTTTCTCACTTATTACCTAACACTCGTGGATTATATCCCCACAAATCTGAAATTCAGTAAGTGACTTTATTAGATTCCAACGTAACTCTCTTACGCACCTCACCCTTTAAATTCATAAATCTAACAACCTAAGGTAAATATCCCATAAATATCATTCTCGTTAAATATTAAAGGTTCCAACATTATTTCATATACCCTACTGGTCCTCAATGTCTCCCAAATCATTTTATTTAGAATGCCCAAAAATTATTTCACGATAAACTTAATTTAACTAATTAAACAAGGGAAATAGGAGTCTGCCAGGAGGGGTCGATCGATCGAAGCTTGGGGCTCGATCGATCGAACCTTCGATCGATCGATGCTCTAGGCTCGATCGATCGATCAAGAAGGTCTGGGCCAAATTCTGCAGAATGCAGTTACGGGATTCCTCAAACTTCTTCATCCAAAACTATGTTTTTCCATTCTAATCGTCCCAAAAATCCTACTATCATCATCATAACATTATACCAGGTGTTTATAACGTAAAGCATGTGTATAACTATCATTAAACATGGATTTTCAACCTAAAATCATGTCCAATTATCAAGAACCCTAGAATTTTCTTAAATAGATTTCTAATGAATATTTCTCCAATATTTCTTTATTATGATCACCAAATTTGGTGGATTATTACCTCTACATGGCAAGGGTTTCCAGAATCAACATATACATCAATACTACATGGGTTCTCCTATAAAAAAAATGGGGTTTTCTTCCATAGTTTTTATCACAATTCATTCCTAAGCTAACATGAAGATTGCATCAACAAAAATAGCAAGTTTAAACACTTGCCTGGGATTTTGGTATGCAGATTCACGGCTGATTTTGGTATGGCTGCGTTCCTTGACTCGTGATCTACGCGGTGGTGGTGGTGGCGGTGCAAACCGGTGCCTTTTTGGCCTTGGATTGCCTTGGAGCTCTCTCCTCTCTTATCCAATGGCCGTCACTTGATTTGTGAATGTTCTAACCCTAAGAGGCTGACCTAATGGATGATATAGGTTGGCTGAAATTCGTGGGTTTAATTACCCACTTATGTAAAAGGACTAAAATGCCCTCCCGGGGCACCAATTAGGCCTAAAAACGCCCCGAGACCCAAACTAAACCCCCGGGTATACTTTTCTGACTATCTCGACCCTTCCGGACGCGTTGGCGCACTCAAAACGACCATACGAACAACTTATAAAATATTTACTTTTTATTTAACAAAATTAGTTCCCGACGTGACACGGGTACGTCCCGACTTAAATTTCCGAAATAGTCATTTAATTCACTTATGACATTCAATATAACCAATATAATATATTACTATGCTCAGTAGTAATATTCAACAAGTTTCCCATAATTACTAACTCTCGTCACGTTAATAATTATTACATAATTAATTTTCGGATTTTTATTAAATAAACCGTCACATTAAATATAATAAATCCCCAAATTAATATAGCATAAAAATACGGGGTATTACACGGACGACCCTAGCCACAAATTCACTAAGTACGGAATTTACAAATACAAGCAAGATGACTTACAACACTCAACTCGATCCCTCTCAAGCCCCGATGCGTCTTCTTGTATTAACCTCTGCCTAGCGAATAACCACGGAGCTCCATCGCGGTCTCGAAATTCATCGATCGGACTTTATATGGTCACCGTCACCCGAACTAGGAGCCTTTCTCCAAGTGGGTAAATCAACGCAAACCTCTTCTTCTTTGTGGGATTTAGAAGCAAACCCAAACGTCTCTTCAAACGGTAGAGATGAAAAACTGGTGTCAAACACTCCAAGCAATTGATATATATATATATATATATATATATATTGGAACTTGGAATAAACTATATGGGTGTAAACAAAGTGTTTAAAAGATTTTTCTTGGAAAAATTGAGCACTTAAACTTGAACTTTTTCTTAGGAAGAATTTTCTCTCAAAGCTCTCTCTAGGAGATGTAGAATAATGAAAAAGTTAAACCAAAAAGGTTGGTTCCCTCACTATTAAGTTCTGTCAAAAGTTAGTGGGGTAAGGAAGTGGGAAACATGGGTAAAAACTGCCAATTACCTGTTCCCGCCAAATCTCGCTCGAACGAGATTTGTCGTTCGAACGAAGTCTCGTTCGAACGGCCTTCTAACGACATCCTAATGAAGTTCCAGTGTCTTTAATATGAACTCGTTAGAAATATCATTGGAAATCTCGTTCGAACATCAATCTCGTTCGAATGACATTTCGAATGAAGTTCCAGTGGACAATATGGGGAATCGTTGGCAAACTCGTTCGAACGACATCTTGTTCTAACGAAAAACTCGTTCGAACGACATATCGAACGAACTTCCAGAAAGTTAGAAATTTTCATTTTTAGCCCTGAAACTTTATAAACTTTATTTAAAGTTTTAATTAAATCTTTCTGAAAATAAACAACAGTTTTAAATAAACCTACACCCATTATAATTGTTCAAAGCTCCTATATATATATGTAATGCGTTCATACCTTGGGAGCATGGAACCACTGTCGATGACATAGAAACGAGGCACTTAGACTCAACATTTTGATGAAGCTTTATACACTTGGCCGCTACGTCTTCAACAAACAGGTCATAGGCTTGAAGGATGATCAATATACTCTATCCTATGACTCAAACGTTTTTGTCCGGAATTGAGCCAAAACTACAAATGACTTAATTGGAAATTTGTGTCCTTACAAATCTCCCCCTTTGGCTATTCCGGGACAAAAACAAAACAAAAATCCTAAAGGGCCGTCAAGCTCTACTAGACTGACAAAAATGTCCCTCCCAAAATAAAATACAATGCTTGACTCAAACAACCCAAAGGATCACAATCTTTACTGGTGAAAGTTGCCACTTATAATATAATTCATGCACACTTAAGAAAACACATTAAATGCATAGGGAATATCAAAATATTAAATGCAATTAAGTAATTACTTCCCCTAAATTAATTCTCCCCTTTATCAAAACTAATGACCTTCTTAGAAAGACGTCTCCCCCTAAGATAAATCTCCCACAAACTAAGATACGATTATAATAGGAATAGATAATACCATTTCTCCCCCTATCATTCTCCCCCCTTTTGTTCAGGAATAAACAAAGGATAAAACTAATTTAAAACATGCAATGGTGCATAAAGTGATGAGAACATTAAAGCACATGGGTAACAAAACCATAACCAATCCAACAAATAATAATGGATACCAACTAAGATGCAAGAAAAAAAATGATACCAAATTGACAAATAAAATTCTAAGCATGTGATATCAAACAAACAACGCAACAAACAAGGTACCAATTATGAATTGAAGCATGAATGGACTAGCTAAACATAGCAAAGACATAAACAAAATATCATATATATGTATACATAATAGATACAAGCTACGCATAAGTACACACATATAGATATAAACACGCACATGACACAAAACAAGATAAGATTTTCACACTCGTATGGCAAAAATGTGTCATATGAAAACGGAAGTGTAGGGGTGTGAAATAATAACAATTAAATTTAGACCCAAACACTTAAAACACGTTCACGGAGTTCTCAATTGATTGCAAACTTCATCACATTTGAATATAACCTCATGTGACAATATAGATTGAACTCAATGAATAAACATACACAATGCATACAAACCTAGCATGTTGATGATTCTACAAACCAATAGAGTCATGACATTGAAAGCTCAACTAGGATAAACGGACATTGTGAAAACCGTTGATATACCATCCAATCTCCCTCAATAAGCATATATATTAATTTTGAATGAATATATCAATCAAACATAGGCCTTGGAAATGATTTTTCTTTTTATGCCATATTTTCTTTTAGGCCTTTGGACCACGTATTTCTTTTAGGTCCAATCAAATGGTGGCTTACTATTCGCAAAGGATAATAAATCCTTTCGGAGCCCTTCCCCGTGCACTTTTATATTTATCATTTTTTATTTCTCACAAATCTCACGTGCAACGGATTTTGACATGCACTAGTCCTCCTAGGTCACAAATATGTAGATGACTAGATTGGTAGGAGAACACCTCACAAAGCTCAAATATACATATGAAGTTAAATTTCAAAAGAGCTCGTGCATGTGTGAATAGAGGCATATAAAAATAGAATCCATTTAAACGACACAAAATCCAATTACTCCATGTAAGCATGGTAAAGAACATAATAAGGATTGACAATCTAAACCAAAAGTTCTAGCCACATGGGAGCGTAAAAGATGGGATTCAAACACAAGTATATGCCACATAAAGTGTGTCAAACTAAAATACACACAAAATAAAATCTTTTTGAGTTTTTGGAAATTTTAACCAAAAATAAAAATATATACTCAAAAGACAAACAAAAATCATTTGAAATTTTTCATTAAGCTTAAATTACCAAGAGATAAAAATCCAAATGATAAACAAAAATCTTTTTGTATTTTTTCATTTAATGCAAACAAAATGAAGAAATAAAATACAAAAGATAAACAAAAATCATTATTCTAGCATGTGATTAAGCATGGAGCATAGACTAGAAAATGACTAAACAAGCATACATTTAGCATGATGATATAGCATGAAGTACAAAAGCTAAAGTATGCAAACACTAACACATTCAACCTTTAGATTTAGCAAGGGAGGAAGTATGTGATAGTAAATGAGAATCAAAGACCCTATCTTGTAAAGCTACCAAGTCGGATCTCCTAACCCAAACTAACGACGAGTGACTAACTCGGGGTGTAGGAATCTAGGCTACCTCGGTTGCCTTACGTAAGGGTTTTCTAGGACCCTTTTTAAGATCAAAACAAAATTTCCTAAGATGACCTTTTCGACCACAATGTAAACACTTAAACTCACGGCGAAAAGATTTACCTAAGGAGTGATCTTTAAAAACTTTCCTAGGGGATTCTCCTAAAACATTGGTTTTGGCTTTATTCGTTGATTCACTACTAGTATCTAAGCCTAAACCACACACGTCATTTTTTATTTGGACCGTTCCTAAGATTTTATCTAGTTTTTTGGACCTACACTCCAAATCAAATTTGACTTTGCTAGAGTCTTTTAGTTTAATTTCTAATTCTACAATTTTAGACTCTAACGAAACATTTCTCTCTTCAACATCAAGAAGCTCCTTTTTCAAGGATTCCATTAAACCTCTAAGGCTATCTCTCTCTCCTTTTATATATTCTAGCTTCTCTCGAAGAGTTCTCTCACGTGTCTTAAGGTCTTCAATTAACGCACTCTCATTAGCGACCTTCACATGCTCTTTTAAACAAGCTTCTAACTTAAAATTTGCTCTTTTTAATTTAATTAATTCTTCATATAGTTCTTGAAAAGCATTTTGATGTTCACTCACATTAACCTCTTCTTCATTTTCACTCTCTCTTTCTTTTTCACTCTCACTACCATCAAAAGCAAGGGAATCATAAACTATGACCTTGGAAGGATCATGTGTTAAAAATTCATCAATAAATGAGTTCTCACTATCGCTCACATGACTAGCCATAAAAACCACAAAGTTGGCCTTAGTAGGGGAATCCGTTCCCGCTTCATTATCACTATCATTAAGGGTTGCATTAAAAGAAATTGGTTTCTTACCCTCTCTCCTTAGTTTAGTGGGGCACTCAAAAGCCCTATGGCCATACCCTTCACAACCAAATTTTTTTTTCGACTCGTCCCTATTTAAATTTTCTTTAGAAGTTTTAGGGATCCTCGGCTTTGTCATGCTTAGAAGTTTCAAATTTCTTAAAGTCATTTTTAAATTTATCTTTGTTAATTTTAAGAAATTTTCAAAATTTCCTAGTAAACAAGGCCATATCTTCCGAGTCACTATCACTCTCGCTCTCCACTACTTATTTTTCCTCTTTTCGAGCTTTTAAAGCAATGCCCTTTTCAATTTTCTTTTCAGTTTTAGAGGAAAACATGTCCAGTTCATAGGTTTGTAAATCACCTACAAGCTCTTCTAATTTCCTAGAGGATAAAGTTGGTAAAGAATTTAAAACGATCACTTTTGGAATAAATCTATCGGGAAGGGACCTTAAAATTTTCTTTACTACTCGGTTGTCGGGTATTTTCTCTCCCAAGTTAAAAGATGAATTAACAATATCTGAAAATCTAGCATAAAATTCATCAAAAGATTCTTTTTCGTTCATTTTGATGGTTTCAAATTGAGTGGTGAGGTTTTGGAGTTTCGAAGATTTAACGACACTTGTACCCTCATGAGTGAGTTGCAAAATATCCCACGCTTCTTTAGCGGTATCTCACGTCATAATACGTCAGAATTCATCCGATGTGACAATGCTAAACAAGGCATTTAAATCACGGGAATTAAAATTTGACAGTTTAAACTCATTCTCAGTCCATCTATCGGCCGGTTTGGGAAAACGTTCATTTTCAACTAAATGAGTTAGTGGACCACCCGTTAACTACCGATAACCAAACCCTCTCGTTGATAGATTTAAGTGTCGATTTCATTCGCGCTTTTCAGTACGCGTAATTAGAGCCATCGAAAATAGGAAATTTTGAAAATGGGGAAAATTCCATTTTAGCCAAAAATTATTTAAAGGATCTTAACGAAATAATTTATCGCTTTGGCTCTGATACCAATTTGAAACGTCGTGAAGGCCCCCCGATTTTAAAATTCTTAATTCTTTTTACTTCACAAAGTAATAATTTCCTTTTTAGATGCGGAAGCGTAAAGGTGATGGTTCAACACAATAAACAAATTTTAATTTACTTTAAAATTAAAATTAAACCAAGTGAAATATGATTAATACACACACACAATTTAGATTTCACTTAAACCAATTTAATTAACCCAAGTCCTAGAATTTTTCCTAAGTCATAGTTTCAATATTACTCAATTAGGCCAAACCAATTTTAACAAATTAAAGTAAAGACTTGAATTAATTAACTAAACATTACCCAATATTAATTTGCACCAAATTGAACAAGTAGTGATTAAATTAAAACAATTTTATCTTTTTACCTAAGCATGCGTTCTAGGTGATTTTATAAAAGATAGAATAAATAATTAATCCACTACGCCGCGATGTACGAGGAAAAACCCACAACGGGAAAAAAACCTCGGACGACCCTAGCCTCAAATTCACTAATTACGGAATTTACAAATACAAGCAAGATGACTGACAACACTCGACTTGATCCCTCTCAAGCCCTGATGCATCTTCTTGTATCAACCTCTGCCTAACGAATAACCACAAAGCTCCACCGCGGTCTTGGAATCCACCGATCGGAATTTATATGGTCACCGTCACCCGAACTAGGAGCCTTTCTCCAAGTGGGTAAATCAACGCAAACCTCTTCTTCTTTGTGGGATTTAGAAGCAAACCCAAACGTCTCTTCAAACGGTAGAGATGAAAAATCGGTGCCAAGCACTCCAAGCAATTGCTATATATATTGGAACTTGGAATAAACTATATGGGTGTAAACAAAGTGTTTAAAAGATTTTTCTTGGAAAAATTGAACACATAAACTTGATCTTTTTCTTAGGAAGAATTTGCTATCAAAGCTCTCTCTAGGAGATGTAGAATAATGAAAAAGTTAAACCAAAAAGGTTGGTTCCCGCACTATTAAGTTCTGTCAAAAGTTAGTGGGCTAAGGAAGTGGGAAGCATGGGTAAAAACTGCCAATTACCTGTTCCCGCCAAATCTCGTTCGAACGAGATTTATCTTTCAAATGAAGTCTCGTTCGAATGGCCTTCTAACGATATTCTAATGAAGTTGCAGTGTCTTTAATATGAACTCGTTAGAAATCTCGTTGAAAATCTTATTCGAACATCCATCTCGTTCGAATGACATTTTGAACGAAGTTCCAGTTGCCAATATGAGGAATCGTTGGAAAACTCGTTCGAACGAAAAACTCGTTCAAATGACATATCGAACGAACTTCCAGAAAGTTGGAAATTTTCATTTTTAGCCCTGAAACTTTATAAACATTATTTAAAGTTTTAATTAAATCTATCTGAAAATAAACAACAGTTTTAAATAAACGTACACCCATTATAACTGTTCCAAGCTCCTATATATATATGTAATGCATTCATACCTTAGGAGCATAAACCACTGTTGATGACTTAGAAACGAGGCACTTAGACTCGTCATTTTGATGAAGCTTTATACACTTGGCCACTACGTCTTCAATAAACATGTCATGGGCTTGAAGGATGATCAATATACTCTATCCTATGACTCAAACATTTTTGTTCGGAATTGAGCCAAAACTATAAAGGAATCAATTGGAAATTTGTGTCCTTATAGGTTCCCTACCAGATTTGAATCCTCCTGAGTTCTGCCTCCAGCCCTCTCAGCAATCTCCTCAAATACATACATGCTAGCAAACAGTCATAAAAAAACTGGTCTCTCATCATCCAAAGACCTTTACCACCGACTATATGTGATCCAAATGAATGATGATGAGCTACAAGCTTTACGGTGTGGCTAATATTTTCACGTAGAATGTGAATACTCAGGCTGTTGATCTTCTAGGCCCCTCATCAATCAACATTTAGGTAATTTGAGAGAATTGGTCAAGGATGAGTTTCAATTTTATTGGATAATCAATCATCTAAAACTGTTGAAGGATCCTTGATTGGAAAGTCAAAGGGAGCTTTATAAAAAATATGTGAAAGCCCAATGAACTGGGAAAGATGTACTGATAGAGTTGGTGCCTTTATTTGAAGCAACTAATCAAGCGGTTAAGGAGGACAAGCAAGCTCTATCAAAGCTATGCATAAATGGGAGGCTTTGGTCATTCAATGCGTTCAAGTCCAAACTAGACTTGAGAGTTCCATCATAGCCGAACAAATATGCCTTCAAGCATCTTCTAGCTTCTCTAGGGACTTTTACTCTTCCCCAGATCTCTAGTTTCTTCTCGGATAAGGCCTTTCGACCATTTATGTGTTTTTTGTTTCTTATATGTAATTTATGGGCAGTAGTTCCCACATTTATAATCTTTGAATACAATATATGAAAAATGATCTCTTTTTCGATATTATGTCTCAATTTGCCTTACAATTTGCGTCTCTTATATTACCATTACAAAGAAAGACTCTTATAATTTACAATCCATTCTTTCTCCTTCTAACTTTTACTCCTTAGAAGAAAAGAAATAAAAAGACAAAAAAATAATGAACTTTAACATAATAATGAACAACTTATGAGAAGAACCCAACTCAGGTGACACATCTCTAGACACGGTAGACCTTTAACCACTTGTTATTAATCTTATAAGGTCTATCCTCTTTTATCTTTAAGATTAAGCAATAACCTGAATTGTCATACACTTTCACTATAAAGTCTTTTCAATTAGTAGAAAACTTGGGTAATAGGACCAATCAAATGTTCATCATATATACCTTCAAAACTAAATCCCCCTCCACAAATTTCCTAGGAATCACCAAGTTTTTATATGCTCTGGAAAGCTGATTCGTATACATATGGAAGTGTTGCAGCGCATTATCTATGTGATCATCAAGCGCTTATAATTTAACATGTCTACTCTAAGGGAGCATGCTACTTCGCAAGGCATATCTTATCGAGGGGATTCCAATTTTACTGGAAAAATGGCTTTAGCTCCAAAGACAAGTGAGAACGGTGTATACCCTATTGGCTTCCTCTTGGTTATTTGATAGGCCCACAAAATTGCTGGAATCTTATCATCCTATATCCCTGGTAAGCCTTCCATAATTTTGGCCAACATATTGACCAAGGTCTTATTAGTTTCCTCTGCCTGACCATTTCCCTTGGGATACGCCACTGTTAGGGTATGATGAACTATGGAGTATTTATCCCTGAGCATCGTTACCTCTTTGTTGAAAAATAGAGTTACATTATCAAATAGGATAACCTTTGGAATCTCAAATCAATAAATTATGTACTCCGTGATGAAGTTTTCCACCACACCTGCTATTGCTCTTTTCAATGGTATTGCCTCAGCCCACTTGGTGAAGCACTTAGTTGCCACTAGTATCCAGACCTTTCCTCTTGAAGATGGATGTATTGACCCAACTGTGTCAAACCCCCAAGTATGGAATAGGTAAGGAGTAGCTAATGAGTGAAGGTCCACCAAAGGGCATGTATTATATTTCCATGTAGTTGGCACGCCTTTCACTTGCGAACGAACTCAACAAAATCTTTCTCCATGGTTGGCCAATAATAGACCAAGGCCATTAATTGGTCATATAATTTTGGTCCACCAATATGAGCTGGCTCATGTGCTTGCTTCAAGGCTTCTGTTGCTTCCTCCCTTATGATTCATTATAAGGGCCTATTGAAGTATCCTTTGTAATAGATCTGTTCCTCTTGAATGTAAAATCGTGGGGCCCTCCTCTTGTCCCCATGGCATCTATTTTCTCCGAAGGAACAAATCCATCTTTGATAAAATCAATATAAGGCTATCTCCAATATACTTGAGTCTCAATGAAGCGACATTCAACCGCATGAAATAAAAGTTAAAATTTATCACACCCCTGTTTTACCTCCGCTGCATCCTGCTTCATCATTGGCCAAAAGAATCCCTCTCTCTGGATTCTTCTCTACAAAGGGATATCAATTATCCCGTAGTGTTCTTCGCGTGTCTTCTTCAACCTGTGTTCTGCCTTCTCTGGCCCTATGCATCTTGATCACCATTATCCTACGTTCATGTAATACAGGCTTTCTTGGCTTGCAAATTATTATTCCAACTCTCTAAGTCCCATATTTCCTTCTCCAGACTTCAACTTCTTCTTAATCTCACCTCTTCAATCCAAATCATCTTCCATCACTAAGATCGACTGTACAACCGAAGAAGCTATCCTTCGTTAGATCACCACATTAGTTATATTGATTTCATCGCCACCTTCGGTGCAATAGTGGCATAAACATTAGCAAGCCTATTTATTGTTCTAGGTTGCCTCATTATTTTAATTTGATGGAATTAGTTGATCAACCTTTGGATGATTATTCTATAGGGCGCCAAACTGAGATGCTTCAACATGTATTCTATATTCATTTGCTTAACCACTAAGTTTGAATCGCCTTTGATACATAATGAACGAATAACCCTTTGAAAATCCTCTAGCAGTCCCAGCACTAATGCCTTATATTCTGCTTCATTATTAGAACGAGGGAAATCTAACTTGTAGGAAAGGAAAAATTCCTCCTTCCCCCTCGAAATAATAACCCCCGCTCCTTTTTTTCTTTCCACCGAGGAACCATCAAACTCCATAGTCCATTCTTCGAAGTTTACGTCCAAATGATTGACTGCAAATCATCTCTAGAAATGCTCTCACGAGATGGCTCAAATACCCCTGATATAAAGATCACTAAAAAGTCTGCATATGCTTATCTTTTGATCGCGCGAGGAACCACACACTTCAAGTCATATTCTGAGAGAATGATGAACCACCTAACTGCTCTTCTAATCAAAATAGTCCTCAGAAAAAAAATGTAATAGGATCACATCTTATTATAATATGAATTATGAAAGATAACATATAATGTCTAAGTTTTTGAGCTACAAACACTAAGGTTAAACAATTAGTCTCTATACTAGGGTACCTTGCCTCTAAACCATGTATGATCCTACTCAGATAGTAAACCGATCTTTCTTTCCCACCAATCTCTTATGCCAACAGAGCCCTGATAGACCTGGTGTTAGAACTGAGGTAGAGCTGCAACGATATTCCTACCCTGCGAGGAATCATTATTTATGAAGAGGTGATAAACTTCTTTAGCTTATTGAGGGATTCTTTGTGAACTTCTTCCCACTTGAACTATGTGACCTTTTGTAAAAGATCCATAAATGTATGAGTTATCTCTATTAATCCTGATACAAACCTCCTAATATAAGATACTTTACCGAGGAGACTTTTGAGTTCCTTCGTAGTTCTTAGGTATGGCATCTATAGAATCATTCGCTTCTTATCTTGATCCATATGTACTCCTTGATGATCCACCACGAATCTTCCAAAATTCCTGCTCATTACCCTAAATGCTCATTTCAACGGAATCATTTTTAGCTTGTATTTTCTACATTTGTTAAACACTTTCCTCAAACCATCTAGATGGGACTCCTCATTCTTTGACATGATGACCAAATCATCCACATAAAATTCTAAGATATCGTGAAAGAAGTAGTGTAAAATGGCCATCATTGTTCTCTGATACGTTTCTTAAGCATTCTTCAACCCTAAAGCCTTCACATTATGCATAAACCCATCAGTTAGATCCATCTTGATTTGATTGTAACCCACATACCTATCCATAAAGCGGTAAATTTCATGACTAGTAATTGCATCGATAAAGTTGTCAATGGAGGACAGAGGGAACTCATCCTTTGGGTAAGCTCAGTTCAAATCCCTAAAGTCTATGTATATCCGTATTTGATTATTATCCTTCTTAACTATTAGGACAATGCTATACAACAAAAGTGGGTATTGGATCGGTTTAATAAACCCTACCATGAATAGCCATTGCACCTCTTCTTCGATCTTCAAATCTAGCTTCGTCTTGTAAGTCCTCATAACTTGCTTCAATGGTATGGTTGAAGGCATAATGTTCATCTTGGGTAGCTTACTTCTTCATATGACCCCTCCATCTCAGTGTATTTCTATATAAAGACATCATTTTACTCTCGAATAAGCTTAATCAAATCCCCTCTTTTCTCAGCACTCAGATCTTTCAAAATAATGATGGGCCTTGGATCTTCTCCTTCATCGACTAGATCAAGCTGCTCCAACTCCTATACTTGTGATTTTGGGCGATTAGTTATGTACTCAAGTTCATATTCCACTTCTTCCACAAACTCATGTATATCAAAATTGTCAATGACCATACATTGCCCTTGATTATCCACTAAAAAGCATTCATACTCCGGATCATCCTCTTCTTCAGCCTCTTTAAAAACTTCTTCGACTTCCCACTCATACCTTCAGAAGCGATAGACTACCCTTTCATATTCCATCTTCCATCTTCACTTTCATGAACTGACGGTTGGCCAATGCTGCTGCTTTTCATTTCCTGTCTCATAAAGATTCCTCTAAACTGCCTCCTGAAAGCATGCTTAGTGCATTCTGTCGTTTGACCTCATGTTCAATGGGATCAATCCTAGGCCTCATTCTATCTCTTAATTACTTAGAGATATTTTAGGGTTTAGGGCTTGCATTGTTAACCTCTTCATCTCCTTTCCTTCCACGTTCTCCTTCATCACTTAGATTATTCACAGGCCCCATCCTTTTTATGATAGAGGGGACTCTGTCACCCTCCATATTCCTCGTTAAAACTTGAGCATCTTCCTCTAACAATGTATAGAATGCGGCATCAACCAGATAAGCCTCCTCGTGATCAAATGACTTTTTAGTTGCTCGTATGACAATCTCTATTCCCTTTACTTTCGCCTTGGCACATTGGTGGTATGTTGAAGGTACCAATCCATGATTATGGATCCACAACCTTCATATAAAAATATAGCAGGAAGTATCACTCTCACTAATATGAAACTTGATATAATAGGTGATATTTCCCATTAGTATCCCCACATTCACATACTGAATCAATTTTGAAGACTCGTTACCATAACTAAAAATCACCAAAGGCATTCTCAACCTAGCCTCCGAGATGTTGGAAGTATAAAAGGAGCTAATAGGCATGATATTATAGAAGATCCCTCATCCATTAAAGATCTTACAAAGTTTACCCATTAACACTCGCAGTCCCATACAATGGTCTGTTATGAGGGAACCTTAATTCTCTATCAACGTCAGAGAACATTACCTCAAATAAAAACTTCCTTACTAGCTTAGCCACAGGCCCTTTTCATCTCAACGATGGAACTGCATTCTTCCTGGCAATATCTAAGATTGCTTCAGTTATCTCCAGCCTAGTCTTCTGGGGCATCCCCACCTGATAAAAAAACCACGTGAACTTGGGAGACTGCGATACAACTTGGTATTCCAACCTTAGATCCACTTCTTGGTTGTCAACATTGTACACTTACTTAACGTCCCTTACACTTACTTTATCGTAAGCTATCATGACATTTTCCATTCCCATTGTACAATCTTTTAGAGCTTCTTAGAACTCTTCCCTTTCTTCCATCAACTTTCTTTTTTTACCTTTAGCTTCCTCATCGTATGCCACCACCAAGTTTTCTACATGCACTGGTAACAAATCATTGTTGACGTTTCCTCGGGGGATCAGAAAAGTCCCGACCTTCAAATGTTTATTGATGATATTTTTGATTGTGAAACACGATGTCGTTGGATGACCAATCTTTTATTTATATTTGACAGTATTTGGGGTTCGCTCTTACTTCTAGATCTGTCTCTATAGAAGGAGCATCCTTGGGTGCATAAACTGCCCCTCCTCACAACATATCTTAATAACAACTAACAACCTCCTCAACGGTGCAAGGCAATGGTGGTGGATCTTCTATTTTTCTACCAAAATTTCTCTTGTTATCTTTCTTTGGCTCTTTTACTCATTATTCTCCTCCATCAGCATAGCCCACTCACGGCAGCTGGCCACGTCCCCTAATAGCTATGCTTATGGCCTGAACATCATCGGCACCACGATGGGGATTGGGCGCACCATAAAAAAGATGTTCCTTGAAACCTTTAGAAATGCCGTAAAAGCGCATTCACACGTCTCATTTATCAAATAATAGATATACTCCGAGAGCAAATCTATAGCACATATTTGGTGTAACTTGGACTCTTTGGTCTCGTCCCTCACATTGAGGGACCTTTCTTTTAACCTTCGAATGTGCATCACAACCTCTTCGCCTGATCGTTGCTTCTCCATGGCCAACTGTGCAGAGTGAACTCCTCTTCTACCGAAATAATTTATGGAAAAATAAAATGTGCACTTCCTCCCACATGGGAACACTCCTTGGAGCTAGATGAGAGTACCATATGTATTCTTTATCGGCGAGGGATTAAAAAAACTCCCTCAAGCACAACCTCTTGTTATTATAGTGGGAACCCAAATGTTCCACGAACCTTTTAATTTTCTCTTTGGGATTTCCTCCTTTCCTAGTGTACTTGTTAAATATTAGTGGTGAATAATCTTTGGGGTAAGGTTCTTCGTTGTAATCCTCTAGATAAGGAGTACGAAAATCATCATATACTGAAGCTACCTCACTAGCTGACTGTGAGGAACCTACTATCATTTTCAACACATCCTTTTGCATATCCTTTCTAATTTCCTCCAGGGAAGATGAAGGAGATTTCTCTGCCTTTAGGACACTTAAATGAGGAACCACAGGTGGAATACTAGTCACGTTTGGAGTCCCCATTGTTGACACAATGGCGGGGACAATGGTCTTGTGAACTTCACTTGGCGGGGCCATCAGAGCCGCTATTAGAGTACAAAAATAGTTGGGGTCCATAGTCCCCTCAAAAGCCATTGCTGCCATGGGAGTCTGTAAAATCTCCATTAGCTTACCCATCAGATGGACCATCTAGATGGGACCCATCATAGCACTCGTGGAAGATTGTGTGATCGTTACGACCCCTGTCGCCATTTGAACATGGGGGACCCCCACCTGAGGCACCCCTTCTCTGAAAGTTTCAAGCTCCCTCTCCACTTTCTCTTCCCTCCATTGAACCTCATCTAATCTAAGGACACGGTTAAAGTTATCTTGCTCTATATTTATAGAAGAATTCCTCTTTATCAGAGTCGCCACATGTAAGAAGGGAATCCCCTTTGAGGGATGAGGTGCTATAATACAATCAGAGGCGTAACTCCTATAGATATGGTGATAAACCATTAACGCAAATATCCTTAATAATCACCAAATAAACACAGAATATCAAATATAATTAATAATCAAATTGAACTAAAAAGTCACTTGTGTATAACTCAGACAATAATAAAAGAACCTCAGAAATAACTTAGTCAAAGGGAGAGAGAAGTAAGCACCCTATATACACCTTGGTAGACAACCAACATACCAACAACCATAAAGGTCTCTAGTAGGTAATAAAATCTTTGTAATAAATGTCAATGGTGGGTGAGTGAAGCTCTGATTTTGCAATAACTCTGTTCTCTCAGGAAGGTTATTTTTTTCGCTCTCCCTCTCTAAGAAGAACTCACTCGTCTCAGAAGTGGTTGGTGTTGATAAATATTACCACATCTCTCCCGAGATGTCTCAATCCTCATAAATGTGAAAGACATTCCCCTCACACTTTAAGTCACAAACATTAAAAGCCTGATGGGTCAGCCTACTCTGCATTATAAACATTAAATCCCAACATATACCTTTTGGCTACCAACTGTGGGTTAGAGGCCTGTTACAACAGTGGTAATACACTAACCGTATGACAACCACAATACAATAGTGGTTTACTCAATTTTGGATTAGACATCGGGTAAGTGGTGCGTGACATCACTCAAGGTAGATGTGACTTTTGATAGAGGTCTATTTGGTTCAACGCTCAAGATAAGATGGAACTCAAGGTTACTGTGTGTAAGCCTTCACGGAATATGGCCTCTTGGTGTTTTATCAGGTGTATCTAAAATGGTTGCCTTAATGTTGCCTTACTTCTCAATCCTCCAAACCAGGTCCCTTTGAAGTTCCCATGATGAGGTCATTCGGTAGAGCATGTAAGCTCTCCCAAGCCCTGCCAAACTTGATCTCTTGCTAGTACTATTTGACCTCACGCTCAAAGTTATAATTGTTACAACTTATAATCAATATAATCAAAACCGAAATACATATGAGCTTTCTCGACAGGCTTCCTCACTGAGCTCCCTCATTGAGCTTTTTTGTTGCCTTCTTGCTTCTTCCTTGAATCCTTCTGTTGAGCTTTTTTTTGTAGGAGGGGGAGCTATCTATAATCAATAACTCCCTCTACATTTTACTTTATCTTGTATTATTCTAATACTCAAATTATATTCTTATTTTTTTCCTCCAATGGATATAATTATATACTCTCTCTCTCTCTCTCTCTCTCTCTCTCTCTCTCACACACACACACACACACACACATTTCTCTCAGTTTCTCACCAATTTTCTCTCTAATTACTGTATACTTTTTTCTACGCTCCCTAAATCCTATCACACTAACAAATACACGAAAAGTAATAAAATACATCCAAAAATAATAGAAAAGTCATGGCCCCTTTAGTATCATCCTCCCCCATCATCACCTTTCATAACTTCTACTAAGCCACTCATAAATCCCCAGTAGCTAGCCTCCTAATAAATACTTAATTATTTCAGCTTAACTCAATTAAACAAAGTATTTTCCAATTATTTGGAGTCGAATACATGAATCCTATTTTTTTATTCCATTCTCTTTAGTGCAATATCTTTGGTTAAAGCACATGATATGGTGTTCTTTTTTACAATATCCCACAAAGTCAATTTGCACCTAGCTCCACCCCATGCGTTACCATCAATACTAACTAAATCACTCTTCCTTACGGAGGAATTCATTATTCTAAGCTTACCATTTACAAGCCATCTAAGTCAATTTTCTCTTAATTTATCTTCTATAGGAGCAACTTTTATAGTTTTTAGAATTTGTTCATTTTTAATTTTATTCTTTTGAGTTTTACCACAAATCCATCTCTGCCACACTTATTCTATCATATATAACATGGAGGGTATAATAGCCATCCTATAAAATTTTCCTTTTAACTTCAAAGTATATGCCTATCACATAATACGCCGGTAGCGCTTCTCCACTTAACTCAGCTTGCTTTAATCATATGAGTAACATCATCAGTAATATCTCCATCTTTTTGGATAATTGAGCCTAAATAACAAAAATGATAATTTCTACGTATTTCTTGACCCTAAAGTTTCACCACATCCCCGTTTGTCCTCCTATTACCACTAAAATTGCACTCCACATATTTTATATTAGTCATGCTTATCTTAAATCCTCTTTTTTATAGAGTTTCTCTCCATAATTTCAAAATAGCATTAATTCATATCTTATTCTCATCAACTAAAATAATGTCGCCTATAAATAGTATACACCACAACCCCTCATCATGTATTTCTCCAGTCAATTTATCCATAACTAGAGCAAAGAGATAAGTACTTAGTGCTGAACCTTGGTACGTACCTACAGTAATTGGTAATTCACTACTTTTTCCAGCTGATGTTCTTGCTATAGTTATGGTCCCATCATACATATACTTGATCACATCATTATATCTACGAGTCACTCATTTTTATATAGAACCCACAATATTATATCTCTTGGTATCCTATTATACGACTTCTCCAAATCTATAAAAATCATATGAAGGTCCTTATTTTTCTCCCTTCACCTCTCATTAATCTCCTTAATAAATAAATTATTTCCATTGTTGATCTCCTAGACATATACCCAAACAGATTTTCAGATACTGTTATTTTCAATCTCAATCTATATTCAATCACTCTCTCTCAAAGTTTCATTATACGACTCATTAACTTAATACCTCGATAGTATGAGAAACTTTGTATGTCCCCTTTATTTTTATAAATAGGTATTAAAACACTCTTTCTTCATTCACCGGGCATCCTATTATTCATTATAGTTCTATTAAATAATTTTATAAGCCAAGACACTCCTTCCTCCTCTAAGCACTTCCAAACCTCAATAAGGATACCATCGGGTCCTAAAGCCCTCCCCGTTTTCATTTTTAGAGCAATCCTAACCTTTGCTGTCCTAATTCTGCGAAAAAAAAACATTTTCTCGAGTCTTCCTAAGTTTCTTTATATCTAATATACTCCCACTATCCCCATTCAATAACATCTTGAAGTAGTTTTTCCTTCTTTCTATAATCTCATCATCCTTGACTAGGAATCTCGAGTCATCACTTTTAATACACTTAACATTTAAAATCTTTTATTTTTCTATCCCTATCAAGATTATAATTTTTTTTCCCTTCCCGTGTTCCTGATTTTGTATAAAGATCATCATACTCCTTTAAATTAGATTCCCTTACCATCCTCCTTTATATCCCATTTATGTTTATTGAAATTTTCTTCATTTCTAGTTATTTGTCATGTTTTAAATCACCCCCTTTTGGTTTTTTACCATATATTTTACTTCTTTATCCCACCACCAAGTTTCTTTAGATTGTGTCCCCACTGCCTTTTGATTATCCAAGACCTTATAGTGTTTACATATTAATTAGTCTCTTTTCCTAATAATGAAAAAGTCTATTTGGCTATTATGCATTCCACTTTTATAAGTTATTAATTGTTCAATCCTCTTTTTAAAACATGTATTTACTAATACGAAATAATAAGCCATCATAAAATCAAATATAGACTCTCCACTGTCGTTCCTATCTCCAAAACCATATCCTCCATGAACTATCTTATATCATATATGATCTTCTCCTACATGTTCATTAAAATATCCCCTATATATATTTTCTCACCTACGGGTATTTCTTGAATTAGTTCATCCATTTGTTCCCAAAATTGTACTTTAGTGTGTTCATCTAATCCTACTTGGGATGCATAAGCACTAAAAATATCAAAAATATTCTCACCTAATAAACTTTACAAGTAGAAGTCTATCACATTTCCTTATAATGGTTACGATATCATCCTTAAAGTTCTTATTCACTATTATTCCGACTTCATTCCTAATTCTATGTTTTCTTGTATAATATAATTTAAACCCTTTTTTTTCCTGTAGGTTTCTTACCGACCCATTTAGTTCCTTGTAAACAAGATAAGTTAACTTTTCTTCATATCTTCGTATCCACTAACTCCATCCCTTTTTCTATCATAGTCCCTGTATTTTAGTCTACCATTCTGGACTAGCTTCTTTACCCGCACACGACCAGATTGTTGCAGGAACCCTTGCCTATTTCTCATTGCACCCGGATATCGATTGGATGCCCCTTGCCTATTTTTTGAGACATCATGTGGCAGGCGTAATAACCCTTGCCTATTATCTCTCTTAGGTCACGTCTTAGTTTTATTACTTACCTAGTCAAATAATTCTATTAATTAGAGACTTATATTAATTAGATAAATTGTGTTTGAACAATATTTTACAACTTATTTATAAACTCAAATGAGTTAAATTAATCATAATAGAGGCATTCTTTATCGAATTATTCCAACATTCACCTGTTGGTACTTATGGTGTGCTCGGAATAAAAGTATGTATGAGGGAGTGCAGATGAAGGAATCGTCCATTCTTATTCAGATTTGTGAGGAGATTAAAGTTTCTTTTAGAAATTTTCCTTTTCAGGGACCGAAAACTAGATATTGTATTGATACTATAGAGGCTTTTTCTTTGTTAGGTGCTACCATTGCAGTGATCTGATGTAGCCACCGGTGGGGGGCTTTTCCCCATCAGATAATTTCTAATAAATTCCAGATTTCAGAAAAATAAAATAAAATAAATCATAATAATTCAATTATACACACATAATTATCTAAATAAATTAAATAATATTAGATAAAATAAGGGTCTTAACAAATGTCCTCTTTTCAGTCTGAGGGGTGTGATAGAGTACTCTCATTGATTCACCAACCCCCACTCACTCTATGAAGAATGTTTTAGAGAATTAAATGTCATTTAATGCTCGCACCAACCACCACTACCGACCTAAAATTCCTTTTTCGACTATAGCAACAAAGCTCATATTATTGTTGCTCATGCTGTTAATGTCACATTTGAGTAGCCCAAACAACTAGTTATATAATGGACACTTGGGGGGAAATAGTAGGTGGTTGAATTCCAGGTATCTCCAAGTAGAATATAGAGAAAAGATACTATATTTTGTATTTTAAAAGGAAAGGATCACTTCATTCCTTAGGGTTATATTTAAGTAATTATATTTAAGTGTCTTGGATATATTATAGTCTTATGAGTCCTAAGTGTGTTAGACGTAAGCTGAGGAATTTGTCCATTACTCCATTTAAGTTCCCTACTTATTACAAAGACCTTAGACTACCTCAAATCACCTTAGACAAAGACTAAGGCTAGTTATGCTTGTATTATTCATCATTATATATAATGTACAAGAAAGAAACACCTTCACAGTGGATGTAGGTAATCAAATAGAGTTACTAAAACACTATACATCCTTTATCATTATTGTTATTAGTTTAATAACACCTCATTCACCTCCTAGTAGGATAACTTGGTGAGGTTGAGGACTTGATCATTTTCATCCTCATTAGTTTGGTGTCGTGTGTGGGGACTATTATTCTCTAAAGTTATTTATACTCGGAAACTCTCTATTTTATTCTTCAAGCCTCATGGCCACTGATCGAGGGCGAAAAGTAGCGCGTGTCAAACGCTGATCGTTATTTTCTGTTCACCACCTCAATACAAAAACCTAAGTTACGACTACACTTGCGAGGAAAGTATAGCGGTAAGTCAGGTATCAAAAATATCCACTGAGACAAGATGCTAGAATTTATATGATTTAATACTTCTAAATAAAAGGGAAAAAAGTGATTACAAACTAAAACAAAAAGATGTGAAAAAGGGAAATGTTAATCTAGTCAAGTGTATTGAAACTAGACTAACAAAGCGGTAAAACTATAGGTTGCGTCGAATATCCCTCACCCGAGTTAATTTGTATAAAATGGTTACATGAGTCGACGAGTTATTACAAATGCGTCTCGTTTTGACAGTTAATTAAATCCAGGGTTGTCACGTCCCTAAATCCGCATAAAAGCCTAATAAGATTTTGGCGTCAACAAATATCCCAAAAATTACGCGCGAAAGGTCGTAAGCACGGGATATACATGATATGCCCCGTCAAATCTCCTAGGCTTAATAACTAGGACAACGCACCCGAAATAAACCCATAAACACCATCACCAAAGCCAAGCAACGCGTTAACCCGAGTGAGTTCCATTCAAACACAACCTAATTTAAATTACCTAGAAATCATGATAAAAATGCGGTAAATGAAAGCGTGTAAATAAACGCGATAAATCTATACTAGAAAGAAATAAATGAAAGCATGTAAACTATTTAGGAAAGCATGTAAATTTAATTATCAAAGCAATAAATAATGAAATACAACTACATTAATGGAGAGGGAATAAGAAAAGATCAATCACACCAAATGAGGAAGAAGAAATGAGCTATCAACTCCCAAACCCTAACTAAAACTCTCTAAAACCTAATATATTACAAGATATCTGAATTAGAAACCAAAATTTGGTTTATATAGTAAGTGGAAAAGAAAATAAAGGAAAAAGAAAAGAAAAGAAAATATCTCAAAATATCTGGCATGCGCGGTCGACCGCGTCCAAGGGATCGGTCGACCGGTCCTTCATGTATAAGCCCACTATCTCCTTCCCGCGGCAAAATACCAAACTGCGGTTGACCGGTCCTAGGGACGCGGTTGACCGGTACTCTGTTTCTCAGCCAAGCTTGGTCCATGAAGATGGGGAAAAAGTCCATTACGGAAACGGGAATATCTTCTTCGTTCGAACTCCAAACGACGCACCATTTGCGGCCACGAGATGCTAACTCAACGAACTACGCATCTGTTGAATTTTCATGAGTCGAATAAGAAATGTGAATTGACTAAAATTCCCTTAAAATAGCGTTCGACGACAAAACTTCTTCGAAATTCAACGAATCCTCACTTTTAGCATTCTAATACCTATAAAAGCACAATTAACCTCTGCAAAACATGTATATATAAAAATCCAAGGTTGTCTGGTTAATGAGCATAAATATAGGCATTAAGGATCGTAAAAGCGCTAGAATGCATAATGATAACGGGCGAAAATATGCAATATTTGATACGAATGACACCCCATAACTTAAACATTGCTAGTCCCTAGTAATGAAACAAACAAAACCAATCCACAGAAGGTAGTATAAGACGTATATATGCATTGAAATATAAATTCCACATTCGTAGGGAACATGATTGCATTTAGCATATGCAATAATCCGTTAAACCCCTAGGTCACCCTAGTGGACGAGTGTTGTCTCGTGAGGATTATCAGGGATGATACCCAGAAACATCACATGGTTTCCTCAAAATATGCCCAACCCAACATGTGACAAGCCAAATAATGGCGAAAAGGATTTCATACGCATCATTAGCAAAGTGAATGAATTCAAAAAAAATTCCAAATCATTAACATTATATAATGCACCTTATAGAATTAAAACCTTAAAATGTGGGAGGGGGCGAGCACATGCAAAGTGTGATTTGGCAAAAACTTAAATAAACTGAATTCTAAATAAAGCGAGCATATATTCAATCCTCACGGGCATTACACTCAATAAGTGAATTCACTCGAAACAGGGAGGTAACACACGAAACATGCGGGCTAAAGAGTAAATGTAAATGGAAACTAGGCCGCACACATGTCACAAATGAAGAATGCTATATATAAAATGAAAAACTGTAATCTCAATGAAAGATACCGCACACTAAAAGAGGCGAAATGTATTTTCACAGATTATCAAAACTATTATGACTTTCAAATTACATCAACCTAAGATCACATACGACTTTAATAGGGTTGTAATGTAGGTTAGGCTAGGGTACGAAACGAAGGATATATATGTAAGGGTTCAAAGTGTTCGGAAATGAAAACTCGGGATAATGGAAAGATGTGGGCAATATCAAAATAGGAAAACAAGTTCCAAAACGGCATTAGATATATCATCGGGAGAGTAATCAAAGCTTATTGAAATATATACACAACATTTACAACTTTCTCTTTCTCTTTCTTTTCTTATTTTTCTTATGTTTTCTTTTGCTTTTTGCTTTCACTTTTTCTTTCCTTTTCTCACTCTCATATGCCTAAATTGCAACCGACATCATAACAACAACATTCAATCCCATGTAACATTCCAAACAAGGGTATGGAAGGTGTATATATGGGGTATAACTCCAATTTAGAGTTGGTTATGGGAATGGGGTTATGAAACGAAAGGCTATATTTAGGCTCAAAGGGGTTAACGAGGGTAAACATATAAGGGTAAGGTCAAGGCTAATATGGGTGATATAACAAAGATGGCCCATGATCATTTTACAAAGTTTACGTAATTCTCGAGTCAAAATAATATATGAAAATCATGATCAAGTAACACATTTCAAGTATGAACATAATTAATGAACGATCAAATGAAAGAATAGTGAGATTACCAATGAATTCAACGTTTTCAATGAGAAAAGAATAGTGTATACACTCACAAACGATGAAAGGTACAAAGCTTACTCGGTGTAAGTATATACAATGCAACAAAAGATTACTAAGTTATAAAAATCTCAAACCAAATCAATAAAACAATAAAAGTGCATGTGCTCATGGGATTAAAGTTTAATTCATGAAGTTATTCATAATATCAATAAGTGAGACTAAAGTCTAATAACTTCTAAAATCGAGAACATGCATCATTGGGCTATCTATTGGATCGAGCAATTATCAAAATTTATCATCGAAAACAAAGGCAAAATGCCCAAAAAAGTAGAAAAAAGAAAGAAAATCTTTTTGAAAATTTTGAATTTTCTAAGAAAAGCGTACTAAGTAACTAACATGTGAGCAAAAACATGGACTAAATAAAGAAATGGATAGAATATCCCACACCCCCTAACTTAAAACTTGACATTGTCCTCAATGTGAATTAAGAACCAAGTTAAAGAGAGGAAAACAACGATATTACCCAAAATTGGAGCGATCCCCATAAGAACAAGTCCAAAGAATCTACAAAACAAGTTAGTACCGATCATAGCAAAAATAAATAACAAAAAGTTAACTAATTACACTAGACTAAATTAAAAAGGAAGAAAGAATAAAAAGCTAACTATATACAACCTACTATTTAGGCTTCACACTAACTATACACTAAAAGTCTAAATAGCTGAGGGTCCACCATGAGAAAGATTTGACTTTGGAGGATAACTGGTGTACCCTTATAAACAAGCATGCCCTCCGAAAAATATGAATTCCATTTTAACAACGAAAGGCATGTGTAAGGCGTAAGAAATGAACCATTGCCTATTAAAAGTTTTGGAGGGACGATGGGGGGTTTGGATTGAATGGGTGACAAAAATATATGGGGACCGAGAAAAGCCGAATAACCTCCCAATGATTTTGAAATTGGAATGGGAGGTAGCGCACACGAAGGCACGGATATGATCATGGAAGGCGACTCGAGAAAGTGCTCCTCATCGGTGAAAAGGTTTAAAACATTAAAGTTTGAAATGGAATCATCGGGTACTTTTGCTGGTGTGATAATAGAGAATGAAAATGGGGATGAAATAAATTCAAACCCATGAGATGAATCATCATCGCATGAAGATTGAGTTTCGAAGGAAATAATATCATTTTCAATGAAATGTTCTTTGATTAGGCACATATTCTTCACATTTATCCCCTTAATTTCAGTATTTTTATGATCCCGTGCAGTGTAAGTAGCTTGGATTTGTCTCAAATGTATTCTACTAACCCATTTTGGCAAGTATTTCGTGTTTTGTGTATTTCTCATGTGTTTTACAGGTATTTCACGCAAGTTAGTGCGAAGGAGAACTCAAAACAATGAAAGAAACCAAGAAATGGAGGGTTGAAGGGCATTTTCGTAATTTTTCAGCCTTAGTCCGAAGGTGGGTCCAACTAGAAAGTTGAATAGCTCTAAATTACAAGAATACTGGAAAAAATGGCACCTCAATCCGAGCTACGGTGAAGAAGTTGCGATGTTTTGAAGTTGCGGGATAATGAAGAGTCTGGATGTGCGGATTTCTGTCATTAATTATGCATTTAATGCAGTGCAACTCTTGGAAAACTTGTTCCACAAGCACTATTGGTTGTCAATTTCGAGATTTTGTGCTATAAAAGCCCATGACCTACATCATTTGAAGGGGAGTTGCTAGAGAGAGGCTAGGTTAGGAGTAGGTTAGAAGTGCTAGATTGAATTTTAGGGTTAGATTTTGAAAGCAAATTTTCTATTCCTTCAAGAGTTGTATGAACCCTAGTTTGTATTCTGAATCTCAATTCCTTGTTGCCGAATTCAAGTAAACTCTGTCCATTCTCTTATTTTATTACTTGCAAATTATTTACCATGTTTTGTAGATCCATAATTTTGTGTATGAATTTATTTATTTTATCCAATCATGAGTAGCTAATTTCTCAAGGGTTGGGGTACATGAACTCAATCCTAATACAAATTATTTGTATGGAAAATTAGGAAATAAATGAAAATATTGGTTGAATTGTGAATGAAAATCATATATGCATTGTCATGTCTTTTAATCTCTCTTGCCCTAGGTACTTGGGATGTTTAAGAATGCTTTGTATGTATAATTTGTCGTTCACCTCCTTATATTGATCTTTGATTTCATATGATGCGGGCTTGACCCTCATATATGTAATGCTTAGTGATGATAAGGACTGGATTTAATCAAGAATTTTGATTTATAATTCTAGTATTCTAAAGGATAATTTGTTAAGGATTGAAGGATTGTACCCTACCCTATTTTCTCCCATTTGTCAGATCTAATTTCTTTTGCACTTTTCAGTTTGTTTTTCTTAAGTAATTTTTTAATAGAAATTTTCCCAATCATCATATTTTTCATTTTTATTTTAGAAGTAATAAATCAATTAAATTCTATAAAACATTCCCTGTGGATTCGATACCCAGACTTACTACTATACTCCATAAAAGTGTAGTTAAAAGTTTAGGTTTTTTTTGTATTGAGGTTGGAAGCCGATAACAACGACTAGCGTATTACACGGACGCTCGGTTTTTCCACTCGATCATTCTTCTTTGGGGCCAAAGAAGAAATCATTTCATTGCAAATGGATATTACGTCGTTTTCATCCTCACTTTGAATATCTATTACGTAATGGGCAAAGCTTAGAATGGTTTGTTCCAAAGTAGGCACAAAGTCCTCATTTGGTTCAAAACATTGTTCGACTTCGAAAGTCTCGGAAGCAAAATCGTCATCGAACTCAAATAATAAATCCAAGTCATATTCCCACAAACGATTTTCTTTCCAATAACAATTTTCAATTTTCTCATTTTTATACATACGCAAGCCCTCACCGAATGTCACAGGTCGAGGTGCGGATGCATGAGAATGGGAACTTTGAAAATTACCATCGGACTTAAACGAAACCTCATTATTATAGGAATTTTGAAAACTATTGCAATTCATTTCAAAATTCCTATTATAAGGAGGTAAAGGCCCAAAATCCTTATCATCGTCATTAAAATTCCAATAACCCAAATTTTGACTTTCGTTATACTCGCCAAAAGTCATATTTGAATTTGCAATACTTTGGGATTCTAAGTATTGACCGAAAGTCATAGAATTACGAGAATTTTGAGAATTATAACAATTATTACCGAAAGAATTGGAATAAGACATTCTTACCCCCAAAATGGCTCGAAATGAAAAATTCCACAAAACAAGTGCGCGCGGAAAAAATTCGAGCGTTTCTAAGTGCTCAAATGTGAAAGTCCTGCAAAAATATTAGCAAATAATATAAATAGAAAGAAAATACTATGAAATACTAAATCAAATAAAGTCTAAAACAAACAAGTCCCCGGCAATAGCGCCATTTTGATCGAGGGCGAAAAGTAGCGCATGTCAAACGCTGATCGTTGTTTTCTATTCACCACCTCAATACAAAAAACCTATGTTACGACTACACTTGCGAGGAAAGTATAGCGGTAAGTTGGGTATTAAAAATATACACTGAGACGAGATGATCGAATTTATATGATTTAAATCTTCTAAATAAAAGGGAAAAAGGTGATAACAAACTAAAACAAAAAGATGCGAAAAGGGAAATGTTAATCTAGGCAAGTGTATTGAAACTAGACTAATAAAGAGGTAAAACTATAGCTTACGTCGAATATCCCTCACTCGAGTTAATTTGTATAAAATGGTTACATGGGTCGACGAGTTATTACAAATGCGTCTCATTTAGGCAGTTAATTAAATCAAGGGTTGTCACTCCCCTAAATTCGCATAAAAGCCTAATAAGATTTTGGTGTCAACAAATATCCCAAAAATTACG
Source organism: Sambucus nigra (assembly GCA_949130495.1). Lineage (NCBI taxonomy): Eukaryota > Viridiplantae > Streptophyta > Magnoliopsida > Dipsacales > Adoxaceae > Sambucus > Sambucus nigra. Next base: position 472,392,593 of record OX422211.1, on the reverse strand, counting down.
CGCGAAAGGTCGTAAGCACGGGACATACATGATATGCCCCGTCAAATATCCTAGGCGTAATAACTAGGACAACTCACCCGAAATAAACCCGTAAACTTCATCACCAAAGCCAAGCAACGCGTTAACCCGAGTGAGTTCCATTCAAACACAACCTAATTTAAATTACTTAGAAAGCATGATAAAGATGCGGTAAATGAAAGCGTGTAAATAAACGCGGTAAATCTACACTAGAAAGCAATAAATTAAAGCATGTAAACTATTTAGGAAAGCATGTAAATCTAATTATCAAAGCAAGAAATAATGAAATACAACTATATTAATGGAGAGGGAATAAGAAAAGATCAATCTTACAACCCAAATGTTTTCACACCAAATGAGGAAGAAGAAATGATCTATCAACTCCCAAAACCTAACTAAATCTCTCTAAAACCTAATATATTACAAGATATCTGAATTAGAAACCAAAATTTGGTTTATATAGTAAGCGGGAAAGAAAATAATGGAAAAAGAAAAGAAAAGAAATATCTCAAAATATCTAGCATGCGACCGGTCGATCGGTCCTTCATGTATAAGCCCACTGTCTCGTTCCTATGGCAAAATACAAAATTACGGTCGACCAGTCCCAGGGACACGGTCGATCGATACTCTGTTTCTCAGCCAAGCTTGGTCCATGAAGAGGAGGAAAAGTCCATTATGGAAACGGGCATATCTTCTTCGTTCGAACTCCAAATGACGCACCGTTTGTGGCCACGCGATGCTAACTCATTAAACTATGCAGCCGTGGAATTTCCATGAGCCGAATAAGAATGTTAATTGACTAAAATTCCCTTGAAGTAGAGTCCAATGATGTAACTTCTTTGAAATGCAACGGATCCTCACTTTTAGGGTTCCAATACCTATAAATGCACAATTAATCCCTGCAAAATATGTATATATCCAAATCCAAGGTTGTCTAGTTAATGAGCATAAATATAGGCATTAAGAACCGTAAAAGTGCTTAAACACATAAAGATAACGGGCAGAAATATGCAATATTTGATACGAATCAGCCACCATCATCTAGTTATCCATAAACCTGAAAGAAATGGAGGTTTGCTAGAATGAGATTCAAGAGAAATTAATTGTTCTACTAAAAAGGCTACCACCCATCGTGCCGACCCCACCTACTTATTCATCCACTGTAAGGAACAACCACCAAGTGTTTGAAGGGGGAGACGAGGAAAGTCATGCATAGGAGAACCAATGGGCCCTCATATGTGTAACACCCCCTACTTTTTCACGTGCCTATTGGATATTTAGATACGCCGAAAATAGGCCGTGCTGATCAATTTATATCATTCTCAGCATCAATAACAATAAATAATAAAATAATTGAATTTCAAACCATTCACAAAACGTGATAAAGATAAAGTAATAAATACAGTTAAAATCTAATGTCTCAATAACCAACATAAATAACTGAAATAGTCTCATCTCTCTTATATAAAACCAACTGAATAAACAACTGGGACCAATATGGCCCATACAAATACCTGAATATATAGTCTCGAGTGAAAAGACAAAAAAAAAAAAAACCCAATCTATGAATCAAAGAACGAAAAAATAATGAAGAAGTGTCAAGTTTGAATTTCCTCAGCTCTATTGCACCGATCTAGAAATGCCTAGAAAATATTTTACATAATTTGGGCCAACGCCCTAAAGTTGAAAGAAATATCTTACAGTATCGATACATTAATAATCAGGCGACTCATTTGCAATAAACATGCCAACCAATCGACATTCACATGCAATAAATACCTCACCACTTAACATAAGTGAAGTATTACACTATTCTCCCAACCCCATGCATAAACGATACTAAAAGTCTCTCTCATAGACTAATAAGTGAACAACGCATAATAAGATACTCCATAAGAACGCAACTAACCACAAATATAAAGATTAAAACCTAATATTAAACCCCGCACATGCCATTGTAAAGTAGGATACACACGATCTCATAATATAATACAATAACGGTTCATAGTGTTTTTTTTTTTATTAAAATGTCCATAATTGAACTATAAGATATATTATTAGAATTATCATAATCATCACACCAAAGCCTTTACCTTCGGGGATCATCTCGTGCCTCTATCGATAACCCGTGGGAGTCCTTAACCTAATGAATTTAAAAACATACATAAATATAAGAACGGGGGATCACTACATAATCACGTCACCGAGTAGTCCCATACCAAAACTCGTCCGCATCTCACATCATGAAGCGTAGACTGAATGAGAATTTGATCATAATATGGTTACTTCCACAACATCCGACATTATTAGTCAGGAGCGCAATACGCGATCACAACCATTTAAATTAAAATCTCGATCGATAGATTCCCCACGAGTTATAATGGTATGTTCACGTAAATAATATATATATAGGATATTACATACTCTCAGGCATACCAGAATCATCCCAATCCCAAACTTCGGATAGTCCATTAAATTAAAAGTTTATTAAATCTAAAAAAAACTTAATTAAAGTGAAATTATTGTGTCCTCTAGTTTATTATCCCATAAACTTTAAAATTATGGCAGATAAATATTATGTCATATATAGGTATAAAGATACCCAACCAAAACAAAAACCTAAAATGCCCTAAACTCGAAAGGCTATAGGGGCTAAATCGATTTGCTCTCAGGCCGAATCAATTCGGTTCGGGTTTAGTGCAATAATTACTTTTCTAAAGATGATATGGAGGCTAGATTTCCATTGATATCACCCTAAAGTTTCAAATCCACACCCAAATCTCAACATCTAGTCACATAAACTCTAGATTTATTATTCTAACCCATTTCTATAAGGATTAAAGTGTTTCCAACACATATAAAGATTCAAATCTACAAAGTCCCCAATTTAAACCTAGTTCCACCTTTTACCTTCAATTAGTTAAATAAACCACATGTTTTTTGGTCTATACACCAAATTAGCATACGTCTTTGATTATCACAAGTAAATCAGTCATAAGCCTAAGTTTTAATATAAGAATCATGCCAAAATAAGTTAATTTAAGGTTTCTTACAAAAGCCCCCATTTTTGAAATCATATTTTAACCCATTAATAGTTCAAAGATTAAACCTAATAAATGTCATTAATGTAGCAGATTAAAATATCTAAAGATGTTTCTAGTCCCAAATCAAATTAAATGACAATGAAACTGTAAACAAGTTACATATTTTTCATTGATAAGGTAAGAGGTTTCTTGACCGAATAATACAAACGATTGATCTTTGCACTTTGACTCCTTGTTCTTCCTCACCAAACTTCTCCTTACACATTTCCCAAATCTTTAAAGAAGTTATAGGGTTTTGTTTGGGATGCAAAGTGTTTTAATTAATGAAGGTTAACTCCCCTAAATAATCCTTAAACACACAGGTTACTATTAGACCTAATTTTTGGCCTCCAAATGAGCCCCCCAATACACTATCAGAACTAGCCCAAAACTTATCCCAAAGCTAACCCTTCCCCTGGGTCTAATCCAAAGTAATAAAAATGCAATTCCAAGCCTTCATCTCACTCTAGATTCAGGTACAAACAATAATACCTCATAACTCACGATAATATCCCACAACATAATATAAAATGCACACTTAATTATTTTATGCTTAACCGAACAAAATCTAATATTATATAATTAATGTCATTAATTAATTATTTATAATATGCGACATAAAAGTCACATAATATGCAAAATTTAATTACCATATAATTTTTTGCAGTTTATTATTACCAATTCATGAAAGGAATACCTATTTCCATTTATTAATTTATTTCCACAATTAATAAATAATAAGTAAAACTAGAATATATGGGGTATGAGAAGCTTACTCATTAATATCGGATTTATGTCCTCGAAATTCGAAACACACCTTACTATAAGTGTTTCGTATACTCCTCTCGCATATCATCCTCCTTCTCCCACATTGATTCTTCCTTATTGTGGTGCCCCACTAGACACTCACTAAAGTAATAAAATTAGAGCGAATAACCTTCTCCCTATAATCCAAAATAGCAACCGACTTCTCCTTGTAACTCACATCAGGTTGAAGCTTTATCTCACCAAGATCAATATGTTGGTATGCCAAAGTAGCCCCAAGGAATCATCGCAGCATAAAGATATGAAATTATTATGTACCTGCTGCAAATTATCTCATAAGGCTAAACGATATGTAACTGGTCTGATATAATCAATGATGTTTAATGTCCCAACATATTAGGGAGCTAACGTACCCTTATTCCCTAATCGAATCACTCCTTACATGGTAGACACCTTAAGTCACACATGATTCCCAATAGAAAACTCTAGGTGCTTCCACCCCAAATCCACGTAGCTCTTTTGGCTACTCTAGGCAGTTCGCATCTTCTATCTGAGAAGTTCCACCTTCACTGAGGTGTCCTAAATGAACATGAGTCTTTGAAGATTATTCTCCCTCATCTCTACACAACAAGAGGGGAAGTGATAAGGCCTCCCATACAAAGCCTTAAATGGTGTCATGCCAATCGTCTACTACTAACTTTTATCGTAAGAAAACTCCACCAATGGTAAGTATTACTTGCAACTACCCTTGAAATCCAAAATATATGCCCAAAGCACATAATTCATTACCTAGTTCACACGCTTAGTTTTCCCATCCGCTTGTGGATGGTATGAGGTACTCAATCGCAAATCTGTCCACAATGCATGATAAAAACTCCTCCAAAATGGGACACAAACTTCTTATCCCCGTCGGGCACAATATCAAGTGGTACACTGTGCAATATAGTAATATTGGATATAAAAGCCTGGTATAGTGCTTCGATGTGAAATATTTCCAAACCGATAAAAAGAGAGCCACCTTAGTCAAATGGTACACATTCACCTAGATGGAATCATGTCCCCGCTATGACGTAGGTAACCGAGTAATTAAGTCTATGGAAATGCTCTCCTATTTCCAGACTGGAACCTCAAGAGATAGTAGATAACCTTCTAGTCTCTAATGATATACCTTCATGATCTGGTAAGTAGCACTTGGACATAAATACTGCAATGTCCCTCTTCGTGACTGCCCATCAGTACTGGCGTATGAATCATGCATCTCAGTCAACCCACTTTTGCTAATAATCCCTACCAGGATGTACCTTAAAGTATGAATCATGCATCTCAATCAACCCACTTTTGCTAATAATCCTCACTCTCGGGTACCACTATTCTATCATGGAACCGTAAACTCCCATCTGATATGATTAAATACGACTATGCTCCCTCAACCAATAACTACCTGACCTTCTACTAATAAGAAAGACTCCCTGCTTCTGCCTTCATAACCTAAGTAATGATCTCAGGTATGAAGGTAAGAAATGACATAAAGGCATGCTCTAACTCATACTTATTGCAAATAGCGCCCAATTTCACTTTCCAAATTACCGAAAGTGTAACTTTTGGCCTACGACTCAAGGCACCTACCGATAAATTTATCTTACCTAGGTGATACTGTATATCAAATTGGTAGTCTCTCATGAACCCTATCCATTGATGATGTTTCAGGTTCAAATCCTTTTGCATGAACCTTAAAAGCACATATCAAGTATATATCTAAGTTTTAATAAATTTGGAGGGAATAAGTGATATTGGAATGAGAAAGAAAGGAAAAAATCTATCAACTTTAAAAATACTCTCAGAAATGTTTTTAAGTTATAAGATTTTTAGATATTTTAAAATGGGAGGGAAAATGTCCTATTTATAGAAATTTATTTAAAATCTGATGATGTTATGCGCACAGTGCACATTTTTTTACACGCACGATTCCATGTAGTGTGGAATTAAGGCCCAGGCCTTGCGCACGGTCACATAATAATGCGCGAACACCACCAAGCGCACAGAATCAAAATGGAGACGTGATAACGGTTAAGGCAAAGCTAACACCTTAAATCTTTTCAACATGTCTTACTAAGTTTAACAAGTTCAAAACACAGATCCAAATTCAAAGATATTTTCAATTGTTCCATGAGGAAGTTTAACCCATTTAAAACCCTTGTTTCGTCAAGTTGTAAAATCCTCACACATTTAAAAAATGTTTGTCCACGTGTTTCTGTGTTTATCCATAATCAATTCACAATCTCTACAACAAATAATATAGTCTTCACTCTAATGTGAATGCATGAGAACAAAAGTCTTCAATGAGTGGCTTGTAAAATCTTCAATATTCAAAGGTTCATCTAAGCTTATCTAGGACAAATGACCAAGACTCACTAATATCGAATAAAGTCTATATGACTTGAAAGACTCAATGGCTCAATTATTTTGTAAGGAGAACTAATCAACTAATATTAATACAAAGATTACATTTTTAATCTCCCTTTTTGGCTATTCCCTGGAAAAACCCCTTAAACGTAAAAATGATAATATAATTCCCGTAAGACTCACACCTTACTAGCCATATAGTGAAAATAATAAGAAGGTAATGTACAAACAACCCATAAGACCAAATAAATATAAAATAGGTGAGTATGAACAATGTGCTAGGGATAGAATCATCGTAGTCAAGCCTGAAATCACAAAAACAACAAAAAACACCACACATGCAATATCATGCACCAAGAAAAACTCTCCCTTCTTGGGAATATTTTTGATAAGTATCAAAGATATAGAAGAGATAAAGCATGTTAATATGTTAAGTATAAGAACATCATATAATATGATGACGTCAAGTGAATAACATAATGTAATAAAGTTCCCATTATATAGTATATCCCAAAGTATGATAAAAAAAACTCCCCTATCATTGATATATCTCCCATCACAAATTCAGAACTAACCTTCCCCCCTTAATAAGTGAAAGTAAAACTCACTCCCCTTTTAACAAAATGGACAAATAAAGGAAATAATTTTTTCTCATCATTTTTAACATAGTAAAATAAAAGAGAAGACATATCATAGACAACGAGTATAACATGGTAATAAAGCAAGATCACAATGAAAAATAACATTAGAGAAGAAAGAGATAGTAAAGCATGTGAACAACCATAACTATATCATGAGAATACAAAAGAGCATATACATGTGTATCACAATATGAATCTAAAAAACGAAAGTAGTGGATGAAATATATCAATCAACAAGCATAGAAGCATGAAATGTGACATACAAACAATCTAACAAGAATGAGATCAAGTATCAAACATGGATATACCAATGTAAGAGTATGAATATGATAACAATATAAAATGAACCGATCGAGGATGGAAATGCATCAAGTAATAACCCTTATTTCTTAATATTTCTATTTAATTAAATTGGAGAATTAAATGAGAAAATAAAGTTTAATTTAAATTACGCAAGAGAAGTAATTTAGTGAGTTTTATTAATAATTGTGATTTATGGAGTATTAATCAAGAGATAGATACTGATTAATATTGCCTCATTCTATTTACTTAGCGCGTGTAGTAAATAGTTACTTAGCACGTGTAAACCATTTTGGGGTGAGAACGAGTAATATATTTTTAAGTAACTCAAATGATAATTTAGAGGACACAGATGAGACTGGAAGGGTCGAATTAGTCAAAATAGTATATTCGGGGGTACTAGTTGAGTCTCGGGGTAATTTTGGAATAAATTGAGACTGTTCGGGGGCTTTTTGGTCTTTTAACATGTGAGGGTATGGAGACTTACGAATTTGAGAGTCTTTTATCAGTCGTATGAAAGAGGGTTTAGGGTTAGAAAACCCATGTAAACACCAAGACCATTAGAGAGAAGGAGAAAGCCATTCTCAAGGCTTAGAAGATGCTTTTGAGGGGGTTGGATTGGGAACTTGCATCCTAGGAGCCGAAGGAGGAAGGATTGAAGAAGAGAAGCATCAATCCATCATCAACGCAATGAAATCATAATCCCTCTGTTAAGGAAAGTTGTTTATTATAAATATTATAAAGTTATAATACCCATGCATAGGATTTTTGAATAGTTTTGTTAAATCAATCTCTTGATAAGAAAGGAATGATATTTATGCATGTTGGGATAGGAATCGCATGTAGAATGATTTAACATATGTAGAGGAATAATATTCAGAGCTGATTTGATAATTATTTCGGAATAAAATCTGGGTTTTGAATGAAAATATGGGAAGAACACCATAACTAGGGTTTTAAGAAATTATGAGTTTAATCCACTATTTATTTAAATGAATTGAGGCTTTGATGTATTTGAAATGTTAGGATAATTGGGTCGAAGTTTGGTGTACTATAATGAAGTTTAGAGGTTTATTAATGGGAGAAAAATTAACGAAGAAGACGAACTGCTGCTGTCCCAGATCGATCGATCGATCATGTCGATAGATCGAACTCAGGAGTCGATCGATCGACTTAGGATGTTTTTTTCGAATTTTTCCTTGGTTAAGGGTTCTTTGATTTTCAGGAATGAATGGTAATCCTAGGGTTTATATTATACTTATATGGGAGTGAGAAATAGACTAGTAGGTATATTATTGAGGTCCGGTAAGGCCATTGGGTGTAGGACTTGGATTATGGACCGACGAGAATAAATCGATTTAGTAGAGAATTGAGGAATTTGGAATTGAGTTACGAGACGAGGAAAAGTCAATTCAAGTAATAGACCAGTAGGGTAAGTAATAACTACTAAAATTACGTGAGGGGTAACTAGGGCCCTTAGAGTTGAGTGAATACTCAAATAAATGTTATAGTGAGAAATCGTAAATTGACGAATACGGTTAATATAAGAGAACACTATATTACGTACAAGTATGATTGATAGGTCGGGTGTGTACCTACTAAATTGTATGAACTATTAGGTTGAGAGATGTATACCTAAATTAACTATGTTAGGGTCGATGAAGTATTCCAAACTAACGTAGGGCTATTATACGTTAGGGTAGATGAAGTATTCCGAACTAACGTAGGGTTATTATATGTTAGGGTCGATGGAGTGTTCTGAACTAACATTGGGTTATCACATTTTTTGGGTTGATGTAAAATGCCGAACCAAACCTTCGAACTGGTGGCGTGATGAAAGAGTCCGAGCCAGAATATGTTTATATAAATAATTGGGGTCGATGTATCATTTCGTACCAATTCTCACTTGGGGTGGATGAATTGTTCCAAACCAATAGTCCTTTATGTGTGTCAAAAGGACATAATAGTAATGACTGATATTTAATATATAGTGTGTGTGAAATATATACTTAAGGATATTCTATCACTTTGTATTAGTAGATTGATATATTATGTGTTTAACGATACATGTCAAACTGGTAAGTTAAGTAGTGAAACTTAATTACGAAACGTGACGTTAGATAGAGAATATCTAATTAGTAATGTACGTAGTGAAACTTGATTACAAAAGTGGGAAGATATTAATTGTGACAATATTAGAAATTTAGTAGTGAAATTAAATGAGAAGTTTTGAAACATAACATAGGTAAAATGTTTCTTGAGAATTAATTAACCTTCGTGAGATGTTATGAAATGGATGTACTGTATGGGCGGTACGAGAACTTAGGTATAGATAAGTTCAGATGATTACTTTAGTCCTAGTTAGCTTGGGAGATATGGCTAGGTAGGCTAAGAGTAGAACGTTAGGTGTGCACAATAAATGATGAGTGAGTAAACTCAAGAGAGTGTACGAGAACCTAACATGTGTAATCAATAACCTTATTTTATATTGTGATAAACGCTTGCTAAATATTTTCAAAATATTTTGAGTGCTAACTCTTGCTATAAAATATTTTCAAAACCTTTTAGGTGTCTAGCCACAGGGACGCCATGTATGATGATTTCATTCTAGGGAATCGAAATTGTAGCACAGTGGATGCGTACAGGATTTTGATTAGACAATATCTCACATTCAGATCTAGTGCGGGATCTCACCCTATTCTATGTATGGACTTGTGGTCCGGTATCAGTCTCAGATGTTCAGTTTCAGACTAGCGGTTGTTCTATTATTGTTTTGGGATTTTAGCCGATGGTTTATTCGGTGATACTCTTATTCTTTTAGTTCTTATACTTTGTTGATTGGGTTATAGTACATGGTGATTGTTATACTTTGTTTCGCATGGTTGATTTTTCTGTTTTAAGAAAGATAAAATTTGGCATCAGTCTAATTTTCATTTAGGGGATTAGTAATTAAAAAGTTTTCGACAGTGATGCTAAGAATGAACCATTTGAGAAACCTATTTTAATTTAATAAAGTCCTGATCACCCGATGTTTAATTAGGCGGGGTCTCACAGATGGTATCGGAGCATCAGGTTCTAGTGTCCATAGGATTTGTACGGCTTACTATGTTTTCAGCGTATCATTTGATTGATTTTGATACCTATCTTAGGATTGTTGTACTCCTCTACGTACGTGGTTTATGTTCTCCCTCTATTTATTAGATGAAGTGATATATATACGAGTTCGATTGGGTATGGTACATCGAACATGGAGGTAGGACCAGCGTAGGCGTTGGAAGAACTGCAGGAGGAAGGGGCTCGACACGAAGCATGGAGTGTTCGAGGACGGTAATCATAAGAAGAGATGACCGTTTTCGAGGTAACTCCTAGTGTGTAATGGAAATAGATGCTGCAAGGACTGTTGGGGCATAGTAGGCATTTTCCAAGTACCGCGACGACAAAGGGTGATGCTAATCTAGAACCGCCCAATGCAGTGATAATGGGAGGAGGTCTGAAGGACTGAAAATGTCGACTGTGCATGTTAACTAATAGATGTAGAATATCCATAGGTTTTGGCATTTAGGATAAAGTAGAAATACTCAGGAGTGAAAATTTGGGTAAATTTTTTATAGAGGGAACGTGGTGGGGATACCAGTCACCACATCCGGATCGAGGGTCAGTATATAAATAGAGGAATCTTAAGTATAGTTTAAATGCAAATTCCTCCAATGATGATTCAGAAGGAAAGTAAATGGAAATTTCTAAACCCATCACGTGAAAGCCTGGTAGAGGCCAATTGTGAGAAATAAATTTATTTGTTGAAGTGAACTTGTACCATATGAGACAAGTATAAGGGAAAAAGAGCTCTTGAGAGAATGGACTCAAGAGTTGTTGTTGCCCACAGTTTTGGGAAAATTCTGCTTGGACAACTTATGTGTATGATGGAGGTATGGTGCTTCTTACACAGCTGATGTAAATGCTCCTAAGTAAGCGGAGCTAAACAAGTTTAAGGATTTAGTCAAAGAGTAAGACTGGAAGTAATGGAGCTAGTGCAAGCCATAAGTGTAACCCCATTAGGGGATTAATTGATTTGATTCTAAGTCGGGACTATTAAGTCCAATAGTGCGTTCCTCTTGGTCAGCGAAACTAAGGGAACCATGATGATAGTGTTCAGAAATCGAGTCTGCCAAGTCTGAGAGGAGGAATATCCTCAATTGGTCGGTGTGGCCTGAAATAAGGGGATTTATGAAAAGATGTCTAATGTGGGGCGTAAGACCACGCATTTTGATCTTGTCCGAAGTTATTTAAGGGAATAATAACTACGATAAGTTTTTCATTCCTGGAAGGACAAGCGTATTCTGTCCGGGAACCATTTGAACCACTAGTGCGATGGGAAAGAAAGTATATGAGTTTTAGCCTCGAGTGAATGAGGTATATGACGATGCCTCACCTGAAAGAGGGATAATCTCGCATTATTCATTAGTATGTTGGAGAATTCAGAGATTATGGATGTCTCATAGTGATTGATCCCAGCGTATAGGGACTTTAATGATGCGATTCCAGGTATATCGTATGACCGCCGAGCGGAGAGATCGAGCTCATTTTAATGATTATTTCTAAGGAGTTAGTGATAGTATAAGCGCAGTGCCACTTGACTCCTTTAGGGATATTGGAGTATGGTTGCACATATTATCAGGGAATGGAATTTGAGATTCTTGACTATGTGTTGTTTCGACAATGTTCAGTAAGAATGCATGGGGAGAAGCCCCTTGTTTAAGTTCGGTTGCGAAAGGGGATACGACTGAATTTTTAAGCACGTCAGGAGAAGAGACGTTGTTAGATTCTAGGGAATCAGTGGAGCCGGTAGTGTTGTGGAGAAACACTGAAAGGCTTATTTTACCACGAAGGGATAAGTGGGACTTTGTGGGAAAGAATTTAATTTTTGGTCTATAAGGGATTGAGAATACCCGTAAGATTGTAGTCACGCCGTGAAGATAAGGTGAGAGTTGAGGAAAAGCATGTTACGAGTGCGACGATTGCAATGTTTTTGCAAATGTGCATGGAGAAAAGGGTGTATGGGCTCCCTAGTCAATTGGCGTTCTTAGTCATTTGAGATAGAGGAATGCGGAAAATTATTTTTGATAAGTACACCGGTGGGGAAGTTATGAGGCAAGTCGTATCGATGAAATGGATTAAACGTCATGATAGATAGACGATGATCCAAGCTTATATGTGCTGAGAGATCCAGCACACCCTATGGGATAAGAATCAGTGGGAAGCTGTTAAAAGGTTATCTCTTGATATGGGAGACCTAACTGTTGTGAAGAAGTAACGCAAGGTGCTACTTGACTGAGTGTTGAGAGTGACTTACGTGTTACTAAAATGTTGATTCGTATAAAGTAACCAACCCTAAAAGTGCGCCAATTACGAAGACCGCATAGATTGTAAAGTATAAAATACCCAGGAGAAAGGGGAATAGAGTACCACTTGGGGAAAAATAACGTAAGTGGGAAGTGGTGTTGCGGAAGAGACATAGTGAGATTGTCTCCAGACGCACCACTAGTTGATAGATAAAGATGGTCTCGAAATGAGCAATCGAAATTTGGTGGTGAACCTACGCTTCCAGTGATGGAATGCGTAGGTAGGCTTATAATTTATGAATGGGATGTGAACATCGTAGCTATGTCAACATTCTGTTGGGATAGCGAAATGGGATGATCGTGATGGACTATTATGTCGTTGAAATGGAAGACTGCAGAAGTGAAAGGTGCCGCTCTATATTGTTGTAAATCAGGATGTAATCCTAAAATCCCACCCCGTGAGAGATGATCAGGGAAGAATGGAGATGAAGTTTATTTTGGGTATGTTGTGTCGCCTATGAATCAATGATTGTGAGAAAGGAAGATACTATGCCCTAACGATAGTGGGATTTTAGAAGAACCCACTGATCAATTCATAGGTTAAATGTATACCTATATGAGCATATTTATAGGTAGTGTGAGTGTGCCTATATGGACTATAAATAAGGATTAGGTTCGTGGGTACCTATTATGAACTTATATGTACTTCGAGGAGACATTCCGAACTCTTAGCCCTTAATGCGTGATATGAGGACATTCTATTGGAGTATGCCATTTTAGAATATATGAAGTGTGAAATATATATCACCTAAATTGTCTACTCATGTGCAATGATATATATATATATATATATATATATATACATATATTGGTGCTTGAGGTGTGATTCTGAGACAATATAACAAATCACTATGGTGAACGAGGTGGGATTCCGAGCCAATAACCCCAAAAATTGTTATAGAAGGGGGTGATTATAAAATAAGTGTTGATAGTATATGTTATGTGTAAGAAATATATACCTTATGATTTCCTACTTATGTGCGATAATAAGTATGCTTAATTCTGTATTGGGGTCGATGATGTTCCAGACCAATACATGAAAGATCGATTTGGGGTCGATGATTTTCCGAACCAAATCGATGATGAATGATAAACATTGGTATCGATGAAAGGTCTGAACCAACATATGCATTACATTTACCTTTGGGTCGAGGGATTTTCGGACCAGCGTAAATGATAGGACGATTGGGGTCGATGATTTTGGCGGACCAATTTTCCTTATAGTATATATTGTGAGTGAAATATATACCTTATAATATTCTACTTATGAGTGATAGTAAACACATAGACGTTATATATAGAGATATAAATCGAAAGGGTAAATTGAGTATGGAGAAACTTAATTTCAAGAGTTAACGTTAGATTGGGAAAAATCTATGGGGAAATTAAGTAGTGAGGCTTAATTATAATATATGAGGCATGGATAACATGCAATGGGGGTTAGAATGAAGCAAGGCATGTACTTGGGATGACCCTTAGGATGATATGATTTGATTTTTGGGTATTAGAGGATGCAGTTATGTTTAAGGTCCTTAGTATTAATACCAGTCTTATCCTAATTTCGAGGACAAAATTCCTTTGTAAGGGGGGAAGTATGTAATACCCCGTATTTCTGAATATTTCTATTTAATTAAATTGGAGAATTAAATGAGAAAATACGATTTAATTTAAATTACGCAAGATAAATAATTTAGTGAGTTTTATTAATAATTGTGATTTATGGAGTATTAATCGAGAGATAGATACTGATTAATGTTGACTCATTCTATTTACTTAGCACGTGTAGTAAATAGTTACTTAGCATGTGTAGACCATTTTGGGGTGAGAACGAGTAATATATTTTTAAGTGACTCAAATGATAATTTAGAGGACACATATGAGTCTGAAAGGGTCTAATTAGTTAAAATAGTATATCCGGGGGTACTAGTTGAGTCTCGGGGTAATTTTGGACTAAACCAAGACCGTTTGGGGGCATTTTGGTCTTTTAACATATGAGGGTATGGATACCTAAGGATTTGAGATTCTTTTATTGTAAAAACCCTCACTTTTGAGAACCTATTTTATATTCTTTTAATGTGTGAAGTAATTATATAAAATGTTGGAATATAGAGTAAATATTAATTAAACGAGTTAAAAGTTAATATTTACTAAATTGTTGCATATTTACTGTATGTGTAAGTAAATATCACCATGTTGTGTTTTATAGTGTCATAAGATTTCAATGACATTTATGGTTTAAAATGAAACTGAAACTTGAAATGAGTTATAAAATTTCCAAATGATAATTTGGAGGGCGTAGTTAGTCCCGAAATGTGTGAGATAGTCAAAATAAGTGCCATATTGTATTTTTATGTTTCAGGCACTTTTGACTGATTTTAGCATAAACGCATTATTGCGAGTCATTTTAATGTGGTATTAACCATTTAAGTTGGGAGTTTTAGACTAATGCCATGATTTAGTCTTGCTAAACCTTTTTTTTCTCTTAACTGTATGAATTAACCTAGAGTGAAAGAGAGAGGAAGAGAATTGAAGAGAAAAGAGGAGAAAGAGAAGAATTTAGATATTGAAGATTTGGGATTGCTTCCATCTTCTAAGAATATGAGATTTGAAGCTTGAGGCAAGTTTTATACTTGCTAATATGTGATTTAAGATGAGTAATTTGTATTTATAGTTGTGTATTAGTTATGGTTTAACAATGTTAGGGTTTTTATGGATTTATGGGTTTTGAATCCTTGGAGGTTGATTTGGATATGTATTGGTCTAAATCATAGTTGTTAGATGATTTGATGATCAATTGGTTGTAATAAATGACCTTGGTTTGAATGGAAATGAGTTGGGGGAAATTAGGAGTCCAAGACTCCGTAGCCAAACTTGGCAAAATCACAGGGGCGAATGATTCGGCCCTAGGGCGAATCGATTCGCTTAGGGGTCAAGTTACAGGTCTGTAAGATGGAATCGATTCAGGTTAAGGCCGAATCAATTCGTCCAAGGAAGAATATGGAATTTGTCCTCCAAATCGATTCGCTGCTTGGGGCCAATCTATTCGGCCCTAGGGCGAATCGATACGAAAACCTTGCTGTTTTGAGTCATTTTTCTAACTCAATTTTGATCCTTTTCTTCTAGGTTTAGGACTTAGGAACCTTCTTATATGAAGTAAACTTAGTGTCCTAGAGTCCTAGAATGATATAGTCACAACCCTAGACTAGAAATGTATTAAATGGGTCTTATTCCGGGGGTGTACAAATTAAGGTTAGGGCATTTCTTTCCTTTAGTTAATTATTAGCAGTCTAGGAGTTGTAAGCCCATACTTGGAGACTTTAGGGGATCAATTGAGATATATAAAACCTTGTGACTTGTAGAAATATTATGACCTCTTGGAGAATAATTCGGGACTTGTATACGATGAATACTAATGAGAATATTCAATGATTATGGTTTCGAATAAAATGAAACATGCATATGGCAAATGGGAATGAAAATGAAGTGAGAAATGAAAATAAATATGGTAAATGATAATTTACTCAAATACACCTCTCTAAATGCTATTATAAGGGAAGTTCGCGCGTGAGGTGATGCCCCCTGGATAATGAATGCAGGGTGGATATAGTCCTAGGCCATATGAGCGATTATTGTATATTTCTGCGCTGGTGAGGTGATTCTGGGTGTGGTCATGACTCTCCCGCAGGCATATGGCCGCTTCCCGACGTCTTACGTTATAGGTGCCCAGGTTGTCTTGGTGATAGGCCCTGGAAGATGATAGTCACTTAAGGGCGCGCACAGTGAGGAAACCCGGAAGGACGGTCTTAGAATCGTTATATGTATATGAATATAACTATTCTTAATCAAGTGGGACTTGATTTGTAATAAATGCCATAAAGAGAATAATGAAATGCCACAAAGAGCATATAATTCTGATTATGTTTCCTGATAAGGAACGGAATTATGAAATGAATCGGTGTACATAACGAAGGCTTATAATTAATGTTAATTATTCATATTCTCTTGCATAACTAAATAGAATTTATAATCATTTAAATTGTCCTAGTTTATGCTTTGAGATTATGTTGTTCGATTCTCATCTTTATCATTCATGATTAACTGTTCATAACTGTCATACTTTTTATTCATCTGGTGATCATATAAAATCGGGCCCTGACCCGTTCCTATTTCTTGTTATGCATGAATCTTGCATCCACTCAGGTGTTCCGCCGCAAGGATGCCTCTTCTGACTATCCTATTCCGGTGTTATTGGGGATCCGTGATACTTTGCGGATATTATGGGATATTTGGTTGTAGACGCCTTCACTTTTTGTACTCTAGTTATGATCGGGTCTTTTACTCAGGCGTGTGGCCCAAGCTATTGTAATTTCTTATTGTAATGTATTATGTAACTAAATTAAACTGTTGTAACTGGTTGTATGTGACTGTTGACCGATAACTTATTCGGTCCCTTTATTGAATACTTATTGTCGTGTAATATAGTTCATTTGGATTTCCACTTTCTTTTCAAATTGGGTTGTTTACTTTCCTTAACTTATAAAATAAAAAATTTTGGCAACCCGTTTTTCTGAATTATGGAGTGGTTATCCCGTATACTTACTATGTTATTGTGATGCTGAGAATGATTCCATCCATGATTCCTGTTTTTATTTGAGTATCGAGCTATCCACCCTTTATTTGGATGAGCGGGATGTCACAGATGGTATCAAAGCATCAGGTTCTAGAGTCTTTAGGATATATGCGGACTTGTCACGTTCTACCATAGCGTTCTTTGATATAGAGTCTAATGTTAGGACTACTTTGTTACTTATGTGTACGATCTTATTCAAGATAGATTGTTTATTATAGTATTCTAATTCTATTGTTTCTTCATCTCAAATGCCGCCTAAGAGAGGTCGCCTAGCTAGAAGGAATAGAGTTGTAGAAGAGGATGTTGGTCCTCCACCGCCGCCATATGGAACTATCAATGTTGCTGATGTGGCAAATATCGTGGCCCAAGCGGTAAATGCTGCTATGATCGTCGTGGCTCAGCAACTGCCACAAGCTCAACAACAACGAGCGCAGGATGTACAAGCTCCTACTGGACCTTCTTCATGGGAGAGAGTTAGAGAGTCATTTTTAAAGGGCCATCCCCCGAAATTTAATGGAGGTTCTGATGTTATTAGAGCTAATCAGTGGAAGAAGGATATGCAGCGCCATTTGCGAATGGTGGAGTGTAGAGAGGAGAGGAAGCAAGTCCATGCTACTTTCAAACTCGTTGGATCTGCACTACATTGGTGGGAGTCGATGACTACGCCAGAGAAGAGAGACAATATGACTATCACTGATTTCTGGGTTTTGTTTGACCAGAAGTACTTCCCTCCCGCAGTTCAAAGGGAGATGAGAAGGAAGCTTCAGGATGTGGTACAGGGAGAACAGTCAGTTGCAGAATATGTAGAGGAGTTCACCCGGTTAGCAAGTTTTGTACCGGATGAGGTGACTACAGAAGAGAGGAAAATATCGAAGTTCATGGGAGGTTTGCACTGGAGGATATGGCAACATTTGCTGGGTAATCCAGCTTTGCAGACTTTTGGGGATGTGATGAATGCGGCATTGCTTCATTGCCAAGAACATCGTTTGTTTGTTCAAGGCAGCAAGAAGGATACAGTGATGGGGCAAGCAGGAAAACCTGGAGGCAATGGGACTGGAGGAGGAGCATTTCCTTTGACCCAATCTTAGGGTAATAAGCAACGTGAAAGGGATCCCTAGTAAGGGGACTTGTCTAAACATCAACATTTTGGTGGATTCAATGTTGGTGGAAGTAACAATAGGCACGGTCAGGGTGCTCCACAACAACAAGAAGGTAGAGGTTGAAATGGAGGTAGAGGCCATCCGGGCCAAGGCTTCGGGCAGTTTAGAAATAATCGGGGACGAAACCAAGAGAATCTGTCGAATCGATGCTTTCAGTGTGGAGAGTCGGGCCATATTAAGAGGTTGTGTCCTCACCTGATTGGGGGACACCTTCCTAGGATCCCATAGCATCCACATGATCAGTTACCGCCTCAGGTACCTAATCCGATTGTCCCTCCGCAGTAGGGTCAGCTACAATATAGGCGAGTTTATCAGATTCAAGATGCTATGCTTCCTCCGGCTCCATCGGCACCGCCAGCTATTGAGGATAAGTTTCTTATTCAGGGGTACATGGATCGTGTTTTGTTTGATACAGGTGTGACACACTCGTTTATTTTTAGAAGTTTTGCTCAGTCTACAGAGTTGATAAAATCTTCAGAGAGTACCTTCACTAGTGTTGAGTCTTCTATGGGTGATGGTTCACTCATTTTCTTTGTTTGTAAATAAATAGGAATAACTCTTGGTAATTTGTGCTTTGAGGCCGATTTGCTCGTCCTAGACATGGTCGGGTATGATGTAATTCTGTGAATGGATTGGCTAGTGAAGTATCATGCGATAGTTAATTGCTATGGGAAGAGTATAGTTTTTGCCATTTCAGGGCAAGAAATGTTCTTAGTGGTTATGCCTCGTTCAGAAGGAGGTACTAACACTTACTTGTATTGTATCGCAGAGGAGATTTCTCGGGATGTAGTTGTTCCCTTGGATTCAATCCCGATTGTTAGAGATTTTCAAGATGTGTTTCGAGAAATACCAAGTTTGCCTCTGAGTCGGGAGATTGAGTTTGTAATTGATTTAGCACCGGGAACTCAATCGATTGCGAGAGTTCCGTATCGTATGGCTCTTACTGAGATGAGGGAGTTGAGAGATCAGATTCAGGACTTGCTAGAGCAAGGTTTTATTAGGCGAATCTTGTCGCCATGGGGCACTCCGGTTTTATTTGTGAAGAAAAGGGACGGTTCTCTCCGGTTATGTGTTGACTATAGAGAGTTGAATAAAGTCACCATCTGGAACAAATACCCATTGCCTTGGATTAATGATTTGTTTGATCAACTTAGGGGAGCGTCATACTTCTCTAAGACAGACTTGAGGACGGGGCATCTCAAATTGAGGATACGAGAACAAGATGTGTCCAAGACCGCTTTTCTAACGAGATATGGGTCCTATGAATTTTTGGTTATGCCTTTTGGACTAACTAATGCTCCCGCCATGTTTATGGACCTCATGAATAGGGTATTTTGGGACTTCCTGGACCGGTTTTTCATCGTGTTTATTTATGATATTCTAGTGTATTCTCAGACAGAATCTGACCATGGTACTCATTTGCGGTTGGTCCTGCAAAGATTGAGGGATCACCAATTGTAGTTTGGTTTTTGGTTGCAAGAAGTGCAGTTTCTGGGTCACATTGTGACATCCCAAGGTATTTCGGTTGACCCAAGTGCGGGAGTGGGGTCAGCCCACGTCACCGACCGAGATTCGTAGTTTTCTGGATTTGGCAGGTTATTACCGCTGGTTTATCAAGGGTTTTTCTAAGATTGCTAGCCCTGTGATAAATCTAACCCGGAAAGGGGTGACGTTTGTTTGGGATGTTTCTTGTCAGGCTGCTTTTAACGAGCTCAAGGATAGGTTGACTTCTGCTCTAGTCCTTGCATTACCAAAGTCGGGATTGGAATATTTAGTCTTTACCGATGCATCTATATAAGGATTGGGAGGTGTACTTCAACAAGAGCGACGGTCTATTGCTTATGCTTCTCGCAAGCTAAAGACCCATGAAAAGAATTATTCGGTGCATGACTTGGAACTTGTCGCAGTAGTCTTTGCCTTGAAGATTTGGAGGCATTATCTCCTGGGTGAGAAATTTAGTCTTTTCACAGACCATAAATCGCTGCAATATTTATTTTCACAAAAATATTTAAATATGCGACAACGCCGATGGCTAGAGTTTGTGAAAGACTATCAATTCGATATCCACTATCATCCGGGTAAGGCGAATGTGGTGGAGGATGCTTTGAGTAGAAAGCCCGAGGGGGAGTTAGCGAAGGTATGGAAAGCTAAACGGAAAAAGCTCAGTTAGGAGGATGCGGTTGCTAGGGCATTCATGTCAGTAATGACCGTTACGCCTACTATTGTGGCAAGGGTTGTAGAAGCTCAAGGAAGGGACAAAGGTTGTCAGTACCATATACGCCGATTGTTGACCGAGGGAGTAGGATCCTACTCAATAAGTTTGGAGGGCGGATTACATTTCCACTGGAGACTCATTGTCCCGGACGAAGGGGATTTGAGACGGGTTGTGATGGACGAATCTCATAGGGTCTAAGTTTACAGTGCATCCTGGTGGGGATAAGATGTATCAAGATATGCGCCGTAAGTATTGGTGGCCAGGCATGAAGCGAGATATTTCTGAGTTCGTATCCCAATGCACTACTTGTCAATTGGTCAAAATAGATCATCAGCGACCGATGGGTTTGTTGCAACCGTTGGGAATTCCGGTGTGGAAGTGGGAGAGTATATCGATGGACTTTATTATGGGCTTACCAAGATCACAGAGTGGTTTTGATTCTATTTGGGTGATTGTTGACCGCTTGACTAAGTCGGCACACTTCCTACCCGTGTGCACATATTATGATACTGCTCGTTATGCCGGTTATTTATCGCGGAGGTTGTTAGACTCCATGGGGTGCCCTTAAATATAGTTTCCGACCGAGACAAGATTTTTTATTTCCCACTTTTAGCAAAGTTTCCAAGAGGCTATGGGGACCGAATTGAAGTTAAGCACTTCTTATCATCCTCAAACAGATGGGAAGACTGAAAGAGTCAACCAAATGTTGGAGGATATGCTCCGAATGTGTGTGCTTGATTTCAAAGGTGGTTGGGAACAATATCTCCCTTTGGTCGAATTTTCTTATAACAATTCGTACCAATTTACTATTGGAATGGTGCCCTATGAAGAACTTTATGGCCGGCCCTGTAGATCACCCACGTGTTGGTTGTAGATGGGGGATAATAAATTCCTTGGGCCTGAAATGATCCAGGATACTTCTTCCAAGATTGAACACTTGCAGCAAATTCATGATGTGTTCCATGTTTCCTCTTTGAAGAAGTATAAGAGGTGTGAAGGTGCCCTTTGGCATATTCCTTTCGAGGATATCGATTTACAACCTGATATTTCATATGAAGAATAATAGGTTGCTATCTTAGAACATGGGGAGCGTAGATTGAGTTCTCGAGTGGTGCCCTTGGTTCGAGTTCAATGGAGTCATCACAACGCCAAGGAATCGACGTGGGAACGTGAGGATGATATGCGAAAAAAGTATACGCATCTCTTCTTGCAAGGTACGCTTGAATTTTGGGGACAAAATTCCCTCATAAAGGGGGGAGTATGTAACAACCCACGCTTTTGAGAACCTATTTTATATTCATTTACTGTGTGAAGTAATTGTATAAAATGTTGGAATATGGAGTAAATATTAACTAGACGAGTTAAAAGTTAATATTTACTAAATTGTTGCATATTTACTATATGTGTAAGTAAATATCACCATGTTGTGTTTTATAGTGTCATAAGATTTAAATGACATTTATGGTTTAAAATGAAACCGGAACTTGAAATGAGTTATAAAATTTCCAAATGATAGTTTGGAGGGCGTAGTTAGTCCCGAAATGTGCGAGATAGTCGAAATAAGTGCCATATTATATTTTTATGTTTCGGGCACTTTTGACTAATTTTAGCATAAACGCGTAGTTGCAAGTCATTTTAATGTGGTATTAACCATTTAAGTTGGTAGTTTTAGACTAATGCCACAATTTAGTCTTGCTAAGCCTTCTATTTCTCTTAAGTGTATTAATTAACCTAGAGTGAAAGAGAGAGGAAGAGAATTGAAGAGAAAAGAGGAGAAAGAGAAGAAATTAGATATTGAAGATTTGGGATTGCTTCCATCTTCTAAGAATCTGAGATTTGAAGCGTAAGGCAAGTTTTCTACTTGCTAATATGTGATTTAAGATGAGTAATTTGTATTGATAGTTGTGTATTAGTTATGGTTTAACAATGTTAGGGTTTTTATGGATTTATGGGTTTTGAATCCTTGGAGGTTGATTTGGATATGTATTGGTGTAAATCATAGTTGTTAGATGCTTTGCTGATCAGTTGGTTGTAATAAATGACCTTGGTTTGAATGGAAATGAGTTGGGAGGAATTAGGAGTCCAAGACTCCATAGCCAAACTTGGCCAAATCGCAGGGGCAAATCGATTCGCTTAGGGGTCAAGTTACAGGTCTGCAACACCGAATCGATTCGGGTTAAGGCCGAATCGATTCGGCCAAGGCAGAATCTGGATTTTGTCCTCCGAATCGATTCGCTTTTGGGAAAATCAATTCGCTGCTTGGGGCCAATCTATTCGGCCCTAGGGCGAATCGATTCGGAAACCTTGCTGTTTTGAGTTATTTTTCTAACTCAATTTTGATCCTTTTCTTCTAGGTTTAGGACTTAAGAACCTTCTTGTATGAAGTAAACTTAGTGTCCTAGAGTCCTAGAATGATATAGTCACAACCCTAGACTAGAAATGTATTAAATGGGTCTTATTCCGGGGGTGTACAAATTGAGGTTAGGGCATTTCTTTCCTTTAGTTAATTATTAGCAGTCTAGGAGTTGTAAGCCCATACTTGGAGACTTTAGGGGCTCAATTGAGGTATATAAAACCTTGTGACTTGTAGAAATATTGTGACCTCTTAGAGAATAATTCAGGACTTGTATACGATGAATACTAATGATAATATTCAATGATTATGGTTTCGAATAATGAAAGTGCCGGAAGGGCTCCCGATTTTAAAATAAACTAATTCTTTAACATCAATTTCCTTGTTTACTATACGGAAGCGCTGTGATGGTTCAGTTAAAACAACATTTTAATTTCTATCTAAATTTAAATTAAACACAAGTGAAATAAGATTAATACACACACACTATTGATTTCACTTAAACGCAATTAATTAAACCAAGTCCTAGAATTTTGCCTAAGTCATATTTATCATTATTTCCAAATTAGGCCAAACCAGTTTTAACAATAGACTTGAATTAAATAAACTTTACCCAAATTTAATTATGCACAAAATTAAATTAATGTGACAATTAAAACCAATTTTATCTTGAATTATCCTAAGCATGAGTTCTAAGTCATTATGCAAGATAAAATAAATCAATCACACTACGCCGCGATGTATGAGGAAAAACCCTCAACGGGAAACAACCTCGGACGGGCCTAGCCTCAAATCCACTAAGTACGGAATTACATTTACAAAACAGATGACTTACTTCCTCAACTCGAACCCTCTCAAGCCTTGACGCGTCTTCTTGTAACCACCTCTTCCTAGCGGATAACCATGGAGCTCCACCGCGATCTTGGACTCACCAATCGAACAATTGGTACATCGTCAACCACACGTGGTGTCTTTTACCACTTGAGAAAGATGCAACTAAATAATTCTTCTTCTTTGAGGGATTTAGAAGAAAACTCAAACTTATCTTCAAACAAATGTAGAGATAAACCAGTGCCAAAATGCTCCAAGCAAAGTATATGTATATATGAACTTGAAAGAAACAAATATGGGTGTAACTACACTGTATATTGATTTTTCTTTGAAAATTGACACTTTAAAACAATGAACTTTTACCTAAAACAATTTTTATTCTCAAACACTCTCTAGAGGTTGGTAGGATATGAAAAGTTAAGTTGGAAAAAGTTTTTCCCGCACATTATAAGTTCTGAAAAAGTTAGTGGAGAAACAAGTGGGAAACATGGGTAAAAACTGTCAAAAACTGTTCCCGCCTGACGTCTCGTTCGAACGAGATTTCGTTCGAACGACATCTCGTTCGAACGAGTCTTCTAACGAAGTACCAGTATGAACTCGTTAGAAGCTCGTTAGAAATCTCGTTCAAATAACCATATCGTTCGAACGACATTTCGAACAGAGCTGCATTGTGCCAAAATGGGAAGTCGCTGGCAATCTCGTTCGAACGACTTGTGGTTCGAATGACAATATCGTTCGAACGACAATTTGAACGAACTCACAGAATGTTCAAAAATTCTTTTTAAGCCCAGAAACTTTATATACTTTATATATATAAGTTTTAATAGAAAAACAACTGAAAACGAAACACAGTTTTAAAAACCTAACACCCCCAAAAAAATGTTCCAAGCTCCTATATATATATGTAATGCATTCATACCTTGGGAGCATGGGACCACTATTGACGATGTACAATAGAGGCACTTAAACTCGGTATTTTGATGAATCTTTATTCACTTGGACGCTACGTCTTCAATAAACATGTCATAGGCTTGTAGGGTGATCAATATACTCTATCCTATGACACAAATGTTTTTGTCCGGAATTGAGCCAAAACTACAAAGGACTCAATTTGAAATTTGTGCCCTTACAAATCTCCCCCTTTGGCTATTCCGGGACAAAAACCAAACAAAAATCCCAAAGGGCCGTCAAGCTCTACTAAACTAATAAAAGTCCCACCCAAAAAATAAAATTACAATGCTTGACTCAAACAACCCAAAGGATCACAATCTTTGCCGGTGAAAGTTGCCACTTATAATATGATTCCTGCACACTTAAGCAAACACATTACACGCATAGGGAATATCAAAATATTTAATGCAATATCAAAATATTTAATGCAAGTAAAGTAAGTACTCCCCCTAAGTTAATTCTCTCCCTTTATAGACGTCTCTCCCTAAGATAAATCTCCCCCAAACTAAGATACGATTATAATTGGTTGAGATTACCTTTTCTCCCCATTTTTGTTCAGGAATAGACAAAGGTTAAAGAATAAAACATGTAATTGAGCATAAAGTGATACCAATAGAGCATATGAGCAACAAAAGCACAACTAATCCAACAAATAATAACGGATACCAATTAGGATGCAAGAAAATGATACCAATAAGATACATAAAGAATTAAGCCTGTGATATCAACAAAGAATGCAACTAGATAGATACCAATTATGAATTAGAGCATATATGGACTAGAAGACAAGGCAAAGACTAAACAAAAATATCAAATATATGTATACATAAGATATAACTAATAAACGTAAGTACACATATATAGATATAGACACACAAATGACACACACAAAATATAATAGGAGTCTTTCACACTCGTAAGGCTAAAATGTGTCATATGGAAAAAAAAGTGTTGGGGTGTGAACTAGTAACAATTAAATTTAGACCCAATCACTTAAAACATATTCACGGAGTTATCAATTGATTACAAACTTCATCACATTTGAATATAACTTCACGTGACAATATAGATTGAACTCAATGAACAAACATACACAATGCATACAAGCCTAGAGTTTTGATGATTCTACAAACCAAATAGAATCATGACAATAAAGACCACTAGGATAAACGAACATTGTGCAAACCGTTGATATACCATCCAATCTCCCTCAAGAAGCATGTATATATTCTTTTTATATTGAATGAATATATCAAATAAACATAGGCCTTGGCAATTATTGTTCTTTTAGTGCCATTTTTCTATTTTTAGGCCTTTGGACCACGTATTTATTTTAGGTCCATTTCAAACAGTGGCTTACAATCGCAAAGGATTATTATTCCTTTCGGAGCCCTTCCCCGTGCACATTTATATATCATTTTTTTATTTATCACAAATCTCATGTGCAACGGATTTTGACATGCACTAGTCCTCCTAGGTCATAAATATGTATATGACTAGATTGGTAGGAGAACATCTCACAAAGCTCAAATATAGCATGTGACATTAAATTTCAAAAGAGCTCGTGCATGTGTGAATAGAGGCATATAAAAATAGAATCCATTTAATCAATACAAAATCCAACTACAAAAATATAGTAAAGAACATTTTAAGGATTGACAATCTAAACCAAAAATTCTAGCCACATGGGAACGTTAAAGAAGGGATTCAAAACACAAGTATATTCCACATAAAGTGTGTCAAACTAAAATACACACAAAATAAAATCTTTTTGAGTTTTTGAAGTTTTTAATCAAAAATAAAAATATATACTCAAAAGACAAACAAAAATCATTTGACTTTTCAATTAATCTTAAATTACCAAGAGATAAAAATTCAAATGATAAACAAAAATCTTTTTGTATTTTTCATTTAGTGCAAACAAGATGAAGGAATAAAATACAAACGATAAACAAAAATCATTATTCTAGCATGTGATTAAGCATGGGGCGTAGACTAGAAAATGATTAAACACGCATACATTTAGCATCTGAATATAGTATGAAGTACAAAAGCTAAAGTATGGAAACACTAACACATGTAACCTTTAGATCTAGCAAGGGAGGAGGCATGTGAAAGTAAATGAGAATAAAAAACCCTATATTGCAAGGCAACCAAGTCAGATTTCCTAACCCAAATTAATGAAGAATGAATATCTTGGGGTGTAGGAATTTTAACTACCTTGGTTGCTTTACGTTGGGATTTTCTAGGAATTCGTTTAAGATCAAAATAAAATTTTCTAAGATGACCTTTTCGACCCCAATGTGTACAAGTAAAATCACGTCGAAATTTGGTACCTAAGAAATGATCTCTAAAGAATTTCCTAGTTGATTCTCCTAAAACATTGGTTTTGGCTTTATGATTAGATTCATTACACGTATTGAATCCTAAACCACACATGTCATTTTTAATTTGGACCGTTCCTAAGATTTTATCTAATTTTTTCGAACGACACTCCAAATCAAATTTGACATTACTAGAGTCTTTTAATTTATTTTGCAATTCTAAAATGTTAGACTTTAATAAAATATTTCTCTCTTCAAAAGCAAGAAGCTCCTTTTTCAAGGATTCCATTAAATCCCTAAGGCTATCTCTCTCGCCTTCTACATATTCAAGCTTCTCTCGAAGAGTCCTTTCACGTGTCCTAAGGTCTTCTACCAACAAGCTATCATCAATGACCTTGACACGCTCTTTTAAACTAGCTTCTAACTTCAAATTAGCTCTTTTTAATTTAATTGATTCTTTATATAATTCTTGAAAAGCATTTTGAAGTTCACTCACATTAACCTCTTCTTCATTTTCACTCTCTCTTTCTTCTCCACTCTCACTATCATAAAAAATAAGAGAATCATAAACAATGGCCTTGGAAGTGTAATGTGTTAAAGTTTCATTAATCGGCGCGTTCTCACTATCACTCACATGACTAGCCATAAAAGCCATAAAATTAGGCTTAGTGGGGGAATCGGGTCCCTCTTCCTTATCACTATCACTAAGGGTCGCATTATATGAAATGGGTCGTTTACCCTCTTTCCTTAGTTTAGTGGGGAACTCAGAAGCCCTATGGCCATAACCCTCACAATCAAAACACCTATTTGAATCGTCCCTATTTAGTTGTTCATTAATAGGTTTAGGGATCGTCTCTACTTTGTCATACTTAGAAGTTTCAAATTTATTAAAATCATTTTTAAATTTATCTTTGTTAAATTTAAGAAATTTTCTAAATTGTTGAGCAAACAAAGCCATGTCTTCCGAGTCACTATAACTCTCGCTCTCTACTACTTGTTTGACCTCTTTTCGGGCTTTTAAAGCAACGCCCTTTTCTATTTTCTTTTCAGTTTTAGAGGGAAACATGTCTAGTTCATAGGTTTGTAAATCACCTACAATCTCTTCTAATTTCGTAGAGGCTAAAGTTGGTAAAGAATTTAAAACGGTCACTTTTGGAATAAATCTATCGGGTAGGGACCTTAAAATTTTCTTTACAACTCGGTTGTCGGGTATTTTCTCTCCTAAGTAAAAGGATGAATTAACAATATCTGAAAGTCTAGCATAAAATTCATCAAAAGTTTCATTATCGTTCATTTTGATGGTTTCAAATTGAGTGGTGAGGTTTTGGAGTTTAGAAGCCTTAACGACACTAGTTCCTTCATGAGTTAGTTGTAAAATATCCCAAGCTTCTTTAGCGGTTTCACACGTCACAATACGTTTGAATTCTTCCAGTGTGACCGCGCTAAACAAGGCATTTAAACCTCGGGAATTAAAATTAGAAAGTTTAAACTAATTCTCAGTCCATCTATCGGCCGATTTGGGAACACGTTCATTTTCAACTAAGTGAGTTGGTGGAGACCACCCGTTAACTACCGATAACCAAACCCTCTCGTCGATAGATTTTAGTGCCGATTTCATTTGCGCTTTCCAATACGCGTAGTTAGAACCATCGAAAATAGGAAATTTAGAAAACGGGAAAAATTCCATTTTAGCCAAAAATTATTTAAAAGATCTTTAACGAAATAATTTATCGCTTTGGCTCTGATACCAATTTGAAAGTTCCGGAAGGGCCCCCGATTTTAAAATAAACTAATTCTTTAACATCAATTTCCTTGTTTACTATACGAAAGCGTTATGATGGTTCAGTTAAAACAAAATTTTAATTTCTATCTAAATTAAAATTAAACACAAGTGAAATAAGATTAATACACACACACTATAGATTTCACTTAAACGCAATTAATTAATCCAAGTCCTAGAATTTGCCTAAGTCATATTTATCAATATTTCCAAATTAGGCCAAACGAGTTTTAACAATAGACTTGAATTAAATAAACTTTACCCAAATTTAATTATGCACCAAATTAAATTAAGTGTGACAATTAAAACCAATTTTATCTTGAATTATCCTAAGCATGAGTTCTAAGTCATTATGCAATATAAAATAAATCAATCACACTACGCCGCGATGTACGAGGAAAAACTCACAACGGGAAACAACCTCGGACGGCCCTAGTCTCAAATCCACTAAGTACAGAATTACATTTACAAAACAGATGACTTACTTACTCAACTCGAACCCTCTCAAGCCTTGACGCGTCTTCTTGTAACCACCTCTTCCTAGAAGATAACCACGGAGCTCCACCGCGATCTTGGACTCACCAATCGGACAATAGGTACACCGTCAACCACACGTGGTGTCTTTTACCACATGAGAAAGCTGCAGATAAACAATTCTTCTTCTTTGAGGGATTTAGAAGAAAACCAAACTTCTCTTCAAACAAATGTAGAGATAAACCGGTGCCAAAATGCTCCAAGCAAAGTATATGTATATATGAACTTGGAAGAAACAAATATGGGTGTAACTACACTATATATTGATTTTTCTTTGAAAATTGACACTTTAAAACAATGAACTTTTCCCTAAAACAATTTTTCTCTCAAACACTCTCTAGAGGTTGGTAGGATATTAAAAGTTAAGTTGGACAAAGTTTTTCCCGCACATTATAAGTTCTGAAAAAGTTAATGGAGAAACAAGTGGGAAACATGGGCAAAAACTGTCAAGAACTTCCAAAAACTATTCCCGCCTGACATCTCGTTCGAACGACATCTCGTTCGAACGACATCTCGTTCGAACGAGTCTTCTAACGAAGTACCAGTATGAACTCGTTAGAAATCTCGTTCGAACAGCCATATCATTCAAACGACATTTCGAACGGAGCTGCAGTGTGCCATACTGGGAAGTCGTTGGCAATCTCGTTCGAACGACTTGTGGTTCGAATGACAATCTCATTCGAACGACAATTCGAACGAACTCACAGAATGTTCAAAAAATCTTTTTAAGCCCAGAAACTTTATATACTTTATATATATAAGTTTTAATAGAAAAACATCTGAAAATAAAACACAGTTTTAAAAACCTAATACCCCAAAAAAAATGTTCCAAGCTCCTATATATATATATGTAATGCATTCATACCTTGGGAGCATGGAAACACTATTAACGACGTAGAAACGAGGCACTTAAACTCGGCATTTTGATGAATCTTTATTCACTTACCCGCTACGTCTTCAACAAACATGTCATAGGATTGGAGGATGATCAATATACTCTATCCTATGACACAAACGTTTTTGTCCGGAATTGAGCCAAAACTACAAAGGACTCAATTTGAAATTTGTGTCCTTACAAATAAAATGAAACATGCATATGGAAAATGGGAATGAAAATGAAATGAGAAATGAAAATAAATATGGTAAATGATAATTTACTTAAATACACCTCTCTAAATGCTATTATAAGGGAAGTTCGCGCGTGAGGTGATGCCCCCAGGATAATGAATGCAGGGTGGATATAGTCCTAGGCCATATGAGCGATTATTGTATATTTCTGCGCTGGTGAGGTGATTCTGGGTGTGGTCATGACTCTCCCGCATGCATATGGCCGCTTCCCGACATCTTGCGTTATAGGTTCCCAGGTTGTCTTGGTAATAGGACCTGGAAGATGATAGTCTTTTAGGGGCGCGCACAATGGGAAAACCTGAAAAGACGGTCTTAGAATCGTTATATGTATATGAATATAACTATTCTTAATCAAGTGGGACTTGATGTGTAATAAATGCCACAAAGAGCATAATGAAATGACACAAAGAGCATATAATTCTGATTATGTTTCCTGATAAGGAACGAAATTATGAAATGAATCGGTGTACATAATGAAGGCTTATAATTAATGTTAATTATTCATATTCTCTTGCATAACTAAATAGAATTTATAATCATTTAAACTGTCCTAGTTTATGCTTTGAGATTATATTGTTCGATTCTCATCTTTATCGATCATGATTAACTGTTCATAACTGTCATACTTTTTATTCATCTGGTGATCATATAAAATCGGGCCCTGACCCGTTCCTATTTCTTGTTGTGCATGAATCTTGCATCCGCTCAGGTGTTCCGTCGCAAGGACGCCCGTTCTGACTATCCTATTCCGATGTTATTGGGGAGAAGTGATACTTTACGAATATTACGGGATATTTTGTTGTAGACGCCTTCACTTTTTGTACTCTAGTTATGATCGGGTCTTTTACTCGTGCGTGTGGCCTAAGCTATTGTAATTGCTTATTGTAATGGATTATGTAACTAAATTAAACTTTTATAACTGGTTGTATGTGACTGTTGACCGAAAACTTATTCAGTCCCTTTATTGAATACTTGTTGTCGTGTAATATAGTTCCTTTGGATTTTCACTTTCTTTTCAAGTTAGGTTGTTTAAACTTCTTTCCTTAACTTATAAAATAAAAAAATTTGGCAACCCGTTTTTCTGAATTATGGAGTGGTTATCCCGTATACTTACTATGTTATTGTGATGCTGAGAATGATTCCATCCATGATTCCTATTTTTATTTGAGTATCAGGCTGGCCACCCCTTATTTGGATGAACGAGTTGTCTCATTTATCATCCGTATGAAAGAGGGGCTAGGGTTAGAAAACCCATGTAAACACCAAGACCATTAGAGAGAAGGAGAAAACCATTCTCAAGGCTTAGAAGATTCTTTTGAGGAGGTTGGATTGGGATCTTGCATCCTAGGAGCCAAAGGAGGATGGATTGAAGAAGTGAAGCATCAATCCATCATCAACACCACGAAATCAGAATCCCTCTGTTAAGGCAAGTTGTTTATTATAAAAATTATAAAGTTATAATACCCATGTGTAGGGTTTTTGAATAGTTTTGTCAAATCACTATCTTGATAAGAAAGGAATGATATTTATGCATGTTAGGATAAGAAACACATGTATAATGATTTAACATATGTAGAGGAATAATATTCAGAGCTGATTTGATAATTATTTCGGAATAAAATCTGGGTTTTGAATGAATATATGGGAAGAACACCATAACTAGGGTTTTATGAAATTCTGAGTTTAATCGACTATTTCTTTAAATGAATTGAGGTTTTGATGTATTTGAAACGTTAGGATAATTGGGTCTAAGTTTGGTGTACTATAATGAAGTTTGGAGGTTTGTTAATGGGAGAAAAGTTAACGAAGAAGACAAACTGCTGCTGTCCCGGATCGATCGATCGATCTTGAATGTTGTTTAATCGATCATGTCGATCGATCGAACCCAAGAGTCGATCGATCGACTTAGGATGTTTTTCTCAAATTTTTCTTTAGTTAAGCGTTCTTTGATTTTCGAGAATGAATGGGAATCCTAGGATTTATATTATACTTATATGGGAGTGATAATAGACCAGTAAGTATATTGGTGAGGTTCGGTAAGTCCATTGGGTGTAGGACTTGGATTATGGATCGACGAAAATAAACTGATTTAGTAGAGCATCGGGGAATTTGGAATTGAGTTACGAGACGAGGTAAAGTCAATTCAATTAATGGACCAGTAGGGTAAGTAATAACTACTAAAATTATGTGAGGGGTAACTAGGGCCCTTAGAGTTGAGTGAATACTCAAATAAATGCGATAGTGAGAAATCGTAAATTGACGAATACGATTAATATAAGAGAATGTTGTACTACGTACAAGTATGATTGATAGGT
Source organism: Sambucus nigra (assembly GCA_949130495.1). NCBI lineage: Eukaryota > Viridiplantae > Streptophyta > Magnoliopsida > Dipsacales > Adoxaceae > Sambucus > Sambucus nigra. The sequence continues at coordinate 472,359,763 of OX422211.1, read as the reverse complement.
CGGGTGTGTACCTACTAAATTGTATGTACTATTAGGTTGAGAGATGTATACCTAAATTAACTACGTTAGGGTCGATGAAGTATTCCGAACTAACATAGGGCTATTATACGTTAGGGTCGATAAAGTATTCTGAACTAACGTAGGGCTATTATATGTTAGGGTCGATGGAGTATTCTGAACTAACATTGAGTTATCATATGTTTGGGGTCGATGTAAAATGCCTAACCAGACCTTCGAACTGGTGGCGTGATGAAAGAGTCCGAGACAGAATATGTGTATATAAATAAGTAGGGTCGATGTATCATTCTGAACCAATTCTCACTTGGGGTTGATGAATCGTTCCGAACCAAGAGTCCTATACGTGTGTCAAAAGGACATAATAGTAATGACTGATATTTAGTATATATTGTGTGTGAAATATATACTTAATGATATTCTACCGCTGTGTATTAGTAGATTGATATATGATGTGTTTAACGATACATGCTAAACTAGTAAGTTAAGTAGTGAAACTTAATTACGAAATGTGACGTTAGATAGAGAATATCTAATTAGTAATTTAAGTAGTGAAACTTGATTACAAAAGTGGGAAGATATTAATTGTGATAATCTTAGAAATTTAGTAGTGAAACTAAATGAGAAGTTTTGAAACATAACATAGGTGAAATATTTCTTGAGAATTAATTAACCTTTGTGAGATGTTAATGAAATGGATGTACTGTATGAGCGGTACGAGAACTTAGGTATAGATAAGTTCAAATGATTACTTTAGTCCTAGTTATCCTGGGAGATATGGCTAGGTAGGCTAAGAGTAAAACGTTAGGTGTGCACAATAATGACGAGTGAGTAAACTCAAGAGAGTGTACGAGAACCTAACATGTGTAATCAATAACCTTATTTTATATTGTTATAAACGCTTGCTAAATATTTTCAAAATATTTTGAGTACTAACTCTTGATATGAAATATTTTCAAAACCTTTTAGGTGTCCAGCCACAGGGACGCAATGTATGATGATTTCATTCAAGGGACTCGATGCTGTAGCACATTGGATGCTTACAGGATTTTGATTAGACGATATCTCTCGTTCAGATATTGTGCAGGATCTCACCCTATTCTATGTATGGACTTGTCGTCCAGTATCAGTCTCATATGTTTAGTTTTAGACTAGCGGTTGTTCTATAATTGTTTTGGGATTTTAGCTGATGGTTTATTCTGTGATAATCTTATTCTTTTGGTACTTATACTTTGTTGATTGGGTTATAGTACATGGTGATTTTTATACTTTGTTCCGCTTGGTTGATTTTTTTTGTTTTAAGAAAGATAAAATTTGGCATTGGTCTAATTTTCATTTGGGGGATTAGTAATTAAAAAGTTTTCGATAGTGATGCTAAGAATGAATCATTTGAGAAACCCATTTTAATTTAATAAAGTCCTGATCACCCGATGTTTAATTAGGCGGGGTGTCACAAATCAATCCAACATAGTTACCATAATTATCGAGATAACTCAATAAGAGACAAAGACAAAAGTTACATCACCCATTCACACAAGCATCCAAATATCCAAGCACCAAATACCAAAGAATAAGGTACGAATATCTAATTGCCTTAGTACCAAATGGAAAGGTACAACAAGCGACAATCAAGGATATTGAGATACACTAAAAAATATAATCATCATCAATGCATGTGACAATTGATGTCAAGGATAAAATCACACAAGATCAACATGTTAGAAATAATCAATAAGTAGCATGACAAAAATCAAATAACTTCTCAACAAGGAACATGTAATATCCCTAAGTACTAATAAAATCCCCCCTAAATTTAATCACAACAAGGAAAAGAAACATGTGAATCAAATAAAACATGATAAGAGAAATGAAATCATGACAAGATATAAAAATTAATTAATCAAGTTTTTAACAAAGTTAAAAGGTAGGCTAAGAGTCCGAGGAAACTCTTTAAAGAAGCTCTTTTTATTTGAAAAGTAATTTAACACAAGATGTGTAAAGTTAAAACAATTATGAATTAGAAATCTTTAAAATCTTGCAAAATCAAGTTTTACAAGATATTTATAAATCACACTAAACCTCTTAGACAGAAGATATCATGTAAGTATTAAGAGACACTCATAGAAGTTTACACACAAAGTTTTTGTGTGGTAAATCCCCAAAGTTTGGGAAAATATCCACGGTGACCTCTGCACCACAAAATAAAATATACTAAAATAGAATATGGTTACAAGTTACAAGCATGAAATCATGAGATCAAAAATAAAAAATAAATATACCTAAAATGCCCAGAGCTACAACTCCTTCAGGTATCCTTATTTGACCCAACAACTACTTGAACATCCTCTTCCTTTTTGTTTTCCTTTACGTCGACTCAGTCTCAGGTCTCTCAAGAAAACAACGTACTTTCTAAACGTGAAGTGTGTGAACCATAGTGGTGAAGTATGTTTCTATGATCTTAAATGAACATGAAACAACACACTCACATTTATACAAATATTCCTACAAATTACACAGGATGTTCTATACCCTCTCGATCTAAAAATTATTTATATACACAAAACAAATTTCATAAAAGGTAAAATTAGTTTTTTAGAAAATAAAGTCAAATCTAAACATGCAAAGTAGATTATTCTGATATTCACTATTTTAAACCCAAAACGTTTATGGATCTAAAAAGATTTTAAAATATTTTTAGAGATCCAACAAATAGGATTTTTCTACCAAAATATGAACAAGTCAAAGTATGTAGACAGAAATCTAACAACTAGTGTGTGCAAATATATCACTTAAAGTTAGATCCTTGATTTTATTAAAGAAATCAAGTCCCTAAACAAGTGAAGGTCGTTTTCTAGATGAACAAGATCTATAAGCGTTTTGGTTGACAAATTTGGAAGTAAGACTCTAAAAAACTCAACTCTTGTATGAAAACCCTAAAGTTCTTTAAATCAGTAGGACTATGATTTTCACAGAAATTTTTAGAGAAAAATGAAGGCAGAAAAACCATTTTGATTTTTGAAAAAACTAAATTCTCTCTAGTTTTTGAAAATAATTATCTCTTATGTTCTCAAAGTTTTCTTTCTCTCTCTAAGCTCTCTCTCTCTGTCTCTATTTTCTCTTTCTTATACGAAAAAAGTTTCAAAATGAGAAGACGAGGGTCCTTTTTTATGGTGGTGAGAGAAGTTTCTAGATACTAAGATGCAAATGGATGGTTGAGATGGAATGTACCGGTTTAATCAAAATCCAAGAATTGTGAATGATGCGTACAAGGTAAGATTAACTGGTTATAATCGATTTTAAATCACAATCTATGATTGGTTGAAATGGTTAAGGCGTGGATTGATTTAATATTCAAATTAGGCCATTGATTAAAACAGATCTACGATACAAACTCAATAACAATTTAATGAGTGTAACGAAACATAGTCTCAACCAATAGGAACAAAACAGGTAGCATATTGCTGACAGCTTAAATATAGTTAATTATGCATGATAATTAAGGCGATTAACGATTTTAGAAATATTAATTTCCTCCCCAAAGGTTTTAAGAAAATAATTTTTACACCCTAAAAATGTTTAAAATTAATTTTAAATCCAAATAATTTCCAAAAATTATTTTTAAAAATCTTAATTTTTTAATAAAATTCTAGAAAATTATTATGACACAATTAATGCAATGTGTGTGGAATTGTGTCTTAAAGTGTGCCATTTTATACGTTTTGGAGATCGAGTGAAAATGCCAATTGAAGTAGATGCCGATCTTGAATGTTGTAGTAACTTGTGAAGGGGATCTTAGCTACTAAAAGTATTTTGTCTTCATGTCCAAACTAGTTGAAAAGCCTATATGGTACAGACTCCTAGTAAGTCAACCATATTGGGTGTTTTAATCTCCCCCTTTGGATGTTGGAGACAAAATCCCTTTGAGTACATCATGGGTACTCATACGTAAGAAAAAAATTCCTAATCCAATACAAAGTGCTGACTACCCAACCCATCCTAGAACCGAAAATAAGAGAAAGAAAACATATTAAATTACATAACTTGACTAAAATATAGACCAATACCCTAACATCTAAGATGAATAATAAAGTTCAAGATCTGTGACAGAAATACTCAATATAGCATGTTAGTCTAATTAAGAATGAAATCTTATCGATAGTCCTAGGATAGACTCAAAGCTTCTCCCCCATTTTGTCTTAAATAGACAATGGGTTAATTCATGAGAGTGTACAACAAAAATATTCTATCTAATTTAAGTTATAGCAACAGGTCATATCAAGAGTGTCCTATATTAAATAGATAAAGGAGATGTGCTTTGTTATTTATCAAATGACCTTTCCTCGATCCTCAGAGAACAATTATAAACAAGATACAAACAGGAGGAGATGACTAAATAAGGCAGAAAATTAAATCAAGTATAATTATCCCTATGGATTTTTTTAAGGATTCAAATCTTATATTATCCAAGGTCTTAGTAAAAATATCAGCTAGTTATTTATCTGTTTACAAATATTCTATGATAAGTTCTTTTGATTCTACTAGTTCACGAATAAAATGATGTTTGATCTTAATATGTTTTGTACAAGAGTGCTGAACAAGATTTTTCTAGATATTAATAGCACTTTAATTATCACACAACAAAGTTAATTGGTTCTCTTTAGTGACGTAATAATATAAAATTTGTTTAATCCATAATAGTTGATCAAAACAGCTTCCAGCAACAATATACTTAGATTCAACATTATATAGGGATATATAATTTTGTTTCTTACCGCTCCAACTAACTATATTGTTTCCCATATAATAACAATCACCTTAAGTGGTTTTACTATCATCGGAGCACCCTGCCCAGTCAACATCATTATATCCAGCAATGGAACTAGTGGTCTCATTTGTATACCATATACCATATACAAGTGTACCTTTAGCATGTTTTATGATACCTTTAACACACAATAGGTGACATTCTTTAGGAGCATATTGGTACCGCAGACAAATACACACGACATATATAATATCGGGTCTACAAGCAGTGAGATATAATAAACCTCCTATCATACTTTTATATAAAGAAGGATAAATATTTTTCCCATTTTCATCTTTAGATATCTTAGTTGGAGTACTCATGGGAGTGCGTGGAAGTTTAGCATTCTATAAAACAAATTTTTTGATCAATTCATTTGCGTAATTAGTTTGAGAAATAAATAACCCATCAATCAATTGATTAAACTGCAAAACTAAAATATATTGTAACTCCTCCATAATCAATATTTGAAATTCCTTGTGCATAATTTTAGAAAAATCATCAACTTGTGTAAGGGAAGTTGAACTAAAGACAATATTATCAATATAAATTTTTGCGATCAAAACATCTTGGTTTATTTTTTGAACAACTAATGTCTGGTCATTATTGCCACTCTCAAACCCTTTATTGACTAAAAAGGTTGATAGGCATTTATAATAGACCCTAGGGGCTTACTTTAAGACATACAAAACCTTATTTAATTAAAAGACATGGTTAGAGTGTGGAAGATCAACAAAGCCTTTTCACTGTTCTATATATACTTCCTCAGTTAGAATACCATTAAAAAATGCAGACTTAACATCCATTTGAAAGAGTTTGAATTGCAACTAACACGCAACAACAAGGAAGAGACGAACAAACTCGAGTCTTACCATCGAAGAAAAATTCTCGCCAAAGTCTATTCCCCTAGAGTATCCTTGTGCTACTATCCTAGCCTTATTTCTAATGATTTCCCCGATTTCATCAGTTTTATTTTTGAAAATCAAACGAGTATAGATAACCATTTTATTTTCAGGTCGAGGGACAAGATACCATACATCATGACTCTTGAACTGGGTTGGCTTTTATTGTATAACATCAATTAAATAAGAGTTGTTAAGGGCATCGTTTACATTCTTTGGTTCCATTTGAGAAAGAAAAAATGCAAAGTTATCTATATTTTGAAGTTGGGATCTTTTTCTCACAGCATCCTTAGAGTTACAAACTACCTTATCTAAGGGATGATCTTTAGAAAACAAAGTTGGTACTATAAGAACTTCAGTTGGCACTGTATCATCTGTATGAGGAGAGTCAATTTCAATTTGTTTTTTTGGAATCATCCTCAATAATTGATTCAACACCAACACTCCTTTTACTAGTGTCATTAACAATTACATTTATATATTCCATTAGGACTTTGGTAATTAAATTGTAGATGTGATATGCACTGATGTTTTGGGAATACCCTAGAAAAATTCCTTTATCACCCTGGGTGCCAATTTTGAAACTTGTTCTCTATCTTTGTAAATATAACAGACACTTCAGAAGGTTTGAAAGTATTTAAGATTTGTTTTTTTACTGTACCAAAGTTCATATGCAGTCTCTTTGATATTATTTCTAAGTTATACATGATTAATGATGTGACAATCTATCTGGATTGCCTCAACCCAAAAGTATTTTGTCAACCCTTTAGCATGTAACATGACCCTAGCCATTTCTTGGATTAGTTGGTTTTTCCTCTCAGCAATAGTATTTTGCTCTGGAGTCTTAGGTGCACTAAACTCATGTTGATAACCATTACCAAAATAATATTCTACAACTCCAGTTTCTTTGAGTTCTCCTCTTCTATCACTTCTTATACGTGATACTTAAGTATCCTTCTCATTTTTTATTTTCAAAAGGATTTTTAAAATTTCTCGAAATTTATCCGATTTGTTTTTCACAAAAGCAACATAAGTATACCATGTAAAGTCATCTACCATGAAAGAATATAACTCTTGCCAAAAAGGCTCACAATATGGGAAGGACCCATAAGATCCATTTGGATAAGTTCTAAAGGTTAAGAAGTAATTATGTCTTTAACTTTCTTACGAGGCGCTCTACTCATTTTTCCTACTTGGCAAGGACCACAAATAATGTTTGAAGAAATTTTAAGATTAGGTCTCTAAAAAATTCTTAAGATCTCAATATTCATAGGTTATCAAAATTAGTATGACCCAATCTATTATTCCACAAATCATAGTCATATAATCTTGTAAAATTACAGGACTCATCACTAGAAGTGAGTGTATAACAATTATTAAGATTTTTATTTCCTATAAGAATGCAGTTACCATCTTTGTTCAAAATTTTGCATTTAGTTTAGGAAAAGGTAACCATGTGATTAAAGTCACAAAATTGAGATATACTTAGTAGATTGGCTTTTAAGCCTTTCAATAAAAGAACATCATTAAGAACAAGAATACCCCTTCCTTAAAGAGTTCCTTTACCAATGATCCGAGAAAAAATTGGATCACCAAATAGAACATTACCTCCTAAGAAGTCTATTTTATTTTTCAGTTTAGTTTCATCCTTGGTCATGTGTTTAGAACACCCAGAATCAAGGTACCCTCAAACGGAGGTGCATTTGGCTTTAAATGCAGTTTTAACAACATTGCACCTTAGTTGGGGTAACAAGTCATCTTTTCTAACCCAAATGGCCCTGGTTTTAAAATATTTCTTGGCCTTTGATTTAGAAAAGGTTTGAAAGGTTCTCCTGAATGACTTCCTTTTAGTACGAGACTTTATCTTTTTCTTTATAAAGTTGGAGTTTTTATTTGTTTGCCTTTGGAGAACATAAGTGTTTCGCCAGTTAAAGTTTCTATAAATTGGTGTGTAAACTTTCTTTTGAAAACATTTTGTAAGAGAGTTACCACAGACATCACAATAACTACAGTATTTATTTGAGGTTTTCTTGGCTTTATTTTATAGGCCTTTAAAAATAGGTTAGACGCACTTTGAAAGTAAGGTTCAACTGCAACATATTTCGAGTTTTGCCTAATGTCTCTAATTGGGGGGGGGGGGGGGGGGGGGACATACATATCCTTATTATTGGACTTCTGCTTAGGGCCACACATAGTCTTTGTGGATTGTGGGACAATAACTTCAAAATTCCTTTATGAGACTTTTCAAAATCTTGACCTGGTTTAGTTGGTATAGTCCCAGAGGAAACAAAAACAGTTTGTGAATTTCGTAAATTGGTCTTTTCTCCTTTAGGGTTTTGTCAAATCCTAGGGCCGTTTTATCTTTCTAGAACTAATTATTTTATCACATGCTTTTTCATTAGTCTCAAAGTGAAGACATTTATTAAAAAGAGTTGAGACTTTTTGTTTGCCCCGCTTCTAGCAAAGTGGACTTCTATATTTCTTCTAGCATAAAATTTTCCTCAAAAAGTTCATTGATTTTAAAAACATAAATTTTTGTTTCAGTCTCATGAGCCATACATTGATCAATGTATTCTTCAACATTCAGCTTAACACTATTGCTTAAGCTCTCAATGAGTACAACCAAGTGTTTAACCATTTTCTCAAGTTTAGAACTTTTCTGCAGAGTCTTAGAGTGTAACTATTGTATATCATGTGATTCATCATCATCAAATTCACTAGGTGAAAAGTGTGATTTGTCCCCTAATGATTCAATCTGTGGTTTAGAACTCACACACACATTTAATTAATCACAGTGATTTACACTTTGACTCATGCATACGCTAGACTCATCAAAAGTATAAAACAACAGAATTGGACGATTCATTATCATCAGGTAAGAATGATTTATCATTAGTGTAAATAATGTTATCAAAGAAAGACATGCATGATTCATTAATTTCTGATGACTCATGCTCATCATACTCTAAGTCACTAGTGTCATCCAAAGTCTTACACACATGGGCCTTAAAAATGACCCTAATCTTAGACTTAGTTCTATTAGCATAATGACCCATATTACCATATTTGTGACACAATATATTGCTTAAGTCCTTTTTAGGTCTTTGACTATTATTTAAAGGTTTGTTTGTCATTGTTTCATTCATGTAGTCTCCGAACTTGAAAGTTTTGATAACCATAGTTCCTTTGTTTAGTTACCATAGCATTCCTAAACTCATTAGGGCTTCTGGTTATCAATTCTTATATTATCACAATCCTCATATAATCTTAGGTCATAGTGAGGAAAGTTTAAATTAGGTACAATCATTTGAGAAGAAAAAATCAAATTGGATCTAGAGGCTCTTTTGACATTAGAGGTCATGTGCTTCATATACTCTAACTCCATTTGTACAGTTCTTAATTTTCTACTCAATAATTCAGGAGTTAGGTTAGGGTCATCCATATCTTCTATAGCATTATTTTTGTAATCAAATTTAGCAGGTGGAGATCCTAGGATTTTCTCCACTAATTCTTTTCTATTATATACAATACGATATGCACGTAGTTTAGTGATAATGTCAGTCAACTTAATATCAAAGTCATCAAAGGTCTTAGATTCATCCATCATAAGGGTATTATATTATTGCACCAACATTTGAGTTTTCCCAGCCTTAACACGCTCATCACCTTCATGGAAAATAATAAGGGTGTCTTAGGCCTTCTTGAATGTAGTTCATATAGATATTCTTTTAAATTCACGTTCATTCAAAAACATGAATATACAACTTTTACCTTTATTATTGCATAGAGACATATGTTTTTCTTCTTGGGTAAACTGAGTGAGTTGTTTCTTAACCCTTAGGGCACTACCTTCTAACAAAGGTTTAGTGGGGTGAGTATAACCATTTTCAATAGTCTCCCAGACTTCATCACCTAAAGTGCCGTGAATAAATGCAATCATCCTAGCTTTCGAGTAGGAAAAATTATGTCCATTAAACATTAGGGTCTAGAGAGGTTACCAAGCTTCTCAATGTGACACCCCGCCCAATTAAACATCGGGTGATCAGTCCTTTATAAAATTTAAAACAGAATGTTCGATTGGTTCATTCTTAGCATCACTGTCGAAAACGCAATAACTTATTTAATCACCTAATATAATTAAGCTAAGTGTCAAAACATTTTTTTCTCATTAATTAAAAACCATTTATTTACCAAACCAAGTTATTTAATGTAAATCATCCACGCACAATAAATTAAAACAAACACTGAATCAGAATCGCATGCTGAAATAAATAAGACTGGATAAAACATCCCAGTTCAAAACTTTAAACCAAAACAATAGTAGCCATCAATCCAAATGAAAATGAACGAGAAATAGAGTAACATAATCTCTGAAACTGTCTAAAGAAGGGGCGACACATGCCCTAATGAAAATGTCATAATGAATAGGAATGAAATAATCGAAGCGTCTAAACAAAGTCCTGGAGCTCCCATAACAGCTACAGCATGCCACGCAATCCGAAACTCTAAGCCTGATGTCCCTGTGACTGAGCACCTGATATAATACATATATAAAGCAAGAGAGAGAGAAGATGCAAAAAACGGGTCAGAGCCCGATGTGTAAAAATATTTATTTAGGCAAGTATTTAAAATTTGCAGTAAAGCAAGTATCAAGTACATGTTAGTTCGAACTCTCTCTTGAGATTCTCACCCCTCTTCTATTGTGCACGTCTAACGCGTATCTAAATTTTCTCCTTAGCTATACCTCTCAATATAACTAGTTTGAATCCATCCTAATAGTATTTACCCTCACTATTAGTCAACCCGTATCGCCCATACAATACGTTATCCAATTAGCCTATGACGAAAAGCTAATTAATACATTTTCCATTTTCATAATAATTCAAGTATACGATTAAAATTTTCTTAACAAGTTTTCATACCCACATTCATTATTATACACCTTAGATTGATTCACAACTCTCATACATATATACATATAGCCACATCTACCCTATATATATATATATATATATATATATATATATATATATATATATATATATATATATATATATATATATATATATAACATGATACTACACCCCCGGGCTTATCCCATTAGTGCACCTAATCAACATACTATACCCCCGGTTTATCATCCTTTAGTACACTTATTTAAATAATCTTGTACCCCCGGGTTATCACCCATTAGTACACTTACAATACATTTTTGTACCCCCGGGTTATCACCCATTAGTACACTTATAATAATAAGATTCTCACACCCCCGGGTTATCACCCCTTGGTGCCTTTAATAGTAATAATACATAATTGGCATACACACGTCCTATTATAATATATAGGTATTCTTCCTCACCTACATATATGCTTCTCTTGCGCATTTTAATTTCAACATTCTGTATTAGTTATTAGGATTATTATCCCTCTTGTAATCTCCACGGCATATCCTCTCTGTACCTAATTCATTAAAGTATTTAGCTTCTCATACTTCTTTCGAAATTCTGCCTTACTTAAGTTTATTATTAGAAAATATATTTCTCATTTCTGAACTAATAAACTTAAAACTGGGCCCTAAAAGAAATTATCAAAACTTCATTCTGTCGCTCGAACGAGGTGGCAAGTGGTTTGAACGACTGCCACATGTCGCTCGAACTACTTCGCGCGAGATTGCAATCTCGCTCGAACGACTTCGAGCGACTTCGCGGGAGAATTCGTTGTTCGTCCCCTGCCCAGATTTTCCAACGTTTTCCACCATTTTTAACCTCAAATCTTCTCATTCAACACTCCAAACTTCAAATAAACAGTTCTACATCGAACCCCATCAATAACATATGAATTCTAACATCCTAGAATCATCAATTCATTACGAATCATTCATAAATCGTGAAATCCCCAATTTAAATTTATCAAAACCCTAGTTCTTCCAATACATGTTCACGAAGCCATAATTTCCAGATTTGTTCTACATATAAATTCCTTAAAACGCGATTTCCAGTCTACATACATTAAGGGTTTCAATCTAATAAATCACAGAATTTATTTACACATTCAAATTCCTCAATTTCACCATTTTTATAACCTATAACATAATCCTAACAATCCTACACTAACATGAATCAAATCAATACCGAAATACAGCAAGTAATAAACACTTGCCTTGAGTGAGTAGTCTGATTTCTGGATGTTGTTGGTATGGGTGTGTTCCCCTCGTCCCGATCTACACGATGGTGGTGGTGGTTGTGCAAGGTGATGTCGATTTAGCCCTCTTCTCTTGGCAAAAGCTTTCCCTCACACTTCCTATGGTTGTTCCTTCTTTCTCTAGCTTTCTAACCCTAATACAATTGATTTTGGTTGATAAATTAACTCCTAATTCTCGTCCATTAAGTAGGCCTAAAAATCCAATTTACCATAATGCCCTTTTTGGGTGTCGGCGAGGCCTAAAATTGCCCCGGAACCCAACCTAAACACCCGAGTATACTATTTCGACTATCTCGACCCTTCCGGACTCAACGGTACACTCGAAATCACTATACGAGTTATTGAAAATAATTGATATATTTATTACATTAATTTAGTCCCGACACGACTTACACGCGCGTCTGACTTAATTCACTAAACTGTCGTATTATTATCTCTTGACAATTTATCAAAGTGTATAGTTCCATATTACATATCGCACAGTAATATTAAACTAATAAGTATTAACCCTTAGCCCACTAGTTAATATTTAATTTTATTAGATCCGGATTAATTAACAATTTAATTCTTCACATTTAAATTTAATTAATCCCGCTGTAATAAATAATCCCATAATTATTTAAATCATAAAAAATGTGGGGTATTACATACTTCCCCCCTAATAAAGGAATTTCGTCCCGAAATTCGAAAAAATAAGGCATACCAGGTATGAATAAATCTGGATATTTCTCACGCATATCCGTCTCACGCTCCCAAGTAGACTCCTCCATATTGTGATGTTGCCACTGTACCCGAACAAGTGGAACTTTCTTTGACCTTAGCCTCCTCTCACTATAGTCTAGAATAGCTACCGGTCTCTCCACATATGAACTATCTGGCTGTAGTTTAATCTCCTCAATTGCAATGTGAGTGTGTGCCAACTCATTTCGAAGGTATCACCTCAGTGACAAAATGTGAAACACATCATGGATACGATGCAAGTGCTCCGGTAATCCCAATCTGTATGCCACTGGTCCGACCCTCTCTATAACAGGAAATAGTCCCACATATCTCGGAGCCAACTTCCCTTTCTTCCAAAATCTCATTACCCCTTCATCGGAGATACTCTCAACAAAACCTGGTCCCCCACTGCGAACTCACGGAAGAACCTTTTTGCATCGACGTAGCTTTTCTGTCTGTCCTGGGCTACCCGTATGCGATTTCGAATCATCTCGATCCTGTTCGACGTCTCCTGAATTACTTCTGGCCCGAGTAGCTTGTTGTCTCCCACCTCTAGTCAACAAACTGGGGAACGACAAGGTCTGCCATACAATGCTTCGAACGGGGCCATGCCAATCGTAAACTGATAGGAGTTGTTATAAGCAAATTCTACCATTGGAAGATACTGCTCCCAACCTCCCTCGAAATCAAGGATACACATGCGTAACATGTCCTCGAGCATCTGGTTAGTGCGTTCAGTCTGCCCATCGGTCTGCGGGTGATACGCTGTACTCAATCGCAACTCGGTACCCATATCTTACTGGAAGCTTTCCCAAAAATGAGATACATATGTCTTGTCTCTATCTGACACGATGTTAAGAGGTACACCATGCAGTCTCGCTATCTCTGTAATAAATAGCTGAGCATACTGTCCCGCTGTGTAGTCTATCCAAACGGGCAAGAAGTGGGCTACCTTCGTCAACCGATCTATAATAACCCATTTAGAATCATGCCCCCTCTACGAAGTGGGCAATCCGATGATAAAATCCATAGAAATGCCTTCCCATTTCTAGGTAGGAATCTTCAATGGCTGAAGTAAACCTAGTGGTCTCTGATGGTCCACTTTCACTAGCTGACAAGTGGTACACTTGGATACGAACTCTGTGATATCGTTTTTCATCCCGCTCCACCAATACTGCCGCATCATGTCCTGGTACATTTTGTCCCCACCGGGATGCACCGCAAATCGGGACCCATGCGACTCCGTCATTACTGCATATCGAAGGTCCTCCCCCTCTGGAACGACGAGCCTCCCATTGAAGCGCAAACCACCCTCAGAACTTACTGAATAAGACTCGGCTCCCCCGACTAAAAGCTGCCTAATCCGATCTTGACAGAGCGAATCCGCTGCCTGTGCCTGTACTATTTGCGTAATGATTTGAGGCGTAGGTGTCATCGCAGACATGAATGACCGGGCCACAACATCCTGATGTCCCAATTCCTTCCATTTTGCTTTCCACACCTCGGCCGTCTCATCGACCGGCCTGCGGCTCAATGCATCAGCAACCACATTAGCTTTTCCAGGGTGATAGTGTATTTCGAATTGATAATCTTTTACAAACTCAAGCCACCGGCGTTGACGCATATTCAACTCCTTCTGCGTGAACAAGTACTATAGTGACTTATGGTCCATAAATAAGCAAAACTGTTCTCCCAATAAGTAATGCCTCCAAATTCGAAGCGCAAACACAACTGTTGCCAGCTCTAAGTCATGGGTGGGGTAATTCTTTTCATAAAGCTTAAGCTTTCGGGAAGCAAAAGCTATGGCCTTCTCGTCTTGCTGGAGTACTCCCCCAAGCCCCTCTAATGATGCGTCAGTATAAACCAGGTATTCCACTCCCGCTCTGGGAAGTGATAGAACGGGTGATGAAGTTAACTTGTCCTTCAGCTCATCAAATGCCAACTGGCATGCATCGTCCCAAATAAACGGTACGCCCTTACGAGTCAAATTTTTCGTAGGACCCGCAATCTTCGAGAATCCCCGAATAAATCGTCTGTAGTATCCGGCTAATCCCAGAAAACTCCGCACCTCCGTCGGTGTCGTGGGCTGTCCCCACTCCCTCACCGCTGACACCTTACTAGGGTTTACAGATACCCCTTTTTCTGACACAATGTGTCCCAAAAACTGTACCTCCCGCTGCCAAAACTCACACTTCTCGTATTTGGCATACAATTCATGCTCTCGTAGGGTCTATAGAATAATACATAAATGCTCGGCTTTTTCTTCTTCAGTGCGGGAATAAATCAGGATGTCATCTATGAAGACAATGACAAACTGATCTAGTAACTCTCTGAATACTCTGTTCATTAAGTCCATAAATACTGCTAAGGCATTAGTTAGCCCAAATGGCATAACCCTGAATTCGTACGATCCATACCTCGTCTGAAAAGCAGTCTTGGCCACGTCCTGCTCCCTGATGCGTAGCTGATGGTACCCCAATCTCAAATCTATCTTCGAGAAGTGGGCCGCTCCTCTCAGCTGATCAAATAAGTCATCGATCCTAGGCAACGGATCCTTATTCCATATCGTGACTTTGTTAAGCTCCCCGCTCCCGATAATCAATAAAAAGCCGTAGGGACCCATCTGTTGATACCAAATTTAATCTGCTGACATGGATCAATCGAGTGAAGACACGTGGCAATCTGTGTGGCAATAACAAACACTTCCGAGGAACTCAGACGCTCCGAGGAACCATACTACAACGAGGAATACTGCATCCCCGAGGAACTCAGACGCTCCGACTTACAAGAACTCTCCAAGGAACTTTTGAGTACCGAGGAACTTTTGATTACCGAGGACCTTAGCGGTCCGAGCTGCACCTCGAACAAAGAATTAATAGCAGGATAACCAACACCTGAAAAATGTGTGCAATATTGCCTTAAAAAAAACGTGCCAAATTAGTCTCTAAACTTAAATTCACCTCGAAACGCATATGGTAACGCAATTGGCATTTTGGACAATGAAGTAGGCCCTCGTTTGTCACCCAAAATTTTGGCCAGAAAAAATAGCGAAAAATCACCCTTTGCAACCCAAATTGAGCCGAATAATTTTCCCTTTCGTTTGACAACCCGAAAAACCCAAAATAGCCGGAATTGTGAAAAATGAAAAAAATTCAGAATTTAAGTCCGAAAAGTGCAACAAAAAGGGGCAAGAAAAAAATAGAAGAATGCTCAACAAAAATAGCAAGAAAAGAAAAGAAGTGAAAAAAGAAGAAAAAAATGAGCAATAGCCCGGAAAAGGCACAAATGGACATCATTAATGACTTTTCCAATTCCAACCTTCCATTCCTCCTTCATTTCACCCAAGGCACCCTTTAACCCGAAAAGTCCTAACCGAGTCCAAATTGTGAAAATTGATTACCGCGTGGAGAGTTAAGACACCGAAAGATAATATAAGAGGCTAAGTGCGCGAAATAAAGGCAATGTTCCCGTTTTTAAAATCGTAATCCGTTGATGAGATCATATCGCCATAAAGTTTCCGTCTTTCTACTTGTATGCGTGAATTTGCTTCCATTACATTTACTCTTTATATCATGCATGCGGAGAGAATAACCATAATCCGAGAGATTCGTTGTGAGAGCGTTCCGTTAGAAATTGAAATCAAAACGAATTTTCGGATAAGTAACGTAATGATCAATCAGTGAAAATTGGAGGTTACATTTTCGGCTTCGCACACACACACTACGGTTTGTGACTCATAAATATGACTTAATGATGACTATTTTCTGGAAAAGTTTGAATTGCTCAATTTTTGCGTATTTTGAATTTTCTTTGAGTCGAATTTTGGGGGTATATTCACTGCAAACCCTCACGAGACACAACTCTTCCTACTAGGGTAACCTAGAGGTTTAAAGGCTTGTTGCATGCACTAAATGCAATCGCTTGCCCGCAAAAGTGGTACTCTATCCCAATAAAGTCTTTGATGGATCCTTAACTCATACTCTCATTCTTTTACATTGCTCGGGACGCGCAAAGTTCTAAGTTAGGGGGGTTTGATTGGACATAAATATTGTACATTTATCGCCCTAATTTCAGTACTTTTGTGAACCCGAGTGATGTAACATATATGGATTTGATTCACATTTATGCTACTAACCTTTGTTGGCGAGTATTTCGTGTTTCGTGCTTCTCTTATTGGTTTTACAGGTTAATTGTGCTAGCAGTGCAAAAGAGGAAGCAAGACAGTGCAAGAAAAGCAAAGAAGGCAAGTTCAAGGGCAAATTGGTAATTTTGCAGCTAGATCCGGAAAGAGAAGTCAACTGTAAAGTTGAAGATCTCGGAACAACGAGAACACTGGAAGAAACGGCACCCAAATCCGAGCTACGTTTGAAAAGTTATGCTCAGTTGAAGTTGAAGAAAAATCCAAGAAAAGAAGAGAAAAGCCAAAAAATCCTAAGTGTTGAACTCCAGGCCAGCATACATTCGCGAACCCCAGGCCGAACCGGTTTGAGGGGGCGAACCGATTCGCAGGTACACCCGAACCGGTTCGGGGTACCTGATGCGCGAATTTTGTCTTTTATGCTGATTGGTTCCCAAGGCTCCTATTAGGTTTTTAACACTCCAAAATTGTAGGAAACGGAGGCAGCAGCTGGGGAGAGCCATTAGGGCTAGTTTTAGTGAGTTTTTGATAGAGAGAAACATAGAGGAACATCTAAGAACATCAAAGGAATTATTTGTTTCAAGATTCAATTGTTACGGGTTTGTTTTTCAAGTTTAATCCAAGATTCTTGTCATTGTTCTTGCATGCTTAGTTTCCATATTCGATTCAGTTCATTATTGCGTTCATAATATATATTTACATGTTTCAATCTAGTTTCACCATGAATTCATATACATGCAACGTTACTATTTCATGCATTAATCCAATTAACATGTCCGGCTAGGTTTTAATGGTTGGGATGCATGAACCCAACCTGATGTGTTAGTATGTGTGCATGACGTTAATCCAATGAATTTAACGATTAATCTGGATCGTATCGCGTAATTACATAAAAATTGTGGATCTTTATATCTCGTTTACCTTTGGGTACTCGTGATGATTTAGAGTACAATTTGAATGCAATTACCGCGATACCGATTTACTCATCCTCAGATTAGGTATGACGCGGGCTTGAACCTCGTATACATAATGCTTGGGAGTCCTAAATTCCGGGTCGGATTAATCGGATAAATTTATGATTTACGTTGTCACTGCACTACACTAGGGTTGGGAGATTGTATTTCCATCCTGTTTTCTTATCATTTAGGTTCAAAAAGTTTCAATTCAATTTTTCATTTCTCATTTAGATAATTTAGTTAGTTGCATATTTGATCACAATTTCATAATTGCATTTAGCTTAATCAATCCGAAAAACCAAAACCAAATCTTTTCCTTTCTTTTTAGAGTCATCGTTAGGATTCCTCCGTCTTATCCCGTCGTCACAACTCCGTTGTCCTTTTTTCCTGAGGATTGATACCCGACTTGTCGGATTATTACTTGAGCGACGGGCTTGCACTTGAGCCTAGAGAGTACACACTTTAGAGACACATTCTGAGTCGTGTCAGTGTGCATCCCACCGAGGTGAAAGGTTTAATTTAAGAGGTCCATGAAGGGTCCTGTGGAGCCCATATAACAGGTCGGACTCTTTTGCAAAGGGTGATGACACAAGGATACTACTGGCCAACGATGAGGGCTGATTGTATAGCCTATGCTAATAAATGTGACAAGTGTCAGCGCTTCTCTTCCATCTGAAGAACTCCCCAAGCATTATTGACACCCATTAATTCCCCTTGGCTATTTGCCATATGGGGAATAGATTTGGTCGGGCCACTGCCGACGACCAGGGGAAGATTTAAGTATCTCGTGGTCGCTGTGGATTATTTTACTAAATGGGTTAAAGCTGAGCCTCTCATTGATACGACGTACGACAAGGTGTACCAATTTATTTGGAAAAACATCATTTGTCGATATGGTCTTCCTCTTGCCTTCATCACAGACCATGGAACACAATTTGACAACGAGGACTTCACTGCCTATTGTCATCAGTCAAATATTTTGAAGATCCACTCAGCACCAGGCCATCCTCAAAGCAATGGACAAACTGAAGTGACAAATGGAACGCTGCTGAATGGATTGAAGAAAAGACTGGATGATGCGAAAACAAATTGGATCAACGAGCTACAATCAGTACTATGGGCTTACCGAACTACTCCCCTAGTAGCAACAAGGGAATCTCCATATATGCTTGCATTTGGAAGTGAAGCTGTTATACCCGCCGAGTTGGGTCTCCCAACACACAGAGTACTGAATTTCAATTCCCCTGTCAGCGACTTAATGAGAAGGTTAGACTTGGATATGCTCGAGGAGGTTAGGGAAGAAGCAGCCATTAGAAATGATGCATACCAATAACGAACATCTTTGTTCTATAATAAGGGGGTGAAGAAGTGAGACCTGAAAGAAGGAGACTATGTGCTAAAGAAAGTGATTCAAAAGCACAACAAACTGGAAGCAAATTGGCATGGACCATACCGAGTTACGGAAGTTGTTCGACCAGGAACTTACCGAATAGCAACTTTAAAGGGGGAAGAGTTTATGAATGTATGGAACGCAGAGCACCTGCGCAAGTATTATCAGTGATGTATATTCTCATATAACGCAGTTCCGTCAGTATGAATAAAATGAAGATATTTCTGCCAAATTCTCTCCTTTTATTGAAAGTTTTTCGGGGAATACTAGTGCTACACACTACTCGGCAAAACTCGGACTACTCAAATTTATTCTCGAAAACGCCAACTAAGGTTGGTCGGGAAACAAATGTATTCCTACGGGAAGTAAAACTATGTATTCCTAAAAATGCCAACTTATGTTGGTTAGGAAGTAAATGTATTCCTACGGGAAGTAAAACTATGTATTCCTAAAAATGCCAACTTATTTTGGTTAGGAAGTAAATGTATTCCTACGGGAAGTAAAACTATTCCTAAAAATGCCAACTTATGTTGGTTAGGAAATGTATTCCTAAAAATGTCAACTTATGTTGGTTAGGAAGTCAATGTATTCCTCGGGAAGTAAAAGTATTCCTAAAAATGCCAACTTATGTTGGTTAGGAAATGTATTCCTAAAAATGCAAATTTATGTTGGTTAGGAAGTAAATGTATTCCTACGGGAAGTAAAACTATTCCTAAAAATGCCAACTTATGTTGGTTAGGAAATAAATATAATCTCGAAAATGCCAACTAAAGTTGGTTGGGAGGTAAAATTATGCCAGAAAGTGCCAAAGTTGCTCATAGAGGAAAAATCCACTAACTGTAGTTGGTCGAAAAGGAAAATTTACCGACCTTGGTTGGTCGGAAACATTTTATGAATACGAGAAAGTGATCGAGCAAAATTTTTGATACTCGTAACTTTTTAAAAATTATTACTAAGTTGGTCGAGAAACAAAATATCATTTTTGCCAAATGACTACCACAAATTCAAACTACTCGACAATAAGTTGATCGACAAATAACACAATATTGTTATCTTTTTAACAGATACACATGCACAGATGTAAAGTGTTACAAGACAATAGCAGTCAAGATTTTCAAATAAAATTATTTCATTAAATGTAGAACAAAATACATCAGGAATGAAATACAAATTTATTACATCAATATTCCTATTTTATTGGTTTTTTCCCCTCTGCTTTTGAAACAGGTTCCTCGCTAGCAGGCGGATCATTTAAAGTAAGAGGATAATTTATGAAGTTAAGATCTTTTAACATCCTGATATTCATCACAGATGGTCGATCTAGTAGATGCTCTGGACAAGATATCTCGACATTTGAATGGAGATTGTAATCGCCAAGGTATTTGGAAATCATACATTGAGGGATGGCCCGTGCAGGGATCCAACTCATATCAAGCTTGAATGGGGGCACTGGTAGGTCGAGCAGCCCAGGATTATGGTAATCCCACAGGTAATGACCCTGTTCGATTTGCAGCACACCTAAGGCATTCAGCCATCCCTATTTGTAGACCTCATTATTTGCATTCTGGATACGATCGTCCAAGTGGTAGAGAGCCTCGTTGTAGTCAGCCATCCAGAACTCCCTAGGCTGCTTGTGGAATTGATATGTCAATCTTTCCAGTTGCTCGTGGAGAGTTTTTAATAAAAATTTCTTTATTCTCCAAGATAGACTTCTGCGCAGAAAGCTGCTCTTCCAGGTCCCTGATTTTCTTAGACATCTCAGCCAATGCTTGGTTCTTTGCCATCAGCTGGAAGGCCTGGTTCTCTAAAGAAGATTGAGTCCTCTGTTCCTCGACAGGAATCCGAGCATCTCTTTCTCGTCCCCGAGGAGCTCTTGTTTTTCCACGAGAAGATGTATAAGGGCCAGCTCTTTTTAAGGTTTCCAACTCATCCCTCAAGTTGGCGTTCTCGACCTCCAAGAATGAGAATCCCTCGTCAGTCACTGGGACCAAAGCATTTGAGGTGGAGGCAACAGATTTTAATTGAGATACTTCTCTTTGTAAGTTGTTATTTTCTTTCTCCAACAACTCGGCTATTTGCCTGTGCTCCTCGACCTCGGCTTTCAACGTTCTCTCCCGCACGTCGTAAGAAGCAAAATGCTTCTTGTATCCCTTATCGGCAATGATTTGCTGATACTTCTTCTCGTACCCCTCGTGCAAGAGGGCAGTGGATTCCTTATATTGTTGCTGAAGGTCTTCAAGAGTGCCTTGGAGATCCTCAATCATATCATAATAAGCTACATTATTGGCCACTGTACGATCAAGCAGACACTTCAAATATTGGTAAGCTTCAACTGCCTGTTCTGAAGCATCTTGGCCGAGGATGTCAACGATTTGTGCTGCACTCAGATCTGTGTGACCAGCCTTAAAATATTCATTGCATTACCGTAACAACTTTGTATCATGAGCAGATAATAATTCCATCCTGGCCAGAAACTAGTAGAGGAAGATACAGCAATAATTAATAAAGAGTACCAATAGAGCATGAAGAGGAGAAACAACAGTATGCATAAACATAAGTTCAAGTTTTATTATATCACAAAGTTCAGAGTTACGTGTTTAGGGTTACATTTGGCAAAGAAAAATAAAATAGAGAGAAACCCGAACAACTCTACTCTTTTTCCTTGTCTCCCAAAACTTTCTCGGGAGGCTGGGACGAGGAGGTAGGTTGCTCGGAGGGAATAAAAAGTTGCTCGGGGAGCAGTGGCAGTTGCTCGGATGAAGTAGCGAGTTGCTGAAGTTCCTCGTTAGTAGGCTGGATGGCTGGGGGATGAGGAACTTGATCTCCTATCACCATGGAAGACTCTTCGGAGGCAGCTTCGTCCTCTTCTTCATCTTCAGGAGTTAGAGGGGGACCAGGGATGTGTCGCTGAAAGAGTTTAGAATTTTCATCAACCTTCATCTCCTGCAGAGCAGCGACCCACCCATCTCTAAAGTATTTGAGGCTTCCATATTCAACTTGTGACATCATGGCATCCAAACCTTTATTCCACCCTTTATCCCATCCAGCGCTGAAAGATTTCTTCACAACCAATTTCCTCTTTAATTTTTCCGAGGAAAGTTTCTTGGACAGAAGATTTTCAGCAGCCTTTAGTTTACTCTCAACCTCCTCCTTCTGCCGACTTACTTCCCTAAGCTGACCCAACTCTTCCTCAGCAACCTTCAGCTTATCTTCAAGCTCCCCATCATTTTTTAGCTTCCCTTCGATCTCTTTATTCTTCTTCTCCAAATCATGTATTGTTTTCTCCAACCCCTTGGAGACTTCAATAACTTGAGCCTTCTCCTGCTCGGTTGAGGTAAGTTTCTTCTCCCAAGCAGCCTTGTCAGCATCATGCTTCTGACGAGAATCTTCCAAAGACCGCGTCAGACCCATCAGAGCTTTCTCCACACCAGATGAGGAGCTTGAAGCTTTAATAGCTTCATCTTTCTTCAAAATTGTGTTAAAGCAGCTCACCAACTGTGAAAAGAAAATGAAAGCAAGTCGGAGACAGATATAACAAGGGAAAGATGAAAAGTTCAAAACAATAAGACTTACAGAGGCAATATGGCGAGCAGCCAACGAGGTAACCATGTCCCGAGAAAGGTTTTCTTCAATACCTCGGATCTCGGGAATAATCCAAGTCTTCACCGAGCTCATGGCAGAGCTCGGGGGAACAAAAGTAGGAACTTCAGTTCCAGTAGTTGGGGGCTAAGAGATGGTTTCAGCCAAATTAATCGAGGAGCTTTTCTTCAGCTTCCTCGGGGGAACAGGAATAGTTTTGACCAAGGAGGAA
Source organism: Sambucus nigra (assembly GCA_949130495.1). NCBI lineage: Eukaryota > Viridiplantae > Streptophyta > Magnoliopsida > Dipsacales > Adoxaceae > Sambucus > Sambucus nigra. The sequence continues at coordinate 472,336,826 of OX422211.1, read as the reverse complement.
CTCTTGGTCGGTGATATTACAATCACTTATTTTGGTGCATCAGTCTTGCTCGGGGCCACTGGAGGCTTCTCGGAAACCTTCACAGGAGCAGTCGGAGGGGGTGCATCAATTTTCTTTGTCCCTTCTGGGACATCATGTTTACTTCTTTTTGCCTCTCCAGCACCAGAGGCAGGTTTCTCAAAAAGGGTGTGAGGTCTTCTTTTCTTCATCCTTTCACTCAAAGGAATATGTGATTCAGGCGAAGAACTTGTAGAGGCAGGTATTGGCTCCGCGTCACTTATCACTGGACGAGCAGTGAAAGAGGAGGTGTAACTCTTGTACTGCAGCAAATATGAAGCTGGCCTAATGCGCTCGTCGACAACAGTTTGATGCAAACTCCAGATAAGTTTTAAGTGCCTTATATTAACGTCTGCCTCTTTTGGACACTTTCTTTTGTTGTCAACTGCAAATAAATTAAAATTAAAATATCAGTGGCACATTTTATCAAACATAAAGGAAGCATAATCTCAAAATAAATAAAATGAAATAAAAATAACCTATCCCATTGCCATAGGGAGGGCATCTAGGACTCTGACACACTTCATCTCCAGATAAAGGAGCATGTTGCTAATTTTTTATAACAACCCCGTGCTCAAAATAGTCCCTATTGGCATCCGGGAGATTGACCACTAAATCCCTATTTAAAAATCTTATTTTTAAATAAAAAGTATTATCGCCTACAGCCCATCTATAAAAAAACATGATTTCTGGAATTCCTATGTGAGTTCCATGAATTGGATTTAGTCTATGAACCCCATTAACTATTCTCCATGTATTGGGGGCTATTCTTGTAGGAACAACGTCAAAATATTAACAAAATTCCAGACATAAAGGATTTGGCGGAAAAGAAAAGCCACATTCAGCAATAAAGAGACTGGGAACCAATGTCCCTCAGCCAAACGGAAATAATTGGAAGGTTCAGAAAGTTACTCCAGAACAACCCATGAAGGAATAGAAAAATCAGAATGAAATTTATCAAGAGATTCAATAAGGTAAACCATGATGAATAAAGGAAATGAAGAAGAAGAAAGAAGATTGTTGATGCAAAAAATTGGACCGAATCCCATTTTTATGATCACAGATAAATAGATAAAAGCAATCCAATCAATCACATGAGAGATAAAGATTTTTAAAGTGGTTCGGCTATGAATAAATCCTACATCCACTGTTATTTTATTCCCAGGGGTTTACAATAGCACAATGTGGTAGAGAGAGGGAGAAAAAGGGTGTATCTTGTGTATGGTCTCTCATCGTTGTCGGATCTCGTCCCTTTTAGCTAAGGGAATACATGTATTTATAGTGATGGGAGATAAAGAGATTCATTGTATGTAGACATTTATGTCTACATTCAACGAATCTAATTGTTGAATTGCTTGGTATGCTATGTGTTGTCATCTATTAATACAGTAGAAATATACATTAAGACTCATTATATGTGTTGTCATCTGCATTTAATGCACATTAAATGCATAGTTATCCTTTGATCTTCCTGGTTGGTATGCCGACCAACTCTCCTCGGGGGCCGACCAACTCTCCTCGGGTACTGACAAACTCTCCTCAGGTGCCGAATAACACTCCTCGAATGCCGACTAACACTCCTCGCGTGCCGAATATTGCCACGTAGGATGACATGTGTCCTTTTCTGATTGGTCCTCGTAGATGGAGAATTTTTGCGTTAACAGAAGCCCCCAATGCTCCATGCTTGATGGTTTACTTGAAAGGATGGAGTATTTATTCTGCAGTGTTGCTCGGTGCTCGTGAAATTCTTGATCTACCTTCTTGATTTGTTTAACATAAAGTGCATTATCTCCTGGATGACATATGATGCAGACTGATCGATGGTTGATAATCTTTCTTTTGAGGAACTCCATGTGCTATGTATCACCCCTGGGAATTTGGATGCAGCCATGTCATAGTATGCAGCTTGTAGCTTGTCATAATCTTCAAGTATGTTGATTGGTTTGCTAGCCGACCAACTGCCTCCTGTGCCGAGCAACTGAGTGCTAACTTCACGTGCTTGATTCTTATGATTTATGATCCTCTGAATACTTTGTCGAGTAACATACCAGCTTTGTAACCCAACTCTTCAATCTGATTAGTACCAAGCTAGTGATGGACTTCCAAACATTTTCATACAACTTCTTCTTCAATGTTGGTCGGGACAGTAGTAGTAAAGATCTCAATGCTGTAGATGCTAAATTTGACTTCTGAACTTCAATAGCATGTGCATAATAACTCCTGAATATGCCTCCTGAACTTCTGAATGCACCTCCTGAACTTTAATATACCTCCTGAACTTCAATATCAAAAATAATTCCTGAGCAAGAAAAACAACTCCTGAATGATGATTGGTCGGGGCCCCGACCGTGTGAGTTTGTGGAATTGAATTTGACGCTCGACTGCATGATGTTATAAGAATGTGCCACCAAATGAACAAATATATCTGTAATAGAAGCCCCCAAGTGTGAAATGTGAACTTTGAATGCTTTTTGCTTGATCGCTTTCACATACTCATAAAATGTTTTCGACCAACTGTAGTTGACAGCTTCTTATTTTCGACCAACCAGAGTTGACATTTTTGGGAATAGATTTACTTCCTAACCAACATAAGTTGGCATTTTTAGGAATATATAGTTTTACTTCCCGTAGGAATACATTTACTTCCTAACCAACATAAGTTGGCATTTTTAGGAATACATAGTTTTACTTCCCATAGGAATACATTTACTTCCTAACCAACATAAGTTGGCATTTTTAGGAATACATTTCCTAACCAACATAAGTTGGCATTTTTAGGAATAGTTTTACTTCCCGTAGGAATACATTTACTTCCTAACCAACATAAGTTGGCATTTTTAGGAATACATAGTTTTACTTCCCGTAGGAATACATTTACTTCCTAACTAACATAAGTTGGCATTTTTAGGAATACATTTTTGATAATAAATGATAGATACTTCCTCGGAGCTGACCAACAGATTGTTGGGAATAAGATATAATAAATGCTGGAGACCTCCTCGGAGCTGACCAACAGATTTTTGGGAATAAGATATAATAAATGCTGGAGACATCCTTGGAGCTGACCAACAGATTGTTGGGAATAAGATAATATATGCTGGAGACATCCTTGGAGCTGACCAACAGATTATTGGGAATAAGATAATATATGTTGGAGACATCCTTGGAGCTGACCAACAGATTGTTGGGAATAAGATAATATATGCTGAAGACATCCTTGGAGCTGACCAACATATTATTGGGAATAAGATAATATATGCTGGAGACCTCCTTGGAGCTGAATATATGATTATAAATATTTGTCGAGCTCCATGCTGAAATAAGAATAGAATATGCATCCAAATAGATATAAAGAATAATAATAAAGTGCCTTGTTGATCTGTCGAGGTAGAATTATATAATGACGAACAAGAATAAGATCTTCCAGAACATAAGAATACGGCCGAGAACGTTGTCAGGCCTGAATATAAATAAGAATTATCCGAACAACTATCCGTTGGGGGTGAAATACAATGAATGTTGTAATTCTCCTTAAAGCTGAATAAGTATCTTGTCGAGGCACGATTGCATAATGCCGAATAAGAATAATATTTTCCAGAACATAAGAATATGGACGAGAACTTTGTTGGTCCTGCATATAAATAATAATTACCCCAACCAACTATCCGTTGGGGGTGACATATAATAAATGTTATAGTTCTCCTCGGAGCTGAATATGATAATAAGTATCTCGCCGAGTTCCATGTTGAGATGAATATAGAATATGAATCCCAAGGGATATATAGAATAATTTTTGCTTGAGCCGATATCTGGGCCTGAATATAAATAAGAATTGTCCCGGCCAACTATCCGTTGGGGGTGAAATATAATAACTGTTGTAGCTTTTTCTCGGAGCTGAATATGATAATAAGTATTTCGCCGAGCTCCATGAAGAGATGAATATAGAATATGAATCCAAACGGATATATATAATAATTCGTGCTTGAGCACAAATCAAAGCAATAATAAAATATATAGTTCCTTGTTGAGGCGAAATTTTATAATGCTGAGCAATGATAATAGTTTCCAGATTGTTTTCGAGCATTCGTCGGCGTTGAATCTTGTACCTGTAAAAATTAACAACTTGCTCTACCATATGTGTAGGCTGAATTGATTAGTCATGAGAATAATTTACTCATCCAATCAATATATGATATGTATATGCTTGAGAAATAAAAATATTAATTTCAAAAAATGAAATAATATATGTTGGCTGATATGTCGAGGCAAAATTGCCTGATGTCGAGCAATACTACTTTCTAGAGGTTTACGAGAGCTTTCATCGGGATTGAATCTCGTCCTTATGAAATTTTAATAAGCTTCCCGAGCACCTGTCGAGACTAGATCAAATAATTATTATCATGAGAATAATTATTCAGCCAAACAATATGTGATGTGTATCAGCATAAAATAATAAAAATTTCAAAAGATGAAATAATATTTTTGTGCCAAATGTATGTGAGATGGACAAATTTTTATCAGATATGCATCATAAATAAGACGTAGAGTTTTTTTATTTAATCTCCAACAACTAATCAGGTATAAGTTGCTGTTTGAAAATTATTTATCACTTGGTTTTAAAAATATTTTTGGGGTGATCACAAGTTAAAAAAGACTTAAGCCCCCTGTTTGTCCCCAAGATGAACTCGTGTTTAAAGAAATATCTGGGGTGCTTCGCATTTTTTTAATACCCCAAGATTCTACTTCTGCCGACAAACAGCATGGATTTTGCCGACCAACATTTAAGGATATCTCAAGTTATAGAATATATGGTGCCGACCAAGAAGCAAATGGTCCCCGACCAGCTGAGCAATTTCGACGATCAACAAAAATGGTGTATTGACAGCACCGAACAATATTAGACGTCGCCAACCAAGAGTTGGATGGTTGGATAGTTGCTGACCAGTAAATTGATCCCTTTGAACAAGGCTGAGATGCCACCGATCAAGAAGTAGATGATCGTCGACCTGTAATTGGTTCCACCAAGCTACAATATGGGGCTCCGACCAATAATAAGATACCTCGTAGTTGGATAAAATTATTTCAACGTTGCTGATGGATCTTCACATCCTATCTCCGACAAACAAAAATGGTCTGGTTAAGCTTCTCTTTAATAAAATATGGCCTAAGATGATGCCGACCAACAATATAGATGGCTGACCAGAATATCTCGAATCCTTAGATAAAAAAAATAACATTCGATGTAAAATTTAAGAATTAAGAATGTTAATTAAATGAATAATTATCTAATCCACTATATCATGTGATTCCGATAAAGAAACCATGTGATGTGATGAACGAGGGGCCAACATATCAAATTTGTGCCAAAGAGTCTTGATATGGTCATGATTTGTTTTACTGATCCTCTTTTACAAGAGGTGGGTAATAATTTTTCAGGTTAGAGAAAATTATTTTTTATATTGATCCTTTCCTATTCCCTATTTGGAGAGATAAAAATATGTTGAATGATCGAAGTTATTACCAAATTTATATCAAAAATGAGTCAATGAGACTTTATTGACATAGATGGAAGATGAACCAAATTAAGTATATAGTTCATAAAAATGAATGCAAAGAGACTCAAACTTGAAGAGAGAGAAAATAGATCTGGGTCATGATTTCCATGAGAAAACTTTTTATTGTCTTTAACCTTTTCCCATTCTCTGATTAAAAATATAATGTGAATTTTAATAGTCATCAAAGATCTTACAAAATTTATAATGAAAATTATCAAATCTTACCACCGTCACATATATTGGTATATGTAATCGTTTAAAATATTTATTCCATGATATAAAATTGAAACTTGAGAATCAAGTAAAAAGTTATGATTTATGAAATCCACTATTTTTCAGATTTCTAAATAAGAATTAATCTAACAGTTATGATGTTAAAATCATGATATGCAACATTTTGCAGATAAAAATTGGACAATTAATTTATGTATATAAACATAAAAATCATGATTGAATCAAAATATGTATGTATAATTGATTATACGTAGAGAAAATAAAAACTTAGCTTTTGATGGAGAACAACGCTTGTAACACGTTCCCACAGACGGCGCCAATCTGTTGATGCAAAAAACTGGACCGAATCCCATTTTTATGATCACAGATAAATAGATAAAAGCAATCCAATCAAGCACATGAGAGACAAAGATTTTTAAAGTGGTTCGGCTATGAATAAAGCCTACATCCACTGTTATTTTATTTCCAGGGGTTTACAATAGCACAATGTGGTAGAGAGAGAGAGAAAAAGGATGTATCTTGTGTATGGTCTCTCATCGTTGTCGGATCTCCTCCGTTTTGGCTAAGGGAATACATGTATTTATAGTGATGGGAGATAAAGAGATTCATTGTATGTAGACATTTATGTCTACATTCAACGAATCTAATTGTTGAATTGCTTGGTATGCTATGTGTTGTCATCTATTAATACAGTAGAAATATACATTAAGGCTCGTTAGATGTGTTGTCATCTGCATTTAATGCACATTAAATGCATAGTTATCCTTTGATCTTCCTGGTTGGTATGCCGACAAACTCTCCTCGGGTGCCAACTAACTCTCCTCGGGTGCCGACCAACTCTCCTCGAGTGCCGACCAACTCTCCTCAGGTACTGACAAACTCTCCTCAGGTGCCGACTAACACTCCTCGGATGCCGACTAACACTCCTCGGGTGCCAAATATTGCCACGTAGGATGACATGTATCCTTTTCTGATTGGTCCTCGTAGATGGAGAATTTTTGCGTTAACAAAGATCTTAGAGAAAAAGAGTGGATCTGTTGACAACGAACGATGAAAAGGATGAACGCACAAGAGAGTAAGACAATGGAAAACTCGAAGATACAAATTTGAAAAAGTAGAAGACGATGGGATTGTCTCTGACGTTTAAATACCTTATCTTGGGAAACGGTAAAGTTAATGATTACAAAAAGAAACGATTACGCTACCGGCGGCTAGAAGGACAAAAGGTACGCGGAGATCGAGGCGGTTATAAAAATTCAAAAAAGCCTAATTCTACGAATTTGGAAGGAAAAATAAATACAAGGGAAACACTCCTAAAAATCAGGAGGACCATTTAAAACTACCATATTCCGAGAAAGAATGTTCCACACTCATCAAATTTCGAACTATGAAACATTGGGGGCTTATGTTGATACCAAATTTAATCTGCTGACATGGCTCAATCGAGTGAAGACACGTGGCAATCTGCGTGGCAACAACAAACACTTCTGAGGAACTCAGACGCTCCGAGGAACCATACTACAACGAGGAATACTGCATCCCCTAGGAACTCAGACGCTCCGACTTACAAGAACTCTCCGAGGAACTTTTGAGTACCGAGGAACTTTTGATTACCGAGGACCATAGGCGGTCCGAGCTGTACCTCGAACAAAGAATTAATAGCAGGATAACCAACAGTTTGACTGTTCATTAAATGCTTATCATTCAGATGTATACACTTAAGGGGCATTGAATGTATTACCCTTTCACATGTACAGCATTGAATGTATTACCCTTTCACATTACAGCCTTAGGGCTATAAATACATTGTATTACCCTCATTGTAAGAGGACCGGAATTTCTTGATTGAACTTGTAATCGAGAATTCCCAAACAGTCATCAATAACAGAAACCGTGGACGTAGGCCATTCTTATAAGGCTGAACCACTTTAAAACTTCTTTGTCTCATTTATTTTATCTGTGATTAAATAATTAGATATAATCTAATTTTTTACATCAACACCATCCCTTTTCTTTACAAACAGAACTGGGGCACCCCAAGGCGAGGTACTCCTACGGATGAAGCCCTGTCCCAAAAACTGTTATATCTGATCTCGTAGCTCCCTCATCTCCGCCGGAGCCATACGGTAAGGTGCACGTGCTATCGGACGAGTGCCTAGTGCTAAGTCTAAACAAAATCGATCTCCCTACTCGGAGGTAACCCCAGTGTATCCTGAAATACATCAGCAAACTCGCAGACTACCGGAATCAAATCGAGTGGAACCATGACTGTAGAGGTCTCATCCTCTATATAAAATAAGTGGGTGGACGACCCTCCCTCCAAGTGAGGCATCGCCACTAAGAACATCTCCTGGCCCGGAATGGCGAACACAATACTCCTACTGAATCAATCAATCATGGCCTTATACTCGACAAACCAATCCATACCAATAATGGCGTCGTACTCGAACATATATAATACTATCATATCAGTTGATAAGATTAAACTGCCAATCTCTATGCCTACTCCCCGACATATAAAGAAAATTAATGACCCATTACCAAGTGGTGAGTCTACACAAGTCACTGTACTCTCTGCCATGCTTAACAACCCCGTGGCCTTTGCAAAGCTACTGGCTATAAAAGAGTGTGATGCCCCCGTGTCAAATAAGATGCGACCTAAAGTACCATGGATAGAAAACTTACCCTCCACTGCGGGTGGTGCCTGAGGAACTGCGGCCTGGTGAACATTATAGACACGTCCATACTGCAACTGTCCCTGCTGCATCGGAACTGCGGGTAACGCTGGAACTGGAGCCGACACTGGTAGGGCAGTGGGAAAAATGGGTCTCTGGGCTCCTAGTGAGTACCCTGCTGTCGAGGAACTCTGTCCCTATCCGATCACTCCAGTTTCTTATGGCCAATCTTTCCACAAGTATAATATTTCCCAATGAAGTTTCCTCCTCTCTGCCCCTGGTAGCCTCGGCCCGATTGGCCGTTACCACCTCTACCTTGGCCCTGTTGGCCCTGTTGTCCTCCCTGCTGTTAACCTTGCTGCTAATTTTGTGGCTGGCCCTGTGGATGGCCCTGGTGGCCCTGTCTCCAACCCCCATGACCATGTCTGAACCCTCCAGAACGGAACCTCTTAGCAGACTCCCACTGCTGGGAACCCTGCCTCTGACTCTGCTCAACTAGTACTCCACTGGTATTACCTCCCCCTGTCTTTCCCAACTGGTTGGGCTCTTCCCCTCGCTTGCTTCCCTTAGCATGAAAGCGATTGTCCTGACAATGCAATAAGGCTGCATTCAGAACGTCGGTATATGAGTGTAGGGAAAGGTTACCCAATAAATGATGTCGTATCTTCCAAGTCAAGCCATCCATGAACATTTGAATGCGCTTCTCCTCTGTAGACACCTCCTCCGGTACCATATTTGTCAATCGTGTGAACTCTTCCTCGTATTCCGCAACGGTCATCCCTTCCTGGGTGAGGTCTAAAAGTTTTCTTATCATCACAGTCTTGATGGTGGAAGGAAAAATCACTGATAGTCATCAAATCTCGCTCCTCGATAGTAGTAGTGGACTCCCACCACTGTAAGTCTGCCCCTCTCAGCTTGAAGGTAGCCAAAATTTTCCTTTGAACCTCTATGCACTCATACATGCGAAGATGCCGCTGTATGTCCTTCTTCCACTGACTCGCGGTAACCACATCTGAACTGCCCAAGAACTCTAGGGGACAAGCCCTCTGAAAGGACTCTCTAACTCTCTCCCATGCAGTGGGAAATGGATGCACTGGAACTGGTGCACTGCCTGAACCTGGGGTGGGGCCTGTTGCACCACCGTTAAGGCTGTATTTACTGCTTGTGCAACTATCGCGGTAACTTCTGTTGCGTTCATTGTCCCCTAAGCCTGTATGGCCGGCTGTTCTGGCTGGGCCTGTCAGTCCCTTAGTGCACGTCAAGGAGGCATCTGAGACGAGAAAGAATATTATTAGTCCACAGTTATTCCAAAATTTCAAATAGCTGAATACGTAACCGCAAAATCTAAGATCACAACAGTCCTAAAAATAGGGCTTTATATCAAAGGACGCAAAGCTGAAAACATAGTAAGCCGTATAGATCCTAATGGACACTAGAACCTGATGCTCTGATACCACCTGTGACACCCCGCGCAATTAAATATCGGGTGATCAATCCTTTATAAAATTTAAAATAGAATGTTCGGTTGGTTCATTCTTAGCATCACTGTCGAAAACGCAATAACTTATTTAATCACCTAATATAATTAAGATAAGTGTCAAAACATTTTTTTCTTATTAATTAAAACCATTTATTTACCAAACCAAGTTATTTAATGTAAATCATCCACGCATAATTAATTAATACAAATACTGAATCAGAATCGCATGCTGAAATAAATAAGACTGGATAAAACATCCCAGTTCAAAACTCTAAACCAAAAAAATAGTAGCCATCAATCCAAATGAAAATGAACGAGAAATAGAGTAACATAATCTCTGAAACTGTCTAAAGAAGGGGCGACACATGCCCTAATGAAAATGTCATAATGAATAGGAATGAAATAATCGAAGCGTCTAAACAAAGTCCTGGAGCTCCCATAACAGCTACAGCATGCCACGCAATCCGAAACTCTAAGCCTGATGTCCCTGTGACTGAGCACCTGATATAATACATATATAAAGCAAGAGAGAGAGAAGATGCAAAAAACGGGTCAGAGCCCGATGTGTAAAAATATTTATTTAGGCAAGTATTTAAAATTTGCAGTAAAGCAAGTATCAAGTACATGTTAGTTCGAACTCTCTCTTGAGATTCTCACCCCTCTTCTATTGTGCACGTCTAACGCGTATCTAAATTTTCTCCTTAGCTATACCTCTCAATATAACTAGTTTGAATCCATCCTAATAGTATTTACCCTCACTATTAGTCAACCCGTATCGCCCATACAATACGTTATCCAATTAGCCTATGACGAAAAGCTAATTAATACATTTTCCATTTTCATAATAATTCAAGTATACGATTAAAATTTTCTTAACAAGTTTTCATACCCACATTCATTATTATACACCTTAGATTGATTCACAACTCTCATACATATATACATATAGCCACATCTACCCTATATATATATATATATATATATATAACATGATACTACACCCCTGGGCTTATCCCATTAGTGCACCTAATCAACATACTATACCCCCGGTTTATCATCCTTTAGTACACTTATTTAAATAATCTTGTACCCCCGGGTTATCACCCATTAGTACACTTACAATACATTTTTGTACCCCCGGGTTATCACCCATTAGTACACTTATAATAATAAGATTCTCACACCCCCGGGTTATCACCCCTTGGTGCCTTTAATAGTAATAATACATAATTGGCATACACACGTCCTATTATAATATATAGGTATTCTTCCTCACCTACATATATGCTTCTCTTGAGCATTTTAATTTCAACATTCTGTATTAGTTATTAGGATTATTATCCCTCTTATAATCTCCACGGCATATCCTCTCTGTACCTAATTCATTAAAGTATTTAGCTTCTCATACTTCTTTCGAAATTCTGCCTTACTTAAGTTTATTATTAGAAAATATATTTCTCATTTCTGAACTAATAAACTTAAAACTGGGCCCTAAAAGAAATTATCAAAACTTCATTATGTCGCTCGAACGAGGTGGCAAGTGGTTTGAACGACTGCCACATGTCGCTCGAACTACTTCGCGCGAGATTGCAATCTCGCTCGAACGACTTCGAGCGACTTCGCGGGAGAATTCGTTGTTCGTCCCCTGCCCAGATTTTCCAACGTTTTCCACCATTTTTAACCTCAAATCTTCTTATTCAACATTCCAAACTCCAAATAAACAGTTCTACATCGAACCCCATCAATAACATATGAATTCTAACATCCTTGAATCATCAATTCATTACGAATCATTCATAAATCGTGAAATCCCCAATTTAAATTTATCAAAACCCTAGTTCTTCCAATACATGTTCAAGAAGCCATAATTTCCAGATTTGTTCTCATATAAATTCCTTAAAACGTGATTTCCACTCTACATACATTAAGGGTTTCAATCTAATAAATCACAGAATTTATTTACACATTCAAATTCCTCAATTTCACCATTTTTATAACCTATAACATAATCCTAACAATCCTACACTAACATGAATCAAATCAATACCAAAATACAGCAAGTAATAAACACTTGCCTTGAGTGAGTAGTCTGATTTCTGAATGTTGTTGGTATGGGTGTGTTCCCCTCGTCCCGATCTATACGGTGGTGGTGGTGGTTATGCAAGGTGATGTCGATTTAGCCTTCTTCTCTTGGCAAAATCTTTCCCTCACACTTCCTATGGCCGTTCCTTCTTTCTGTAGCTTTCTAACCCTAATACAATTGTTTTTGGCGCTAAATTAACTCCTAATTTTCGTCCATTAATTAGGCCTAAAAATCCAATTTACCATAATGCCCTTTTTGGGTGTCGGTTAGGCCTAAAATTGTCCCGGGACCCAAATTAAACACCCGAGTATACTATTTCGACTATCTCGACCCTTCCGGACTCAACGGCACACTCGAAATCATCATACGAGTTACTGAAAATAATTGAATAATTATTCCATCAATTTAGTCCCGACACGACTCACACGCGCGTCTGACTTAATTCACTAAACTGTCGTATTATTATCTCTTGATAATTTATCAAAGTGTATAGTTCCATATTACATATCGCACAGTAATATTAAACTAATAAGTATTAACCCTTAGCACACTAGTTAATATTTAATTTTATTATATCGGGATTTATTAACAATTTAATTCTTCACATTTAAATTTAATTAATCCTGCTGTAATAAATAATCCATAATTATTTAAATCATAAAAAATGTGGGGCATTACACTCAATTTTTTCATCCATTTTAGAATCTCAAAAATAATTTATGGAGTTACAAGATCAAAAACTTTTAAAACTGCTCTGATACCAATTAATTTTACTTAACCAAGTTTTTAACAAAGTAAAAGCCAGGTTAAGAGTCTGAAGAAACTTTTTGAAGAAACTCTTTTTGTTTGAAAAGAAATTTCACACAAGACGTGTAAAAAGGTTTAAATAGTTATGAATTAGAAATCTTTAGAGATATCATAGTCAAGTTTTAAAACATATTTGTAAATCATAGTAAACTTCTTACATAAAAGATATCATGCAAGTATTAAGAGATATTCACAAAATTTGAGACACATGCTTTTTTAGTTGGTAAAACTCCAAAGTTTGGAAAAACATCCATGGTGACCTCTACGCCACAAAATAAAATTTACTAAAATGACATATGTGTACAAATTACAAGCATGTAATCACATGATAAAAAATGAAAAAGAAATACACCAAAAATGCCCAAAGTTACACCTCCTTTAAATACTCCTTCTCTGACTCAACAGTTACTTGAACTTCCTCTTCCTTTAGTATTACTTTACATCGACTCGGTCTCAGGTGTCTCAAGAAACCAACACACTTTGTAAATGTGAAATTTGTGAAAGATAGTGGTGAAGCGTGTTTCTAAGATCTTAAATGAACATGCAATAATACACTCACACTTATACAAAAATTACTACAAATTATAAAGGATGTTCTATATACTCTTGATCTAAAACTTCAAATATCAGAACCGTCAAAGAATTTAGATTTGATTTAGATCTTGAAAAAATATATTTAAAAATTATCATTATGTATGGACATTGTCCGTCACAATTAATTATGTCATATACCGCTACAAGTTGTCACAAGTCGTTGAAGGATTAGGAAGCTTACATATACAAAGCTGAATCCGAATTTCAAGTAGACTTCAATATTCAAGCCCAACAAGAATGAATTTGGTAAAATGTGTTTAAATTCCATTTACATTTTACATTAAAAGTGTTGGAATATTTTTATAAAAGTTTAAATGATTTTTGAGATGATTTTAAATGGTTTTTAATTTTTAAAAATCATAAAAGTTTTGGATAAATGTTTCTGATGTCATAAACAATCTTAAGTTTTGAGGTTTCTAAGATATTTAAAAGACTGAAGTTTTATGGGATACATGTATTCCGTCGTTCGAACGACACCATACATGGTTCGAACGAGATCGTATCTCGCTCAAACGACAGCGTATGCCATTCGAATGAGATGTGTTTTTTACTGACACATCACCACCTTAATTTTTATTATAAATAAGGGTCTCAGGCTTATGATTTTTGGGTGGAGAAACAATGGTTTTAAACATACTGGGTTTTTGAGTGTTTTGGTTTATTCTCCAATAATTTTTTACGGTTCAAGTTTTGTTTTACAATTTACAATTCCTAAGATATTTTGCGTCGTTGTTTTGTGGAACCCAAAGCATGCATTGTTGTAATTCAACCTCTGTGGAGAAGGCATCTTCAAATCTGATCGGTGGATACCGAGCATAGTTATTCTGCATGTGGACGAGCCGAAGACGACGAACTGACATCTGGAGGGTATTTCGCTGTCTCTTGTAGCTTTGAAAGCTTGATGAAGATACCATGCATTACACTTGTGGGCGATTATCAGATTGTATGTAAGTAAATGGTCTTGTAAAATTTTCAAAGTGTTGATGAAAGGGGTTTTCTTCTAAATTTGTCGTCTTTGTTTCACGTGCATGGTTTGAATAATTTATGACACTTAAATGCATATTTAGGGGCTGATCTAAAATTGAATTTGGTTTGATCAAATTTAGACACCTAATTAAATAAGTGTTCAAATAAATAATTTAATTTGTATCACACAGTACATTTCACAAATTGGTATCAGAATGCTAATTTTTTACGTATTCCTATTTTTTGCAAACTTGTGTGATATTGATTTTGTTTAAAATCGCCAATTTTTCAATGGATCACTCATATAATCGGGTGCCCATCTTTGACGACGATAATTATGCCTATTAGAAAGCTCGCATTAACTCTGTTTTAAAATCCATATATGAGCAAGTTTGGTTGTCGGTTGAAAATGGTTGGACTCCTTCCACCGTGACTGTTGATAATGCCACCTCTTTAAAACCTGTATCAAACTGGACTGATGACAATTATAAATTATCTAACTTTAATTCTCGTGGTTTGAGTGCTATTTCTAGAGCCTTCACTCCTAACGAATTTCGTCGTATTATTACGTGCACCACGTCTAAAGAGGCATGGAATGTTTTAAAATTGACACACGAAGGTACAACAGCTGTTAAAGAGTCAAAATTTCAAAATCTAGCCACCCAATTTGAGACCATTACTATATTAGAGTCCGAGACTTTTGATGATTTTACGCACGTTTGTCGGACATTGTCAACACTTGTTTTAATTTGGGTGAGGTAATTGATAACACGCGGATTGTGAAAAATATTTTGAAATCCATTCCAAAACATTTTGTTCCGAAAGTCACTGTTTTAAACTCGATGGGAAATTTGATCACACTTAAGTTAGAAGAGTTGGTAGGTGATCTTTAGACTTACGAGTTAGATATGTTTCCCCAAACTATCAACCCCAAGGATAAAGGGATTACACTTTGGTCACAGTCGAGATCAAGTGAAGATGTTTCGAGGAAAAGAGATAAGAAAAAGAAAGTAAGTTTTTGTGAGTCCGAGTCTGAGGATGAGTCCGATTTTGACATGGCATTACTTGCAAATTTTTTTAAAAAGTTTCTCAAAATGTCTAAAGAAAATTCTTCCAATAAAAAGAGATCTTTTGAGAAAAAATAAAAAGAAAGAGGAGGCAAAAGAAACTGATAAGGAGGATGAGATCAGGTGCTTTGAGTGTGAAGGTAAAGGGTACATAGCTAAAGAGTGTCCTACTAGGATAAGGAGAAAGGGCAAAAAAATTGCTATGCCCGCCACACTTAGTGATAGTGAGGGAGATGAGGAAGATGAGGAAGATGAGGGAGATGAGTCCAATAAAGGTTTAGCACATAGGATGTGTAGATTTTTTGAGTCATGTGAGCACACCCATTTTGTCTCACGATGATAGTGTTCACGAGAGCGACGGTGATGACTCGAGTATTTCTAGTGGAGATGAGAGCGAGTTTGAGAGTGGAGATGAAAGTTTTCTCCAAAAATCTTTTAGGGATTTGTACACCGAGACCTTGAATCAGATTCAAAGTTTGTGGTCAATCTTATCAATAAAAATTGGAAGCCCCCGTGGAAATTAACAAAGACTCTGGAGGAAATTAAATCTCACCTAGATCTAATGAACTATTCTTTGTCTCATATCTTTAGAGAATCTAACATGGTGGCAGATGCTCTAGCAAATTTTGGACTTCATCTTCGCTCTCTTCAAGTGTTTCAAAACTTCAAGGACCTTCCTAGTATCGCAAATGGAGATTTAAAGCTTGATAGTATGGGTTGTTTCTACATCAGATCCTCGTTTATTTATTCTTAATTTGTGCAATGTTTTATCCTTGTAATGGGGTTATTTATAAAGTCCCAAATTTATAGTCTTTCCTCTAAGTTTTTAATTTTCCCTAGGGGATTTTCAATTTTCTTTTTAGATCTAGTAAAGGCCTCTAGTGAGGCTATTTCTCTATGATCTTAATAAATTGTGGGGGCTCTGTCCCTCTTCCATAAAAAAAGGTCGTCAAGTTTTAGAGTTGGATAAAGAAAAAGACGTTTTTAGGAGGGAAAAGTGTGATTTGATCGACACGGTGTCTAGTCTGATGACACGTGTATCCCAACTCGAGAGTGATCTCGAACGTGCTTGGGAGGTCAAAGTCCCTTTAGAGAGCGCGTTTAAGAAAGTTGAAAAGATAGTTCTCAATCCCATTTTGTGTGGTGGTGAGAATTTAGGAAAAGTTCATGACGGTGTATCCTTTTCTATTGTTGCACCCGAGCTGGTTCCCACTTTGGTGACTCGACCCAACCCACCTAGGCGTCTTGTACCTATTAGGAGAGAACATACTGGATTTTTGGAGAGAAGTGTACCTAGACCGATTTATGTTTGCTCCCATTGCAAAAAGAGAGGACACTTTAGGGAGTTTTGCTTTAAATTGGGTTATGTGTCACACTTTACTCCTACATATGTTCTCACACATTCACCCATCCATGATACTTTGCTTGCACACAATGATATAGAGTTTGCTCATATTCGAGAGCAAGTAAAGTTTTTGGTCAAGACTTCTCATGATTTGATGGAGTTATTTCAAAAGATATCACCGTCTTCGAAAAACTCCACCGCTCGTACCGGTAAAGGTCTAGACATGTTTGCTAGCATAGGTTGATTTGCATGATGTTATCTTATACCTACTGCTAGTATGTACCATTTTTTTTATACTTTGTTAGCATTATTGTTTGCTTTTCTTATTTTTGGTATTGTTTTAGCACTGTTTTGGATCTGTTTGCCCATTATAGGAACTGTTTTTATGAAATTTTCTCACTGGACAAAACTGCATGTTATCATAAATAAACTGGGAAAATTTTCTTTTCTCGTTATAACGAGAATATATGTCGCGCGAAGGCTTCTCGCGAGATCCTATGTCGTTCAAATGACAAGGAATCTCGTTCGAACGACTTGTTGGAGTTTCTGGAAATTTCCGTTTGCTGTCCTCTGGTTCATCTTGTTATACTTATTTGGTACTGCTAGGTTATTTCTGAATAGTGTTAAAAAAATACAAAAAGATTTTCTTTTTTTATAAAAATTTTAAAAATCCAAAAAGAGTTTTGTATTTTTGTTTGCACCATATATGAGTGCACTTATGATGACCAAGTTACAATTTCATTCCATTTATCCATGTGACTTTTGATAGTGTTTTGAGACAATATGTTGTGTCATTCATGTGCTTTACAAAGTTTGGAGTCTTTGAGATGTAATATATAGGGTTGCTACCTACATGATTGACTCTATTTATCCTTTATTGCACACATGAACGGATTTATTTGATTTTTGTGCTTGTCTATCACATGTTGGTTGAGTGTTTCCATCTCAATTCTGTCTATACAATGAACCAGATGCGATAAATCTTGACAAAAAGTAGTGCATGAAATAAATCATTTGTGAGATTGTGTGATTTTATTTTGAAAAAATGGGGAAGGGATACGAAAGGTACCCATTTATCCTTTGCGATTAAGCCACCATTTAAATGGACCTAAAAAGGTGAGGAATTGAAAATTATCCGGGGTCCAATGAGGTTTAAAAGAGCCCGAAAAATTGAAAGGCAATAAAATGAAATATATGCCAAAAATGGGCCAATAGGTTTTTAGTTTCATCACCTCATAAGAAAAATAAAAAGCATTATCTTTTAATGAGGGAGTTTTGGATGGAATTTAAAACGGTTTGCACGTCCTTAAAAGTCATGAAAAAGCATTACATAGTTCTGGACATTATTGGTGTGGAAATCATTTATACTTTGCTTTTGTTAATATGATTAAGATGATGTCATCTAAATTCAACAAATTTACACCAAAGGACTATTTTGATGTTCATTCGTTAGGAGTACACTTATACATCTTCCACATATGATATAATTAAGTCGATTTTCCTATCGAATTTGTTCACACCCTTTCATTCCATTTCCACGATTTGGTTATCTTAGTATAAATTCATGGTGTTTGATTTTTGTAACATCATTTTTGTATTTTTGTATAAAAAATTAAAAAATTAAAAAATTAAAAAATAGTTTTTTTGCTTGGTTTACCGTGACACCCCGATTAGCTTTATGTGATTTATTCTTTTCCTTTTCTATTTCAGACAAATAAAAAAGGGGAGAACGAATTATGATATTATGGGGGAGTATATGCATGTAATACCCCGTAATTTTAAATGACTTTTAAAATGGGTTATATTTTAAATTAATGGATTAATTGGATTTTATTATTAATTAATTCATTCGGGTTTTATCCGGACGGTGGATATTAAAATGGATGATTCTGAATATTACTTATAGATATTTAGGTAATATATGAATGTGATGTCATTGATATGACTGTATGATATAAATTCGGTAATTTATATTTTTAGTCAGACGCGGTATGGGACGTGTCGGGACTAGTTTATTAAATTGAAAAGGAAATTTATTTTCTATCCACCTTATAGTCATTTCGACTGCGTCGTTGCATC
This sequence comes from Sambucus nigra, assembly GCA_949130495.1. Lineage (NCBI taxonomy): Eukaryota > Viridiplantae > Streptophyta > Magnoliopsida > Dipsacales > Adoxaceae > Sambucus > Sambucus nigra. The sequence goes on along the minus strand of OX422211.1, from coordinate 472,317,884 downwards.
CGGAAGGTTCGAAATAGTCAGAAAAGTCTATTTGGATGTTAATTTTGAGTCTCGGGTCATTTGGAAATGAATAGACAACCCGAAAGGGCATTTTGGTCATTTTTCTAGGGGGGATGAATAGTGATTTCGGATTTTGTCCTATTATAAGTATTGGTAGATTAAGTGTATGTGGGTTATTCATCTCCTCTACACAAAATAGAGAAGTCATCTTCCTAGAGAGAGTGAAAGGGTGCTTGGGAAGGGAAAAGCCTACTTGGGAAGGAGAAGAACAAGAACCAAGGTTCACCACCACCAACCACCACCGGAGTTTGATCGGAGAAGGGACAACCAATTGAGATATACTACACCAAAGGATCAGACCTTCAGTAAAGGAAAGTGTTTGATAATGGCAATTTAAGTTTGTATATTGTCCATGTTAGAATAGTATGAAAAGAGAAGATTATTCATGTTTGGAAGAAATAATGGAGTATTAAATGGATTTCTGGAAACTGAAATGATATAGGAATTTAACTCATGTTGTAGGATGAAAATAATCACGAAATAATCATATATATATGGAAGAAAAATCTGAAAACCATTGAAGTGTTCTTGAAGTTAATATGTTGATGATTTTCTGGAAAATGAGGAGATAAACATGCTTTTTAATCCAATCCCTTGATGATTCTAGGATGTTTAGAGTATTGAAAATCGTTCATATATGTTGATATATCATGTAGTAAAGATTATAAGTCATTTGGGATGTTTAGATGAAGGTTTAAATGATCATAAGTTGCTAAACCCGTAGTTGCTGAAATGCAGAAAAACCAGGTTGTGACCTGAGGGATCGATCGATCGACCCCTGCCTTCGATCGATCGACCTCCCCAGAATATGTAAAGTTTTTTCTTTTTAAATGTTGATTATTATCCCAAAAATTTTGTGGATCTTTGGTGATTATTATTTGGATATTATGGGACTTAGAAAATATCAGTAAACCCATGATAAGATTTGAATTAATTTGATTTGGATTCAAGTGATTAAAATGATGAAAATTATATTGAATGGAATTTCGGTTGCTAGATTCATTTGTTAAATTACAAATGGTGATGTATGAGGATTTAAGATAGGACCAGTAGGGGTGATTTAATATAACACCTGGGTATCCTTAAGTTTATAAGAGGGTTTAATCTTAAGTGAAAGAAGATGTGTTTATAAGAGATTCGAAACTATCGGTTTTAACCTTAATTAAAAGGAGAACTAAACTCGTAGTAATTCGGGAGAAATGATGTTATGGACCAGTAGGATGTTAGTTACTTCTTACTGAATATATGTTGAGGAAAAACCTATTTGAATCTTGTGTATTGAGTGAGGGTAGCCTTAGGGTTACAATTTGAACATCAAGGACAAAGTTTAAGCTCATTATTGATTTCGCAAGGACGGAGTGTAATACAAGAGCGTAGTGGTGTGTCTCCTGGATAGAGATGGGAGTTTAAAACACATTTGGTTGAAAGAAGGTATGAGGTTATCCCGATCGCATAGTTGAAGTTGTCGGACCTCCTCGATCGAAAAAGTTAAGTAGTAGTGTATTGGAGGGGTTCCTTGTTTGGATTTCGCTTTGCGAGACGCTCCGCGCATGAACCTTAACGACGTCGGGAGTGGAGCGATGTTATAGGAAGCGAGGATAATTAAATTATGAAGTAAAGATATGATACGTGGAATTTAAAAGAAATATAATGATACGTATGGGAAATATCTTAGGGTAGTGATATTACCTTATTGATATTATATTATAGGTATGATAATACCTATTTGATTGATTGATGATTTATGTGTATGACATACCTAGCTTACTTGCTATCGGTGGGAGGTTTACGCGTGAGGGCAGTCATATCCTGATGAATCCATGGGATCTTTGATTTGTCGCTCGAGAACATAGGTCTATGAAAGTCTTATCGGGGAGTTGATAAGTCCGCTGACTGTGGGTACGTAGGTATGTGCGTGACCCATGGATACGAGAACTATGTTCGCCTCTAATTTGTTTATTGTTGTTTGTGGTTCGTGGAATCTTACCGAACCTTTAGTCCCCTATTCGGCGACCTGCGATGATGGGACATGATAGCAGAGTAATGCATTGCACCGCATCTGTGACTCGGGGTGCCGTATTATATATGAATATATATATAATGGATTAAATGATTGAATGGATATATATATATATATATATATATATATTGTGGTTAAATCTATCTACAGTGATAATTGTAGATAACGGTGAATAGAGAAAGATAATGGAATTAAGTTAATGAATGTTTATTCTTACAGAATTGAAAAGCTTAATTCATATTAATGAGAAATGATTCATGTTAATGAGAAACGATTCATATAAATGAGAAATGTAAATGAATAATAATGTGACGTATGCTATGGGACATACGGGGATTATGATATGGGAATGGAATTATAATATAGAAACTGGGAAAGAGGAACCATTAACTAGGGGGTTAATAGGAAACGTTAAGTGTGTTGCACACCCTGATGAGAAAAGCTTGGTGTTTTTTAAGAATTAATTGTTGAAGCATCGTTTGAAAAGATTTGAAGACTTGACAGTTTATCTTTTCATGTTTGAGTTTTGAGAGGGTAGATTTGTATAGGTCTTTTAATATTGATAATTCAGATATTTTTATTTTGTACCGGTATAGACATAGGGGGAGATTTGTAAGGACATTGTCCGTCATAATTAATTATGTCATGTACCGCTACAAGTTGTCGCAACTCTTCAAAGGATTGAGAAGCTTACATCTACAAAGACGAATCCGAATTTCAAGTAGACTTCAACATTCAAGCCCAACACGGATGAATTTGGTTAAGTTCCATTTACATTTTACATTAAAAGTGTTGGGATATTTTTATAAAAGTTTAAGGGCCCGTTTGGTTCGCTACTAAAAAAAACTTGATTTAAACGATGTTTATAAATACATTTTTAAAATTCAGTTTTTTTTATAATTATTGGTGTGTGTTTAGTAAACTTGATTTTAAATACAATTTTTTAAAAATTTGATAAAATTGGCAATCATGTATATATATATATATATATATATATATATATATATATATATATATATATATATATATATATATATATATATATATATATATATATATATATATATAAAACTTTCGTACATACATGATACATGAATGTATACATATATACATACATATATCATAAATTATATACAAGTACATTTAATATCATGTATTTTTATACATGATATTAAATGTACATGTATATAATTTATGATGTATGTATGTATATATGTATACATTCATGTATCATGTATGTATGAAAGTTTTATGTGTGTGTGTGTGTGTATATATATATATATATATATATATTGCATGTATAATTCAATATAAAATTATATACATACATGAATTGATAATATTCTTTTAATACATATGTACTATATCTATATTTTATATTATTCCATACATTAATAATACATGTATAAAACTATATATAAGTATCATGTATCTATTGATAATATTATTTAACTTTATATTATTCCATACGTAATTTTGTGTAAATTTATATATATATTTTTTATTTATAAGAATTACATACATATTAATGTATTATGTATGTATATTATATATTAAGGTATACTTGCATTAAAATATTAAGAATGAATAATTTTGAGTTGAAAAATAAAAAAACATAAGTTATAAAACACCCTAAACCTGTTTTCTGAAAAACTTGATTATAACACATAAATATTATAATTCTGTGTTTAAAAATAGGTTGTCAAACGCAAATTCTTATCAGAATTATATTTAAACACAGAAAACAGAATTATAGTTGCAAACCACATAGACCCTTATGATTTTTGAAATAATTTTAAATGGTTTTTAATTTTTCAAAATCAAAAAAGTTTTGGATAAATGTTTCTGATCTCATAAACAGTCTTAAATTTTGAGGTTTCCAAGATATTTAAAAGACTGAAGTTTTCTAGGATACATGTATACTGTCGTTCGAACGACACCGTACATGGTTCGAACGAGATCGTATCTCACTCAAACGACATCGTATGTTGTTCGAACGAGATGTGTTTTTTGTTGACAGTTCTCCGCCTTGATTTTTATTATAAATAAGGGTGTCAGGCTTTTGATTTTCGGGTGGAGAAACATTGGTTTTAAACATATATGTTTTTGAGTGTTTTGGTTTATTCTCCAACAATTTTTGAGGGTTCAGGTTTTGTTTTACAATTCACAAATCCCAATATCTTTTGTGTGAGTTGTTTTGTGGAACCCAAAGCATACTTCGTTGTAGTTTAAATTTTCGTGGATAAGGCATCTCCATATCTGATCGAAGGATACCGAGCATAGTTATTCTGCGTGTGGACGAGTCGAAGACGACGAACCGACATCTGGAGGGTATTTCGTTGTCTCTCGTAGCTTTGAAGGTTTGATGAAGACACCGTGCATTACACTTGTGGGCGATTATCAGGTTGTATGTAATTCAATGGTCTTGTAAACTTTTTAAAGTGTTGAAAAAAAAAGGTTTTTACCCGAAAGGTTTTTTTTCCTAAATTTGTCGTCTTTGTTTCACGTGCATGGTTTGAATGATTTATGACACTTAGATTTATGTTTAGGGGCTGATCTAAAATTGAATTTGGTTTGATCAAATTTAGACACCTAATTAAATAAGTGTTCAAATAAATAATTTAATTGGTATCACACAAAACATTTCACACTATACACAAAACAAATTTCACAAAAGGTAAAATCATTTTTTTGAAAAAGAAAAATAGATCTAAACATGCAAAGTAGATTATTTCTAATACTTACTATTTTAAACCCACAACGTTTATAGATCTAAAAAGATTTTAAAATATTTTCAGAGATCCAAAAAATAGGATGGTTCTACCAAAATATAGACAAGATAAAGTACATAGAAACAAGTCTAACAACTAGTGTGTGCAAATATATCACTTAGAGTTAGATCCTTGATTTTATAAGAAAAATCAAGTCCCTAAACAAGTGGAGACTGTTTTTTTATATAACCTAGATCTAAAGGAGTTTTGGCTAACAAATATGGAAGTAACATTCTCAAAACTCAACTCTCGTATGAAAACCCTAAAGTTTTTTAACACAGTAAGACTATGGTTTTCACAAAAAAAATGGAGAAAAACGAAGGTAGAAAAACGTTTCTGATTTTTGAAAAACCTAAACTCTATCTAGTTTTCGAAAATAATTTTCTCCCTTATTTTCTCAGATTCCTCTCTCTCTCTCTCTCTCTCTCATATGACAAAAGTCTCAAAATAAGAAGACATGGGTCCTTTCAATAGTGGTGAGAGAAGTTTCAAATACTCAGATGGAAATGGATGGTTGAGATTGAATGTATCGATTTGATCAAAATCCAACGGTTGTGAATAATGCGTGCAATGTAAGCTTAACTGGTTATAACCGATTTTAAGTCATAGCCTTGGATTAGTCGAAATGGTTAAGGCATGGATCCATTAAAGATTCAAATTAAGCCATTGATTAAAACAGATATGCGGTGTAAGATCAACAATGGTTTTGTGGGTGTAAACAAACCCAATTTCAGCTAATGGGAACAACGCAGGTAGAATACAGGTAGCAACTTAACACAAGGTTAATTATACGTGTTAATTAAGACGGTTAACAGTTTTAAAAATATTAATTTCCTCCCCAAAGGTTTTAAGAAAATAATTTTTATACATTTAAAAGATGTTTAAAAATATATTTAAATCAAAATAATTTCCAAAAAATAATTTTAAAAATCTTAAAAAATTTCTAAAATTTTAATAAATTATTATGACACAATTAACGCATTGTGTGTGAAATTGTGTCCTAAAGTGTGCCATTTTCTACCTTTTGGTGATCAAGTGAAAATGCCAGCTGAAGTAAATGCCCATCTTGAATGTTGTAGTTACTTATGAAGGGGATCTTAGCTATTAAAAATATTTTATCTTTTTATCCAAACTAGTGAAAAAGCCTATATGTTTAAGACTCTTAGTAAGTCAACCATATAGGGTATTTGAGATATCATGAAGACATGTGATAGAGATGTGTAAGCATTGGACATATGAAGTGACATGTGAGACAACGAAAATAATCAAATATGCCAAAATAATCAAGAACAATGTGATACAAAAATGAGATATATCAAATCATATAAGCTTTGAAGTGATAATCTACAAGATATTGTTTTGAAATCTATTCAAGTCAAACACTGTAAAGTCACAAGACATAAAAAGCTAAAAGGAATAAGGTGTCTGAGATTAAACTAGCAAGATAATAATGAGATAAGCATAATCTTAATTCATAAACTCAATTGTAGATCATATAAAACTGATCCAAATAATAATTTAGATCTCATCACTCACTAAAACTACCTAGGGCATATAAAGCTCAGAAAAGATAGTCGATAACAATCCTAGAGAACATACATGGATCTAATAAACAATCATAAACTACCACTTTAGTCACATAAGTCCTATGAAGGGAACACAATCAAGGTACAAGCTCTAAGGCAGAAGGTGCAACAAAACATATTGAGAAAAGAAGAAATAAGTGTACCACATAACAAGAACCTTCCTCGAACCAAAGCAATGTATCAAGAATAGAAAAACTTGTGAACGATAGATAATTATAACCGTACAAATGGGTCAATATCAAGCTGTTCGAATGAAAAATAAAAATAACTCATAATATGACCAAAAACTCCAGAAATTCTCAACAAAGCCTCCTAAATACCGACACTTTGAATATAGTTGATATGAATGAATGAAAATGCATTGCAAAACATTTAATTTGACTTTAATAGCACAATTTGGGAGAAAATGAAAAAATAGAAGAGAAAAAAATCAACAACTCGCACACCCATATGTACAAATGCAACACACAAAGCATGGGAAATGTGATCATGATTAGAAAACTTATGATCAATTGATTTGACATAAAGATTTCATTTGAATCCCGATTTAAAACATGAATTAAAAATACATTTAACTCAATTTCAATCAATTTAATAATAAAGGCATAAAATTCTCATCAAATCAATATTTTGCAACTTGTGAACATCAATCAAGGTAGGATTCACGTGAAAAATAGGAATATAAAATCAACATGAATACACATAATCTAATTATGCAAACATTGAAAATAATCATTTCATTAATATTATTTTGATAAAAATGATAGTTTCAAGCCATTAACTCCCTCAAGCACATGTTTATGTAAATCTTTTGAATGATAACTCAATAACAAATTTCATTTTTAAAATTCTAAGTCCTGTCGTGTTTTTCATGATGGTTCAAGCTCTTAGCTTATGTCTCTTTTTTAACATGCTTTGTTTTTTTCCATCGATTGTCTTTTCACATGCCTTGGTGATACCTGCCCAAAAACATTTGAATTTCTAAAATATATGCAATCACTTTAGCAATATCCCTTATCAATGCTTTTTGAAAACGGTCCTTTTTTAACTTCTTCATAGTAAGAAAATAAAAAAATCTCACATATGGACCAAAAAAATACCAATAGATCTTAGGATTTGATTATACTACTAAAAAGAAATGGTTTAAAATACAAATTAAGAACTAAAAGAAATATCCACATTTAATTGAGTGATATGAATGTGCTTAAGTGGTGTGAAATCAATACTAAAAATTTCAAACAAATAAATAAATCATGATTCATTAATTGAATTTAAATCAAACAATTAAATCAATCTAACATTTTCATCAAATGATTTAAAATTCCATTTTAATCATCATTCAAGTTAAATCGATCATCAAATCAATATGAATCAAAGACTTAACCACATTACATAAAAAGAATAAATAAAAAATCTTTTTTGATTTTTGAATAAGGATAATGCATGAGTATTTACAAATTCATGTTTAGTAAGAAAATATAGAATATAAAGTAAATTCATGAAAAATGCACATATGCATGAAATTGCACCAACCCATGACAAATGATACCAAATAAATTTCTCTTACCCACAATGACTTGTTTCCCCTCAAAACAGAATAAACTAGGAATGAAAACCTACAAGAACCTAGTCATCCTTGAAAGCTATCTACCTAGATAGCGATGAATGTTCCATCTCTCGGATAAATGGGAGGAATAATAACACTTTCCTTCTTCACAAATTTCAAAAGAGGAACATCAATTTCAATCTTTTTTCTAGGTGAAATCCTAGGCATTCCACTACGAACATTTGGTATTTATCTCTCATTCCTCTTATGATTCTTATGCCCAATCCTTGGATTTTGAGCATTTAGTCTAGGTTTAGGAAACTCTCGTCTAGACTCATCATTTTGCATTTGTAAATTCATCCTTCTTGTCAAATCACCTACTTGGCTTGCAAGTTCATCAATTAATGTTTATGAACCTCTTGTTTCTCTCTCCCAACCACTCGCAAGCTTGATAGGTATGACCTTTTACCTTATAAAAATTACAAAAGGTACGCTCAGTTAAAAAGACGAATTTATATTAGTATCATGAATAATTATATGAGTTCTTGACAAAATTCTTTGATAGAGAGGATATCAAACTAGGTTTCCCAATAAATTCTACATCCTTAGATTTCAACTTCCTTCAGGTGAGAAATCACCTTAATAAAATAATCTTAAAACCAGGGTTATATCAATCATATTTATATTCTTCTGAAGTCATTAACAGAAACTTGCCTAACTATACGATCCTAATTATTAAATATTAAATGTGAGATAATCATCATACCTAAGCGAGGGACATCGAATGATGTTGTTACACTATATTTAACTTGATGAACGAGTTATATTGTATAATCTGTGAAACCCCACCTAATTAAATACCGGGCGATCACTCCTTTATTAAATTAAAATCAAGGTGAACAGTTGGTTCATTCTTAGCATCACTATCGTAAAAATAACTTTTCCAATTTAAACACCCTAATTAATTAAGCTAAGTGTCAAAACCATTTTAGAATTTACTTTCCAAATTTTATTTTATAAACCAAGATTTAAATATTTACAACAATACAATATTAAAGAATCACACCACAATAATCCTGGAACATATAATCCAAATAATTTAAACATTCAACAACTAAATCCCAACATTAAAGTAAAACATCCAGACATTAATAAATACCAAAGTGACAATACTAGAAATAAATGAATCACAATGTCCAATAAAACAAATGGATAATGGAAACGGGCGACACATGCCCAACTGAATAAATAAACTAAGAGTGGAATCAATTAAATGAAGTCGTCTAAGTAAGAGGCATGCATCTCCCACCTAAGCTGCAGCGCGTTCCTTCCAAAGGATCCTATGTAAGACTTCCCTGTGGCTGGGCACCTGTAATATATACATATAGATACAAGAGAGAAAGGAAAATAGAAACGGGTCAGAGCCCGATAGTGTAAATGATTTAAAAATTGTTTAGCAAGTATTTAAAATGTTTACAGGCCAATGAAACAACATATTAGTGCGCCACTCTCTTGAGAATTTCTCACCTCTCTTTTAATGTGCACACCTATCGCACTAATCTTCCCAAAGGTTTAACTTATCTTAGGTTACTCGTAAGATTTAAAACTGAACAATATAATTGTTTAAGAGGAAAATTCCATTCAGTAACAAAGCTCTCATTTTAACTTTATTGGTTAATAAAGTTTCCAGTGTCCCATTATACTTTTCAAAACAAGTATTTCTAATTTGAAGTCATTATACATTTCTTACCTACCATAGCACCGTAGGTAGTTCCAAATTTCAGAAATTCATATATATATTAAATACTCGTATAATATATATATATTCTAACAGCACCCCACATAAAAATTATGGTGCGGGCATACTCTCCTATCCAATCCCCGTATCTCTCGTACTAAGGGAAATACAAGTTCGAAAACACTCTCGAACTATATTAACACATACACAAACAATATTGAGGCGAAGCATAGATTTCAAGTCTCTAAGAGGTCAGCACATACCCTTACGTCTCTTAGGACCGTCTGACCATCGATCAGATAGCCTGTACCAAGGATATCTACCTTCTAGGGTACGAGTCAATATCCCCCATAAAGGTCCCATAGAGATAAGACTGTCCCAGCGCGGTAACCTCAGGGATAACAAGTAGCGCGGGCATGATTTTCACATGTATATAATATATGCATACACACAGTCATATAAATATACTACTTTTATCATATCAATTTAGGTTCATCCCATAACCCATAATCACGACATTTATTCTTATTTTTCCATTATTAGTTATTACGTAAAACGGTTCGTCCCTAACTTTAATTTGAGGGATTATTTCAAATTACTACGTAACACTCATGGACTCTATCCTCCCAAGTGAAAAATTCAGTAGGTATTCATCTATTTTCCATCGTAACCATTTTACGTATCTCTCCCTTTAATACAAAATTCCATTGTCCCTTATATATAAACACCCCAAAAATACAATTTTTGCCTTACATTAAAGGTCCCTTAATCATTAATAAATCCTACTGGTCATCTCTATCTCCCAAAATATTTTAACAAGGATGTCTAAGGAGTATTCTTCATTTAGAATAAATTCAAAAATTTTAAAAGGGGAATTTTAAGTCTACCAGGAGGGGTCGATCGATCGAGGGCAGTGGCTCGATCGATCGAACCTTCGATCGATCGAAGCTCTTGGCTCGATCGATCGATCAAACAGGTATGGCGAATTCTGCAGTTAACCAGTTACGGGTTCTAACACACAACCTCATCCAAATCTAGATTTTTCATTCCCAATCGCCCAAAAATTTGTACTACTAAGTGTATAAACCCATATCATACATCTCCTACGTAAAGCATGCAAATTTCCATTAATAACCATGGATTAACAGGCCAAAAATGTAAATCTCAAGAACCCTAGAAATCTCTTTAACATGGTTCTAATCAGTCTTTTCCCAGACATTCTACTTCTAATGCATCATAAATTCGTGGTTAAGCCTCTACATATGAAGGGGTTTCCAGATTCTCAATCAAATCATAACTACATGCGGGTTTCCTATCTCCAACATGGGTTTTCTTCTATAAAACTCATCCTAATCACCCTAGGCTAACATGAATAATACATTAACGAAAATAAGAAAGATAAATACTTGCCTGGGATTTTCAGAATTCTGATTTGCGGATGATTTTGGTGTGGTTGCGTTCCCCGTCGCGCGATCTACGCATTGGTGGTGGTGGTGGTGGCGGTGCAATCGGGTGACTTTTTTACCTTGGCTTGCTTGGAAAGCTTCCTCCTTCCCTCTCCTATGGACGTTCTAAAGTTTTGAGTTGTTTTAACCCTAGAAGGTAACCTTAGACATCTGATATAACCCTTGAAATTTCGTGGGTTTAATTACCCAAAAATGTAAAATGTCCAAAATGCCCTCCCGGGGTACTAATTAAGCCTAAAAACTCCCCGAGGTCCAAACTTAACCCTCGGGTACACTTTTCTGACTATCTCAACCCTTCCGGACACTTTGACGCACTCAAAATGACCATACGGGTGACTTATAATTTATTCACTTTTATTCATCAATATTTAGTCCCGGCGCGACACGGGCGCGTCCCGACTCAAATTTTATACAATTGTCATTTTATTCACTCTTGACGTTTAATAGAACCAAAATTATATTACTTTGCTCATTAGTAATATTCAACAACAAGTTTCCCATAATTACTAACTCACATCACGTTAATAATTATAAAGTGATTAATTTCCGGATTTATTTTAAATTAATAACTCACATTAAATTTAATAAATCCCCAAATTAATATTGCATAAAAAAATACGGGGTATTACATAATCTCATTAGTCTATATCCACTTATATTCTAGATTTCCTTATAGAAATATTATAATGTGACTATTCAAGACAACAATGAGAGACTACACACATGCAAGTGGATAATAGAGTTACTTACTATCCATAAACACATTGGACATGCCAGCTCCTTTTAATTTTACCATCTACCAGGGACGTAGCCAGGAATTTTTATACGTGGGGGCTAAAAAATTGTTAAGATAAAAAATAACAAGCATAACAGAAAAGACTTAATATTCGATTAAAAATTTGTGACATAATTACAACTACAATTGTCCTCGACGGCTTTTCATAGATTGAAAGCGTTGAATGATACACTCATTATCAATAACAGCAAATACATCTTTTTCTACATACACGATCATATTATCATTCATCCATTGATCTTCCATCCGATTGCGCAATGAAGTCTTTATGAGATTCATAGCCGAAAACACCCTTTCCACGGAAGCCGTGGCAACCGGTAATATCAACGCCAAAGTCACAAGCAAATAAACCAACGGAAATACCCCACTTTTCTTTGTCTCAACCATCTTTTTTGCAAGAGAAGAAATTCCAAACAATCCTTGAAAGGTGGGATTAGATTGCACATCAAGAAAATAAGTTTCAAGTTGAATATCAAGTTCAATGAGTTGGACGCTTGAAAATTCATTAGGATAAAAACGGGCAAGGCGAATTAATTTTACCTTGTCAAATGAAATAAACGAATCATCGGGACAAAGGCATGCCACACATAGTAGTAACTCGGTGTTCGCCTCAGTGAAACGTTCATTAAGCTCATGAAGTTGCATATCAATGACCGCATAAAATATCTCAACACGATAATGATGCAAATTTGACCTTTTCGCCGCTTTACGTTGTGATCTTTTTATAGCAATGTATACATCCTCCATAATAGGAACTTCAATTTCAAGTTTCTCACAAAATGTACAAACTTCATCCAACAACAAGACCCATCCATCATCCCGCATCCTTTGTAGTCGTTGCTTGCATACCCGGACCAAAGACATGGCATTTACAATATCTTGATCTTTCCTTTGCAATGCCTTTGATAATTCATTTGCAAACCCCAATACATTTTTCATTAAGTGCATACAAAAAACAAATTCAAAAGTATCCAATGAATCTATTACATTTTTTGCATCAAATCTATGCAAGGGGTTGATTGCATCCACTTCGACAATCTCAAGAACACCAATTACGGAGGGGAACATGCTCATCAAACTAAGTAAAGTGCGAAAATGTGATCCCCAACGAGTGTCACCTGGACGTTGGAGAGATGTACTCTGATTTAGTCCTTTTCCCGTTTGAATCTCACCCTTTCCAATTGCACAATTAATGTTTTGAAGTTGTTGCTCACGAAGAAGGTCACGACGCTTACACGAGGCTCCAACTAGATTAAGAACACTAGAAACCAAGATAAAAAGAGTCATAATATCATCATTTTTCTTTGCCACCGCAACAAGAGCCAATTGTAGTTGGTGAGCAAAACAATGAACATAAAAAGCACATTCATTCTCCCTCAAAATAATTGTTTTGAGACCATTGAATTCACCTCGCATATTACTTGCTCCATCATATCCTTGCCCACGTAGTCTAGAAATGCTCAATCCATGGTTTGCAAAAAGACTATCTATTGCCAACTTAAGCGACACGGCCGTTGTATCCTTAACATGCACTACACCAATAAAGCGTTCCATGATTTCCCCCCTTTTATCAACATATCTCAAGACGACGGCCATTTGTTCCTTAATCGACACATCACGGGACTCGTCAATTAAAACTGCAAAAAATGAATCTCCGATGTCTTTGATAATGAAGTCCACAATCTCACTTGAAATCGAATTAACAATATCTTTTTGAATATCCGGTGATGTCATTGTGTGATTTGAGGGGGCATTCTTCAATGCAACGGCTCTAATATCAGGATTTAAATCACAAGAAAATTTCATAAGTTCAAGAAAGTTCCCTTTATTTTTTGACTCTTCCGATTCGTCGCTACCACGAAATGCAAGCCCTTGGCGTAAAAGAAATCTAATAGAGTTGATTGATGCACTTAATCGTGTTCGGTAATCCATACGAGCTTTGTCCGATTGCTTGTGTAAAATTGTCTCAATGTGTTGACTTTCATTCATTAAATTCGCACATGCCTGCAAAGCGTGATTATGGGTACTAGTAGGACCTCCCACGTGAGTAACAAATCTCTCTTTCTTCTTCCAATTAGAAAAACCTTCGCCCACAAATACGTCCCCACCTGCTTGGTCACCCACATTTTTCTTGAAAAGATAACAACACAAACAATATGCAGCATTAGTAGTGATGCTATATTCTAGCCATTGAGAAAATTCATTAAACCAAGCAGGGTTAAAACGCCGCAATTGTTTGCCCATAGTTTTATACGGGAACGTGTGGCCACGAGGTTGACAAGGCCCCTTTTGTATATAGGCTCTACGGAGTTTATCTTCAAGTTTAGGATTGCCACGAGCAATTGGAGTTCGTAGGGCGGGATCGGCATGTAAATCCTCCAAAATAATTTCATCCGGTTCTATATTGCTGTCAATATGCGGTGTCGATGTCGACTCCAATTTTCTTTTATAAAACCTCTCCATAAGTTGACTGAATTGACAAAAAAAAATTAGGTCCATTAATAACGTCAAAAAAAATTAGGTTCATTAATATCCCCCCCCCCCCCAAAAAAACCAACTAAATACCAAAACCAACTAAATACAAACTAAATACCTACCAACTAAATACCAAAATTTTCCATGTTTACCAAAAAAAAAAAATTAAATACCAAAACCAACTAAATACCAACTAAATACCAAAAACAACTAATTAGGTTCTTTAAATTAACAAAACTAAATACCAACATAAATTAACTAAACCAAAAAAAAAACACAAGTTTAAATTAAAATAGAGTACCTGTAGGCAGGGCAGCAAAGCAAAGGAGCTGGTCCGGAAGGTCCGGCCGGAAATGGCGAGTTGGCTTGGCAGCAGTTGGCCGGAAATGGCGAGTTCTCTCCTCTCTCTCTCTCGGCAGGGCAGCAGTTGGCTTGGCACAGCAAGCAGGGGAGCCGCAAATCTCTCCTCTCTCTCTCTCGGCAGCAGTTGAAAGAAGAGATAAAAGGTTTAGGTTTTGGGTTTTAACATTTGGGTTTTAACATTTGGGTTTCAGACTTTGTAAATATAACTCCCAAAACTTTTTTATTTCAACTTTTACCCCAAATATTTTATAAACCTACATTTCTAAAAAAAAAAAAAAAAATCTACGTGGGGGCTGGAGCCCCTACTCGGCCCCATGTGGCTCCGTCGCTGCCATCTACGATAAGATTATACCAAAAAAGACTAAATAGTTGAAACTTGAATCCCACATAATAATAACATTCCTCTTGGAAGATCCCACTATAATTTCATGTGTATGTGTAAACCACTAAATAATTTTATACAAAAAAAAAAAAAAAACTAAATAATTTTATACTATATCTTATCACATGGACTCCTCATTCGAGGAGCTGCCTGTGGAATATGAGCCTGAAATTACCAATAAGGAAATTTTTATTGTCTACCACAACAATTAGTATTCCTATTTAGAGTTCTTACTTATTATTGAAAAGCTACAAATCATTGGTGGAGATCACGAGATATATTTCTGAATAACTCCCTCTCCCACTTAATAATTTAAAACTTTTGCGAGGGTTGTCAAAGGGGCATGTTTAATTTTTAATATTTTAAAATTTTAGGGTAACTAATGAGTGTAGAAAATTTTAGGTCACCCAAAAATTTTGCATGTTCAAAATACGTATAAAAAATAAAAATTTTAAAGTCCCATATTTAGAAAAATAAAAATAATTTAATTTATTAAATAAAATTAGGAATTTAAATTTTTATTCTCTAATTACACATAATGAATAACCCATAATTTTTAATTTAAAAGCTTTACTTAATTGGGAATAGAACCCTAACCCTTTCAGCGGCAACCCTGAACAAACCTAAACCCTTCTTTGCTTTCATCATGTTTATCATTAATCTTTTTTTACTTGTTGGTTGTTTCTGATCATCTGCTACCTGTTACGGATTCCATGTGGATCCTCTGTGACCCGTACATTGCTATGACCAAAGGCCATGCAGACCAATAATGGCAAGGAGAAGCTATATGATGGCTTATTACTGCATGATACCCTACCCGTAAACTGTCATATGCGAATGTTGTAAAAAAGACTATCAGAGATGATGACGTTATTTCTAATGATGTGTCAGTGCCTTATCACTCTGGGAGTCTAATGACAACTGAAATATGTGAGGTTGAGTTCCAAAAATCTCTTCAAGAAAATGAGTCCTGACGCATAGGACATGTGCTTCTTTCCAAAGGTGAACCTATTTAGAAAACTGGTGATCTTATGTATAGACTCTCTAAGATTTGGAATATTGAATCTGCATGGAGATTTGCTCTATTTGGGAAAGGATTATTTGAGATGCAATTACCTTCTAAAGAACTCAAGAATCATATATAGGCCTCTTTAAAACCAAATATTTTTAAATTATTTCAGTGGTCTCTTTATTTTAAGCCTTCGGATCTTAGACCTACATCTGCCCTATATAGGTGAAATTCCTAGGTCTGAACACTATTTACTGGAAGCTTTGAATTATTTTTAAAATTTCTAGGTGTTTTGGAACTCCAATCAAGATTGATCAAGCAACATTGGCCAAGCCGTTTGGCCATTATGCCAGGGTCTTAATTGATATGGAACTTGTTGATGAGGATCCTCCCTCTTCAATTCTTATAAGGGGCTTTAATTTTGTACAAGAAGTTTTATATGAGAAGTTTCCTCCTAATTGTAGTCATTGTAGGATCATTAGCCACTGGGTCACTGAATGTTGAGTTATTTTAAAGCTACAAGTGAATAGTTATGGCACATATAATGGACTTCCTAAGTCAAGGGGAAGATCAAAATCCATACCTCGTTCTTCTGAAGTCAGGAAACCAATCCAACATAAAGAGAAGTCCAAAGGTGTTTTTGAGGTGGGAAACACTTTTGGTGTTATTTAGACTACTCCTTCATTATACCAAACTAATATACCAATTCTGGATGTTGTTCTATCACTTCCTCCTTCCTCAAATCATTTTTTTGATGCTACCGTTTGTCAAAATTTAGTGCATCCAGCTGCTTTGCTATTTTCAGTCTCTAAATTGACATTGTCAGGGACTAATTTAGTCATTAGTTTGTTCAGCCATTTAAGGAGTTTGTTATTAATGTAGTTTATATTTCGTTCAGTTATTTTAGGAGAAAGTTAAGATAGAATTGGTCATATATAGTTGAGCTTTTGAAGGAGTTTCAATATAAATAAGAAGTGTAGCAGCAATCGTTCAGCAGTCCCAGTCTTATGTATCCTCTCTTATTTAGCAAATAATAAGTTGTTCTCTTCCTCACTTCTTTTTATAGTCTTGAGTATCTATTTTTCTTTTGTATTATGGTATCAGAACTTGGTTGTCTATCAAGTATTTGTTTAAATTACTCAGTGAAGGTTCTTTAGCTGGTTTTGATTTCTGAGGTGGTATAGCATTCTTACTTCAAAATGAATAGTGGTAATGGTGCTTCTCAAGTTGCTATAGATAAGTTGGTTAGTAGCAACTACAACTATTGGAAGCTTTGTATGGAAGCTTATTTACAAGGGCAGGATCTATGGGACCTAATCTCTGGTGCCAAAATGGTAATTCTGGAGGACACTCCGCAAAATGTTGAGTTGTGGAGGAAGTGGAAAATCAAGTGCGGCAAAGCTTTATTTGCTTTGCAAACGTCGATTAAGAAGGATTACATTGAGCATGTTCGTGATGTGACATCACCAAAGCAAGTATGGGAGACACTTGAAAGGCTATTCACTCAAAAGAATATGATACGGCTGCAGTTTTTGGAGAATGAACTTGCTGGGGTAACTCGAGGTAATCTTCCAATTTCAGATTATTTTCTAAAAATTAAGAATTTGTGTTTTGAGACTTCAGAGCTGGATACAGAGGAGCCCATAAGCGATGCACAGTTGTGTCGTTATCTCATTCGTGGTTTGTGGAAAGAGTTTATGCCATTTATTTCTTCCGTGCAAGGGTGGACAATTTAACCAACAATTATTGATCTAGAGAATCTTCTTTCAAACCAGGAATCTTTGGTTAAGCAAATGTCTTGTAAGTCTTCTTTTGATGTTGAGGATGTGCTATTTACCAAAGACATGTTAAAGTATAATAATGCGTCCAAAATCTCATCAAATGGTGGTAAGAAACCAAAAGCTGAAGAGGAGTCAATGGGCAGATCCAAAACGTGCTACAGATGTGGAAAGTAGGGGAGTTTCAAGCGTGATTGTCGTGTAAAGGCAACATGTTCCTCGTGTAAAACTTATCGGTGCGAATGCAAATGCTGTCCATGAAACCAAAGATGCTGATGAGCCAAAGTGGGATCAGTGTTTCTCTATTGAAATTATTGATCAACCAGATAGTGTGACTTCTGTTGTGCACCACACCGACGCACATATGGAGGCTAATGTCTCCATTGACTATAGTAAGGAATTAATCATTGATTCAGGTTGTTCACATCATGCCACTGGAGATGCTACTTTACTTTTGGATGTTCATCCACACATCGGGAAACGTGATATTATTACAGCTGATAATTCAGTACATCCGGTGCTTAAAGAAGCCCATGTTAAGGTTGCAAACTTGAATGGAAATGGGGTTTCTTTAAGAAATGTGTATCATGTTCCTGAATTGACAAAGAACCTTATGTCGGTTTCACGAATAATGGACATGGGGAATTATGTTCTCTTTGGTCCGGATAATGTTCAGGTTCTTACGAACTTGAAAAGCCTTGCTAATGATGTTCTTTTCATTGGGAAAAGAAAGGAGTCTTTATATGTTATGTTCGCAAGTGAAGAATATGTTGAAAAGACAAGCCAAAATAATAGTGCCTCACATGAATATCTTGAATTTATTTTAGTCACAATCATTATGGATTTAGGAGGATATTATCAATTTGTTTACTTAAACTGCATTGCTCACTAATTCAATCATCACATTGAATATCCGGACTCATTCGCACGTGCAACGCACGTGGGCATGCCTAGTATTTTAAAGATGTTGTCCGGAAATCTTGATCTTCAGTGGAAGTTTTTGGCTGCCCCATGTATGTCCCTAAAGTGAAATTGAAAATTCTAATAATAGAATTAAATCAATGAAAAGTCTCTAATTTTTGGCAATATCCATGATAAGATGAAAGAAGCTTATGATTCTCTTATGAATACTCAGTTATTGATTGAAACTGTTGGTTATTCTGATGCTTTAACTAGAGAGAAAGCTATGAATAAAGTTGCTTTGTCTAAAGCTTATTTTTGGAAAGACAAGTCTTGTATTAAATAATTGGAAACAGGTGATAGTAATTCATCATTCTTTCATAAGGGGTTACCAACATGAGAAGAAGTCTTAATAAAATCCATCATTTAAAAGTGAATAGTTAGTGTATTTTAGATCTGCTTCAGCTCAAAACTCATATTATAAATCACCCCTCTTTTCTTTATTCTCGTCAGCACCAAACAGGTATCTTTAGTTTGATTGACATAATCATTTCCTCAATGGGTTCTTCGGAAGATAATGATTTTCTTGTGACTGTTCCTTCTAATGAAGACATTAAAAAAATTGTATTTTCAATGAATCCTAATTCCTCTTTTGGTCCTCATGGCTTTAGTGTCTTTTTCTATCAATCTTGCTGCAATATAGTGGGTCCAGATGTGTGACTTGTTGTAGAAAATTTCTTTAATATTGAGATTTTACCTAGTTTCACCTCTAACCATATTATCTTTCTCCCAGAAGTTCCTGAATCTGATTAGATTTTTAAATTCAGATCCATTGCTTTGGCTAATTTCTCTTTCAAAATCCTCTCCAAAATTATTACTCATAGGTT
Organism: Sambucus nigra; assembly: GCA_949130495.1. NCBI lineage: Eukaryota > Viridiplantae > Streptophyta > Magnoliopsida > Dipsacales > Adoxaceae > Sambucus > Sambucus nigra. The sequence goes on along the minus strand of OX422211.1, from coordinate 472,298,107 downwards.
ATCCAGACTTGCTTCTTCTTTTTTATCTTATCATTAATCTGGGTTTATTAAAGGCAGGAATATAGCCCACAACATTGGTTACGTTTCAAAATGTTTCAATCTTCAAAATCAGCAATGTTTGGGGGGATATATTGGAATTTAAATTGATGTTGCGAAGGCTTTTGATATGCTCAGTTGGGACTTTATTTTCCACACACTTTTTAAATTTCCTTATTGTGGGAAATTCATTTATCTTATGTCAGCAATTCTAAATACGTCTTATTCATCCATTCTTTTAAATGGTTCTCCAAATGGATTTTTCAAATACCCTTTATTTATGTGCAAAAATCATTTTCTAAACAATTTGGATGATGCTCTGTATAATGTTTATTTTTCTGTTCCCAATGCTGGAGAGTTGATGTTAAATAAGAAATATAAAACTGAAGATGGTGGAAGTAAGAAATTTGTTGTTAGTCATTTTCTGGATTTTAAAATGGTTGAAGAAAAATCTGTTTTGTCTCAGTTAGAAGAACTTCAAGTCATTATACACGAAATTCATGCCGAGGGTAAGTCAATTAACGAGGGTTTTCAAGTTGCTTATGTTATCGAGAAACTTCCCCCTTCCTAGGAAGAATTTAGAAATGGCCTTAAACATAATCGTAAAGATGTGACTATGGAAGATCTCACTGTTAGACTTAGAATTGAAAAGAATAATTGTGTTAAGGAAAAAAGGGACATTGTCACGGCTCTGGATGCCAAAGCAAACATTGTTGAAAGCAGTGGGGGGACCAAAAACTAGTTTAAGCCTAATAAGTACCAACATAAATTAAAGTAAAAATAAAAAGAAAAAAATAATTGTACTAAGCCTAAAGGTGGGATTAATGATTCGTCACGAATCATAGCACTTACTACCCTTGAAACTTATGCGTTTTAACCCCTCGGGTACTTTAATGCCTATATTTATGCTCGTTAATCTAACAACCTCTGTTTTATACGCTAACATGTTATTTGTGTCATTATTGATTTTTTGTAGGTATTACGGTGCTAAGTGTGGAGTTTGGTTGCGTTCCGATAAAGATGCGTCAAAGTTCGCACATTCAGGGGCATTATCGTAATTTCACACTTTGTTATTTTTAACCAACATCTTCACGAAAGTTGTAGCTCTCGGGCCAAGCTTTGCGTGGCCATGAATGGTGTTCGAATCGAATTCCGAACAAAGAAAACACAAACCTTTAATCGGGAAAGAATTATAAGGGATTTAATTTATTATTTCAATACTAACTTTTTAAATAACTCCATCCATGTCCTAGTTCTCTCTTTGCAGTACGCTATTCTACAAATGGCAATTTCTGATTTGTGATCAGTTTGGCTCGAGTTCTGGGTTTCTTTCAAATTGAGGACTTGGGTCCAAATTGGAGCATGATTTTTTACCATACACGCATATGAGTGGGGATCTTTGGCCAATTTCACAAATCTGGTGGTCTTTGGCATTTCCATGGCTTTGGCCATTAATGTTGGAGCTGGGTCTTGTGACAATTAATTACAGGTCACGCACCTGGTTCAATGGCTTGGCCTTAGTTTTTGAGTGTGGATGTAGTAGCTCTCGTTTTGAGGAAAGAAGAGATAGCAGGTCTGCCAGCGCCGCCAGTCGACCGACCAATAATCCTTTTTTCGTGTAAATTATGCAGTGGGCTTTTCCTCTTTGCGAGGTCGATCGGTCCCCTGTATCAATGTGGCGCTGTTTTGCTGCTACTTCTTTCTTTTCTTTTTCTTTGTTCCTTTTTTCTTTTCCTCTTTTCTTTTCTTTTTATTTTTGATTTGTTTTTATTCCAACTTAGTATAAGTAGGAATTTTCTTTTATTTGTAAGATATTGTCGCACCCCGCCCAATTAAATATCGGGTGATCAGTCCTTTATAAAATTTATAACAGAATGTTCGGTTGGTTCATTCTTAGCATCACTGTCGAAAACTTAAATCCAATTAATTTCCTAACATTTAATTAAGCTAGTGTCAAAACATTTCCCAATTTAATTTGAATCCAATTAATTCAATTAATTTATGAACATTGAATTATAAACCACACACAAGAAATTAATGTTGATTACATTAAACACAGAATAATTAAGGCTGGATAAAATCTTCCAGTTCAAGTCACAAACAAAACCAAAATAAACTCAATCCAACAGAAAAGAACTACAAAGGAACTGAGTACAATCCCGCTAATGAGGATGGGCGACACATGCCCGAACTGAAGAATCTGAACTAGGAACTGAATAAAATGAGAGAAACGTCTAATCTCAAAAACCCACAACTTCGACAATAGCTGTAGCTCGGCAAACCATCCAAGTATCTAGAATCGGTTTCCCTGTGGCTAGGCACCTGTACTAATATATATAGCAAAAGAGAGGAGAAATACAAGAAACGGGTCAGAGCCCGAGGTGTAAAAAATGATTTAGCAAGTATTTAAAACTGGTTCTTAAAACAAGTCTTATACGCATGTTAGTTATCGAACTCTCACATGAGTTTCTCACCTCTCATCTATTGTGCACGTCTAACGTACATGTAATCTCCCCCTAGTTATACCACCCAGTCTAACTAGTCAGAAACCATACTACTACTAACTATGCTCACTAGTAGTATTCTGGTATTGTCCATACAATACGCTATTCAAATAGTTTATCTCACATACTAAGTTTCATTATTCACCGTTTAAATGGTTAATATTTTATCAACTAAGATTACTTCATTTCTCATTTCCATTTTTTTTTCTACTAGTCTAACAAAGTAGGAAGTTACCCAAGTACACTCATACATATACATAGTCTCATCATCCCTATATATATACACTAATCCTGCACCCTTAGGTTAAGACCACTTGGTGCAATGTAATGATTATTATTGTTACCAAGTCTACTAATTTCACACAGTAGAAATATTCATAAGTTCATATATATATATATATATATATATATAGAGAGAGAGAGAGAGGAAGGCTCACCTACATCATGCACTATACATCACACCATACATCACACCTAATTCTAGGCCCTAGAAAACATTTTTTTAAAATTTTATATTTTTCCCTTGAAATTAACCTTCCAATCAACACATATGAAAAATATTAGGTCAAAATACATTTTGTAGCTATTTTTAAAAAATCCATAAAAAACTGCTAGCGCAGACCCTTATAAATAAGGTATTTTAGCAGTTTTTTGTGGATTTTTTAAAAATAGTTACAAATTGTATTTTGACCTAATTTTTTACATATGGGTTGATTAGAAGGTTAATTTCAAAGAAAAAATATAAAATTTGAAAAAAATAGTTTTTTAGGGCCTGTAATTAAGCGTGATGCATGGATGATGTATAGAGCATGATGTAGGTGAGCCTTCTCCTATATATATATATATATATATATATATATATATCCTGCACCCCCGGGCTAAGACCCATTAGTGCACCTATTAAGAAAATCCTGCATCTCCGAGTTAGCACCCATTAATGCACCTATCCATAATAATCCAGCACCCCCGGGTTATCACACATTAGTGCGCCAAACAATAATCATCCTTGTACCCCCAGGTTATCACCCATTAGTACACGTAACAATAGAATTTTTGCACCCCCGAGTTACCACTCATTAGTGCGCTTAACTATAAGATCCTTGCACCCCCGGGTTATCACCCATTAGTGCTCTTAATAATAATTTCCCATAATAGGCATACACATATCCTATTATAATTTATAGGTATTTCTCCAACCTACATATATACTCCTCATACGTATTGTAATCTCATCTCCACGTATAGTATAATTATTTAGATTACTATCTCTCTCGTAATCTCCAAGGTATATTCTCTCTATACCAAAATAATTAAAGTATTTATTCTCACATACTTTCCCAAAATTTAGTCTTATTTAAATTTACTATTTGGTAGTTTCTCTCACTCTAATAAACTGGTAAGCTAAAAAATGGACTCTAAGAAAATTCCCAAAATTTCTGTCGCTCGAACCAGATGACACGTCGTTCGAACTAGAATGACATGTCATTCGAACCAGAATGACATGTCGTTTGAACCACTACCACGTGTCGTTCGAACCACTTCGCGCGAGATCCCCATCTCGTTTGAACCACTTCGCGCGAGACCCACTGTTTCGTATTCTTCACCAAATTTCAGCGTTTTCTACCATTTTTGGACCTAAAAACCTCTAAGATTCAACACCCAACGCCTCATCATTAATACCCATCAACACGTAATAGATTATAAATCCTTCCCAACATCCTAGGATCATTAATTCGTCATTAAAAATCATAATTATTTAAAATCCCCAAATTAATTCATATGTACCCTAGTTTCCAAATTTTCATTTAAAGAACCTAATCAACCCAGATTCGTTCATCAATATATAATCCAATTCCGTGATTAATCCTCTACATACACGAACGAATTTCAACCACTAATTAACCTAGTCCTTAATCATAATTTAAATCTCCAATTTTCACCCAATTACATGTAAATCATGATTAATTTTACCTATTCTAACATGAGTATGATTATTGCTAAAAGAGAGTAAGTAATAAACACTTGCCTCAAATGTGACGATCTGATCCATTGGTGATATTGGTATGGGTGTGTTCCCCTTGTCCCGATCTACACGGTGGTGGTGGGGATTGTGCAAGGTGGTGTTATCTTGGCCCTTTTCTCTTGAAATTAGCTCTCCCTCACACCTCCTATAGCCGTTCTTAACTTCCTAACCCTAATGGACCTTCCTTGTTTGATATAATTACTCTTAATTTTCGTCCATTAATTTATCTCAAATTTTCAATTTACCAAAATGCCCTCTCGGGGTGCCGGTTAGTCCTAAAATTGCCTCGGAACCCAAACTAAACATCCGGGTATACTTTTTTTACTATCTCGACCCTTTCGGACTCAACGGTGCACTCGAAATGACCATACGAGTTAATAAAAATAAATTATCTTTTTATTCTATTCAATTAGTTCCGACACGACTCACACGCGTGTCAGACTTAAATTACCAAACTGCCGTATTTCTCACTTCCGACAATTTATCAAATGTTATAATTCCATATTACATATCACACAGTAATATTCAATAATTATCAACAATAAGTATTAACCCTTGGCACGCTAGTTAATAATTATTTTAATCCAGATTAATAACAAATTAATTTCTCACATTTTAATTTAATTAATCCAACAATAATTAATTACATACTTATTCCCATAATAATAATTAATCGGACAATTATTTAAATCGTCTAAAATATGGGGTGTTACATACTTCCCCCTTACAACGGAATTTCATCCCGAAATTCGGAAAAAGTATATCAGGTACATACAACGTTGTATAAACATTGCTCATCGCATCCTTACGCTCCCAAGTAAGCTACTCCGTACCATCCATATATTACGCTATTGAATACCCTTAATAATGAACACTTCACATGTGTTTGTTTTAAGCTCCAGATTACCCTGTCATGTAGGCTCCTCCCTTAGCCTTACCGTTTAAGTTTTACTATTTACTATATTTTAGATATTCACTATCTAGCCTTCTACTTTTTGCACCTTAGTATATTTATCCTCCTTTCAGATACATACAACTTTGTCTCGTGTCGTTCATACAAGTAAATTGGTTGTGCAATATATATTTCGCACACAATATATACGATAATATCGATTCTTCTCCGACATTTGTAATCATAACTGGTTCCCCCCACCTTTAACTATCAAGTAGGACAATAACAAAGTTTATCGTGCCATACTTCTACTGGCACTCTGCCCAAACGTGAACTTATAGGAGTTATTTGGACTCAAACTCCACTAGTGGAAGGTACTACTCTCGTCCTCCCTTAGGATCTCAGGGTCCACATAAAATTTTCTCTCCCGCATCTGATTAGACTTCTTGTCTTGCCCATCCCTTTGTGGGTATTAGGCCGCACTCAATCGCATTTTAGTACCTATATTCTCACCATGTCAGCTACATGAGAAGATCTTTGGGGATACTATTCCATTCTCTAGTGGAAGGAGCCCCTACTGGTTTCGAATTGTTCGCCCTTTTTCTCACAGTCAGCCGACCCACTGCAAGACTAACTTTGAAAATTACTCTACATTAAATCCATTACAACTGTTATTTGTATCCTGATATATTTTATACTCTCTTGAATGTACTTCTAATCGTGATACGTGTGGCTTTGTCATACCGTGTGACACAAGTCTCTTTTCCCGCTCAAAAATCTCAATTTATTTTGAAACGTAAGTCTCTAACAAATCTTATGGAGAAATCTTCGGCTTACCCGACTGCATGTTCTCGAATTCACAAGATAATCATAATCCACCGTTTGATTCAATCCCCTAGGGCGCCCATACACCCTATGCCTTGCGCATTTTTATACAAATGAAATAAAATTTTCTTACTTCAATTCTTCCACACTCGGTATGTTGACGTGGTAGGGGTGCACTCAACCACCCCACTAGTCAAAATTTAAGCAATCCTTCAATGGTATCATTTCTCTATTTAGAATGATACTAAGACTAGGCAACTCTATTGGCCTTAAGTCATAAAAGAATTATCAACTCTCAATTATATTCTTCTATAGGTACAATAACCAACATACAAAACCTATGTACTATCGACCAAACTTCTCTCCAACTCCCGACGTTCGCTAGTTTCATGCGTGGGATGTCTCGCAAAGAGAAATCCAAACAAGGAACCCCCCGATACACTACTATCTAACCTAGTCGGTTGTCATGATCCGTAAGGCCTTTAGTCCATACTATGTACCTTCCCACAATCTTCGTGTATGTACATAAAAGTTTACTCGTACACTCTAATGTACCTAAAAATAACATGAAACATGGCACTCTTACTAACCCAACTATTCAGCGCAATAAATATAACGGGTTCTATCTCCGTGCTTGAAGAAGAACACAATGAAACCTGAGTTTCCTAAGTAAAATAAGTTCCTACGCATTGGAATCACATACAACTAGACAATATACTCTCTGAGGTCTATAATATCATGAAATTTTTCATATATTCATATATCTGGGCCCAATCTTATTTCAGGTGGCGCCGCACAAAATAACGATTTCTCCTTCCGGAGTATCCGGTACGACAGTCATATCACTACATTTTACTATTGTTTAACCATATGGTAATTAATCACTACACATTACCATAATAAACTCTACTAAATCTGACTCAATGCAGTATTAGATTATAACAACAAAACATATTCTTAGGGCCCACCCGATTCACTCACGGGCAATCATCAAAATGCCCTGCTAACAACGAGAAATACGTTTGTAACAAGACTGTTAAAACTAACGTTCCCACTAAACTTGACCCGCACGCGAAGTTTAGGGTTTCCAATTTACATAAAAGTTGTGGCACACCCATGTCACTAGAATCTATCCTTTACTCACAAGGTAGAAGCAAAACCTCACCAGTCTCACCAAATCACAGGGTCTCAGCACGTGGCTACCATCATGACCCATGAACATCTGCAATCGTCATACATCCTAGGATTTCATCTTATAGTTGTCCTCTCTCATCATGGACAATTTATTCCATCATGTGGGTTTCGCGCCCATTATTGAAACGTTGGCCCAAACTCTCTAGGCGTCAATTATAGCTTTATTGAACTCTCATTTACATCCCGTGCCCAGTAGACCCTGACATATTGTATGCTACTATTAACGAGGACTCTACTGGTCCAGCCTGAACCCATCACTCTCGAGTTATAAATTTCCTGGGCCTAATTCTCTTGACCCCAAATTCTTTGGCTGGAAGTCTCACTCCTCCAGTTGTTATGCCTAACTAGCATGGTTTACCATTTCTAATCTCTTCGGTCTCACTTATCAATTGTGGACACCTTCAATACTTGTAGTTCTATTTGCTTCACATAAGGAAAACTTCACGAACCATTTCCCCGTCACTGGTCCCACTGACCATTTTGGGAATGTCCTTCTCTCGGACCGAGTAGTCTTAACTTGTTGGCTACACTTACCTTTCTGAAATATGGTTGGCTTCCACGGCCCTGATTGACTTCATCGTCACTTTTTAGGAAGTTAATCAACTTAAAATCATCTAACTGTGTCTCCCATTGGGTATACTCTCATGTGGGGTTTCACTAACACCGTTAAGTTCAGTTTTTCTTTTCGGCCAAATTCTCTAACCTTCCTGGCTTGCTTCTTTTGGAAAGAACGCAAGAATTGGTCATCGCATAACCTTGATGACATCAACATTAGTCATCCTAGTTGGATTTCTCATATATGATTTTGTTTTACTCACGGGTTCTTTATCAACTATAAACCCTTTGGATAATTTATGCCCCTCTGCCATGTACGAAGTTCATTATGCAATTCAACCTTTCTCTCATAATCAATTTCTATCTTACCCATTCTGCTAAACATCAAAATTTCACTTGCATTTTGTTACCACATCGAATGGAAGACCTCACGGTCAAATCGTACCAAATTTATCTCTAAATTTCAAGTACACTTCTTCATGTATGGTGATTGTCTCTAATCACTACATGATGCTCCAAAGAGCTATAGCTTTTAACTCCAAATTTAATTCTGAGTGTCGTCACACCCCACTCTACTCCATTGCCTTCGGATTTTTTACTTTCGCTGGTCTGTTACATTTTCTCATTTTCTTCTCTACACTTTCACCGATGGGTTTTCAAAAGAGTCCCTCTGATTTTCCCTTTATCGACTATGCTAGGTGGTCCTGACATCACTCCACCGTTATCTACGACTGTGTCATAGGAACCCACGGTTCCTGAGTGACGACTTTACTATCTCTTGCTTAAGTAATCCTCATGGTGATTTTTGTCCCGATCACTCTTCCTGATTACTCCATGTCTTCTGTTGAGCTTCTCCCGCAGTTCTTCTTACGACCCTCGCTGGTCGTCCTAAAATGTTCGGTGTTCGAATCACACATAATTTTGTATAATGAGTCACATCCATTATAATTCGTAGCAGGAGAACGTAGGTCGCATACGTAAGGGAACCCAACAATCCTATCATAAGGCTCTACAACAATGAACGATGCGCTGAAACGTAATAATCCGCACATATCCTAAGGACACTAGAACCTGATGCTCTGATACCACCTATCACACCTCGTCCAATTAAATATAGGGTGATCAGTCCTTTATAAAATTTATAACAGAATGTTCGGTTGGTTCATTCTTAGCATCACTGTCGAAAACTTAAATCCAATTAATTACCTAACATTTAATTAAGCTAGTGTCAAAACATTTTCCAATTTAATTTGAAACCAATTAGTTCAATTAATTTATAAACATTGAATTATAAACCACACACAAGAAACGAATGCTGATTACATTAAATACTGAATAATTAAGACTGGATAAAATCTTCCAGTTCAAGTCACAAACAAAACCAAAATAAATACTCAATCCAACAAAAAAGAACTACAAAGGAACTGAGTATAATCCCGCTAATGAGGATGGGCGACACATGCCCGAACTGAAGTATCTGAACTAGGAACTGAATAAAATGAGAGAAACGTCTAATCTCAATGACCTGCAACTTCCACAACAGCTGCAGCTCGAAAAACCATCCAAGTATCTAGAACCGGTGTCTCTGTGGCTAGGCACCTGTACTAATACATATATATATATATATATATATATATATATATATATATATATATATATATATATATATATATATATATATATAGCAAAAGAGAGGAGAAATACAAGAAACGGGTCAGAGCCCGAGGTGTAAAAAATGATTTAGCAAGTATTACTGGTTCTTAAAACAAGTCTTATACGCATGTTAGTTATCGAACTCTCACATGAGTTTCTCACCTCTCATCTATTGTGCACGTCTAACGTACATCTAAACTCTTCAGTTATACCACCCAGTCTAACTAGTCAGAAACCATACTACTACTAACTATGCTCACTAGTAGTATTTCGGTATCGTCCATACAATACGCTATTCAAATAGTTTATCTCACATACTAAGTTTCATTATTCACCGTTTAAATGGTTAATATTTTATCAACTAAGATTACTTCATTTCTCATTTCCATTTTTTTTTTCTACTAGTCTAACAAAGTAGGAAGTTACCCAAGTACACTCATACATATACATAGTCTCATCATCCCTATATATATACACTAATCCTGCACCCTTAGGTTAAGACCACTTGGTGCAATGTAATGATTATTATTATTATCAAGTCTACTAATTTCACACAGTATAAATATTCATAAGTTCATATATATATATATATATATATATATATATATATATATATATATATATATATATATAGTCACATCAAGTAAGTCCAAATTGTGCAATAAAAAGAGGCAAGAGAAAAATAGAAAAAAAATGCTCAACAAGAAATAGCAAGAAAAAAAAGAGAAAAAAATGAAAAAGAAAGAGAAAAATGAGCAAATGCCCGAAAAAGCACAAATGGACGTCATAAGGACATTTTCCAATTCCGAACAATTCGTTTATTCCCAATTTTACCCTTTACACTTTTTAACCTGAAAAGTCCTAACCGAGTCCGAATGGTGAAATTAATTACTACACGGAGAGATAATATATGAAAAGATAGTAAAAGAGATTAAAATGGTGTGATTAAGAGATGATGTTTCTCATTTCTTAATAACTGTATTCCGATGATGAGATATTTTCACCATATATTTCCTTCTTTTCAATTTTGTATGCGTGAATTTGTGTCCATAATATTTACTCTTTATATCATGCATACCGAGAGAAAATATCCACAATCCGAGTGATTCATTTGTGAGTGCATCCGTAAGAATTTGAATCAAAATGAATTTTTGAAAAGTAACGTAATGCTCAATCGGTGGAAATTTGAGGTTTAATTTCTGGCTTTGCACACACACTATGGTTTGAGATATTTGAATATGAATTTATGGTGATTATTTTTCGAAAAGTTTAAATTGTACAATTTTTAAGTATTTTGATATTTATTTGAGTCAATAAAGAATTTTGTGGGTGTATTCACTGCAAACCCTCACGAGACAAAACTCATCCTACTAGGGTAACCTAGGAGTTGAAAGGCTTGTTGCATATGCTCAATGCAATCGCTTGCCTGTGAAAGTGGAGTTTTATTTTAATAAAAGAATTTTCAAGAGTGGAATTTTTGTTAGATTCATTTACATTTCTCGGTACATGCAAAGTTCTATGTCAGGGGGTGTGATGAGGCACATATTCTTCACATTTATCCCCTTAATTTCGGTATTTTTATGATCCCGTGCAGTGTAAATAGCTTGAATTTGTCTCGTATTTATGCTACTAACCTCTTTTGGCTAGTAAATCGTGTTTTGTGTATTTCTCATGTGTTTTACAGGTATTTCATGTAAATTAGTACGAAAGAGAATGCAAAACAGTGAAAGAAACCAAGAAATGGGGAGTTGAAGGGAATTTTCGTAATTTTACATCTATATTCCGGCAGTGGGGAAAGCTAGAGAGTTGAAGACCTCTAAATTACAATAACATTGGAAAAAACGGCACCCCAATCCGAGCTACGGTGAAGAAGTTATTCCCATTTAAAGTTGGAGACAGAAAGTCAAAAGTTGAAATTAATTCTGGAAGATGAAGGGACAACTCTTAAAATTTCTTGTTTAATTCATTTTTATTAGTTGTAAAATGTGGAGAGGCATGGGAAGAGTCATTTTTTAGGTGTATAAAAGGCCAAGCCCTACATCCTTCCAAGGGAGTCGAATTCTAGAGAGTAGAATAGAATTTTAGAGAGAGAATCAGATTTTAGTGAGTTTGTAGTAGACAAGTTTCTTACTTTTAGAAAAGCCCTAGTTTGTAAGAACAAGAATTATTTCTGGATTCAATCATCTCTCTTCCTTAGTACATATTTCAAGTATCAAATTCCATTCTCTTATCTTATCTTATTCTAATTTCAATTCAACTATCAACTGTTTTGTAATTTTTGTCTTTACAATGTTTCTTAGATCCACAATTACATGCATTGTTATGAATTTGTTTTCTCATAAACCCGTGTCCAGCTAAGTTTTTAAGGGTGGGATGCATGAACCCAACCCGATGTGGTATGCATAGATATAAAATTTGTCCTCTAAATCAAATAAATGATTAGATCGTGTTGTATTGTTTCACAACCATTGTTGAACTTTTGACCTCGTTTGCCCTAGGTAACTGGGGTGCTTAAGGATGCAACGTGCGTGAACTATTGCAACACTGCTTTACGCATTCCTTGATTATGTATGATGCGGGCTTGAACCTCATATATGTAATGCTTTGGAGTACTAAAGACTGGGTCTGATCAATTATCTAATTTATGACTAATTTTGTACTGGCATACACACTAGGGTTTGGGGGAGTGTATTCTTAACCCATTTCTTCATTCATATTAATTCCTTCTTAGTTAGTTAATTTCGCATGCATAGGTTAATTTAATTGAATTTAGTTATTTCATAAATAAAATCCAAAAATTAATCATCTTTTTATTTTCTTTACATTTAACATCAACTTTAGGATTCAACTACCTTACCTTTGTCGTCACGTTCACACGTCCCAACTCCCTGTGGATTCGATACCCAGACTCGCCACTATACTCCTTAAGAATGTAGTTACAAGTTTAGGTTTTTTTTATTGAGGTTGGAAGCCGATAACAACAACTAGCGTATTATACGGACGCTCGGTTTTTCCACTCAATCAAACCACTTCACGTGAGATCCCCATCTCGTTTGAACCACTTCGCGCGAGACCCACTGTTTCGTCTTCTTCACCAAATTTCAACGTTTTCTACCATTTTTGGACCTAAAAACCTCTAAGATTCAACACCCAATGCCTCATCATTAATACCCATCAACACCTCACAGATTATAAATCCTTCCTAACATCCTAGGATCATTAATTCGTCATTAAACATCATAATTATTTAAAATCCCCAAATTAATTCATATGAACCCTAGTTTCCAAATTTTCATTTAAATAACCTAATCAACCTAGATTCGTTCATCAATATATAATCCAATTTCTTGATTAATCCCTTACATACATTAAGGAATTTTAATCACTAATTAACCTAGTCCTTAATCATAATTTAAATCTCCAATTTTCACCCAATTACATGTAAATCATGGTTAATTTCACTTATTCTAACATGAGTATGATTATTGCTAAAAGAAAGCAAGTAATAAACACTTGCCTCGAATATGACGATCTGATCCGTTGGTGATGTTGGTATGGGTGTGTTCCCCTTGTCCCGATCTACACGGTGGTGGTGGTGATTGTTCAAGGTGGTGTTATCTTGGCCCTTTTCTCTTAGAATTAGCTCTCCCTCACACCTCTTATAGCCGTTTTAACTTCCTGTAACTTCCTAACCCTAATGGACCTTCCTTGGCTAATATAATTACTCTTAATTTTCGTCCATTAATTTATCCCAAAATTTCAATTTACCAAAATGCCCTCTCTGGGTGCCGGTTAGTCCTAAAATCGCCCCGGGACCCAAACTAAACACCCGGGTATACTATTTTGACTATCTCGACCCTTACGGACTCAACGGCGCACTCGAAATGATTATACGGGTTAATAAAGATAAATCATCTTTTTATTCTATTCAATTAGTCCCGACACGACTCACACGCGTGTCAGACTTAAATTACAAACTGTCGTATTTCTCACTTCCGACAATTTATCAAATGTTATAATTCCATATTACATATCACACAGTAATATTCAATAATTATCAACACTTAGTATTAACCCTTGGCACGCTAGTTAATAATTATTTTAATCTGGATTAATAACAAATTAATTTCTCGCATTTTAATTTAATTAATCCAACAACAATAATTAATTACATACTTATTTCCATAATAATAATTAATCGCATAATTATTTAAATCGTCTAAAATACGGGGTTTACATATATATATTCATTATTGGATAATTTAGGTTAGCGTTTGGGCGTTGTAAGCTCATTTCCTCTTTTCTCTTTGGATGTCCCACATTTGTGGGCTGTAAGTGTACTATTCATCCTCCCTACCAATTAATTTAGTTTTATTTCCTTATTTTCTTGCTTTGTGCTTTATTTAGTTGATTTCTAATTTAGTTTCTCCTGCTTTATTATTATTTCCATGCCTAGATAAATTGTGTAGTTAATTTAATTAGTGTTGGATTTAATTAATTACTTGTGTTAATTTATGCTTTTCATTATGTGTAGTGGCTAATTTAAATTAGGGTGCGATTAATGGAACTCACCTAGGGTTGATGTGTTTCTTTGCTATGGTGATGGGTTGTGCGTATTTAATTCAATTGCGTTATTCCAGTTATTATGCCTAGGCGATTTAATGGGGTATATCATGTATGCTCCGTATTTACGACCTTGGGTGCATAATTTCCGGGGTATTTGTTGACACCAAAATCTGAGTAGGATTTTATGAGAATTTAGGGGTGTGACAACTCTTGATATTTATTGACGAAATGAGATGCAATCTTAATGATTCCCAGTCCCATGTAACCATTTATACGCGTTAAGTCGATGTGAGGGACATTAGTCGCAATCTATAGCATTTATTCTCTTTGTTAATCTAGTTTAAATACACTCATTCCTAGTTTATCTTTTCTTTCTTTTAACTTTGCAAATCATCTTTATACTTTTATTTTAGAAGTAGTAAAGCGAAAATATTCTAGTACATTTCTCTATGGATTCGATACCTGGACTTGGCTGCTATACTCCCCTAAATGAGTGTAGTTAATAGTTTAGATTTTTGTATAAAGTTGGTGACCCAAATTCAAAACGACCACCTTATAGGTGACTCTCCCCCCCCCCCCCCCCCCCCCGTCTAAACCTAGCCTATCAAATAGCGTCGTTGTCGGGGAATGATTTACTTTGAATCTTAATTGATTTAGTTCTTCGATCCCGACAACTTTCTTAATTAAATGGCGTCGTTACCGGGGAATGATTTTCTTTGAATCTTAATTGATTTAGTGCTTTGATCCTGATAACTTGCTTAATTAAATGGCGTCGTTGTCTTGGAATGATTTTCATCGAGGGCTTACGCATGATTGAAAATGATAAAATTGAAAATTGTTATCACGAAGAAAATCATTGTTGGGAACATGAGTTGGATTTATTATTTGAATCCGACGATGATTTTTCTTTCAAGACTTTTGAAGTCGAGTAATGTTTTGAACCAAATGAGGACTTTGTGCTTACTTTGGAACAAATCATTCCTGACTTGGCCCACGGTATAGCAGAGAATGAAAATGAGGAAAAAATGGGTTTAGTATCCATTTGCAATGAAATGATTTCTTCTTTGATTCTCAAAGAAGAAAGTTTCATTGAAAATGATCCTTTCCCCTTCGAAATTCAACCTTCGAGCGATGACAACTCATATCTTGAGTTTGAATTTCTTTCCTCCCTATCTTTATGATATGCTATCATACCGATGCTAGTACCCGATGAATCAGTTCAAAACTTTGTAGTGCCAAACCTTTTCACCAATAAGGAGTACTTGCTCAAGATGCTTTCCATAAAGGAATCTTTTCCTCCATGTACACCACCACCCATTCAAATTTCAAAATATTTGGGAGATAATTCTGTTTTTTTGTCCCCCTTGTGTATTTGTCTTTTGCATAAATCCCCAATCCTCCCGCTAAAATTTTTAATTGGGGATGGTTCATTTCTTTCGCCTTACACATACCTTCTGTTGTTCAAACGGAATTCCTATTTTCGGTAGGTATGCATGAAAGGGAGGGTACACCGGTTATCCCCCAAAGTCAAATCGTTTTTTGGGTGGACCCTCAAAAATTTCAACTACTAGTGTATAATTAATATTAGTTAAAATTATAGGTTGTAAATAGTTAGTTTAATTTTTCTTCTTGCTCATTGTTGATTGTAATTAGCTAAGTTTTTGTTATTTATTTTTACTATGCTTGGTACTAACATGTTTTGTTGAATCATTAGACTTGTAGTTTCACGATATCGCTCCATTTTATGTAATACCACTCTTTTCCTCTCATTAACTTGGTTCTCAATTCACTTGGAGGACAATGTCAAGTTTCAAGTTAGGGGGTGTGGGATATTCTATCCATTCATTGGTAATTTCTTTAATTTTAATTATATGTTATTTCCAAACATGTTTTTCTTGTAAAAAATAAATTATCAAAAAGATTTTCTTTCTTTTTTCTCTTTTTTGGGATTTTGCCTTAGTTTCCAATGATAAATTTTAATAATTTCTATAAATAATTCAATGATGCATGTTCTCGATTTTAGAAGTTATTAGACTTTAGTCATCAATTATTGATATTATGAATTCATGAATTAAACTTTAATCCCATGAGCACATGCACTTTTCTTTCTTTATTGATTTGGTTTAAGATTGTTAAAACTCGCTAATCTTTTGTTTCATTGTATATACTTACACCGAGTGAGATTTAGGATTTTCTTTGTTTGGGAGTGTTTATACACTACTCTTTTCTTATTGAAAACGTTGAATTGATTGGTAATCTCACTATTCTTTCATTAATCGTTCATTGATTGAGTTCATTCTTGAAATGTGTTACTTGAGCATGATTTTCAAAGTTTGTTTTGACTCGAAAATTGCATAAACTTTAGGAAATGATCATAGGACATCTTTGTTATATCACCCATATTGACCTTGACCTCACCTTATATGGTTTCCCTCGTCAACCCCTTTGATCCTAAATATTATCCTTTCATTTCATTACCCAAAATACCATAACCAACTCCAAATTGGAGTTATATACCATACACATTACCTCACATACCTTTGTTTGGAATGATACTTAGGATTGAATGATGTTCGTGTTTTGTGGTTGTAATTTGGCATGATAGAGTGAGATAAGTAAAGAAAATAAAGAAGTGAAAAATAGAAGAAAAAAATAGAAAGTAGAAAACAAAAGAAAAGAAAAACAAGAGAAAAAGTGAAGAAAATAAAGAAAGAGAAATTTGTATATGTCGTGTATAGTGTTCAATAAGCTTTGTTTACTCTCCCCATTGTTATATCCAATGCCTTTTATGGATTCTATTTTCCAATTTTTGTTATTGCCCGCATTTTTCATTATTCCGAGTTTTCATCTCCGAACACTTTGAATGCGTACATATTTCCTCCGTTTCATAACCTTAACCCCAAACCTACATTACAACCCTAAAAAATCCTATGTGATCCTAGGGTGAATTTATTTAAAAGTTTAAACAGTTTTGATAATCTATGAAAATACATTTCACCTCCTTTAACGCATGGTATCTTTCATTGAGATTACAATTTTTCATTTTATATATAGAATTCTTCACTGTTGACATGGGCATTGCCTAGTTTCCATTTACATTTAATCTTTATACCCGCATGTCTTGTGTATTACCTCCATTTCAAAGTGATTTCATTTTTTGAGCGTAATGCCCGGTGAGGATTGACTTATATGCACGCTTTGATGTTTATTATCCAATTTATTTAAGTCTTTATCAAATCAACCTTTGCATGTGCTCGCTCCCCTCCCACATTTTAAGGTTTTAATTCTACTATGTTCATTCTATAATGTTAATAATACAGACTTTGTATGTGTATTCATTAACTTTCTAATAACATGTTTGAAATCTTTTTCGTATTGTTGACCTTGTCGCATGTTGATTGGGCATACATATTGAGGAAACCGAATGATTTTTGTGGGTTTCATCACTCAAAACCCTCAAGAGACAACACTCGTCCAGTAGGGTAACCTAGGGGTTTAACGGCTTATTGCATATGCTAAATGCAATCGTTCGCCTGCGAAAGTGACTTTTATCTCTTTTGTATATATCTCCTGTTTTGTGATTTACTTATTGTTCTTCTTTCTTTGAATTTCAATACTAGGGACTAGCAATGTGTAAGTTGGAGGGGTGATTCGTCTCGAATCATAACACTTATTACCCTCGAAACTTATGCATTTTAGCCCCCTCGTGTACTTAAATGCCTATATTATGCTCGTTAATTAGACAACCTCCATTTTATACGGTAACATGTTATTTGTGGTATTATTGAATTTTTATAGGTATTACGGTGCTAAGTGTGGAGTTTGGTTGCGTTCAGGTAAAGATTTGTCAAAGTTCGCACGTTCAGGAGCGTTATCGTAGTTTCATGCTTATGTATTTTTTACAAACGTCTTCATGAAAGTTGTAGCTATCGGGACAAGATTCCCGTGGATGCGAACGATGTTCCAATTGGATTCCGAACGAAGAAAACATGGACCTTTAATCGGGGAAGAATTATATTGGATTTAATTTATTATTTTAATACTAACTTTTTAAATAATTCCATCCATGTCCTAGTTCTCTTTTTGCACTAAGCTTTTCTAGAAATGGCGATTTTTTATTTGTGCTCGGGTTTGGCTCGAGTTCCAGGTTTCTCGCAAATTGAGGACTTGGGTCCGAAATTGAAGCATGATTTTTTATCACACACGCATGTGAGTGGGGATCTTTGGCCAATTTCACGAATCTGGTGGTCTTTGGCATTTCCATGGCTTTGTCCATTAATTGTGGAGCTCGGTCTTGTGCCAATTAATTGCAGGTCACGCACCTAGTTTAATGGATTTGCCTTGGTTTTTTAGTGTGGATGTAGTAGCTCTTGATTTGAGGAAACAAGAGATAGCAGGTCTGCCAGCGTCGTCGGTCGATCGGACATCCTCCGACGGCCAACTGAGTAATCCTTTTTTTTTGTGAAAATTATGCAATGGGCATTTCCTCATTGCGTGGTCTACCGGTCTGATCGCGGTCGACCGGTCCCATGTTTCAATCTGACGTTGTTTTGCAGCTACTTCTTTCTTTTCTTTTTCTTTTTCCCTTTTTTTCTTTTCCTATTTTCTTTTCTTTTTCTTTTTTGTTTATTTTTCTTCCAACTTAGTATAATACCCCGTATTTTTATGACTTTTAATTATGAGATTAATTAAATAATATTGCTTTTAATATTATGGAATTAAATTAATTTGGGATAATTAATTGAAAATTAATTCGGATTTAAATATCTTGCGAGACGAGAGTTAGTACTTAAATATGATGATAATGTTGAATATTACTGAGTGATTATGGTAATATGTGATTATTGAATTTATTAAAATTGTCGTGAGTTAAAAATATGGCAGTTTCGATAATTTAGTTAGGACACGCGTGCCAGTCGTGTCAAGACCCAATTTAATGGATTTAAAAGTATTTTATTTTTATGTCATCCGTATGAGCATTTTGAGTGCGCCAACGTGTCTGGAAGGGTTGAGATAGTCAGAAAACACTAGCCGGGGGTTTAGTTTGGATCCCTGGGCATTTTTAGGCCTAACCAGCAACTCGAGGGGTATATTAGTCATTTTTATTTTTGGTGAATTGTGACCCACGAAATTTAGAAAGATTTATCAGCCAATAGGTTAGAGCCTTAGGTTTTCCATCACCAAGATTCATAGATGGTCATTAGAGATGAAGTGGATGAAGTTACCAAAGGAAAACCACCATCTTTGAACTTTTTCCACCACTGTCACCACCATCGGATAGATCGGAAAGAGAGGAGCATTTCTATACCATCTACTTTAAAGTATCGGAATCTTCATTACCACGCAAGTGATTTAACTTGCAATAAATTAGTGCAGATATCATCCATGTTAGGTTAGAATTGAAGAATAACCTTGAATAATGATAATTGAATGGATTTGAAGAATTAAAATCGTAATTTGGGTAGGTTTTGCATGTAGATTCACTTCTGGGATTTTAGTAGCCACGAAATCATGATCCATGTGTAGAGAATTATGAATTTGTAATGAATTATATAGTGTTCTTGAAGAAATAGGAGAACTAGGGTTTTTTTATTAAAATTTATGTATATTGATCTAAGAATTTGATGTCCCATTTTGATTTGATGATTCTAAAACGTTGGAAATTATGCAAACATGTTGGTAGGATTATTAGTATACTTGGTTGGGAGTTTGGGACATTGAAATGAAGAATTAGAGGTGTAAAAAGAGGAAACCCGTAACTGTTTAAGAAAATTCTGGGTAAATACCTTCTTGATCGATCGATCGACTCAAGAATGTCGATCGATCGACTGATCGATCGATCGACCCCTTTTCTTCGATTGTTCGACCTCTGCTGATTTTTGGTGATTGTTTCCTTTTAAGGTTTAATGAAAATCCCAAAGTCGATAATGATTCTTAGGGTGATTAATATGATATTGTGGGACTTAATTAAGGTCAGTAGGGTCTTAGTTGAATCCCAAAAAAATGGATTACCTTAGGGAATTGATTACTATTGCTTACGAGGGACTACTGAGTGAGGTATGGTTAGAAATTGTTCAAATTGAAACTATAATGGGAATAAAGGCTGGGGTAAGGATAAGAACAGTAACGGAGGGACTTCAAGTTACTGAGATAACATTAGAAACTAATAGGAGACCTATTAACCTTTTGGGATAGGTTTAGGTACTCAAATTGATTTGATGAGACTTCTCGCGTTAAATAAATATTACGTAGAATATCCAGAACATAAATATTGTGGGTGAGACTCAATATATAGGGGAGGAGTATACCTATATTGAAAATTTATATATACTGGTTGTGTGATATTCTAGTATATGTATTATTGTGTGTATAACATACCTACCATACTTGCTATCACGGGAGGTCGTTCGTAAAAGGATAGTCTGGTCTTGATGTGACATTCGGCGGGACTTTAGATTGATACCTTAGAACATAGGGCTTGGAAGGGCTTATCGCTGAATGGATAAGTCTGATGACCTTGGGAGCGTAGGTAGGTGCGTGACCCATGGGTATGTGAAATATGTTCGCCTCCACTATGTGTGATTTTTATTGAAACGGTTCCTGAGTGATTCGGAACTTGTGATCCTCACGTACGTGATGTACAGGGATTCGATAGCAGAGTATGAGGGGATCGTAGGTTCTATCCTTGTGGGGTGTCTTATTTGTATATGAGATATTATACTGGTGTATATACATATACTTGTGTTAGTTCTATTGTGTTGCTTAGTAGATGTGAATAACTAAGATATTTGAATGGGCTAAGGATGTATTAAGGGTATACGTTAGGTGTGCACATTAGTTGAGGGGTGAGAAACTCATGTGAGAGTGTACAACTAACATGTTTATAATATATGTTGTTTAATTGTAATTTAAACACTTGCAATATTTTTTTAAACTGTTTTCAACTCGGACTCTGACCCGTTTTCTTCCAAATATATCTTTTTGTAAAAACCTTTTTAGGTGCCCAGTCACAGGGATGCCAAGCATAGGAGTTTCATTACATTGACATGTTGTACCTGTTGTGGAAGTTACAGGATCTCGGTATTATATCCCTTCACATTCTATAAATGATTCTACTCAGAGTTACTCATCTGTTAGGGCATGTCGCCCATTTCGATTTAGAAATAGCATTCACAAATTTGTAGTTTTATTTCAGATGTTGGTTTATTTATTCAGACTCTTGGATCGGGATTTTATTTTAATCTGGTATTATTATTGGAGTGTTTACTCCAGACTCAGTTTATTTCATTTCATTGATTATTCATATGAGATTGTTTATGCGATTGAAGGTTGTTGATTTAATTACTTGGTTGTTTTTAATTTAATTAATAAAATTTGGCATCTTTTTTTTAAATATTAGGTGGCTAGTAATAAATTAAATATTTTCGACAGTGATGCTACGACTGAACCAACTTGATATTCTGTATTAATTTCATAAAGGAGTAGCTACCCGGTATTTAATTTTTCGGGGTGTCACACTTAGTTTAAATAAGACTTTTGTTTTATTTGTAAGTTATATATTCATTATTAGATAGTTTAAGTTAGGGTTTGGGTGTCGAGAGCCAATTTCTTCTTCTCTCTTTGGGTGTCCCCCATTTGTGGGTTGTAAGTGTACTATTCATCGTCCTTACCAATTAATTTAGTTGTACTTCCTTATTTTCTTACTTTTTTCTTTGTTTAGTTTCTTTTTAATTTAGTTTCTCTTGCTTTATTATTATTTTTGTGTCTCGATAAATTTTGTAGTTAATTTAATTAGTGTTGGATTTAATTAATCAGTTGTGTTAATTTATGCTTTTCATTATGTGTAGTGGCTAATATAAATTAGGGTGCGATTAATGGAACTCACCTAGGGTTAATGTGTTGCTTTGGTATGGTGATGGGTTGTACGTATTTAATTCGATTGGATTGCCCTAGTTATTACGCTTAGGAGATTTAACTGGGTATATCATGTATGCTTCGTATTTACGACATTGAGTGCATAATTTTTGGGGTACTTGTTGATGCCAAAATCTTAGTTGGCTTGTATGCAAATTTAGGGGTGTGACAACTCTTGATTTAATTAATTGACGAAATGAGACACAAATTTAATGATTCGTAGTCCCATGTGACCATTTATACGCGTTAACTCTATGTGAGGGACATTAGTCGCAACCTATAGCTTTTATTCTCATCGTTAATCTAGTTTAAATACTCTCATGCCAATTTTATCATTTCTTTCTTTTTAGTTAGAAAATCATCTTTTACACATTTATTTTAGAAGTACTAAACCGATAATATTCTAGCACATTTCTCTGTGGATTCGATACCCGAACTTGACCGCTATACTCCCTTAAAAGAGTGTAGTCAATAGTTTAAGTTTTTCTATGGCATTGGTGATCCTAATTCAAAACGACGGGCGTGTAGGTGACTCTCGCATCATGGCTAAACCTAACCTATCAAATGGCACCATTACCGGGGAATGATTTTCTTTGAATCTGAATTGATTTAGTGCTTTGATCCCGACAACTTGCTTAATTAAATGGCGTCATTTTCGGGGAATAATTTTCTTTGAATCTTAATTGATTTAGTTCTTTGATCCCGACAACTTGCTTAATCAAATGGTGCCATTGCCGGGGTATGATTTTTTTTGAATCTTAATTGATTTAGTGCTTTGATCCCGATAAATTTCTTAATCAAATGGCATCGTTGCCAGGGACTTGTTATTTTAGAATTTATTTGATTTAGTATTTCGTAGTATTTTCTTTCTATTTGTATTTTTTTCTAACATTTTTGAAGTACTTCTACATTTGGGTACTAAGAAACGCTTTAAATTGATCGGCTGCACATCACTTTTTGGAATTTGCCATCTCGAGCCTTTTTTGGGGTAATCATGTCTTATTCTGATTCTTTCGGTAATCGTAGTGATAATTCCCCAAATCCCCCTACCCCTGTGACTTTTGGTCAATACTTACAAGCCTAAAAAATTGCAACATCTAAATTGTCATTGGGTCAGTATAACGAAAGTCAAATTATGGATTATGGAAATTTTGGGAATGATCATTTCGATTTTGGGTCACAAAATCCTTCTCATAACAATTTTGAAACTAAATGCATTATCTTTAAAAATTCTTATGATACTGATTTTGATAGTAGTTCCCATAATGAATTTCAAGTTTCGCATTTTCTAAAATCCACGCCTCCACATATGACTTTCGACGAGGGCTTGCGCATGCTTGAAAATGAGAAAATTGAAAATCGTTATCAGGAAGAAAATCATTGTTGGAACATGAGTTGGATTTATTATTTGAATCCGACGATGATTTTTCTTCCGAGACTTTTGAAGTCGAGGAATATTTTGAACCAAATTAGGAATTTGTGCCTACTGTGGAAAAAATCATTCCTGACTTGGCCCATGGTATAGTAAAGAATGAAAATGTGGAAGAAATGGTCTTAGTATCCGTTAGCAATGAAATGATTTCTTCTATGATTCTTAAAGAAGAAAGTTTCATTGAAAATGATCCTTTCCCCTTCAAAATTTAACCTTCGAGCGATGATAACTAATATCTTGAGTTTTAATTTCTTTCCTCCCTATCTTTATTCTTTACTGTCACACCGACGCTAGTACTCGATGAATCGGTTCAAAACTTTATAGTGCCAAACCTTTTCACCGATGAGGAGTACTTGCTCAAGTTTCTTTCCATGAAGGCATCTTTGCCTCCATGTGCGCCACCTCCTATTTCAATTTCAAAATATTTGGGAGATAATTCTGTTTTTTTACCCCCTTGTGTATTTGTCACCCATTTTGTCCAAATCCCCTATCCTCCCTCCAAAATTTTTGTTTGGGGATGGTTCATTTCTTCCGCCTTACACATACCTTCCGTTGTTCAAACAAAATTCCTATTTTTCGGGAAGTATGCATGAAAGGGAGTGAACACCGATTATCCTCCAAAGTCAAATCATTTTTTGGGTGGACCCTCAAAAATTTCAACTTCTAGTGTATAGTTAGTATTAGTTAAAATTGTAGGTTGTAAATAGTTAGTTTAATATTTCTTCTTACTTATTGTCTAGTATAATTAGTTAAGTTTTTGTTATTTGTTTTTGCTATGCTTGGTACTAACATATTTTGTAGAATTAATAGACTTGTACTTTCATGAGATCATTCCATTTTGGATGATATCACTACTTTCCTCTCTTTAACTTGGTTCTTAATTCACATTGAGGACAGTGTGAAGTTTTAAGTCAGGGGGTGTGGGATATTCTATCCATTCATTGGTTATTTCTTTGATTTTGATTATATTCTTCTAAAATATTAAAAATTTCAGAAAGATTTTCTTTCTTTTTTCTCCTTTTTGGGCATTTTGCCTTTGTTTCTAATGATAAATTTTAATAATTCCAATAGACAATTCAATGATGCATGTTCCCGATTTTATAAGTTATTGGACTTTAGTCCTCAATCATTGATATTATGAATAACTTCATGAATTAAACTTTAATCCCATATGCACATGCACTTTTCTTGCTTTATTGATTTGGTTTAAGATTTTAATAACTCGGTAATATTTTGTTGCATTGTATATACTTACACCGAGTGAGATTTGGGCTTTTCTACGTTTGTGAGTGTTTATACACTACTCTTTCCTTATTGAAAACATTAAATTTATTGGTAATCTCACAATTCTTTCATTGATCGTTCATTAATTGAGTTCATTCTTGAAATGTGTTACTTGAGCATAATTTTCAAAGTTTGTTTTGACTCGAGAATTACGTAAACTTTAGGAAATGATCATAGGCCACATTTGTTATATCACCCATATTGACCTTGACCTCACCTTATATGTTTCCCCTCGCCAACCCCTTTGAGACTAAATATTAGCCTTTCGTTTCATTACCCAAAATCCCATAACCAACTCCAAATTGGAGTTATATACCATATATCTTACCTCACATACTTTTGTTTGGAATGATACTTAAGATTGAATAATGTTCGTGTTTTGTGGTTGCAATTTGGCATGCGAGAGTGAGATAAGTAAATAAAAAAAAGAAGTGAAAAAGAGAAGAAAAAAGAGAAACTAGAAAACAAAAGAAAAACAAGAGAAAAAGAAAGATAGAGAAATTTGTATATGTCTTGTATAGTGTTCAATGAGCTCTGTTTACTCTCCCCGTTATTATATTCAATGCCTTTTATGGATTGTATTTTCTAATTTTTCTTATTTCCCGCATATTCCATTATTCTTAGTTTTCATCTTTGAACACTTTGAATCCGTACATATTTCCTTCATTTCTTAACCTTAACGCCAAACCTAGATTACAACCCTAAAAAATCCTATGTGATCCTAGGGTGAGTTTATTTAAAACTTTAAATAGTTTTGATAATCTGTGAAAATACATTTCGCCTCCTTTAATGCGTGGTATCTTTCATTGAGATTACAATTTTTCATTTTATATCTAGCGTTTTTCATTGATGACATGTGCGCAGCCTAGTTTCCAATTACATTTACTCTTTATGCCCGCATGTTCCATGTATTACCTCCATTTCATAGTGATTTCATTTGTTAAGCATAATGCCCGGTGAGGATTGACTCATATGCACGCTTTGATATTTCTTATCGGATTTATTTAAGTTTTTGTCAAATCAACCTTTGAATGTGCTCGCTCCCCTCCCACATTTTGAGGTTTCAATTCTACTAAGTTCATTTTATAATGTTAATAATACGGACTTTATGTGTGAATTCATTAACTTTCTAATAACGTGTTTGAAATATTTTCCGTATTATTGAGCTTGTCGCATATTAATTGGGCATATATTTTGAGAAAACCGTATGATTTTTATGGGTTTCATCCCTGAAAACCCTCACGAGACGACACTCGTCCACTAGGGTAACCTAGGGGTTTAACGGCCTATTGCATACGCTAAATGCAATCGTTCCCCTGCAAAAGTGGCTTTTATCTCTTTTGTATATATCTCCTGTTTTGTGATTTTCTTATAGTTCTTCTTGCTTTGAATTTTATTAATATGGACTAGCAATGTATAAGTTATGGGGTATGATTCGTTCCGAATCATAACACTTATTACCCTCGAAACTTATGCATTTTAGCCCCCACGGGTACTTAAATGCCTATATTTGTGCTCGTTAATCAGACAACCTCCGTTTTATATGCTAACATGTTATTTGAGGTATTATTGAGTTTCTGTAGGTATTACGGTGATAAGTGTGGAGTTTGGTTACGTTCCGGTAAAGATTCGTCAAAGTTCGCATGTTCAGGGGCGTTATCATAATTTCATACTTACGTATTTTTCACCAACGTCTCCACGGAAGTTGTATCTCTCTCTAGAAGCTTTGCGTGGACGCAAATGGTGCTCCAATCAGATTTCGAACGAAAAAAACGCAGACCTTTAATCGGGGAAGAATTATAAGGGATTTAATTTATTGTTTAAAAACTAACTTTTTAATTAATTCCATCCAGGTCCTAGTTCTCGTTTTGCAGTAAGATTTTCTACAAAAGGCGATTTTTGGTTTGTGCTAGGGTTTGGCTCGGGTTCTGGGTTTCTCGTAAATTGAGGAATTGGGTCCGAAATTGAAGCATGATTTTTTACCACACACGTATATGAGTGTGGATCTTTGACCAATTTCACGAATCTGATGGTCTTTGGCATTACCATGGCTTTGTTCATTAATAGTGGAGTTGGGTCTTGTGCCAATTAATTACAGGTCATGCACCTGGTTCAATGGCTTGGTCTTTGTTTTTTAATGTGGATGTAACAACTCTCGGTTTGAGGAAAGAAGAGATAGCAGGTTTGCCAGCGGCGCCGATTGACCGACCATCCTTTGACGATCTATCGGATAATCCTCCTTTACCTTGCAAATATGTAGTGGGCTCTTCCTCTTTGTGCGGTCGACCGGTCTGGTCGCGGTCGACCGGTCCCCTATTTCAATCCGGCGCTATTTTGCTGCTACTTTTTTCTTTTTTCTTTTTCCCTTTTTTCTTTTCCTTTTTTCTTTTCTTTTTCTTTTTGGTTTATTTCTGTTCCAACTTAGTTTAAATTGGACTTTTTTTTATTTGTAAAATATATATATTCATTATTAGATAGTTTAGGTTAGGGTTTGGTTGTTGAGAGCTCATTTCTTCTTCTCTCTTTGGGTGTCCCCTATTTGTGGGTTATAAGTGTACTATTAATCATCCCTACCAATTAATTTAGTTGTATTTCCTTATTTTCCTGCTTTGTGCTTTGTTTAGTTGCTTTCTAATTTAGTTTCTCTTGCTTTATTATTATTTCCATGCCTAGATAAATTGTGTAGTTAATTTAATTAGTGTTGGATTTAACTAATTAGTTGTGTTAATTTATGCTTTTCATTACGTGAAGTGGTTAATTTACATTAGGGTACGATTAATGGAACTCGCATAGGGTTAATGTGTTGCTTTGCTATGGTGATGGGTTGTGTGTATTTAATTCGATTGGCTTGTCCTAGTTATTATGCCTAGGAGATTTAACGGGGTATATCTTGTGTGGTCCATATTTACGACCTTGCATGCGTGATTTTCGGGGTACTTGTTGATGCCAAAATCTTAGTAAGCTTTTATGAGAATTTAGGGGTGTGTCAACTCTTGATTTAATTGATTGACGACATGAGACGCAATATTAATGATTCGCTGTCCCATCTAACCATTGATACGCGTTAACTCGATGTGAGCGACATCATAGGCGTAATCATTATTTTTTTCATCGAATGTGGGGTCATTCTTGAGGATCTTTGTCCCCGAGCGTTGCATGGTAACTAGTATTTAGAGTTGTCTTTATCTGTTCTATTGTTATTCGATAATTTTCTCCTTTTGTTTTGAATAAATATTAACAGTTAAACATAATCTACCTCGCATGGAACTTGAACTTGTTTCTAACCAGTATGCCTAACTACAGAAAGTCAATTCATGGAAGCGCAACAACTGAATTTCCTTCCCGTAAATTTTCCTAGATGGACCAACCATTTGGGATGTCATTTTATATGCACAGTTGCCTAAAACAATTACCTTTAGTCACGTGTGATGAAAATTAAGCACAGATAGATCGTTAGAGTTCGCGTAATAGTATTGAATACAAATTGTATTCCTGGATATTTGGATACCTTCCTGATACGTATCCAAAGCATATAAAAAAATACATCAGGTTTTGAGTGCAGGGGCATCAGTTGATTACCATGTTGATACACAAACAAGGTTCTATTTTTGTCCCAACTAACACTGTTAACAATGTTCAAATGAGTCATAACACTACAATAAGTTATTGTTGTCCCTTTTAATTATAATTGTAAACGATGATAATAAGGTTGAAGAGGGGATATCAAAATTGGTGTTCTTCTACCAACTATTTCTACCTCTGTAGAGGACCCTAAGGTGATCTTATTAAGTCAAATGAATTCATGTTATCTCAGCACATAACCAACTGGTATTGTTCGAAATATGTTTTGTTTCTATCTGGATATGGATGAACTATTCTATTTGTTGTGTTTTTCCCGTCAACTATATAAATGACTAAACTTGGCGGATGAACAATAATTGTCTTTTGATTGAACTTGGACGGATGAACTATTTTATTGACTCATTTTGTTTTGATAAAACCTATGGAATGGATGGCACAAAGTACCTTGTTTGTGTTTTAGGATAGTAGTTGAAGTTTGATCTTATCTATTTAAACAATTAAATTCTCTGAGTAGTTTAATTATATATAAATTGTTCAAATTTATTGTCAAACAAGTTACTCATGGAAATGAGTTACTTTGTAGTTAACTATCAACATATACTTGTCGCAAATGTTGTGAATTTCTCGGTTAGATATGTCTAACTTTGTAGTTAACTGAATTTCCTAGTTAACTAAAACTCTATCTTAGCTATGATTTTCTTGGTTACTTTAATGTATGACTTTGTAGTTAACTAAATTTCTCCGTTAGATATGTATGACTTTGTAGTAAAAGTCAGGGAAAATAGCATTGCATGTTATGACTTTGTAGTTAACTAAATTTCTCAGTTAGATAGGGAGACATTTCCATGACGTCGAAGATGCAGATTTTGATCTCCTCCTCGACGAGCTCCAACACTGATCCTGTATGTCAATAAACATTTTTTAGTTAATTTTACTTGCCCTCATTATTTCTTGCTATATCCACTCATTTTGCATTTGTTATACCTACTGTTAAAATTCATTAAGAATCATCAAATTCAACATCACCAAAATGGACTGTTAGATTCAATTACATACTAATCTGAAGCAAATAATTAGAAATTTTCCAGATGTACAATAGTCATCTTGATCCATTCTGTCAAATCTATTGCGTAGATGCATGATATTGGAAAGATAAATGCACTTAGTAGCAGCATAATTGCTCTAACGCTGAAGCATAATTTATCTTCCTTGATAAGAAATAAATTTTAATGATAATATACAGAAGTACCATGAGATGCAGACAAAAGTAGTCCTCAAATATATATAAAACTATACTAATAAAACAAGGAAATGAAAATACAAGATGGAAGAGGTGATGCCACATGCTTAAATTTCTCCCAATCACCTATCTCTGCTTCCCCCACTTCTTCGAAGGTCCTTCAATTGTTCTTGATCCAAAAAGACCAATACAAGCTAATGATATCATTCCAATATACTTGTATAACCCACCACATCCACCAACATCATATCCACCCCCTTTTGTAGATAAGTTCCCACCATGTTAGATTCATTGAATGCACTATAAGAGAATTATTGTACTGACTAATGACAAACATAGGTGATCAATGGTTCTTCCAGTCAGTGCTTAAGTGTTCTGAAGTTGAATTGTATATACAGGCTAGAGTATTTTCCTATTTTGCGTGGATTTGGCACTTTTTAGGTAGGATTTTCATTGGTAGTTCACTATAAGTCTACAACTTATGAAAAAATGTAGTTTTATTTGATTTTAAGCTAATAATTGTACTACATTTTGTATCGGTCACTACACTTGATAAATTGATGGAGTGTTTTTATGTTAACTTGTGATTTGCGATTTGCAAAATGTACTGTATTTTTAATATCGTCAAAAACTCTGTATACAATATAAAAATGCGCAGAATGAATTAAGATAATACAATTTATGATTTTAAATAGTTAATTAACTTACAACATCAAAAGATGTCTAATAAGTATGCATTATTCTATCAATTATCATCTTAAAACATAAAAAGATGGTTGCACTAATGCCTAATAAGAAGAATGATAATTTGATTCCGAAAGTTCAATTTCTAACAGTGATATATAAGCTAGAATGTTGTACAAGCTAGCACAATTGTTTTAATCTGAACTTGCAAAATTTTAGCTGTATATGTTGATTCTTGCTTATTCTTTCTATTTTAAAAATTCTTGCTTATTCTTTTCTATTTCGGGACTCATGGGGATGCTTTGTTACTGTAGAGTCAACAAGAAGCTATGATACCTTTTTAGATCTTAAGGTATGAAGCTCATATAGTTCAGGTATTTACTGTAATGATTCCATTTTTCTTTTTTGAAATATTCTTTTTTGTTTCTTACAATTGAAATTCTCAAGTACAATATTCTATCTCCTTTTCTTTTGCTGCTGTTTTTTTCCATTATCAAATTATATTGAAGCCACAAGATAAAGTTCCTGCAAATCCTTGTAATTTTCTTTTGAATGGACTTCTTATAATTGGCTTGATGTGCTTGTTAAATAATGTTAATAAATTTAAAGTTAATATTACTTCATTAACATGTTTGTGATTCTCATCAATATGTCTCTTAATTCTATGTTTGTCTCTTGGATTTTGAAAAAACTGTCTCCAAACTTCTTGAAGTTCTTGGCGGTTGCTTTGCACATTCTCATGTGTTTGGAGATATGAAAATTGAGGATCAAGGCGTTTCATGAATTGCTGAGCAGTAGTGCATATTGCTGAGAAGTAGTAGTTTAGGAACTATTAATAGCATACTAGCATGCATATGCCTTTTGAAGTGCTGAGAAAAAAAATCAAGTTCCAAATATGAACAGTTTGGAAGTCGGAGATCTATAATTATTCAACCATTTTCATAAATTAACAGTTTCTATTGGGTTTCTAAATTCCCCTGAATAGTTTCTACATTCGAGATTACAGAAACATGCACTCAATTTGATACTTTTAATCTGTGCAATCACTCTCACACACAAGTGTAAAGTTAATTAAGTGGTACTATGACTATAAGTGGTACTATTTTTAAGTTAGATCATATCAGAACTCATCTATTTTTATTAGATTACAAAGTTAGGTTTGACCAGAACTCGTTTATTTTTATTAGGTTTATAACTTTGAAAAGATATCGACCTTGATTACAATAAATGATAGACTGTTAGATTTGATTTAGAACATATATCGCGATTGTGACTTTGTATTGGGTTTCAATTTAGAACATATATCATTTTACAACATATATCATGTTTGTAACTTTGTATTGGGTTTTGTTTTATTTGTATTACGTATTGTTTCAAACTGTTGGCTGTGTTCAAATTATATATTTTCAAAAATTTGTTCAGTAATTTCAGACATCCAAGTTTTTTAGGCTCGAACTACTTGGCAAAAGAAGTTTATATAATTTGAATCAACAGTTCAGTAATCAAATTTATATTTTCAAAAATCAGTTCAGTAATTTTTTTCAAAAAAATATGTTCAGTAATTTCAGTAAACCAAGCTTTTTTAGACATCGGTTCAGTTCGGTTCTATACACATTTCGGTTTGGTTCTGAAGAGTCAAATCTAAGAGTCGCGTTTGGTTTCAGATTTACTTAAATAAACATCTTGTTGGGAGTATAATAAATATTATCATTTGCAAGTCCTAATTGGTAGTTAATCAAGCCATATTAAAGTTCAAATTATTACTTAATCAAGTCATGTTTGTTAATTTATATGCATGTTTTTATGTATCATTTACGGGGGTATATCACGCTCAAAATAATCAACAACACTAGTTATCTGCTTTTAATTTTAAGTTTATGTTCAAATGATAACAGTTGCATTGATTGTTTTAAGGTATATACATGGCATACCCGTCATACGTAGTATTAAACGACCTAAATCTAGGTGTTTATACTTCGTGGCAAGTGACAGAAGGGAGGATGTTACCACATCAATACTCCCCACGATTCATATACTTAGAATTCACGAAGCGTATCCACCAGTCGGTGACCCCTGGTCTAGGTTTAGGATGATTTGTTACATGTTTATGACATTTTATATCGTCGAAGTGTTGTGCCACTATTTTTTTAGTTTTTTTTTTTATTTTTGTTTTGTATTTGGCGCCCAAGATGGGTTTGTTTGATGTTAAATTAAGTTTAATCAAGTTTTATGTGTACAGGATATTTGGAATGTTCGAATTATAAATGAAATGTTGTTGAATTTATTCAGACTTTATAAATTCTCATGTTAATTTTTTTTAGATTTGTTATATATTAATGGTATTTTATCTTAGCAGTGACACAAAAAATAAAATTATATTTTTTGAAAATATATTAATATTTTGTAAAAAATATAATAATATTTATAACCGCATAGGAGTCACAAATTTGTCATTATTGTTAATTTTGTGAATGCTAACAACAATCACAAATATTTAATTTATGACTCCTGTTAGCAGTTACAAATTTTTAATTTCTGACAGCTGTGATCAGTCACAAATATTTAATTTGTGACTCCTAACAATAGTCATAAATATTATATTCGTAACTGCTGACAACAGTTACAAATTGGAGGGGTCATTGCTTTTATAACCCTCATAGGGGTTATAAAATTTTTGACTGCTCTTAGGAGTTATAATTTTTCTTTTGTCACCTCCTAAATTATGATGGTAAATAGCAATTACAAAGATCATTTATGACTGCTAACAATAGTCACAAATCTCCTATTTTGGTGTAGTGTGATGCCAAAATCTTAATAGGCTTTTATACGAATTTAGGGGTGTGACAACTCTTGATTTAATTGATTGACGAAATCAGACGCAATCTTAATGATTCGTAGCCCCATGTAACCATTTATACGCGTTAACTCGATGTGAGGGACATTAGTCGCAACCTATAGATTTTATTCTCTTCGTTAATCTAGTTTAAATACACCCATCCCTAGTTTATCTTTTCTTTCTTTTTAGTTAACAAATCATCTTTTACACTTTTATTTTAGAAGTATTAAACTGATAATATTCTAGCACATTTCTCTATGGATTCGATACCCGAACTTGGCCGCTATACTCCCTTAAAATAGTGTAGTCAATAACTTAGGTTTTTGTATAGAGTTAGTGAGCCTAATTCAAAATGACCAGCATGTAGGTGACTCTCGCGTCGCGGCTAAACCTAGCCTATCAAATGGCGTCATTACCGGGGAATGATTTTCTTTGAATCTTAAGTGATTTAGTGCTTTGATCCCGACAACTTGCTTAATCAAATGGCGCTGTTGCCGGGGAATTATTTTCTTTGAATCTTAATTGATTTAGTGCTTTGATGCCGATAACTTTCTTAATCAAACCGTTGTCGGGGAATGATTTTCTTTGAATCTTAATTGACTTAGTGATTTAATCCCGACAACTTCCTCAATCAAATGGCGCCATTGTTTGTTGTTTTAGAATTTATTTGATTTAGTATTTCGTAGTATTTTCTTTCTATTTGTATTTTTTTCTTACATTTTTGAAGTACTTCTACATTTGGGTACTAAGAAACGCTTTAAATTGATCGGATGCACATCACTTTTTGGAATTTGCCATCTCGAGCCTTCTTTGGGGTAAGCATGTCTTGTTCCAATTCTTTCGGTAATCGTAGTGAAAATTACCAAAATCCCCTACCCCTACGAGTTTTGGTCAATACTTACAAGCCCAAAAAATTGCAACATCTAAAATATCGTTGGGTGAGTATAACGAAAGTCAAATTATGGGTTATGGAAATTTTGGGAATAGTCATTTCGATTTTGGGTCACAAAATCCTTATGATAATAAATTTGAAACTAAATACATTAGTTTTCAAAATTCTTATGATAATGATTTTGATAGTAGTTCCGAGAATGATTTTCAAGTTTCGCATTTTCTCAAATCTGCGCCTCCACCTATGACTTTCAACGAGGCTTGCACATGCTTTCAAAATGAGAAAATTGAAAATCGTTATTGGGAAGAAAATTGTTGTTGGGAACATGAGTTGGATTTATTATTTGAATCCGACGACTATTTTTTTTCGAGACTTTTGAAGTCGAGGAATGTTTTGAACCAAATGAGGACTTTGTGCCTACTTTGGAACAAATCATTCCTGACTTGGCCCATGGTATAGTAGAGAATGAAAATGAGGAAGAAATGGGCTTGGTATTGATTTGTAATGAAATAATTTCTTCTTTGATTTTTAAAGAAGAAAGTTTCATTGAAAATGATCCTTTCCCCTTCGAAATTCAACCTTCGAGCGATGAGATAATTCATCTCTTGAGTTTGAATTTCTTTCCTCTCCATCTTTATTCTTTACCGTCACACTGACGCTAGTACCCGATGAATTGGTTCAAAACTTTATAGTACCTAACCTTTTCACCAATGAGGAGTATTTTCTCAAGTTTCTTTCCATGAAGGCATCTTTGCCTCCATGTGCGCCACATCCCATTCCAATTTCAAAATACTTGGGAGATAATTCTGTTTTGTTTGCCCCGTTGTGTATTTGTCACCCGTTTTGTCCAAATCCCCCATCCTTCCTCCAAAATTTTTAATTGGGGATGGTTCATTTCCTCCGCCTTACACATACCTTCCATTGTTCAAACGGAATTTCTATTTCTTGGGAGGTATGCATGAAAGGTTGGGTACACCGGTTATCCTCCAAAGTCAAATCATTTTTTGGGTGGACCCTCAATAATTTTAACTTCTAGTGTATAGGTAGTATTAGTTAAAATTGTAGGTTGTAAATAGTTAGTTTAATTTTTCTTCATAGTTATTGTCTAGTGTAAAGTTTTTGTTATTTATTTTTACTATGCTTGGTACTAACATGTTTTGTAGAATCATTAGACTTGCATTTGGGTAATATCACTCTTTTCCCCTGTTTAACTTGGTTCTTAATTCACATTGAGGACAATGTAAAGTTTTAAGTTAGGGGGTGTGGGACATTCTATCCATTCATCGGTAGTTTCTTTGATTTTGATTATATGTTATTTCTAAGCATGCTTTTCTTGTAAAAATTAAAATTTTCAAAAAGATTTTCTTTCTTTTATCTCCTTTTTTGGGCATTTTGCCTTTGTTTCCAATGATAAATTTTAATAATTCCAATAGAAAATTCAATGATGCATTTTCTCGATTTTAGAAGTTATTAGACTTTAGTCCTCAATCATTGATATTATGAATAACTTCATGAATTAAACTTTAATCCCATGAGCACATGCATTTTTCTTGCTTTATTAATTTGGTTTAAGATTTTTATAATTTGGTAATCTTTTGTTGCATTGTATATACTTACACTGAGTGAGATTTGGTATTTTCTTCGTTTGTGAGTGTCTATACACTACTCTTTCCTTATTGAAAACATTAAATTTATTGGTAAATTCACTACTCATTCATTGATCGTTCATTAATTGAGTTCATTCTTGAAATGTGTTACTTGAGCATGATTTTCAAAGTTTATTTTGAGTCAATAATTGCATAAACTTTAGGAAATGATCATAGGCCATCTTTGTTATATCACTCATATTGACCTTAACCTCACCTTATATGTTTTCCCTCGTCAACCCCTTTGAGCCTAAATATTAGCCTTTCATTTCATTACCCAAAATTCCATAGCCAACTCCGAATTGGAGTTATATATCATACATATGACCTCACATACCTTTATTTGGAATGATACTTAGGATTGAATGATGTTCGTGTTTTGTGGTTGTAATCTGGCATGATAGAGTGAGATAAGTAAAAAAAAAAAAAGAAAATAAAAAGAGAAGAAAAAAGAGAAAGTAGAAAACAAAAGAAAAGAAAACAAAAGAAAAGGAGAAGAAAAGAAAGAAAGAGAAATTTGAAAATGATGTATATAGTGTTCAATAAGCTTTGTTTACTCTCCCTATTGTTATATTCAATGGCTTTTATGGATTGTATTTTCCAATTTTTATTATTTCCCGCATTTTCCATTATTCTGAGTTTTCATCTCCGAACACTTTGGATCCGTACATATTTCCTTCATTTCATAACCTTAACCCCAAACCTACATTAAAACCCTAAAATATCCTATGTGATCATAGAGTGAATTTAATTTAAAAGTTTAAATAGTTTTGATAATCTGTGAAAATACATTTCGCCTCCTTTAATGCGCGGTATCTTTCATTGAGATCATAATTTTTAATTTTATATATAGCCTTCTTCACTGATGACATATGCGTGGCCTAGTTTCCATTTACATATACTCTTTATGCATGCTTGTCCCGTGTATTACCTCCATTTCATAGTGATTTCATTTGTTGAGCGTAATGCCCGGTGAGGATTGACTTATATGCCTGCTTTGATGTTTCTTATCCAATTCATTTAAGTTTTGTCAAATCAACCTTTGCATGTGCTCGCTCCCCTACCACATTTTAAGGTTTCAATTTTACTAAGTTCATTTTATAATGTTAATAATACGGAATCTGAATGTGAATTCATTAACTTTCTAATAACAGGTTTGAAATATTTTTCGTATTGTTGAGCTTGTCGCATGTTGATTGGGCATACATTTTGAGGAAACCGTATGATTTTTGTGGGTTTCATCCCGGAAAACCCTCACGAGATGACACTCGTCTACTAGAGTAACCTAGGGGTCTAACGTCTTATTGTATAAGCTAAATGCAATCGCTCGCATGCGAAAGTGGCTTTTATCCTTTTTCCATATATCTCCTGTTTTGTGATTTTCTTATAGTTCTTCTTTCTTTGAATTTCATTACTAGGCACTAGCAATGTGTAAGTTAGGGAGTGTGATTCGTCTCGAATCATGGCACTTGTTACCCTCAAAACTTATGCATTTTAGTCCCCTCGGGTACTTTAATGCCTATATTTATGCTCGTTAATAAGAAAACCTCCTTTTTATATGCTAACATGTTATTTGAGGTATTATTGAGTTTTTGTAGGTATTACGGTGCTAAGTGTGGAGTTTGGTTGCGTTCTGGTAAAGATTCGTCAAAGTTCGCACGTTCAGGGGCATTATCATAATTTCATACTTATGTATTTTTTACCAACGTCTTCACGGAAGCTGTAGATCTCGGGCCAAGCTTCACGTGGACAGGAACGGTGCTCCAATCTGATTCCGAACGAAGAAAACATGAACCTTTAATCGGGGAAGAATTATAAGGGATTTAATTTATTGTTTTAATACTAAATTTTTAAATAATTCCATCCATGCCCTGGTTCTCTTTTTGCACTAAGCTTTTCTACAAAAGGCGATTTTTTATATGTGCTCGGGTTCTGGATTTCTCGCAAATTGAGGACTTGGGTCCAAAATTGGAGCATTATTTTTTATCACACACTCATATAATTGGGGATATTTGGCCAATTTCACGAATCTGGTGGTCTTTGCTATTTTCATGCCTTT
This sequence comes from Sambucus nigra, assembly GCA_949130495.1. Taxonomy (NCBI): domain Eukaryota; kingdom Viridiplantae; phylum Streptophyta; class Magnoliopsida; order Dipsacales; family Adoxaceae; genus Sambucus; species Sambucus nigra. Next base: position 472,260,290 of record OX422211.1, on the reverse strand, counting down.
TTCCATTAATGGTGGAGCTGGGTCTTGTGCCAATTAATTGCAGGTCACGCACCTAGCTCAATGGCTTGGCCTTCATTTTTTAGTGTGGATGTAATAATTCTCGGTTTGAGGAAAGAACAGATAGCAGGTCTGCCAGCGCCGCCGGTCGACCGACCATCCTCTGACGATCGACTAGGTAATCCTTTTTTTTCGTGTAAATTATGTAGTGGGCTTTTTCTCTTTGCGCGGTTGACAGGCCTGATCACGGTCGACCGGCCCCCCTGTTTCAATCTGACGTTGTTTTACTGCTGCTACTTCTTTCTTTTCTTTTTCTTTTTCTTTTTCCCTTTTTTCTTTTCCTCTTTTCTTTTATTTTTCTTTTTGGATTATTTTTATTCCAACTTAGTATAAATAGGACTTTTGTTTTATTTGTAAGATATATATTCATTATTAGATAGTTTAGGTTAGGGTTTGGGTGTTGGGAGCTAATTTCTTCTTCTCTCTTTGGGTGTCCCTCATTTGTGGGTTGTAAGTGTATTATTCATCATCCCTACTAATTAATTTAGTTGTATTTCCTAATTTTATTGCTTTGTGCTTTGTTTCGTTACTTTCTAATTTAGTTTTTCTTGCTTTATTTTTATTTCCATGCCGAGATAAATTGTGTAGTTAATTTAATTAGTGTTGGATTTAATTAATTAGTTGTGTTAATTTATGCTTTTCATTATGTGTAGTGGCTAATTTACTCGTTTATTTCGATTGGGTTGTCCTAATTATTATACCTAGGATATTTAACGAGGTATATCACGTATGCTTCATATTTACGACCTTGCGTGTGTAATTTTTGAGATATTTTTCTGCACCAAAATCTCAGTTGGATTTTATACGAATTTAGAGGTGTGACAACTCTTGATTTAATTAATTGACGAAACGAGGCGTAATCTTAATAACTTGTGAATCCATGTAACCATTTATACCAATTAACTCGGGGTGAGGGATATCTTCCGCAACCTATAGTTTTTATTCACTTTGTTAATCTTATTTTAATTTACCCTCGCCTAGAATAATCTTTTCTCTTTATTATCTTTTATTTTCGTTAACATTATCTTTTACACTTTTTTCTAAAAGTATTAAATCGATTAAATTCTAGCAACTCGTCTCTGTGGATTCGATACCCAGAGTGGTTGCTACTCCCTTAAAAGAGTGTAGTCATAGTTTAGGTTTTGTATAGAGAAGTGTAGACACCCCATTCTGTTACCCCTAACTCTCCTTAGGTCCCTAGTACCTCCCTTCATCACTACAAACCTAGGTCATACCCCGAGTACTGACCTAGAAGCCATCGGGCACTCCTCGGCTTAGTTTGACCGAAATTCAAACTCTTCATCTCGACTGAGACTAAATGAATCTTCGAAGGGCACTGAATACCCTATTCAACGATCCATCCTGTGCGCGATTACGACTTATCATGCGGATGAACGATCCGTTTGCATTCGAAACTTGACCAAGAGGCCACCGGGCGCTCTCGAGATTTGTTTGACCTAATTCAACTCTTCATCTCAACCAAGGCTAAATGAATCTTCGAAGGGCACTGAATACCATTTCCAACGGTCCGTCCCGTGCGCGATTCCGACTTACCATGTGGACGAACGATCCGTTTGACTCCAAGAGGTCACCGAAGCTTCCAGGGCCCGGTTGACCAAATTCAACTCCCTAAACTGGGTCAAAATCTTTGGAATGTCTAAGTACATCTCCTAGCCTTTCCAACGGTCCACCTCGTGCACGATTTGGACTTACCATGCGGACGAACGATCCGTTTGCGTCCGAACAATTTCACGTCCAATGGATCAACAAACGCTTCCGAGCCATATTTGACCCTAAGTCAACTCCCGAACCCGGGAGAGGTCCAAAGGACTTTCAAAGGTCTTTGAATTACCTTTCCATCGGTCTACCCCGTGTACGATTCTGACTAACGGTTTGCCCTCGGCAGCCGATTTCCCGAAAAGGCCTGAAACACACTGCCAAATGGCAGGTTCCAAGCCCTGCCTATCGGCAGGTGCCGATAGGCAGGATCCGGTCTATGACGATAGACAGTGACCTGAGCCTATAAAAGTAGTCCTTCACCTAATTTGCAATAGGATCCCAGATCTGATAAAATTCACTCTCAACGAATCCCAGAAACCTCTCTCGAAGGCAGCGTGATTTCAACCTCCAAATCCCTTTTTTACTTCCACTTTTCATCATCCTTTTCATCAAACTTGGTGAATTATCCACTCTCCATTATCATGCAAGTGCAAGGGCTTCTCTCCCACATTCAACATCAAGCTTAAGGTCTCCAATAAGGTCCATCTTTCTCAACTTTCTCTTCAAATTCTCTTAAATTTTTAATAACTTGTTTTATTATTTAGCACTTTCATTATCTCATTTCACACATCCTAATATACTTCTTTATTTAGTATTATTGCACATCTCTTATTTTCATATAAATAAAACCCAAAAAATAAGAAAAAGAGGGTTTGCTCATAAATTCCAAATAGGGATTCTCATACTTTTCTCACAACTAAAACACTTTTTTCTACACACACACACACACTCACAAATAAGAGATCCCCCATTTAAACTTATGGGATAAACCCCACCCCTCGTTTTGTATGCGAACTACGTGGACTTTGATGCCTTTATAGGCTACGTAGGTGTCTCAGGGTAAAACTCGAGACTCAAGTCCCTTTCTCACTCTTTCTCTTATTTTCTATTTTCTCTAAACCCAATCTCCTCATAATCTATATACTTGCCCTTAGTGACGTATTACTTCATATGCGTTATCGTTCCATTATAACGATCAACGTAAGGATAATCGCATAAATTTTACTTTCTAATATTATTCTCATATCTTCCTACGGATGACTCGCTTTATCTCTTCCAATGTACAAGTCGAGGATTCCTATCTCCCTTATATTTAGACACATGCACACATGTCACGGGGAAAAATAAAGGAAAATAGCAAATATCCATGAGAGACCGAAAGGCCGGAATGGGTGCCTAACACCTTCCCATTTCTTAACTAAGCCTCCAAACCCTTCTCGAATCATTTTGGTTTCGCATGCACCAGTATGTCTTTGGATGCCATCCTTAGGGATGGCTTTCCCTTTTTCTTTTGTCTGTTTTGAGTAAAATAGACTGGCGACTCTGAATCTCTCTACATTTTTTACACCTCATCTCAAATGACATCGGCCGAAGCGCTCCCGAGAGGGATACGTGGGACCCGAGGATCCTTTCCTCCACGCGCCCGCCCGCGGGCGAGGATCGGGGATGGCCACAGTGGCAACTCGGCTGGGGATTATGTGTATATTTTGAGGGCTTGACTCTATTTACATGGATGTTATATTTGTTTATATTTCCCCTATATCAGCATGTTCCCCTTTTCCATGTGTATCCCATGCTTATGCTTATGTTCACACACTTATAGAGAATTCTCCATGTACACTTCGCACCACGTGAAACTAGGATCACATATATCCGCATGTTGCACGCATCACCCATCTATACTTGGTGTACCTTTGGTACTTGTACTTTGCTCCCTGTTTGGCATAATCAAGAAAGGCATTCTCATCATAAGATACTAATAAGAGAATCGTGCATGATTCACACGACATCACCAAAGAGCATTATTATTGACCAAATTTTACCCAGTATCTGGAGGGTCACTTCGTGATGGGCGCTGGTCCGATACGGCGCAGTTAGCCTAAGCAATATGACTCTCACCTTCCATTGGACAAGTACCTTCTATGTATATCGAACAGTTCCCCCACATCGTACCGCTTAACCGAAGTCATGACGGGAGGTATATCGCAGGGAATTCATTCATGTACGCTGAGTATATCGAATTCGCTCTCACACGTAACGTCCCCGCGACGTATATAGTGAGGCAATTCACGTACACTCAGGTATATCAAATGGCTTGTCCACACGTACCGATTGCCCGCAAGAGCAAGACGTATATCGTGGAAGTCACGCCAAAGGGGGGAACCCATGCCGATTCACCCAACCAACTGCATACCCGCATATAGGTCTCAAACCTAGGACACGCACTTTAGATTACCGGTTTCAACCCGAAACTTTGCCAAAATTCTGGGTCGGCTTGCCACCCAATTTTTGTGCATTTTTAAAATGGTACCCTGTCCGTGAGCCTGGTTACAAGTCCAGCGGTAGCTTCGTATATATTAAAAAACCCCACTCTTCCAGGCTTGGGTCCCATCCGGCATCGCATTTAGGAGAATTAAATACAAGTGAGAACATAATAATCATAATAATCATGATAAGTTCCGTCTCCAAAAACATTTATCCCTTCTTTATCAAAAATCCAAAAACATTTATCCCTTCTTTATCAAAAATCCAAAAATAGTTCTTCCCTTTTTTCTAAAAAAAATAAATAAATCCCATTCTACAGGTCGATCACAAGCCCTTGGCCTGGCTCCCTATTAGCTTCAGTCTTCAGTCAAATCACCCCGGAGTTTCATTTGTTCCTCTACTAATTCTTTCGAGTCCAGAATCCATCCACTTTCCATGGATAATATAGATCAAGTACCAGTCATATAGCCAGATCTGACGACTGTCCTAGCTCAGCTTGTGTCTAAGATTGACAACCTCCAAACTGAAGTTTGAAAGATGCAACGAAATCAGGTTCCTATTCCTCAAGAGCCCGAGGCCCTATTCCCTCCTGCTATGGGTCCACCCGAGCCTATCTGGGTTTCCAAAGAATATCAGCATGCTCCACGTGCCCCTTCTGTCAATGGGCCATCGCCTGCCCAACTTCCAATGCCAAACATTGCCCAGCCTATGGCTAACCTACCTGTGGTCGTTGATCCAAAGGAGGAGGAGCTGAATAAAGTTAAAGAGGATCTCAAGATGCGCACCAAGAAGTTCGACCAAGTCAGGATCTCTGGGAATTACATGGACTACACCTATATGTCTCCTTATCCTAAAGCGAGGTTGCCCGAGAAATTCAAAATGCCAAATATCGAGAAGTTCAGAGGGAGTGGAACCCCGATTGTTCATATTCGCAGTTATCATCGTTCCATGACTCTATTAGGGGATTTTGAAGAAGTGATGGGCCAATCGTTTTAGCAAACTTTGAATAATAGCGCCCTCCGATAGTTTTTATCTCTTGAGGAATCCAGAATCCGTAGCTGGGAGGATGTAACCCGAGAATTCATATCGCAGTATAAATACAACGAAGAGTTTGAGGTCACTCGTCGTGATTTATAGCTTAATCCTGGGGAATCAGTTAGTAACTTCATAACTCGGTGGAGGGAGCAAGCAGCTACCATGGCCAATCGGCCATCAGAGGAAGAATATGTCAACATAGTGAAGAAGAACTTCTTGCCCCATGTCCGAGCGATGATGGGAGGACAATACTATCCCCACTTCCGAGCTCTCAGATAGGCTGGAGTAGAAATAAAGGAAAGCCTTGTTAAAACAGAAGTTGAACCGAAGAAGGTGTCCGTAGAGTTTACCCCTAGAAAGTATGACAAGCCTGCCAGTGCTACGGTCTCAACAATCAACAATATCTCTCAACTAACCACATCATGGGCACCAAAAATCCGCCCTGCCCCCATCCGAAGGGAATACACTGAGATCCATGCTCTCCTCTCCAAAGTTTACCAAGCCCTGTTAAGCCGAAACCTCATCAAACCCTTGGATCCACATCCATTGCCAAATCCACTCCCAAGAAACTTCAAGGCCGATGCTCATTGCGCCTTTCACCAAACTGCCGGCCATACCACTGACCAATACTTTCACCTTCGAAACATAATCCAAGATCTTATTGATCGGGGTACCATCGCCCCACCAGCCAATCCTAAACCAAACACTACTCACAATCCACTCCCAAATCATGCCAATTCCCTCTTCTTAGAAGAAAACCCAGATTTCGATCCATCAACTCAAATCACACCCATATACCCTCCCAAACCTCTTCAAATTTGCCCCCATTTCCTCCTACACCCTACTAGCCTCGCTGACCAGGCACTATCACTCCTTACCAGAGCATGCATCGCTGTCCGTACCCGTTCTGAAAATGGAAGTATGGAATTGTCATAAGTGTTGAAACAACTCCTAGAGTTCGGGCTGAAATTGCCCTCACAAATGGTCATCGATTGCCAGAGATTCAGCACACTGTTCTTGGAAGCACAAAAATGGGTCCCAGATTCAGATAAGTGGGTGGTACCAACCGACGAAGTCAGCCTAAATGATGTTGTTCAGATTATGGCAGAATTATTCGGGCAAACCAACAACATTTGTAGTATCACCGGGTTACTTGACACTTTGAAGCTACAAGGCGCTTAATTAATTCAACCACGCATATCCCTACAGAATGGGAAGACGTGTATGAGGAAGCCGTTGAAGTTGTGGAATGCATTGATTTTACATGGAAAGACAGAATTATTGCCACCGGATGGGGGGAAGAATTCGAAGATTCGAGCGAAGAACAAGCTTTAGGAAGAGCTGGCCCAGTAGCCGACATATGTGGGATGATATCATTTGAAGAACTCCTCGAAGAAATAAACAGGGTGGCAGAACAACCTGAGATTGACGAAGAAATGGGATTCATATTCTTACCTTCTTCAGTAAATCACATAACTAGATCAGGGAGATATTACCAGGTTCCAACCTCACTACTAGCAAATGACAAAGGGAAGGGCGTTAAAAACCTTCCTATGCCAGAGATAACCATTGAGGAGAGCAAGATCCTCGATCAACTGAAGAAAGCTTAAGCTAACATCACTTTATGGGGACTTTTCATGTCTTCCCAGCTACACAGAAATCCTTTAATCAAACTGCTCACTGGACCCAGAGTTCCTCCCTCTACCTCACCAGAAGAAGCGGTAAATCTGGTCGGATCCTTGACCTCTACCCGAATGCTGTCAATCTCTGAAGAAAAAACCCCCAGAATTGGGCCAAATCATAATCATGCACTCAACATCTCCGTCGAAGTTATGGGGAAGGTCGTGCCTTTCTCTCTTGTCGATAACGGATCCGCCTTGAATGTTGGCCTCTGAGAACCTTCAAGTGTTTAGGCCTAAAAGAAAGTGACCTCGCTCCAACCTCTGCCACTGTACGTGCCTATGATAATACCCATCGTGAGGTGATGGGATCCATAAAACTTGTAATAGGAGTTTTGCCCTATAAACCCTGTCGTTGAATTCCAAGTCATAGACATCCCAGCTTGTTTCAACCTGTTGCTCGGACAACCCTGGCTCCACAGTATCAAGGGTGTGTCTTCCTCACTCCATCAGAAATTAAAGTTCTTCATCGACGGGCGAGTCATCACCATTTTAGGTGATGATGAAAATGCCGAGGGTGCAAGCACCAGTAATCTAATCCTTGAGATACAACACGGGTCAAATGATATGCTCCTATCAGGATTCCAAGTTGATCCACTCCTACTCCCAGCAGGGGAAGGTTTCAAAGAAAGGGTTTGTCTGGAATATGACCCTCATGGCAATGTCAATTTGATTCAGATGTTCTGAAACATGCACTTCATGCCCGGAATGGGGCTAGGGCAAAGGCATCAAGGGATACTTGAGCCCATCGAACTGAAGAAAGATTTTCCTCCTTGTGGCTTGGGGTATCAATTATCAGAACAAGAGCTCAGAATGATCCACCAGTCTTAACCGAAGAGAAGATTAGACTTCACCCGAACTATCCCAGAAGACTCCTTGAATGGATGATTCATTAAAGAAGGCGAAGACTTCCCCTTTTTTGGTTTTCAAGAACCACGGTATGACCACACAGAAAGAAGATAAAGCCTGGAATGGAGATCTTTTTCCAAGATAGTTATCCATGGGCCGAAAGTTTCCAACACCGCATACAACCACTCATCAAAGATACCAAAGAGACTGAGGAATGTGATTCCGAAGATTACTTTAACTTACATACACCGAGGCTGACACTCTGCATGGTTCATTCATGCACTACATCTATGGATCCATCCCATCTGATTAAAGCTACTGATACACCCCTCCTTAACTAGAATGTTGCGCCAGTTCTACCTCTTGAAGTCTCCTTTAACCCCAATGTTTATCCTATTTCTTCTTCTGTTGTCTATCCTTGTTCAAATGTAATCAAGACCTCTTTTGATAAGGTTCTCAATGTTTTTTTTCCTATCAATGAAATAAACGAAGATTTTGAGTATCTTGTTGTGTCTTATATTAACTGCTTGGATTCTAATCAAACTTTTTATGATGATGATTTTGCAAATGAACAATTCTTAAGTGATCTAAATAAGGTTAATAATAAACAACATAACCGCGTTCAAGTTAATGAAGAAGAGACTGTTGTTATTAATCTCGGTTCCAGTAGCTAACTGCGCGAGATTAGGATAGGGGCCACCCTTGACGAGCATGAGTGCGCACAACTCGAAGAATTACTAAAGAAGTTCGTGGATGTCTTCGTATGGTCCTATGATGATATGCCTGGCATTGATCCTGAAATAGCTCAGCACGAGATCCCCACTCTCCCAGATTACAAGACGGTTAAACAAAAATTGAGAAAACTCTGCACTGAATGGTTGCTCAAGGTCAAAGAAGAGGTGGTCAAACAGTTAAATGTGGGCTTCATTCGTGTGACCAAATATCCCACATGGCTAGCCAACATAGTACCTGCGCCAAAATCAGGAGGGAAGGTTCGAATGTGTGTAGACTACCGAGATTTAAGCAAAGCTTCTCCAAAGGATGATTATCCGCTACCCAATATCGACATGGTCGTGGATAACACAGCCAATCATGCTCTCAAGTCATTCGTCAACGGGTTTGCTGGATACAACCAAATCAAGATGCACCCAGACCACCAAGAAAAAACCGCATTCATTACCCCATGGGGAACCTTTTGCTACACTGTTATGCCATTTGGTCTCAAGAATGCTGGGGCTACCTACCAAAGGGTTGCCACAACCATCCTGCACGATTTGATTCACAAAGAAGTCAAGGTTTATGTGGATGATATGATTATCAAGTCCAAAACTATAGAAGGTCATGTTCCCGCTCTCCGAAAGTTCTTCGAACGACTGTGACGGTATCAGATGAGACTTAATCCACAGAAGTGTGTCTTCAGCATTACAAAGGGAAAACTCTTGGGATTCATGGTCAGCGAGAAGGGTATAGGAGCATATCCTGCAAAGCTGAAGGCCATACTTGAGATGCCACCCCCCCCCCCCCCCGACAGAGAAAGAAGTCTAAGGTTTTCTTGGGAAATTGCAATATATCATCCGGTTCATCAGCCAACTAACCTTCATCTGCGAACCGATCTTCAAGCTCCTCCGAAAGGATTCAACCAAGGTTTGGAATGAGGCATGCCAAGAAGCTTTTGACCGAATCAAACAATATCTGACCCAACCTCCAGTGCTCATGCCACCATAGCCTGGTCTCCCTTTGCTCCTATACCTAACCATAACCGACACTACAGCTAGGGCTTTGCTAACCCAATACCTTGATGTAATACCCCGTATTTTTATGCTATATTAATTTGGGGATTTATTAAATTTAATGAGTTATTAATTTAATATAAATCCGAAAATAAATCACTTTATAATTATTAACGTGATGTGAGTTAGTAATTATGGGAAACTTGTTGTTGAATATTACTAATGAGTGAAGTAATATAATATTGGTTCTATTAAATGTCAAGAGTGAATAAAATGACAATTTTGAAAATTTGAGTTGGGACGCGCCCATGTCGCGTCGGGACTAAATATTGATTAATAAAAGTGAAATATTTTTAAGTTATCCGTATAGTCGTTTTGAGTGCGCCAATGTGTCCGGAAGGGTCGAGATAGTCATAAAAGTGTACTCGGGGGTTTAGTTTGGGTCTCGGGACGTTTTTAGGCCTATTTAGCACCCCGGGAGGGCATTTTGGACATTTTACATTTTTGGGTAATTAAACCCACGAAAATTATTAAGCTATATCAGCCATTTAGAAGAGTCCTTTAGGGTTATCAGACTCAAAACCTAAGAACGACCATAGGAGAGGGAAGGAGAAAGATACGATTGCACCGCCGCCACCACCAAGGCGTACATCGCGCGATGGGGAACGCAACCACACCAAATTCGTCATCAAATCAGAACTTTGAAATTTCCAGGCAAGTATTTATCTTGCTTATTTTCGTTAATGCATCGTTCATATTAGTCTAGGGTGATTAGGATGAGTTTGGTAGAAGAAAATCCATGTTGGAGATAGGAAAATCGCATGTAGTAATGATTTAAATGATAATCTGGAAACCCCTTCACATGTAGAGGCTTAACCACGAATTTATGATGAATTAGGAGTAAAAAATTCTGGAAAAAGACTGATCACAACCATGTTAAAGAAATTTTAAGTTTCTTGAGGTTTCTATGAGTTTTGGCCTATCAATCTATGGTTATTGATGAAACATTACATGTTTTACGTTGAATATGTATAATATGGGTTCATACCATTTGTAGTACAAATTTTAGGGAGTTCGGGTGAGAAAAATCTGGATTTGATTGAGGTTAGATTATGAATCCCGTAACTGTTAATCTGCAAAATTCGTATACCTGTTTGATCGATCGATCGAACCAGGGGTGTCGATCGATCGAGCTCCTGCCATCGATCGATCGACCCCTTCTGGCAGACTCACATTTCCCCTTTGAAATGGTTAAATTCTAATTAAATGAGTGAAAATCTTTAGGCATCCTTAATTAAATACTTTGGAAGATAAAGTAGACCAGTAGGACTTATTAACAACTATGAGACCTTTAATCTAAGACAAAATTTACATTTTTGGGATGCTTACACATAAGGGACGATGGGGTTGTGTATTAAAGGGAGAGACGCGTAAAATAGCTACGTTGGAAAATAGATGAGTACTTACTGAATTCTACACTTGGGAGGATAGAGTCCATGAGTGTTACGAAGTGAGTTGGATTAATCCCTCGAATTAAAGTAAGAGACGAACCATTATAAGAGATGACTAAATAATGAGAAATAAGGATAAATGTTATAATTATGGGTTATGAGATGAACCTAAAGAGATATGGTAAAAGTAGTATGTTTTTATGACTGTGTTTATGCATATATTATATACGAGTGAAAATCATGCCCGCGCTACTTGCTATCCCTAAGGTTACCGCGCTGGGATAGTCTTATCTCGAATTGGCCTTCATGGGGGATATTGACTCGTACCCTAGAAGATAGGAATCCTATGTACGAGCTATCGGATCGATAGTCGGACGGTCCTAAGAGATGTGAGGGTATGTACTGACCTCTTGGACTTGGAAACTATGCTTTGCCTCAATATTGTTTGTGTTTTGTTTAATACAGTTCGAAAGTGATTCCGAACTTGTATTTCCCTTAGTACGAGTGATACGGGGATTGGATAGCAGAGTATGCCCGCACCATAATTTTTATGTGGGGTGCTGATAGAATATATATATTATGCGAGTATTTAATATATATATGAATTTCTGAAATTTAGAATTTCCTACTGTGTTTATGGTAAGTAAGAGATGAATAATGATTTCAATTGAGAAATGCCTGTTTCGAAAGTATAGTATATTTCTGGAAAAACTTTATTAATAAATAAAGTCAAAGATGAGAGCTTTGTCACTAAATGTAATTTACTTCTTAAACAGTTTAATTATTCAGTTTAAACCTTACGAGTAACCTAAGATAAGATGAGTTAAACCGTTGGGAAGGTTAGTGCGATAGGTGTTCACATTAGAAGAGAGGTGAGAATTTCTCAAGAGAGTGTCGCACTAATATATTGTTGCATTGGTCTGTCAACATTTTAAATACTTGCTAAACAAATTTTAAATCATTTACACTATCGGGCTCTGACCCGTCTCTATTTCTCCTCTCTCTCTTATATATATATGTATATATTACAGGTGCCCAGCCACAGGGGCGTCTTGCATAGGATCCTTTGAAAGGAACGTGTTGCAGCTTAGGTGGGAGTTGCAGGCCTCTTGCTTAGACGACTTCACTTACTTGATTCCACTCTTATCATATTTATTCAGTTGGGCATGTGTCGCCCGTTTCCATTATCCAGTTGTTTTATTGGACATTGTGATTCATTTATTTCCAGTATTTTATTCTTTGGGATTTATTATTGTCAGGATGTTTTCATTTAAGTATTAAATGTTGGATTCTTTTAGCTGAATGTTTAATTATTGGATGGTTTGTTCCAATATAGTTGTTGTATGATTCTTTAATTATGAATAATGTAAAGATTTAAATGTTGGTTTATATAAAATAAAATTTGGAAAGTAAAGTCTAAAATGGTTTTGACACTTAGCTTAATTAATTAGGGCGTTTAAATTGGAAAAGTTATTTTTACGATAGTGATGCTAAGAATGAACCAACTGTTCACCTTGATTTTAATTTAATAAAGGAGTGATCGCCCGGTATTTAATTATGAGGGGTGTCACAGGTGGTATCAGAGCATCAGGTTCTAGTGTCCTTAGGATCTGTACGGCTTATTTCGCTTTCAGCTTAATATTTTTTGCTATAGAGCCCTATTTTAGGATTGTTGTACTCTTTCTTTTACGTTTACATCTTCAGCTATTTGAGATTTGATAATAACTGTAGATTAATAAATTTCTTCACATTTCAGATGCCTCCGAGACGTGCACCAAAGGATAGACGTGTCCCAGCCGAGCAGCTAGAAGCTCCGGCACAGGGTACGATGAATGCTAATGAGGTAGCCGCTATTATTGCTCAGGAGGTGAATGCCGCGCTAGCGGTGGTACAGTAGGCTCCACCCCAGATTCAGGCAGTGGCACCAGTACATGCAAAACTTCCATCTGCATGGGAGCAGGTTAGGGATGCCTTTCAGAAGGCGCATCCCCCTAAGTTCTCGGGTAGTTCAGATGTCATCATCGTCAGCCAATGGAAGAAAGATATCCAGCGGCATCTTCGTATGTATGAGTGCACGAACGTGCAGAGACAGTTGTTGGCTTCCTTTAAGCTAGCGGGGGCCGCTTTGCAGTGGTGGGAATCCACCATCACTTTGGAGGAGAGGGATACTATTCCGATTCAGGTATTCTGGGAGCGGTTTGATCGCAAATATTTTCCACCCGCCGTGCAGACTGAGATGAGGCAGAAATTACTAAACTTGAAGCAGGATAATTCTACCATTGTTGAGTATGAGAAGGAGTTCACGAGACTTCTCACCATAGTGCCAGATGAGGCACCTACTGAGGGTAAGAAGATAATATTGTTTGTGGACGGGTTAACTTGGAGGATCCATCAGCATCTTATAGGGAATTTGTCTCTGAGTACCTTTATAGATGTACTCAATGCTTCCTTACTACATTTCCAGGATCACCGCTTCCATCTGAAGGGAAGCAAGCGAGCAGGAGAGTCCGACCAGCAGGGTAGGACAGGGGGTAGTGGCGCTGGTGGAGCACCGACATCCCAGGGACAGACTCGTCAGCATGAGCAGAGTTCCTATCAGGGGGACCCTGCTAAGTGCTTCCGGTCAGGTGATTCCAGGCAGGGATTTGGGGGTTATAGGCAGGGTGAGCAGGGCCAACAAGGCCAACACCGACAGCAGCAGGGTCAACAGGGCCAACAGCGTTTTCATCAGGGCCAGTGGCAGGGTGGAAACGACCAGCAGGGCCGTGGTTAGTAGGGTCAGAGGGGAGGTAACTTCAGAGGCCGATGTTTTGTGTGAGGCAAGCATGGACATAAGCGCCAGGATTGCCCAGAGGGTGATAGGGCCCCACAGTAGCAGGGTGCCCGTAATGAGCCACAAAGGCCATTTTTTCCAGCCGCCCTCCCAGCACCAGCCCAGGTACTAGCCCTACCAGCCATTCCAGCAGCTCTAGTGCTACAGGGGTAGTTACAGTATGGACGTGTCTATAACGTCCACCAGGAAGCATCTCCACAGGCACCACTTGCGATTGAGGGTATGTTTCCTATCCATGGTACTATGGGTCGAGTTTTATTTGATACTGGGGCGACGTACTATTTTATAGCCACTCATTTTGCGAAGGCCTTAGGGTTATTAGCAATAGCAGAGAGCACTGTGACGTGTGTAGACTCACCACTGGGGAGTGGTTCACTTATTTTCTTTATATGTTGGGGTGTGGGGGTAGAGATTGGTAGCTTGGTATTGCTTGCAGACATGTTAGTCTTAGATATGCATGAGCATGACGTTATTATCGGTATGGATTGGCTCGCTGCTTACAGGGCCATGATAGATTGTTTTGGTGGGAGTATTGTCTTTGCCATTCAGGGGCAAGAGATGTTTGTAGTGGCGATGCCTCGCCCAGAGGGAGGCTCGACCGCTCATTTGTATTACATAGAGGAGGATACCTCTAAGGAGGTTGTGATTCCCTTAGACTCGATCCCAGTTGTCCGTGAGTATTCCGATGTGTTTCAGGAGATACCAGGCCTACCCCCCAGTCGAGAGATAGACTTTGTCATAGATTTATTACCGAATACTAGACCGATAGCACGCGCTCCATACCACATGGTTCTGACGGAGATACGAGAGTTACGAGATCAGATAGAGCAGCTGTTAGGTCAAGGCTTCATTCGCAGGAGTACCTCACCTTGGGGCGCTCCAGTTTTGTTTTTGAAAAAGAGAGATGGTTCACTGAGGCTGTGTGTGGACTACCGGGAGCTGAACAAGGTCATGATACGGAACAAGTATTCATTGCCTCGAATTGATGATCTGTTCGACCAGCTGAGGGGAGCGACTTTCTTTTCGAAGATAGATGTGAGATCAGGGTACCATCAGTTACGTATTAGGGAGCAGGATGTTTCAAAGACTTCCTTCTTGACGAGATATGGGTCCTATGAGTTCAGGGTGATGCCATTTGACCTCACAAATGCTCCAGCCGTGTTCATGGACTTAATGAACCGAGTGTTCAGAGAGTTCTTGGATCAGTTTGCCATCGTCTTCATAGATGACATTTTGATATATTCACACTCCGAGGAGGAGCATGCCGAGCATTTGAGACAGGTTCTTCAGACTTTACGAGAGCATCAGCTGTATGCCAAGTATGAGAAGTGCGGATTCTGGTTGCGAGAAGTACAGTTCTTGGGCCATGTTGTTTCTGAGCAGGGGATAGCAGTCGACTCGAGTAAAGTGTCAGCGGTGAGGGAGTGGGGACAGCCCACGACACCGACAGAAGTGCGTAGTTTCTTGGGGTTAGCCGGATACTATAGGAGATTCATTCGGGGATTCTCCAAAATAGCGGGTCCATTGATGAACCTGACTCGCAAAGGGGTACCATATGTTTGGGATGATGCTTATCAATTGGATTTTGACAAGCTGAAAGACAAGCTTACTTCAGCACCAGTTCATGCTTTACCTAAGTTGGGTGTGGAGTATCTAGTCTACACCGATGCCTCTTTACGGGGACTTGGGGGAGTGCTTCAGCAGGAGGAGAAGGCTATAGCTTTTGCCTCCCACAAGCTTAAGCCGCATGAGAAGAATTACCCCACCCAAGACCTGGAGTTAGCAGCGGTCATTTTTGCATTGAGGATATGGAGGCACTATTTATTAGGGGAGAAGTTTCGCTTGTTCACAAACCACAAGTCACTGTAGTACCTGTTCACTCAGCGAGAGCTGAATATGCGTCAGCGCAGATGGTTAGAGTTTGTGAAGGACTATCAGTTCGACATACAGTACCATTCGGGGAAGGCCAACGTAGTTGCTGATGCGTTGAGCCGTAGACCGGTAGGCGATGTAGCAGACATCTGGAAAGCAAAGTGGAAAGAGTTGGGTCACCAGGACGCAATAGCCCGTTCTTTCGTATCTGTCATGACAGTGACACCCGAGATTGTTATGAGGGTGATACAGGCACAAACCACAGACCCATTTTGCCAGGAGCAGATTGTACGACTTTTAGCTGAGGGTGCTGAGTCCTATTCTGTTAGTTCTGATGGGGGTTTGAGGTTTAATGGGAGATTAGTGGTCCCGGAAGGATCAGAATTACGTCATGTAGTGATGACCCAGTCTCATGGGTCCCGATTTGCGGTACATCCTGGAGGAGATAAGATGTACCAAGATATGAGGCGGCAATACTGGTGGAGTGGGATGAAGAATGACATTGCTGAGTTCGTGTCCAATTGTTCTACCTACCAGCTAGTAAAGCTGGACCATCATAAACCGTTAGGGTTGCTTCAGCCATTGGAAATACTCGCGTGGAAGTAGGAGAGTATTTCAATAAATTTTATTACAGGGTTGCCTATATCACAGCGGGGCCACGACTCTATTTGGATGATTGTAGACCGTCTGACCAAGGTGGCTCATTTTCTGCCGGTGCAGACAGACTATACCACGGGTCAGTATGCTCAGTTGTTCATTGCTGAGATTGTCAGATTACATGGGGTGCCCCTGAATATTGTGTTAGATAGAGACAAGATTTTCGTGTCGCATTTCTGAGAGAGCTTTCAGGAGGCTATGGGTACAGAGTTGAGATTGAGTTCAGCTTATCACCCATAGATAGATGGGCAGACATAGCGTACTAATCAGATGCTGGAGGATATGCTACGCATGTGTGTTCTTGATTTTGGAGGAGGTTGGGAGCCACATCTTCCACTGGTAGAGTTCGCTTATAATAACTCTTATCAGTTCACGATTGGCATGGATCCATTCGAGGCTTTGTATGGCAGACCTTGTCGTTCCCCAACTTGTTGGCTAGAGGTGGGGGATAACAAGTTGCTAGGACCAGAGGTGATTCAGGAAACTTCCGCGAGGATTGAGATGATCAGGGGTCGTATCCGAGTAGCCCAGGACAGGCAGAAAACCTACGCCGATGCGAAACAGTTCTTCCGGGAGTTTAATGTGGGGGACCAAGTGTTACTACGTGTATCTCCTATGAAAGGAGTAATGAGGTTCGAGAAGAAAGGGAAATTGGCCCCGAGGTACGTGGGACCATTTCCCATTATGGAGAGGATTGGGCCGGTAGCATACATATTGGGACTGCCAGAGCATTTACATCGCATTCACGATGTATTCCACATCTCGTCGTTGAGACGATATCTTCGAGATGATATGGCCCATACTCACATCGCGATAGATTAGATAGACTTACAGCCTGACAGCTCTTATAAGGAAAGACCAGCGGCTATCCTAGACCATAGCGAGAGGAGATTGAGGTCGAAGGTAGTTCCACTTGTACCGGTCCAGTGGGAGCATCATAATGTGGAGGAATCCACTTGGGAGCGTGAGGCAGATATGCGTGAGAGATACCCAAATTTATTCTTACCAGGTATGCCTTATTTTTTGAATTTCGGGACGAAATTTCATTATTAGGGGGGAAGTATGTAATACCCCGTATTTTTATGCTATATTAATTTGGGGATCTATTAAATTTAATGAGTTATTAATTTAATATAAATCCGGAAATAAATCACTTTATAATTATTAACGTGATGTGAGTTAGTAATTATGGGAAACTTCTTGTTGAATATTACTAATGAGTGAAGTAATGTAATATTGGTTCTATTAAATGTCAAGAGTGAATAAAATGACAATTTTTAAAATTTGAGTCGGGACGCGCCCGTGTCGCGTCGGGACTAAATATTGATTAATAAAAGTGAAATATTTTTAAGTTATCCGTATGGTCGTTTTGAGTGCGCCAATGTGTCCGGAAGGGTCGAGATAGTCATAAAAGTGTACTCGGGGGTTTAGTTTGGGTCTCGGGACGTTTTTAGGCCTATTTAGCACCCCGGGAAGGCATTTTGGACATTTTATATTTTTGGGTAATTAAACCCACGAGAATTATTAGGCTATATCAGCCATTTAGAAGAGTCCTTTAGGGTTATCAGACTCAAAACCTTAGAACGGCCATAGGAGAGGGAAGGAGAAAGATACGATTGCACCGCCGCCACCACCAAGGCGTACATCGCGCGATGGGGAACGCAACCACACCAAATTCGTCATCAAATCAGAACATTGAAATTTCCAGGCAAGTATTTATCTTGCTTATTTTCGTTAATGCATCGTTCATGTTAGTCTAGGGTGATTAGGATGAGTTTGGTAGAAGAAAATCCATGTTGGAGATAGGAAAATCGCATGTAGTAATGATTTAAATGATAATCTGGAAACCCCTTCACATGTAGAGGCTTAACCACGAATTTATGAATAATTAGGAGTAAAAATTTCTGGAAAAAGACTGATTAGAACCATGTTAAAGAAATTTTAGGGTTCTTGAGATTTCTATGAGTTTTGGCCTATCAATCTATGGTTATTGATGAAAAATTACATGTTTTACGTTGAAGATGTATAATATGGGTTCATACCATTTGTAGTACAAATTTTAGGGAGTTTGGGTGTGAAAAATCTGGATTTGATTGAGGTTAGATTATGAAACCCGTAACTGTTAATCTGCAGAATTCGTATACCTGTTTGATCGATCGATCGAACTAGGGGTGTCGATCGATCGACTCATCGATCGATCGAGATCCTGCCATCGATCGATCGACCCCTTCTGGCAGACTCACATTTCCCCTTTGAAATTGTTAAATTCAAATTAAATGAGTGAAAATCTTTGGGCATCCTTATTTAAATACTTTAGAAGATAAAGGAGACCAGTAGGACTTATTAACAACTATGAGACCTTTAATCTAAGATAAAATTTACATTTTTGGGATGCTTACACATAAGGGACGAAGGGGTTGTGTATTAAAGGGAGAGACGTGTAAAATAGCTACGTTGGAAAATAGATGAGTACTTACTGAATTCTACACTTGGGAGGATAGAGTCCATGAGTGTTACGAAGTGAGTTGGATTAATCCCTCGAATTAAAGTAAGAGACGAATCATTATAAGAGATGACTAAATAATGAGAAATAAGGATAAATGTTATAATTATGGGTTATGAGATGAACCTAAAGAGATATGGTAAAAGTAGTATGTTTATATGACTGTGTTTATGCATATATTATATACGTGTGAAAATCATGCCCGTGCTACTCGCTATCCCTGAGGTTACCGCGCTGGGATAGTCTTATCTCGAATGGGCCTTCATGGGGGATATTAACTCGTACATTAGAAGATAGGAATCCTAGGTACAGGCTATCGGATCGATAGTCGGACGGTCCTAAGAGACGTGAGGGTATGTACTGACCTCTTGGACTTGGAAACTATGCTTCGCCTCAATATTGTCTGTGTTTTGTTTAATACAGTTCGAAAGTGATTCCGAACTTGTATTTCCCTTAGTACGAGTGATACGGGGATTGGATAGCAGAGTATGCCCGCACCATAATTTTTATGTGGGGTGCTGATAGAATATATATATTATGCGAGTATTTAATTTGTATAGGAAATTTCTGAAATTTAGAATTTCCTACTATGTTTATGGTAAGTAAGAGATGAATAATGATTTCAATTGAGAAATGCCTGTTTCGAAAGTATAGTATATTTCTGGAAAAACTTTATTAATAAATAAAGTCAAAGATGAGAGCGTTGTCACTAAATGAAATTTACTTCTTAAACAGTTTAATTGTTCAGTTTAAACCTTATGAGTAACCTAAGATAAGATGAGTTAAACTGTTGGGAAGGTTAGTGCGAAAGGTGTTCACATTAGAAGAGATGTGAGAATTTCTCAAGAGAGTGTCGCACTAATATGTTGTTGCATTGGCCTGTGAATATTTTAAATACTTGCTAAACAAATTTCAAATCATTTACACTATCGGGCTCTGACCCGTCTCTATTTCTCCTCTCTCTCTCTTGTATATATATGTATATATTACAGATGCCCATCCACAGGGGCGTCTTGCATAGGATCCTTTGGAAGGAACGTGCTGCAGCTTAGGTGGGAGTTGCAGGCCTCTTGCTTAGACGACTTCACTTACTTGATTCCACTCTTATCATATTTATTCAGTTGGGCTTGTGTCGCACATTTCCATTATCCAGTTGTTTTATTGGACATTGTGATTCATTTATTTCCAGTATTTTATTCTTTGGGATTTATTATTGTCAGGATGTTTTCATTTAAGTATTAAATATTGGATTCGTTTAGTTGAATGTTTAATTATTGGATGGTTAGTTCCAGTATAGTTGTTGTGTGATTCTTTAATTATGAATAATGTAAAGATTTAAATGTTGGTTTATATAAAATAAAATTTGGAAAGTAAAGTCTAAAATGGTTTTGACACTTAGCTTAATTAATTAGGGTGTTTAAATTGGAAAAGTTATTTTTACGACAGTGATGCTAAGAATGAACCAACTGTTCACCTTGATTTTAATTTAATAAAGGAGTGATCACCCGGTATTTAATTAAGCGGGGTGTCACATTTAAGGACTCCCGTAAAGAAAGAGCCATCTATTATGTCGGTCGCAAATTGGCCGGGTACGAGGTCAACTACACTTCTTTGGAAAAGGCGTGTGCCGCACTTATCTGGGTCACCCAAAAGTTGCGACACTACATGCTCACCTTCCCCATTAAACTTGTATCCCGAATGGACCCCATCAAATACCAGCTTGAGAAACCCGCCTTATCCAGTCGAATGGCCCGATGGTTGATGCTCCTAACCAAGTTCGATATCGTGTACATCACACAGAAAGCTATTAAAGGAAGAGACATTTCTGACTACCTCGTTGTTTACCCCATAGAAGAAGAAGATGTCTAGATCTCCAAATTCCCAAATGAAAATATCCTCAGCACCGCTCAAGACCACCTTTGATGGAAAATTTTTTTGACGGCGCTGCCAACAAAAAGGGATATGGCATTGGGATACTTCTGATCGCCCCAGATGACTCCCACACTCCTATCGCCATTAAATTAGATTTCCCTTGCACTAACAACATGATGGAATACGAGGCATGCACAGTAGGACTCAAAGTTGCTCTCAAGAAAGGTATTCAATACCTTGATGTCTATGGGGATTCTGCCCTTATCATCGGTCAAGTGCTCATAAAGTGGAAAGTCAAGGACGAAAAGCTCCAACCCTTTCATGCCCAATTAGAAGAGTTAGCCTCCCGATTTCGAGATATCACCTTCCATTACCTACCTCGAGCAAAGAATAACCTAGTCGATGCTCTCGCCACCTTGGCCTCTATGGTCGACATGCCCGAAGGAATAAAAATAACCCCCTTCTTAGTTCAAAAGCAAGACAAACTAACCCACTGCTACCATATTGAGCTTGTCTCCACCGAAGATCCCTAACTAGCCGATTGCTGGTACTATGATATCTGGTGCCTCCTCAAATATGGTAGGTATCCCAAGGGTTCCAACAAGAAAGATCGAATGACCATTCGAAGACTGGCCGCCCAGTACATCATTTGTCATAAAGCTCTACTCAAGAGGAATTCGATGGAACTCATATACATTATATCGCAGGGGCTGAGATTGAGAAAATAATGCAGAAAATCCACAGCAGGGAATGCGGGCCCCACATGAACGATGACATGCATGCCAAGATGATCATCCGACGGGGCTATTACTGGACCACCATGACCCAAGACTACGCCGCCTATGTCCGGAGATGCCTCAAATGCCAACAGTTCTCTAATCTTCAACACCTGCCTCCGAGGGAATTATACCACATGACCTCTCCCTGGCCGTTCTCCACCTGGGGTATCGCCATCATAGGGAAGGTTATGGAAAAGGATTTAAACGGACATGAGTTCATCCTGTTTGCCATTGATTACTTCACCAAATGGGTCGAAGCTGAGTCATACACAATGTTGAACGCCAAGAAAGTGGCCAAATTCCTCAAGAAAAATATCATCTACTGATATGGGGTCCCGCACGAGCTAATGTCAGATAACGGGTTGCATTTCAAAGCAGAAGTCACAGAATTAGTCAACGAGTATGGGATTCAGATACACAAATCTTCTCCCTACAGACCTCAGACCAATGGTGCAGTTGAAGCCGCCAACAGGAACCTTAAAGCTATCATCGGCAAGATGACCGAAAGTTATAGGGATTGTGCCGACCGAATCCTATACAAACTTTGGGGCTATCTAACCTCAATTCTAACCTCTATTGGGGCTACCCCTTACTCTCTGATCTACGACATAGAAGCAGTCCTACCTGGTGCCAAAGCCGTCTTGATGAGCTGACCCTCCTAGATGAAAGGAGATTGAAGGCTCTTTACCACATACAGGGGTACCATCGTCGAATAGCGCAATCATTCAACAAAAAAGTCAAGGACCGTGGTGTCCGGGAGGGGGATTTAGCCCTCAAAGAGATAATAGAACCCATTTGGGACCCCAGAGGGAAATTCAAGTCCAATTGGAGCGGCCCCTACATTGTGAAGAAAATCTTATCCGGTGGTGCCGCCATGCTCACTGACCTAGATGGGGAAGAGATGGCTCGTCCAGTCAACCTGGACCGTCTCAAGAAATTCTACCCCTAGTTTGAAATCTCGGTGCGCTACGACTCTTCTCATCCCCCTTCTATTAAAAAAAAACTCTCTTCATTTCCCTCTACCCAGAACTACGTGGGCCTGATCCTCTGCAAAGACTATTTTCTAACAGATAAAAAAAAACTTTTCAAAAACCCAAGAGGTACGTAGGCAGCTCATACACCTCACATGAGTGCGGCCTTTTCTTTTTCATAAAATACTATTCTTTTCCTACCTCCGAGAACGGCGGTTCATTATAAAGAATACTTGAACAAAAGGATTATGTATGCCTTAGCAATCAGTATAGATAATTCAAAATACAAAACTCATCAAAAGGCACATCTGGATGATCAGAAACTTGCTTATTTCATTAATAAGAAATTACAGTACGGATTACATAAGAAGGGGGAATGAACAACTCCTTTCCCCTACTACCATAAAAATCCAAATAAAATCCCCGCATCTATTACACAAATAAACTCTCCAGGAGTCCTACCCACAACTACCAGAGGAGCCTGCACCCTCATCATCTACATCCTAAGGTCCCCAATTTTCTCCTGCCTGAATAGAGTGCCGTAAACACTCCATGGACCGATGAGCCCGAACCATCTTCGAAAAGTCCATAACACTCCCTTCCATGGTGTTAGATAAAACAAGCCATCTTTGTCCAGTTTCCACTGCCAACATCTTGCTGACTACTTTCCTTCACAATCACTTCATATAATCTTTGGGAACATGCCAAACTTTCTCGACAGACTGGGAGGGATGGGTCGACGGACGCCGATTTTCCCATTGAGATCCAAGCAACAGACGTAGGCGCTCAGTCAAATCTTCTACCGGAAAGAAATTTGAGGTCTGAGGTGGCACGACCTGTGCCCAGCCAAATTGGCGCACAAGCCACCAAGGGAAATAAAAGGAGGTCTGCCTGAGACCAACCGACCGCACATATGAATACTCTCCTAGCTCCAGAACAGGCTGCAACTGCCCCCACCAAGGCACTGACCAATACAGACCACGAGCCCCATGCTCCACAAGCCAATGCTCCCAGTTCTCAACATACAGGCCAACGCTGATGAAGTAGCGTGAAAAGAAGTTGGGTACGGCCGACAAGGGATATTCTGGAGGAGTCGCCAAGCGAAATATTTCAGACAACCACATGAACAGCATCACGGGGCTACCCTTCAAAAAGTCAGAACGACCTTCTCTCTAGGTATCCAGGCCATTCAGGGTCTCCGCTAGTATCACCACCGCAGGATTGCAACGGTATGACATCCATGAAGTAAGGGCTGCAAGTTGCAGGTCCACCTGGAATTCTCTAGTCATCAGCAACAATTTTGAAACCAGACCCAGAACAACGGCTCCAGCAAAGCCAGCATCAATTACTTCCCATAAATGCACGGACTACAGCACCGACGGGAGGGAGATCATTCCTCTAACAACTAATGATCTGGCCGTCGAAGGCGAAACATGAAGAAGCCCGGCCAACAAATCCCTGGGAGAACGGGAAAATTTGGGCAAAGCCGCAGCAACACTGGGATTTACACCCAGTATGGCAGAAAATTCCTCGTAGGTAGGACAAACTTCATCCAACCCAAAGCGGAATACGTGGTCTTCGGGGTACCAGAATTATACCGCCGCCATTAGCCCGTTCCACTCAAGAGGTCGATTGCGCCACAGGGAGACCTCGACGCATGTTGAAAGCATCGTAGTCGATATTATAAGAGCACATTGCTTCCAAGACTTCGAGGTAGTTAGCGAACTCAATGATACGAGGGAGAGCCATCTTGCAAAGTTAAGAAATAATGGGCAAGTAGGTGAAAATGCAAAGGTGTGATGAAAACACTCCACCCTTACCCTTTTGATACTTGAGAACCCTCACAAGAGACATAATCTCTGCAGAAATCGGAGGGAATCCTACCCCACAAAGTGCAAAAGGCTGAAAAGGGTACCATTCAAAGCTTTGAATTGATGGGACTGGACTGAACTGCCGATAGGCAGGACAGGGTGCTTGCCGATCGGCAACCCCCCATTTTAGAAATTTCCCTTTTTCCTCTTTTGTCAAATCAGAAAACTCAATAAAAAAATAAATTGATATTCTCAACAGAATTTCAAAATCCCTTTTATTCCTTATATAATTTCCCCTTTTAATTAAAAAAACTTCCCTTCAAAAATTCCAAAAATACGCCTTTTTACGGTCTCAGCAGCAAAGTAAAAAGCGCATGTGCATGCTTTAATCATTAAATCAAAGATAATAAAAAACTCCATTACATTGCATCTATTTGTGTTATGTGTTACATCAATTTTGCAGGAAATAAAAAGAAAAAAGCAAAAACAACGGGACTCAGCCCGAACCCACATTCTCTCTCTCTCTCTCTCTCTCACTAAGAGCTTCCACCCCTGCGACATACTCTCTTTCCCCTACGGCGAGACGATGCGCCACCACTACCCAAGCCAGAGTCCTCTTCGGATGAAGCAGACGGCACCAAGCAAGAGGGAACAGGAACCGCGTCCCAAATATGGGCAGTCTCCGAAGATATCCAGTCTCTGATGTCCCTTAGCCAAGTGGTCGACACCCGAACATGCTGCAAGAAAAGGCGAAATCAGTATCAAAGCAGAGATAACCAAAACAGAAAAGAAAGAAAGAGAAGAACAGAAAGGTATACCGCAGGTCGAAGGACCTTCTTTGCAAGCCCAACTCCTACAGATCCATCGCATGAGGACGATACAACATAGTCACCATATCTCCATCAGCCCTCCGAATGTTACACGAAGGA
This sequence comes from Sambucus nigra, assembly GCA_949130495.1. Taxonomy (NCBI): domain Eukaryota; kingdom Viridiplantae; phylum Streptophyta; class Magnoliopsida; order Dipsacales; family Adoxaceae; genus Sambucus; species Sambucus nigra. The sequence continues at coordinate 472,235,218 of OX422211.1, read as the reverse complement.
GTGTGCAACCGCACAAAAGGAACCTCCGAGGTCATCGCTCCGCAGATGCCGACGGACCGCCACCACTATGGGAAGATCCCACCGCCCGACTCAAAATCACAGGAGGGAAATACAAGGCATCATATATGATGGGCACCATCAACCAACTCGTCACAAAGTCCATATAGTCATACGGCACAGCCGTATCAGTGTACAATAAGTAGGACTCGTCGATCATCGCCGCGATCCTCGTATCCTCCGATAGCAGACGCTCCCACCTCATAGATGTAGGAGGCTGTACAGGTGGCACCACCACCTCCTCCTCAGCAATCTGGCGAACCACCCGCTCCCCGAGATACTAAGAATGTCCAAACTCATGCGCCAGCAAACGCCTCATTCACGCGTTCACCCTGGTCGCCCCCGCATCCTGAATGGTTGTCCCCCAGGGATAAAAGGTCACCTGAAAATCTCTAAGCAAGCATAAATCAATACAAGACCAGAAGATGCAAAAACCAAGACTGAAATGGAAAGAGTCTTACCCTACCACTAGGCAGGTCATTCAAGACCTGACGTACCGCCTCTAGAGAGAGAGATCCCTTCGACTGCCGATTGGACTTACACCATCGATACAATCGACACAAGTCCCCAAAAGTGTCATCCTTCAAAGCGATCAGCGGGGTATTGCACCAATCACCTCATAGAACCACTTCTGAATTCACGGAACAAAAAGTGACACATAAGGAAAATGCGAATGCATGAAAGGAAAATGCAGATGCATGAAAAGAAATGCGCAAAATAAAGAATACCTCAAGAAGGTACGTATCTCCAGTATAGGTCTGCCAACAGCACCGGCTGAATGCATCCAAAGAAGAATAAAGGGTCGCCAAAGTCAGACTCCCCCAATCATAGAAAGGGATGTTCGAAAACATCCTCAGGTACGACAAGAACCACAAATAGACGATGTCGCCGCTCGACGCCACCATGAAACCTCCCAACACCAGCAAAATGAATAACCGGGTCATCTGCCTCACTAGCAGCCCGTCCTCCACATCAATCACCCTGCTCAGCAGAACATCCTTCAGCAGGGACAGCCGGATAAAATCCCCAGAAACTATCCTCACTACATCACCAAGTGCCGCACGTACTGCCTCCGGTCTCACCCATAAAGAACGATCCACCTCTATCTACTCTCCATCACAATCCAGCCCTAACAGTTACTGCACGTCTATGGGAGTCACAGTCATCTCCCCAAAGTCGAAATGGAAGGTGTGAGTAGTATCCCGGCACCTCTCTCCCAAAGCACACAGGACCGCTGTCGAACGAGGCGTCTCATAAAACACCGATGCTAACCTCCCAAGACTCGCTGATGATACCACCCAACGCACCACATGTGGGAGATGCTCCCAGACATCCCTGAACCCCGTCGTCCTGCGAGCGCGCATGTTCTTCAAATAAATATCAGACTTGAAAAAAGTAAAAGTCTCATCAAAAGTCAAGAAAGAAAGAAAAATCACCAAAAAAAGAAAGGAATGCCAAAGTTCAAGTTACTCACATACCCACCAGGGATCACTCTCGAAGAGCGATGACGTAACGGATCCTACAGCAAAGTATGCTCATCCGCAACAGCCTCAAACGCATCAAAGGGGTTCTCACTCCCCAAAGTAAGAGGCGCCCTGGCCCTCCACTCCATATTTTCCCAGTCATCAACGGTCAACCACTCCCGGTGGGCTGCAATGCTCACAAAAGTGGCCATTTCTTGAAGATCAGAATGCTAGAACGATTTGTAGAGGAATCGCAGAAAGAGAGAAAGCAAAGAAGCTGTGAAAAAATGAAGGGATTCGCCCCCTTTATATAGGATGCCAAGCGCCATGCCGATCGGAACTTCCCTCAACCATACCGATCGGCACTGACTCCGTACCTTCCCGAGGTAGTCCAAAAGTCTGTGCCACTGCCGAATGGCACCCCTCATACCATGACAACTGACACTCCCTTAAATTTCTTATAGAAATTCCCAAAAAATACCAGAAATCCCACAAAAATCTTCGAAAAATTCCTAAAAATCCTAGGATGGATTTAGAACATTTTCACCAAGAAAATTTCGTATTCCCTCAAGGGAAACCCCTCTTTCCCAGCAAAATCCTCAAAAAACCAAGTGAATCTCCTCCCGGAAAAGCTCCAGAGGATCTCTAAGGATCATCTGATCATTTCCCCAGCGGAATTCTTTCAGCACCAAAATTGGTTGTTCCCCCCTGCAAGGCCTCCTAAAGAAACAAAAGCTTCCCCAACTATCAGCTCCCCGGCTCAAATCAAAATCACAAGGCACTTTCTCTAGTGAAATCAAAATCTAATCTTTATCCACTCTTAGGTCAGAATTGACCTCGATTTTGGATCGTCACCTGAGTTAGGTCAGAATTGACCTCGATCCTCGGTCGTCACCACTCTTAGGTCAGAATTGACCTCGGTCTTGGATCGCCACCTGAGTTAGGTTAGCATTGACCTCGGTCCTCGATCGTCACCACTGTTAGGTCAGAATTGACCTCGGTCTTGGATCATCACCTGAGTTAGGTCAGAATTGACCTCGATCCTTGGTTGTCACCACTCTTAGGTCTGAATTGACCTCGGTCTTGGATCGTCACCTGAGTTAGGTCAGAATTTACCTCAGTCCTCAATCATCACCACTCTTAGGTCAGAATTGACCTCAGTCTTGGATCTTCACCTGAGTTAGGTCATAATTGACCTCGGTCCTCGGTCGTCACCATTTTTAGGTCAGAATTGACCTCGATCTTGGATCGTCACCTGAGTTAGGACAGAATTGACCTTGGTCCTCAGTCGTCACTACTCTTAGGTCAGAATTGACCTCGGTCTTAGATCGTCACCTGAGTTAGGTCAGAATTGACCTCGGTCCTTGGTCGTCACCACTCTTAGGTCAGAATTGACCTTGATCTTGGATCGTCATCTGAGTTAGGTCAGAATTGACCTCGGTCCTCGGTCGTCACCACTCTTATGTCAGAATTGACCTCGATCTTGGATCATCACCTGAGTTAGGTCAGAATTGACCTCGGTTGTCACCACTCTTAGGTCAGAATTGACCTCGGTCTTAGATTGTCACCTGAGTTAGGTTAGAATTAACCTCGGTCCTCGGTCGTCATCACTCTTAGGTCAGAATTGACCTCAATCTTGGATCTTCACCTGAGTTAGGTTAGAATTGACCTCCATCCTCGGTCGTCACCACTCTTAGGCAGAATTGACCTCGGTTATTAGATCTTCACCCTAAGCCCACAGAATTGGTCATCCCCCAGCACCACTTCAGGTCCTCAGAATAGACCTAAATCTTTAATCGTCATTCCATCCTCAGCACACCCCTCAGGTCCTCAGAATCAGCCTCGACCCTCTGAATTGGTCGTACTCCCTTAAAAGCATCATGTGGTGTCTATTCGACAGTTATCATTTGTTCTAAACATAACCATCGAGGGGCTCTATAGACACCCCATTCCATTACCCATAACTCTCCTTAGGTCCCTAGTACCTCCCTTCATCACTACAAACCCACGTCATACCCCGAGTAGTGACCTAGAAGCCATCGGGCACTCCCCGGCTCAGTTTAACCAAAAACTCAAACTCTTCATCTCGATTGAGACTGAATGAATTTTTGAAGGGCGCTGAATACCCTTTACAATGGTCCATCCCGTGCGTGATTCTGACTTACCATGTGGACGAACGATTCGTTTGCGTCTGAAACTTGATCAAAAGGCCACCGGGCGCTCCCAGGCTCTGTTTGACCTAAGTCAACTCTTCATCTCAATCGAGACTAAATAAATCTTTGAAGGTCACTGAATATCCTTTCCAACGGTCTATCCTGTGCGCGATTCTGACTTACCATATGGACGAAAGATCCGTTTGACTCCAAGAGGTCATTGAACACTTCCAAGGCCCGGTTGACCAAAGTCAACTCCCCAAATCGGGTCAAAACTCTTTGGAATGTCGAAGTACATCTCCTAGACTTTCCAACAGTCCACCCCGTGCGCGCTTTGGACTTACCATGCGGACGAAAGATCCGTTTGCGTCCGAACGATTTTTCGTCCAATGGACCGACAAACACTTCTGAGCCATATTTGACCCAAAGTCAACTCCCTAAATTACCTTTCCAACGGTCTACCTCGTGCACGATTCTAACCAATGGTTTACCCTCGGCAGTCGATTTTCCGAAAAGGCCTGAAACACACTGCCAAATGGCAGGTTCCAGACCCTGCCTATCGGCAGGTGCCGATAGGCAGGATCAGGTCTATGCCAATCGGCAGTGACCTGAGCCTATAAAAGGAGGCCTTCACCCCATTTGCAAGAGGAGCGAAGATCTGATAAAATTCACTCTCAACGAATCCCAGAAACCTCTCTCGAAAGCAGCGTGATTTCAACCTCCAAATCCCTTTTTTACTTCCACTTTTCATCATACTTTTCATCAAACTTGGTGAATTAGCCACTCTCCATCATCATCCAAGTGCAAGGACTGCTCTCCCACATTCAAGATCAAGCTTAAGGTCTCCAAGAAGGTCCATCTTTCTCAACTTTCTCTTCAAATTCTCTTAAATTTGCAATAACTTGTTTTATTATTTAGCACTTTTATTATCTCATTTCACACATCCTAATATACTTCTTTATTTAGTATTATTGCACATCTCTTATTTTCATATAAATAAAACCCAAAAAATAAGAAAAAAAGGGTTTGCTCATAAATTCCAAATAGGGATTCTCATACTTTTCTCACAACTAAAACACTTTTTTCTACACACACACTCACATATAAGAGATCCCCCATTTGGATTTATGGGATAAACCCCATCCCTCATTTTGTATGCGAACTACATGGACTTTGATGCCTTTATAGTCTATGTAGGCGTCTCGGGGTAAAATCCGAGACTCGAGTACCTTTCTCACTCTTTCTCTTATTTTCTATTTTCTCTAAACCCAATCTCCTTATAATCTATATACTTACCCTTAATGACATATTACTCCATATGCGTTATCGTTCCATTATAATGATCAACGTAAGGGTAATCGCGTCAATTTTCCTTTCTAATATTATTCTTATATCTTCCTATGGATGACTCGCTTTATCTCTTCCATGATACAAGTTGAGGATTCCTATCTCCCTTATATTTATACACATGCACACATGTCACGGGGAAAAATAAAGGAAAATAGTAAATATCCATGAGAGACCGAAAGGGCGGAATGGGTGCCTAACACCTTCCCATTTCATAACTAAGCCTCCGAACCCTTCTCGAATTATTTTGGTTTTGCATGCACCATTATGTCTCTAAATGCCATCCTTCGGGATGGCTTCCCCTTTTTCCTTTCTCTGTTTTGAGTAAAATAGACTGGAGACTCTGAATCTCTCTATATTTTTTACACCTCATCTCAAATGACACTGGCCGAAGCGCTCCCGAGAGGGATGCGCAGGACCCGAGGATCCTTTCCTCTGCCTTCCCGTCCCCAGGCGAGGATCGGGGATGGCCACAAGAAGGTGAATCGAAAACAACGATAAGCGTATTGACTCTACACTAACTTTCACCCTCTGTCAATTAAGAAATTCGGAGGAGACTGTTTTGTTTATGGTAAACCTGGAGATCGAGCCCAAGACTGCAACAAAAAAAAAGCTAATGACAATTATAAAAAACCTAATGGGGGTGCGCAAGCTTCAATTGTTGAAACTGATAATTTTTCTTCTGTGATTTTAGAAGCACACTTGGTTGGCAAAATTAAGGACTGGTGGGTGGATACTGGGGCCACCTGACACATCTATGGATAAAGGAGTGTTTTTTCCTACTACGAGGTGGTGGGAAGTGAGGAAAAACTCTACATGGGCAATTCTTCAATGGTTGCGATTGCTGGGAAAGGGAAGGTGGATTTAAAATTTACTTCCGAAAAAGTCCTGACGTTAAACGAGGTGTCATACGTGCCCGACATTTGGAAAAATTTGGTCTCAGGCTCGCTATTGAGTAAAAAGGGTTTTAAAATGGTCTTTGAATCTGATCAGTTTGTTTTAACTAAAAATGGGGTGTTTGTGGGAAAGGGTTACATGTATGAGTGATTGTTCAAACTAAATGTAACCCTTGACTTTGTTTTTAATGTAGTTAATTCTTGTGCTTATCACTCTGATTCCCTATATTTGTGGCATAGTAGACTTAGACATGTTAATTTTTCTTCACTTAGAAGATTATTTAATTTAGGTGATATCCCGAAATTTCCTGCAAATGTCGAACACAAATGTGAAATATGAGTTGAATCAAAATTCAAAATAAAACCTTTTCAAAGTGTACAACACTCTACTGAAATTTTGGGACTAATTCATACCGATTTGTGTAACTTAAAAGGAATTCAAACAAGGGGTTGGAAAAATATTTTATCACCTTTAGAGATGATCACACGAAATTCTGTTATGTGTATCTTTTGAGATCTAAGGATGAAGCACTCGAAAAATTCAAACTATATAAAACAGAAGTTGAAAATCAACTAAATCAAAAAATTAAAATTGTGAGATCGGATAGAGGAGGAGAATATTCTGAGCCTTTTAATGACTTTGTAAAATACATGGCATAATACATCAAACAACGACATCATATTGTCCACAAAAAAATGGTGTGGCATAACGTAAAAATGAAATGCTAAAGGATATGATAAATGCTATGTTAAACAGTATGGGTCTTCCTCACAATTTATAGGGTGAAGCGGTACTTCCAGCTTGTTATATTTTAAACAAAATTCCCCCTAAGAAATATGACAAATCTCCTTACGCATTATGGAAAGGAATAAAGCCTTCTTACAAATACTTAAAAGTGTGGGGGTGTTTAGATAAGGTAGTATTGCCTCCACCTAAATAAACTAAACTCGAACCTAAAACTGTTGATTGTGTATTTATAGATAATTCTTAAAGCAGTAGCGCGTATAGGTTCATTGTGTTTAAATCATATTTAGATAGTATATCTACAAATACTATTATTGAATCTCGTGATGCAGAAATCTTTGAACATATTTTTCTACATAATCCTACTACTAGACTCGAGGATGCTGCTTTAAACATAATATGCCATCTAGTAGTAGGGAAGAAAATGAAATGAAAATATAGGAACTTAGGAAAAGTAAAGTACGTAAGAGGGAAAAATCATTTGGGCCTGATTATATTTCATTTTTGTCAGAGGGGGATCCTCAATCTTATCACGATGCTCTTAATTCTCCCGAAGCTCCATTTTGGAAAGAGGTTGTCAATAGTTAAATAGAATCTATTAAGCAACACTTGGGATTTAGTTAGCTCACCACCAGGTTGTAAAACTGTAGGGTGTAAATGGATTTTTAAAAGAAAAATGAAAGCTGATGGGTCCATAGAAAAATATAAGGCTAGATTAGTAGCCAAAGGATATACACAAAAGGAGGGAATCGATTTCTTTGACATTTATTCTCCGATTACGCAAATTACTTGTATTAGAATTTTAGTTTCCCTCGCATCCATTTATAAAATGGATGTTAAAACTACCTTTTTAAATGGAGAATTGGAAGAGGGAATTTACATGGGTTAACCAGAAGGATTTGTTGTAAAGGGATTAGAAAATAAAGTTTGCAAGCTAGTTAAATCCTTATATGGACTAAAACAAGCCCCTAAGTAGTGGCATGAAAAATTTGATCAAGTAATGATTAATGATGGATTTAAAATAAATGAATTTGATAAATGCATATATTTTAAGTTCGATAGAAATGCTTGTGTGATTGTTTGCCTATACGTTGACGATATGCTAATATTTGGATCACATACGAGTATTATAAAACTACTAAGAAGATGTTATGTGAACAATTTGATATGACAGACTTGGAAGTTGCCAATTTCATTTTGGGAATCAAAATAATAAGAGATTATATGGGAATTAAATTATCACAATCACATTATATAGAAAGCGTGTTAAGGAAATTCAATCAATATGAATTTACTCTTGCTATAACTCCTTATGATCCAAATAGAAATTTTAAGAAAAATAAAGGAGAAATTGTGTCACAACTTGAATATTAAAGAATTATTGGAAGCCTAATGTACATTATGAACTGCACTAGACCTGACATTGCATATGCAGTATGGGGATTAAGTAGATATACTTGTAATCCTAATAATGATCATTAAAATTCACTTATTAGAGTATTGAGATACCTAAAATTTACTTTGGATTATGCCTTATATTATGTCTCTTATCCTGTTGTGATTGAAGGTTATACTGATGTTAATTGGATTTCAGGCTCAGAGGAATCCAAATCTACAAGTGGATATGTATTCACATTAGACGAGGCCATCGTATCGTGGAAATCCTCAGAACAGACATACATTGCGAGATCAACAATTGAGTCTGAATTCATAGCTTTAGACAAAGAAGGTGAAGAAGCCGAGTGGCTGAGGACATTTCTGGCAGACATTCCGATGTGGCCTAAACCTGTACCCGCGATACTTATACATTGTGATTATCAAGCGACAATAGCAAAAACAAGCAACAAGTCCTACAATGGAAAGTCAAGACGTATCTGTCGCAGGCATAATGGTGTAAGTCAACTCATAGCTAATGATATTATAACCATTGATTTTGTGAGGTGATAATTTAGTGGATCCGTTGACGAAAGGGTTGTCAAGAGATATCGTTTACACAACATCGAGGGGGATATGCTTAAATCCTAATGAGTAAAATCACGAGGATGGATACCAAACCTATCGCAATGGAGATTCCAAGATATAGGTTCTATGGGAAAACTAATTGTGGATAATTATATGTAAGCGCTACAAAGGCTTATCATTGTCTTATCCATATAGTGCTAATAATAATAGTAGTGTTACCTGTAATGATAATGGTTGAGTTAAAATCTTAATAAATCTATGGCTTGGATTTTCAAGCGGGATGTGACTTAACGTTCTTGATAGATACACCTAAGTGAGTGTGGTAATGGAGCCGCTACCCATGGGAATTATGGATGAATTCCCTAGAGCGCTCATGATACTGGGATATAGCTTATGGCCTTAATGAGCAAAACTGTTTTCAATCACAAGTGTGTTAAATTGTCAAGTGTGTAGTCTATTGAACTGGTTTACCAAAATAACTTGTCAGTTCAAGATATGTAATTCATTGAATAGTTTGTAAGCCCAATGGACATACACTAAGAAAGGTTCAAGTCCAAAAGACACCTATGCCTGTTAATGACATTTTTATTGCCCAAAACTTTTCTTTTATTCCTTCTGCTCGTATTTCATTCATTTGGTAGATTATTGTGTGCTTCTGTATATTTATTGGTGTGAATGATGTACTCACAATAAGTACTTGTAGCCTAGTGGTAACTTTTGAGTCTCCTTTATTTGAGGTCATGGGTTCAAGTACTACTAAAGACATTTAGGAGGATTTGGAGCATTTGTACGTAAATAAATATATAAATATTATATAATATATCAAGACTTGGGACTTGGGGGCATGGGTCCAAAAATCAATTAATTTTAAATTCGTCTTTAATTAATTTTATTTAATTCGATTTTAATTTACATTAAAACTCATTTTATTTAATTAATTAAAAACCATTTTATACTTTATATTAAAACCCTTTTTTGTTTATATCCGTTGATAATGGTTTGGCGGAGAAGTGGTCATCCACATTTTGGGGGGAGTGGGTGGTTTCTGCATCCCTTTAAGTAAGGGCTCTACATATCAGTTTCAGATACAATTTCTCTCTCTCTCTCTAAAGAAAGGTCTTCCTTCATACTCCAATTTTTGGGCAACAATTGTGTGGTTCTAAAGTCAACCGTTGAGTGCTTAATCGGATGTACTGTGATGTTGAATCCTGGGGATAGTTATCTGAGCCTCGAGGAATCACTAGTTAAAGTGCAAGAGATCTTTTTGTCTTAGGACTCTGTGTTTAACACACACGTCAACATTTAGATAAGTGGGGGCAGGCCGAATTGTTCCTATCAAATAAATACAAACCAAAAAGAAAGTAAGTGTTAGTTTCTTATAAATATAAATATAAATATAAATATAAATACACTACCTATAGTGCCCCCCCCCCCCAGATGTTCAACTCGAGGTCAATAGGCACGGACCTCCAATCAGTGTACCTCGGGCCAACGATCGCCTTTAGCAACTCTAGCGCTCTAGACAATAATTCCATCTTATTATCGATGACATACCTCAATTTTCCCCATTTTGGGGGCTTACTGGCCCAGGAGCCCTAATCGCCTCCGCTACCGTGCTCAGATGAAGTCATTTTCTGCAAAAATTGTTATTATTAGTACAAACATATATATGGACTTTGAATTTATGCTCAAACCCTATAATAACAATACATACCAATATAAATATCAATTTATATGAATTTTAATTTATACCAATACCAATACAAATTTGTACCAATTTATACTAGTACCAAATTCAATTTATACACACGAACACTGCCCCCCTCCCGCGCACACACTCCCGAGTCATGGACTTTGAATTAATGCTTAAATTGATTAAAATTATAATTAACATATTCACTTGGTTATTACAAGCATTAAATTGTCGCCCGATAATAATAAAGCACTAGAATAATACAGCCAATAGTCATTAAAAATAATTTGAATACTTATTAAAAATCTAAAAATTATTTCAAATTCGGGTTATCATAAGAAAAGGATTGATATTTGGTAAGTGAATCCAAGTCATCCACGCTACTATTTAGACGCTTTGGAGCATATAAGAAGATTGACCACAGCTCATTGTTGATATACTCCGAGTAAAACACTTGCTTGTCCTTTTGAAAAGCACAAACAAATGGCTCAGCGTTCACATGTTCGTTGCTCTTCAACTTGGAAAAGTCAACCATGATCAAATTGGTGTCAGGATCAACTTTACAAGCATTTTTACCCTCAACTCTTACCCAATCATAGTAAAATACAACCTCTTTGGTGTTTACATAGTACACTTCAAATATATTTCAAATTACACCATAGTAAGTCATTTCAGTTTCAACGTGATTTTTATCTTTTGCGCTCGCTCGAAAGAAAGTAGGAGCCTTGTATGAAATGCTCGATTTCTGTACATTTGTATTTTCATCGTACATCCTTGCACCAAATATGTAACCGTTCAATCGATATTTTTTGTACTCTTGAGCCATGAATAAGGGTTCAGTGGCTAGATGAGCAAGCCTTGATACCGCATCACCCGTCTTTAAGAGCTGAGAATATAGATAAATTAATTAGATTAGTTGTAAAGCTTTCTTGTAATGTGACATTTAATAACAACCATTTTCATTATAATTACCTCTTCTGATAGCTACAACCTAAATTCGCTATCTGATTGTGCCATTATTTTTTGTATTTTATTATTCTCACATGATTCATATTTTCTGCATCTCGTGATGAACGTATTACAATATTAATCAATTAAAAATTAGAATAATATAAAAGTTAAAATAATTTAAACTTACTTTTTCCATTATTCGACATCTTCATGTGTGTCAAATAGATGATGAGCTACTTATTTATGTTGCAAACTCATTAATTTCACTTGTTTGTCCATCACATGACCACCCCCATCGATGAACTCATCATTGTCATCCACTCTGGTCGAGTCAGGCATATATTCCCAAGTGTATATTGATGACTCCATGGTGATGTATTCCTTTGGAATTGATCCTTCAATACATCGTGTATTCTTGATGTAATCTTTAAAAACTTTCATTAATCTTTCGAACGAATACATCCACCAATAACTGGGCCGTAAAGAAGTGCCTCGTCACATAGGTGTACCAACAAGTGAACATTTATGTCAAAGAAAGATGGGGGAAAGTACTTCTCTAAGACACAAATCGCTTTGTTCACTGCCAATTTTGCGATCACTATGTGATCTCGATTGAATTCCTTCTCACATAAAAGTGAGAAGCAGATACTAATTTGCATAATGTCCCTCCACAAATCCTTGTGTTTAGAGAAATAGTGCTTAAACAATAGAGGAACCAATTGCATGATCACATGCCAATCGTGGGACTTACACTTATGTAAAACATGGGTAGAATAATTCACAATTATTTGCAAGTTGAACAAAAAATTATATGGAACTTTCAAATTATATATGGTGTCTAAAAGCACCTTCCTTTCCTCACTCGTCTAAGTAAACGCACCAGAGGGAATTATTGTCATTCCCCTACTGTCTTCTTTCAACCATAGTTGTGGCTTAAGTTTCAATGCTTTAAGGCTTTTTCGTGCATTTTCTCCATCCTTCGAATGACTCCCCCCAAGGTATGTGCCCGCAATATGTTCAGTGATGTTCTTCACATCCAATACATGGCACACTGAGTTATTCTTCTAATAAGGCAAGTCAAATAAAATTAACCTCCTAGACCATGCCTTTGTTGTCTCAATTTCATTCCTAGTTGGGGTCTTCTTATGCTTCACATTCTTAAATTTAGTATTCTTACCTGCCATATTAGGGCCACAATCAGAAGATTTGCTTTCAATTTTTGAGCCTGAAAGTTTTATCGGCCGTCGCCTATGTTCAACCCTACCCGGTAAAAAATTAGAACCTTTCTCAAATAAAAAAATATGAGCGGGGGGGTAAAAAGCTCTTATGGAAATGGTATCCATTTTTTGAGGTAGAGGGGAGATGAAGAGATTCAGTCTCCTCTCCACAAATAGGACACCCCAAATAACCATGTACTACATAACTAGATAATGTCCCATAAACTAGAAAATTATGAATTTCGCACATCAACATAGCTTTCGGCCTAAACTCTTCTTTTTTTAAAAAGTCAAATGCTTGCACACCCTCTTTTCAAAACTCATTTAATTCTTCTACCAAAGGATCCAGGTAGACATCGATGTCCTCACTTGGTGCCTTTGGCCTAGGGATTAACAAAGACAACATCCAAAATTCAGGTCTTATACACTGTGAAGGAGGGAGGTTGAGTGGGGCTAGGATCACTGGCCATACACTCTGATTGGCGCTTAGATTTCCAAATGGATTGAAACCATATGTTGATATTGACAAACGAATGTTACGTTGTTCTCGAGCAAAATTGGGATAGTCAAAACTCATCATCTTCCAAGTTGTAGAATTAATAGGATGGCACCTGAGATTTTCCCCTGCTTTTTCCCTAGCATGCCAAGTCATTGACTCCACTATCCAGGATACTGTGAAAAATTGCTTAAATCTAGGCCCAATGAGAAAATATTTCAACACTTTTTGAGGAACTTTTGAGATTATTGATAATACGAAAATATTATGTATTTTATCCTCCGAACGGATGCATTTTAGCCCCCTCGGGTATCTTACTCCCAATATTTATGCTCGTTAACCAGAAAACCTCGAAATTCTATGTTAACATATTTTGCAGGGGTTAATTGAGCTTTTGTAGGTAATTGGATGCTAAGTGTGAAGTTCGAACGCGTTTCGCTTGGTTTTCGTACACAACCGCACGTTCAAGGGCTTTTTAGTCTTTTCACAGCTTGGGCACCTAGCCCAACATCTCACGGAAGTTGTATCCCTCCTCTCTAGCTTCACGTGGCCGTGAACGGTGCGCGATTCCGAGTCCGTATGATGAAGTTACGACGATTTCAACGGAGGGAAAAATAAGGAAATCGAAAGAGGAGGAGAAAAAGGAAGAAAAGAATGCAGTGTGCTGCTTCTTGGCTCACCCCTTCTTGATCGATCGATTGACCATTTTGGTCGATCGATCGATCCTTCTGAACTATCAAAAATTTTCCTTGATCGATCGATCGACCCTTTTTGTCGATCGATCGATCCCCTGTTTTCACGAGATATTTTGGCATTTCTTTTCTTTTCCCTTTTCTTTTCTAATTTAATTCCAACTTACTATATAAAGAAATTTTGTTTTAATAAACAGATATATACGATTTTAGCTTAGAATAGGTTAGGTTTTAGGTGATTTTGGTTAGTTCTTCTTCATTTCTCTTAGGATTGACACCCTTTTTGGTATGTAAGTTGACTATTCATTCGTCCTCTACATTTAATATAGTTGTATTTCTTCATTTCTTGCTTTGTAGTGTAATTTCTATGCTTTCTAAATTAGGTTAACTTGCTTTCTTTACACGCTTTCTAGTATAGATTTATCGCGTTTATTTACTGCTTTCCATTTATCGTGTTTTTACGATGCTTTCTAGGTAATTTAAATTAGGCTGTGTTTGAATGGAACTCACACGGGTTAACGCATTGCTTTGCTTGGTGATAGTGTTTACGGGTCTATTTCGGGTGCGTTGTCCTAGTTATTACGCCTAAGAAATTTGACGAGGCATATCATGTATGTCCCGCACTTACGACCTTTCGCACGTAATTTCTGGGATATTTGTTGACGCCAAAATCTTATTAGAGTTTTATGCGGATTTAGGGGCATGACAACCCTTGGTTTAATTAATTATCGAAACGAGACGCATTTGTAATAACTCGTCGACCCATGTAACCATTTTATACAAATTAACTCGGGTGAGGGATATTCGATGCAACCTATAGTTTTACTCGCTTTCATAATCTAGTTTCATTTTACCCTTGCCTAGATTAATCTTTCCCTTTCATGCATCTTTTCTTTTAGTTTGTATTCACCTTTTACACTTTTATTTAGGAATATTAAACCTTATAAATTCTAGCAACCCGTCTTTGTGGATTTTCGATACCTGACTTATCGCTATACTCACCCGTTGAGTGTAGTCGTAATTTAGGTTTTTGTATAGTTTAGGTGAGCCAAATTCAAAACGACCGGCGCGTAGGTGACTCTCGCGCCGCGACAAAACCTTGTCTATCAAATGGCGCCATTGCCGGGGACTAGTTTGTTTTAAACTTTATTTGATTCAGTATTTCATAGTATTTTCTTTCTATTTGTATTATTTTCTAACCTTTTTGCAGGACTTCCACATTTAAGCACTTAGAAACGCTCAATTTTTTCCCGCGCACACTTACTTTGTGGAATCCTCCACTTCGAGCCATTTTTGGGGTAAGCATGTCTTATTCCAATTCTTTCCATAATCATTATTATAATTCTCAAAATTCTCGCAAGCCTATGACTTTCGGTCAATACTTAGAATCCCAAAGTATAACAAATTCAAATATGACTTTAGGCGAGTTTAACGAAAGTCAAAACTTAGGTTATTAGAATTTTGATGATGGTGATAATGATTTTGGGCCTTTACCTCCTTATAATAGGAATTTTGAAACGAATTGCAATAGTTTTTAAAATTCCTATAATAATGAGTTTTCGTTTAAGTCCGGTGGTAATTTTCAAAGTTCCCATTTTCATGGATCCACACCTCGACCTATGACTTTTGGTGAGAGATTGCGTATGTATGAGAATGAGAAACTTGAAATTCATTATCGGGAAGAAAATCGTTTGTGGGAACATGAACTGGATTTATATTTTGAGTCCGACGATGATTTTGCTTCTGAGACTTTCGAGGTCGAAGAATGTTTTGAACCAAATGAGGTACTTGTACCTACTTTGGAAGAAGCCATTCTAGATTTTGCCCATTGCATAATAGATATTGAAAGTGAGGATGAAAATGACGTAATATCTATTTGCAATGAAATGATTTCTTCTTTGGACCCCAAAGAAGAACATTTCATTGAAAATGATATTATTTCCTTAGAAATTCCAACTTCATGCGATGATGATTCAACTCATGAGTTTGAATTTATTTCATCCCCATTTTCATTCTCTATTACCACACCGTCGCAAGTACCCGATGATTAGGTTTGAAACTTTAATGTTTTAAAACTTTTCACCAATGAGGAGTGCTTGCTCGAGTTGCCCTCCACAATTGCATCTTTGCCTTTGTGTGCGCCGCCTCCCATTCCAATTTCAAAATCATTGAGAGGATATTTGGATTCTATCGGTCCCCACATGTTTTTGTCACCCGTTCAATCCAAACCCCCCATCATCCCTCCAAAACTTTTAATTGGCGATGGTTCATTTCTTACGCCTTACACATGCCTTTCGTTGTTCAAACGGAATTCATATTTTTCGGAAGGTATGCTTGTATGTGAGGGTACACCGATTATCCTCCAAAGTCAAATCGTTATTATGGTGGACCCTCAACAATTTAGACTTCTAGTGTATAGTTAGTATGAAGCCTAAATAGTAGGTTGTATATAGTTAGCTTTCTTTCTTTTTATTCTTTCTTTCTTTTTAATTTAGTTTAGTGTAATTAGTTAACTTTTCGTTATTTGTTTTTTCTATGATCGGTACTAACTTGTTTTGTAGATTCTTTGGACTTGTTCTTATGGGGATCGCTTCAATTTTGGGTAATATCTCTCTTTTACTCTTTTTAACTTGGTTCTTAATTCACATTGAGGACAATGTCAAGTTTTAAGTTAGGGGGTGTGGGATATTCTATCCATTTCATTAGTTAGTCCATGTTTTTCTCACATGTTAGTTACTTAGTATGCTTTTCTTAGAAAAATTCAAAAATTTCAAAAAGATTTTCTTTCTTTTTTCTCTTTTTTTGGGCTTTTTGCCTTTATTTTCGATGATAAATTTTAATAATTGCCCGATCCAATAGACAGCCCAACGACGCATGTTCTCGATTTTAGAAGTTATTAGACTTTTGTCTTAATTATTGATATTATGAATAACTTCATGAATTAAATTTTAATCCCATGAGCACATGCACTTTTATTGCCTTATTGATTTGGTTTAAGATTTCTATAACTCGATAATCTTTTATTGCATTGTATATACTTACACCGAGTAAGCTTTGTACCTTTCTTCATTTGTGAGTGTATACACTATTCTTTTCTCATTGAAAACGTTGAATTCTTTAGTAATCTCACTATTCTTTCATTTGATCGTTCATTAATTGAGTTCATACTTGAAATGTGTTACTTGATCATGACTTTCATTTATTTATTTTACTCGAGAATTGCGTAAACTTTGTGAAATGATCATAGGCAATCTTTGTTATATCACCCGTATTTGCCATGACCTCACCTTATATGTTTTCCCTCATTAACCCCTTTGAGCCTAAATATTAGCCGTTCTTTTCATAACCCCATTCCCATAACCACTCTAAATTGGAGTTTTAAACCATACATACACTTTTCCTACCTTTGTTTGGAATGTTACTTAGGATTGAATGTTGTTGTTATGATGTCGGTTGCAATTTAGGCATATGAGAGTTTGAAAAGTAAAGAAAAGAAGTAGTGAAAAAGTGAGAGAAAAAGAGAAAGCAAAAGAAAACAAAACAAAAGAAAAGAAAAAGAAGAAAAGAAAATAAAGAGAAAGTTGTAAATGTTTTACATAGTTCAATAAGCTTTGATTACTCTCCCCGATGATATATCTAATGTCGTTTTGGAACTTGTTTTTCCAATTTTGACATTGCCCATCTTCCCATTATCCCGGGTTTTCATCCTAGAACACTTTGAATCCGTACATACATTCCTTCATTCCGTACCCTAGCATAGCCTACATTACACCCCTATTAAAGTCCTATGTGATCTTAGGTTGATGTAATTTAAAAGTCATAATAGTTTTGATAATCAGTGAAAATGCATTTTGCCTCTTTTAGTGTGCGGTATCCTTTCATTGAAATTACAGTTTTTCATTTTATATATAGCGTTTTTCATTTGTGACATGTGTGAGGCCTAGTTTCCATTTACATTTACTCTTTAGCCCGCATGTTCCGTGTGTTACCTCCCTGTTTTGAGTGAAATCACTTTATGAGTGTAATGCCCGTGAGGATTGAATGTATGCTTGCTTTAACGTTTATCCGGTTTATATATGTTTTTCGCCAAATCATACTTTGCATGTGCTCACTCCCCTCCCACATTTTAAAGTTTCAATTTTATGAGGTGCATTCTATAATGTTAATGATTTGGACCTTTGTTTAAATTCATTCAGTGTACTAATAATGCATATGAAATCCTTTTCGCTATTTTTCGGCTTATCGCATGTTAGGTTGGGCATATTTTGAGGAAACCATGTGATGTTTGGGGGTATCATCCCTGAAAATCCTCACGAGACGACATTCGTCCACTAGGGTGACCTAGGGGTTTAACGGCTTATTTCATATGCTAAATGCAATCGAATCGCCCGCAAAAGTGGCCTTTTGCTTTTATACCATACTTTTGTATTATCTCCTGCTTTTGGTTTTCTTGTAGTTCTTGTTGCATCCTATTTCATTGCTAGGGACTAGCAATGTGTACGTTAGGGGGCGTGATAATATGAAAATATTGCGCATTTCATCCTCCGAACGGACGCATTTTAACCCCCTCAGGTATCTTATTCCCTATATTTATGCTCGTTAACTAGACAACCTCGTAATTCTACGTTAACATATTTTGCAGGGGTTAAGTGAGCTTTTGTAGGTAATTGGATGCTAAGTGTGAAGTTCGGATGCGTTTCGCTCGGTTTCCATACATAATCGCACGTTCAAGGGCTTTTTAGTCTTTTCACATCTTGTTCACCTGCCCAACATCTACACGAAAGTTGTAGCCCTCCTCGCTAGCTTCGCGTGGCCGCGAACTGTGCACGATTCCGAGTTCGTATGATGAAGTTACGGCGATTTCAGTGGAGGGAAAAATAAGGAAATCAAAAGAGGAGGAGAAAAGGGAAGAAAAGAATGCAGTGTGCTGCTGCTTGGCTCATCCCTACTTGATCAATCGATCGACCATTTTGGTCGATCGATCGATCCTTTTAAACTATCAAAATTTTACCTTGATCGATCGATCGACCCTTTTTGTCAATCGATCGATCCCCTGTTTTGAGGAGATATTTTGGCATTTCTTTTCTTTTCTCTTTTCTTTTCTAATTTAATTCCAACTTACTATATAAAGCAATTTTGTTGTAATAAACATATATATACGATTTTAGCTTAGAATAGGTTAGGGTTTGGGTGATTTTGGTTAGTTCTTCTTCATTTCTCTTAGGATTGACACCCTTTTTGGTATGTAAGTTGACTATTCATTCATCCTCTCCATTTAATATAGTTGTATTTCTTTATTTCTTGCTTTGTAGTGTAATTTCCATGCTTTCTAAATTAGGTTTACTTGCTTTCTTTACACACTTTCTAGTATAGATTTACCGCGTTTATTTACTGCTTTCCATTTACCGCGTTTTTACGATGCTTTCTAGGTAATTTAAATTAGGTTGTGTTTGAATAGAACTCACTCGGGTTAACGCGTTGCTTTGCTTGGTGACAGTTTTTATGGGTCTATTTCGGGTGCGTTGTCCTAGTTATTACGCCTAGGAGATTTGACGGGGCATATCATGTAGGTCCCGTGCTTACGACCTTTCGCGCGTAATTTCTGGGATATTTGTTGACGTCAAAATCTTATTAGGCTTTTATGCGAATTTAGGGGCATGACAACCCTTGGTTTAATTAACTGTCGAAACGAGACGCAGTTTTAATAACTCGTCGACGCATGTAACCATTTTATACAAATTAACTCGGGTGAGGGATATTCGACGCAACCTATAGTTTTACTCGCTTTCATAATCTAGTTTCATTTTACCCTTGCCTAGTTTAATCTTTCCCTTTCATGCATCTTTTCTTTTAGTTTGTAATCACCTTTTACACTTTTATTTAGGAATATTAAACCTTATAAATTCTAGCAACTCGTCTCTGTGGATTTTCGATACTCGATTTACCGTTATACTCACCCGTTGAGTGTAGTCGTAATTTAGGTTTTTGTATAGTTCAGGTGAGCCGAATTCAAAATGACCGGTGCGTAGGTGACTCTCGCGCCGCGACAAAACCATGTCTATCACTTATGCCTTCCTTGCCAGTATATTGGACATATCTAGGTTCATCGCATACCGGACACCGATCAAGATCTGTATACTCCTCTCGGTATAGTATACAATCATACACACAAGCATGAATTGATTTATACTTCATTCCCAAACCTTTCAAACTATTTTTCATAGTAGGATAGTTATTTGGAAGCGTAATTTGCTTAGTTAGCAAGCCCTTCACCCAATTCAAAATTCCTACCACGCTATTACCAGACAAACCATATTGGGTCTTCAAACTATGCAAACCATCCATGGCATGTAAATTTGTTTGATTTTTCTCATAACCATAGTATAATGGCTAGCTCGCCTTAAATTTTAAACTTTAGTAGTCATCATCAAGGTTTATACCGATATCTTCATGAGCACTTGAACCTTGTACATCGTCAGTGACCTCATTCTCTTTCACTTCATGAACTCCATATGAATCATCAACTAAATCCTCTAGCATTTTATGATCTACATTATCATCCTCCCCTTGTACATATATCCTACTTGTTGAAGGTTGTTATGAAGGTTGCTCGGGGACAAAAGGAACTTTCGATTCCCCCTGAAAAACCTAAATTCTATAACTATCTTGCATACCCCATCTTAACAAATGTAGTTCAACTGTTTTCCACTCAAACACCTTACCATTCTTACACCTAGCACACAAACACGAAAACTCTTCATCATCGTGACATCTCTTCGCGTATTTCACAAATTCATTAGCACCTTGAAAAACGTCGTATATGCGACTGTGTGATAATTGATTTAAATAAATTTCGCAAGTTTCCTAGTAACCCTTATTTAATTAGAGTCTGCTTTTAAATCATATAAATACATCCCTAAACATGCATCTAAAGAGCGTGATTCAACCCATAAACAAATAAAGCATGTGACACAAAATTAAGGAAAAATCCCCGCAGGGCAAAACCTTTTATTTCTAGAATTTTGAATAATTTACAAGACCATCGACTTACATACAACCTGATAATCGCCCACAAGTGTAATGCACGGTGTCTTCCATAAACCTTCAAAGCAACGACTAGAAACAGTGTCGGCTGGAATCTCCCGCAAGAACTCCAGGTGGTCAGCAATGAAGAAGAGAGACGGCTTCTCCACAAGGGTTGAACAAACCAAAGTTGTGTTCTTGGGTTGCAAAAGGATTCACATATATTTGGCAAGGATGTGTGAATCAAAACATGAGTCTTGGGACTCAAAAAATATGAAGACTTGAGGTATTAGGACTCTCAAATTCGTCTATCAAAGTCTTGCAAAACAGCTCTCCCGAAGTTGGATTTTATAAGGAAACCAAAAGAGTTTTAAAAAACTGGGAATGTTTCTGTGCGTGTACCCCGAACCGGTTCTCGTGTACCCCGAACCGGTTCCTCATGCGGTTTGGGGTACCTCTCTGGTTTGGGGATTAAAAAAAACAGCATTCTTGGAATTTTCTCCATCTTCAAAAGGTCAAAACTCCTTCACCGTAGCTCGGATTGAGGTGCTGTTTCTTCCAGTATCTTCATTACGGCGAGCTCTTCAACTTTCCAGTTGACCATACCTCCGGACTATGGATGTGAAATTACAAAAATTCCCTTGAACTCTCCTATTGTGCCTTTTTTTCACTGTTTTGACTTCTCTTGCGTACCACTTGCATTAAGTCCCTAAAATCATGGAACGTGAAGTCGTTGAGGCAGATATGGGACACATTAATGGAGATGTTGAATGCTTGATTCTCTAAATTCGGATAGAGGCCGTCATGTGAGATCGTGAGGTGACGTGCAAAATGTAGCGGCGTACGACATACATAAATGTATCATGTTGGACATGAGAAAAATGTCCTTGCAAATCTCTCCCTATGTCTATGCCGGTACATACATAAAAAATCTGAATTATCAAATAACAAAATTGCCTATAAAAATCTACCCTCCCATGAACCCAAAACTGAAAAAGGTACAAATGAATAGTCTTCATCGTTTATTCTTCAAATCTTCAAAACTTTTCTCATCAGGGTGTGTAACGTATGATCATCAATGTAGTACCTACACACATGAGATAAAGAAAAAAATACCAAGTGACGTATCGAGTTTGAAATGAGATAAACATAGATACTAATTTATACAAAAAGCATAAGTTAAATCTCAAAAACTCCCCCAAAATTCAAACTCCCCCAAAATAAGATAATTCTTTCTCCCCCTTTTTATGATGTCCCCAAATAGACAAATAAGAAGAATGAATCAAACAAGCAAAATCGGGGTGTCACGGTATTCAAAACAAAGCATCAATCAGATGGAAAACGTGTTCTTGCAAAGAGATACTAAAAAACTCTTCACAAACTATTTTTGATTTTTCAAAATTTTTCGTACAAAAATAAGATACCATTTGAAAAAATATGATACAAAAAAAATCACACCATGGATATAAACTCAAACAACCAAGTCATGGAAATGGAATGAATGGGTGTGAACACATTCGATAGGTAAATCAACTCAATCAATCATATGTGCACGATGCATATGTGTACCCTAACGAATGAGCATCAAAAGTATCCTTAGGTGTAAAAATTTATTGAATTTAGATGACATCGTCTTATACAAATCAACAAATCAAAGTTAAATGATTTCCACACCAATAACGTCCAAAACTATGTAGCGCATTTTCAAGTATTTCAAGGACGTGCAAACCCGTTTTAAATTCTCCAACCAAACTCCCTCATATATATTTTCTTTTAGAGGTAATCTAAATTCTCAAACTTTGGAGAATTGGTGCAAAATCCTAAATGGCCCATAATTTGGCATGAATATCTTTTTATTGCCTTTAAATATTTTTCGGGCTCTTTTAAACCTCTTTGGACCCCGGATAATAAAATTCCTCCATTTTTTAGGTCCAATTTAACGGTGGCTTAGTATTCGCAAAGGCAAAATGAACCTTTCGCAGCCCTTCCCCGTTTTCAAACAAAGCACACAAACTCACAAAACGGTTCTTATATGCACAATTTCCTTATAAAAATTATCGCGCTTGGTTCATTTTAAAGACAGGATTGAAGTGAAAACACCCGACCAACATGTGATAAGACAAGCACAATAATCAAACAAATTCGTGCATGTGTGCAATAAAGGAAACATGAGTCAAACATGTAGGAAGTAACACTTAATTACATCTTAATGACTCCAAACATTATAAAGCACATGGATGAATTGACCTATTGTCTCAAAACACTATCAAATAAAAACCAATTTTAATTAATCCCAAATTTTAATTAAACCATAAATCATGCATCTAGATGATTTATCTAATAAAATAAAGCATGCAGGATAAAACAAACACTTTCAGGAAAATCAAACACAATCAATCATATGTGCACGATGCATACATGTACTCCTAACAATGACATCGTCTTATGCAAATCAACAAATCAAAGTCAAATGATTTCCACACCAATAACGTCCAAAACTATATAGCGCATTTTCAAGAATTTCAAGGACGTGCAAACCCGTTTTAATTCTCCAACCAAACTCCCTCATATATATATTCTTTTAGAGGTAATCTAAATTCTCAAACTTTGGAGAATTGGTGAAAAAACCTAAATGGCCCATATTTAGCATGAATATCTTTTTATTGCCTTTAAATTTTTTCGGGCTCTTTTAAACCTCTTTGGACCCCGGATAATAAAATTCCTCCATTTTTTAGGTCCAATTTAACAGTGGCTTAGTATTCGCAAAGGCTAAAGAACCTTTCACAGCCCTTCCCCATTTTAAAATAAAGCACACAAACTCACAAAATGGTTCTTATATGCACAGTTTCCTTATCAAAAATTTATCGCGCTTGGTTCGTTTTAAGGACAGAATTGAAGTGAAAACACCCAACCAACATGTGATAAGACAAGCACAATAATCAAACAAATCCGTGCATGTGTGCAATAAAGGAAATCATGAGTCAAACATGTAGGAAGTAACACTTATATACATCTTAATGACTCCAAACATTATAAAGCACATGGATGAATTGACCTATTGTCTCAAAACACTATCAAATAGTCACATGTAAAATGGAATGATGTTGTGACTTGGTCATCCTAAGTCTTCATCCATAAGCGGTGCAAACAAAATACAAAAATCTGTTTGGATTTTTTAAAAATTTTATCAAAAATAAAATCTTTTTGTATTTTTCAAAAATTTTCAAAAAAAATAAAACATGCAAAAATTACATGTCACAATGCTAGTAAATATAAATATCATGAAACCAAAAAAAACTAGCGTATGACACACATGCGAACACAATCATCTATATGATATGACAAGAGAAGAATCATGTGCAAGAAAACGAGAATCAACTTGTCTAAAATCTAGTGTATCCAAAAGTGATTTCCTAACCCAAATAGATGTGAAACAGCGTGTGGGGGATTTAGGAACCAAGGTAACACTAGACTTCGACATCCTAGGACTTCTTCCAAGATCAAAACAAAATCTCCTAAGGTGACCTTTCCTACCACAATGTGAACATGTGTAAACGGAAGGAATGTTACCTAAAGTTTGATCTTTTCTAATGTCCTTGGGATTAATTGACCCTATAAAACAAATAATGGTTTTGGTTTTAGCACTAGAAGCATGAGAACAAGATGAGCCATTACCATCACAATCAAACCTACTTGAATCTTTTAAATCATTTTTCATCTTCAAAATATTTGATTTAAGAAAAAAATTAGACTCTTCCCAAGACAGGGATTGCTTTTTCAAATTTTCAACAATTTTTAAAAGGGTATCCCTCTCCCCCTCAATTAAAGCAAACTTTTCCCTAAGAGTCTCTTCACGTGCCACAAATTCATTGATTAAAATATTTTTTTCATCTTTGGCACAAACACAAACCATTGAATTTTTAAGGTCCTCCAAGTCTTTTTTCTAAAAATAGGACCCTTTCATCACTCTCCTTCTTGGACAATTTTAAAGAAAGAAAGTCATGGTCCAAGGAAATAACTTTTTCACGATAAAAATCTCTTTGATTTTGAACCGTTTGCAAAAGATCCATCGCGGATTTAAAACGAGAATTTTCTTTTTCCAGAACTTTAATTCTTTTGCAAAGTTTCAAATTCAAACTTTTTAGATTTTCAGCATGGCCGTGAACTTTTTCAAAAATAGGCTCCTCATTAAACGGGCATTCCATTGAAAAAATTGCAATTTTTCACAAAATTGATTTTTTTAAAAAATCAATATCACACAAATTTTGTGGAAAATAGGAATACGCAATAAATTAGCGTAACCCGCTCTGATACCAATTTGAAAATGTGAGTAAACAAATTGTATCAGAAAGTAAATCCGCGAAAAATCAGGATCACGCGATAAATTAGCGTAACCCGCTCTGATACCAATTTGAAAAACGTCGTATATGCGACTGCGTGATAATTGATTTAAATAAATTTCGCAAGTTTCCTAGTAACCTTTATTTAATTAGAGTCTACTTTTAAATCATATAAATACATCCCTAAACATGCATCTAAAGAGCGTGATTCAACCCATAAACAAATAAAGCATGTGACACAAAATTAAGGAAAAATAGTCGTAGGGCAAAACCTTTTATTTCTAGAACTTTGAATAATTTACAAGACCATTGACTTACATACAACCTGATAATCGCCCACAAGTGTAACGCATGGTGTCTTCGGTAAACCTTCAAAGCAACGGCTAGAAACAGTGTCGGTTGGAATCTCCCGCAGGAACTCCAGGTGGTCAGCAATGAAGAAGAGAGACGGCTTCTCCACAAGGGTTGAACAAACCAAAGATGTGTTCTTGGGTTGCAAAAGGATTCACAAATATTTGGCAAAGATGTGTGAATCAAAACATGAGTCTTGGGACTCAAAAAATATGAAGACTTGAGGTATTAGGACTCTCAAATTCGTCTATCAAAGTCTTGCAAAACAGCTCCCCCGAAGTTGGCTTTTATAAGGAAACTAAAAGAGTTTTAAAAAACTGGGACTGCTTATGTGCGTGTACTCCGAACCGGTTCTGGTGTACCCCGAACCGGTTCCCCCCCGAACCGGTTCTCCATGCGGTTTGGGGTACCTCTCTGGTTTGGGGATTAAAAAAACCAGCATTCTTTAAGGAATTTTCTCCATCTTCAAAAGGTCATAACTCCTTCACCGTAGCTCGGATTGAGGTGATGTTTCTTCCAGTATCTTCGTTACGGTGAGTTCTTCAACTTTCCAGTTGACCATACCTCCGGAATATGGATGTGAAATTATGAAAATGCCCTTGAACTCTCCTATCGTGCCTTTTTTCACTGTTTTGACTTCTCTTGCGTACCACTTGCATTAAGTCCCTAAAATCATGGAACGTGAAGTCGTTGAGGCAGATGTGGGACACATTAATGGAGATGTTGAATGCTTGATTCTCGGAATTCGGATAGAGGCCGTCATGTGAGATCGTGAGGTGACGTGCAAAATGTAGCGGCGTACGACATACATAAATGTAACATGTTGGACATGAGAAAAATGTCCTTACACACCTCTACCAAATTTTGTATTCAGTATTTCCCATCACAGCTACTACAAACAATCACCTATTATGGGTAATAAGCGTATATTCATGGATTAGTATAAACAAAGTTAAATGAGAACCGTCATGTAATTTAAATTAGAAGGCTAGTATTTATGCGCACTATACGTAATTTAAATTAGTTATAAAAGTTACAGAACCATTATGTCGTGCATTCAAATTAGAATGCATGCAGGCATGCACCCCTCAAAACAAGTGTTATATAAGAAATTGACTTAATGTAAATTTATTTGTGCATTCAAATTCCTATTTCCTCCATCTCCTCTAAAGGGTGAGTGGTCCTATCCCATTCAAGACCGCATATTTTTGTAATATACTTAACAGCTCATGCACATTGTTCCAATTTTGAAGAAAATTCGTCAGCATATCCCCATAGTTCTCCCAGTACACAACATAAATTCGTAAGTGTGAGTGTTATTTCAATTTATCAATTGAAATAACACTTAACATCGCATCATCTAGTATGTACCCAAAGAATATTAAGATACGACTGCAGAACTTCCTCCAAAAGTAACAATATTAAGCCACTAAG
This sequence comes from Sambucus nigra, assembly GCA_949130495.1. Classification (NCBI taxonomy): domain Eukaryota; kingdom Viridiplantae; phylum Streptophyta; class Magnoliopsida; order Dipsacales; family Adoxaceae; genus Sambucus; species Sambucus nigra. Next base: position 472,208,398 of record OX422211.1, on the reverse strand, counting down.
AATATTATTATACAGAAACTATGCAGTCCCTAACTGTCCAAACGGGACAATTTGAGAGATCTCATTACAGGGGTAATGACTCTTGAATGGGTCTAAGGGCTATTGAATGTGTACACATAAGAACTAAAAGAATAGTATCTATGCGCACTATATGTAATTTAAAGTATGTTTCATTTAAATATGTCTTATCAGAATTCGAGATATTTCATTTAATTATGTAAATTAAAGTATGTTTCATTTAATTTAAAGTACACATAAGAACTAAAACTTATACTAATTTCTACCAATATCAATACCAATTCAATTTCAATTTATACCAATATCAATACCAATTAGAATTCAATTTTAATTTAGAGAAACAGGTCCTATAGAATTACAATGTATACAAATTAAAAAGGTTATTAATGTTTAGAGTATTTTATATGTTTTAGTCCATTTCATAAGGAGCTAAGGGGATGGTAACACTATGTGACTTCTCGTGAAATATGATACTACATTAAAAGCATGTTAATTATAGTAAATGTTTGATTTGTCACTTCTGCTCATCACTAAACTTCGTGCGTGGAATGTCTAACCGAAGTGAAATCCAAACAATGACCTCCTCCCCCCCCCCCCCCCCCCCCCCCCCCGGCGCACGCGATACCCTTTCATTTAGATAAGGTTCTTGTTAAGACAATTTAATTAATATTTAATATGAGAGAGTAAGGCAAGAATTTAAATATCTATATGTGCAATTAATCCAACTTGTCCAACTCAATTCAATATAAAAATTCCAATACCAATGAAATTCAATTCAATTCAATACGAGTATCAATTCTAATGCAATTCAATATCAAGAAACACCTATATATATACAAACACACCCTACCCCCACCCCCACTGCCACCCCATCACTCCCCCTGCCCCACCACTGCCAGCCCCACCCGCACACACCTACACACACACACACACACACTACCCCCCCACTGCCCCCCATCACTCCCCCCTCTGCCCCTACTGCCACCCCCACTGCCCCCCACCCCACATACCTACACACACACACACACGCAAACACACACATACACATCTACATATACGTACACACACATATACACAAAAGAGAGAAAGAGAGAGAGAGAGAGAGAGAGAGAGAGTTGGTGCTCAACCTAGAAGAGAGAGAAAATGAAGAGAAAGGAAACGGTGGGAAAAAAAAGAGGCGCCCAGGGTTTCAATTATAAGAGTTGTCATGGACCTGTCAAGGTCTTTAACCGTGACAACTCTTTAAACTTGTCACGGTCAATAACCGTGACAAAAAATACGTGTTTTTTTTCACGATCAATGACCGTGACAAGGTTGGCCGGCTCACAGGTGCACTTGTCTTCACATATTTTGTTCTTCACACATGAAAGGTGGATTGATACCCTTATTTACCCTATGTATATTTTTAGTGTGTTTGTAGGTTGAAGGGATTTTGATAGAAAAAGGCTTTGGAACAACGATTACACTTAGTAGAAGCATTTTTTTCCCATCAAGTACATTGGAGTTAAAAGAGAGAGAAGGAGGAAATATGGAGGAGATATTAGAAGCCACGTGAATACATTGAGGGCAAGCCCAAATTAACTCATGTAGTGCATTTGATAGTATATAAAAGATATATATATATATATATATATATATATATATATATATATATATATATATATATATATATATATATATATATATATATATATATATATATATATAGGGGAAGAGAGAGAGAGGCTCTCCTACGCCACACCATATATCACATCTTTTTAATAACTAAAAAGAAAATCCTAGTGAGAAAGTCAAAGATCAATTACCATAATAGTATTCATATTTTATAATTATGTTTGAAACTTCCCCAGACCAAACCTAGTTCATTAATTTTAGAAAGTTTAGGAAGTATTTTCAAGCACTCCAAAAAATTAAGGTAATATCCTTCAAACCTAGTTTAAAATTTTATAAAAGTACAACATTAAAACTCCCGTGTCAACCCCTTACAGTTGCATAATAAATATCCCTAAAAAATACCTCTATTATTAGATGGAACAACCAAGAATATTTCTAAAAAAATTAAAAAAATATTATATTTAGTCTCCGAAAGAGAAAATATCCTCCACCTTGAAAGTAATGAATCAATTAAAATCTATGACAATTCAGCTAGTATCCTTGCAAGGCACCCCTACAAAAACAAAAGACACTATAAGAAAAAAAAATAACGAATGCTTGTAAACATCATATATGAAGGAGAGTTCACAAACCATTATAATATTCATAAACGTTACCTAGAAAACAAAAGAGAAAAAATTAAAAAATCACTATTCTTCATTAATGTAAAAAAATCACGAGAGAAAGACCACAACCCCTAAATTCAATCCCCTCATTCTTTATATTCCAATGTAAAAAAATCAGGACTCTTCATTATATAAGCAAATCATGGGAGAAAGACCCCAAGGCCCGCATTAACCAAAACTGCAAGAAATATTAGTTAAAATGAAGCCATAACATAATGAAATGAAGTAATTACATCTAAAACCTCAAGAAACGGGTTCAGATACTTAGCTTAAACAATCAAATCATAGCTTCTTGATTCTACCTCAAACCCTATCATACCTGCATTTTAAATATAATAAATATCAAAATAAAAAAAATGCAAAATGAAAATAAGATATACATGGAGTTGAAAGATGAAAGGGGGCTACCAATGGTTATTCGGAAAAGAGGTCATTGATAAGATGAGACAGAGTATAACAAATAGTGAGAGGGAATAGAAAAACTAGAGGCGTGCTGATTAAATATAGATAGAGATAGATGGCTTTTTAAGGAACTAAAAAGTTTTGAATGCATTGAAGTTAAGAGATAGAGGAGAACATATGGAGATATTAGGTGCCACGTGAATACATTGAAAGCACCCCGAAATTAATTCTTGTAGTGCGTTATATATATATATATATATAGAGAGAGAGAGAGAGAGCGAGAGAGTCTCCTATGTCACACCATATATCACACCTAGTTCTAGGCTCTAGGAAACCTCTTTTCTAATTTTTATATTTTTCTATTGAAATTAACTTTTCAATCAACACATTTCCAAAAAACTAATTCAGAATACATTTTCTAGCTATTTTTAAAAAAATCACAAAATGCTGCTGACGCATACCCTTATAAATAAGGTATTTTCAGCAGTTTTTTATTGAATTTTTAAAAAATAACTAGAATTTGTGTTTGGGCTTAATTTTTTTGGAACGTTTAACTCCATGGGTAAAATAAAAAGATTGAATTTTTTTTAGCACTTAGAACTAGGTGTGATTAGTAATGGCAAAATGTGGCCTAAATAATAAAACAATCCATATTAGCCTAGTTATTTAAATATGAGACCCATATTTAAAAGTCATATATGGGGCGCATATTTAAAAGCTATGAGTCAAATATGGGGACTATATTTGAAAGCTATAAAGCAAATATGGAGCTCATTTTCAAAAGCTACGAGTCAAATATAAAGCGCATTTATAAAAGTTACGAGTAAAATATAAGTTTATTTTACATATACTTGGTGTTGATGTAAAAAATTAGATTATATCTAATTATTTAATCACAGGTAAAATAAAGTGAGACAAAGAAATTTTAAACTGGTTCAGCCTTATAAGAATGGCCTACGTCCACTGTTTCTGTTATTGCTGACTGTTTTGGAATTCTCGATTACAAGTTTTATCAAGAAATTCCGGTCCCCTTACAATGAGGATAATACAATGTATTTATAGCCCTAAGGTTGTACATGTGAAAGGGTAATACATTCAATGCCCCTTAAGCGTATACATCTGTATGATAATAATAAGCATTTAATGCGCAGTCAATCTGTTGGTTATCCTGCTATTAATGCTTTGTTCGAGGTGCAGCTCGGACCGCCTAAGTAGCTTGTTATTCATAAGTTGCTCGGTGTATTAAAGTTCTTCGGAGAACTCTTGTTGGTCGTAGCGTCTGAGTTGATCGGGGAAGCGGAGTTCCTCGTTGCAGTATGGTTCCTTAGAGTCAAGGTGTTGTTCGAAAGTGTTTGTTGTTGCCACGCAGATTGCCACGTGCCTTCACTCAATTGAGCTATGTCAGCAGACTAAATTTGGTATCAACAGAAGCCCCCAATGTTTCACAGTTCGAAATTTGAGGAGTGTGCAACATTCTTTCTCGAAATATGGCGGTTTTAAATGGTCATCCTGAAATTTAGGAGTATTTTCTTTTGTATTTATTTCTCCTTCCAAATTCGTAGAATCGGTCTTTTTTGAATTTTTTATAACTGCTTCGATTCCCGCTCCCTTTTTGTCTTTTTAGCCACCGGTAACGTAACCATATCTTTTTGTAATCATTATCTTTACCCATTCCCAAGATAAGGTATTTAAGCGTTGCAAAAAAATCCCCTCGTCTTCTACTTTTTCAAATTTATCTCTTTGAGTTTTCCATTGTCTCTCTCTCCTGTGCGTTCATCCCCTTCATCATTCGTTGTCAACAGACTCATCCTGTTTCCTGTAAGATCTTCTTCTTTCTCTTTGATTTCCTTTACTCATCATGGTTTACCCTGTAGAGTCGCTTGATAAATTTTGTTCTGATTTCTCTATTCCTTCATGGGTTATTTTGGAGGAACTTTCAGAGCCTTCGAATTATTTTCGTTTGGCTGAGGACATTGGTTCCCCAGTCTCTTTGTCGCTGAATGTGGCTTTTCTTTTCCCCCAAACCCTTTATGTCTGGAATTCTGTCAATACTTTGACATGGTTCCTGCAAGAATAACCCCCAATACGTGGAGAATAGTTAACGGAGTTCATAGATTAAATCAAATTCATGGAACCCGTATAGGAATTCCTGAAATTATGTTTTGTTATAGATGGTATGTGGGTGATAATACTTTTTATTTAAAAACTAGGTTTTTAAATAGAGTTTTAGTGGTCAATCTCCCAGATGCCAATAGGGACTACTTTGAGCACGGAGTTGTTATGAAAAATTAGCAGCACCCTCCATTAACTGGAGCTGATGTTTACCAGGGTCCCAGATGTCCTCCCTATGGCAATGGGATAGGTTGTTTTTATTTTATTTTCAAAATTATGCTTCCTTTGTGTTTGATAAAATGTGTCACTGATATTTTAATTTTGATTTATTTGCAGTTGATAGCAAAAGAAAATCTCCAAAAGAGACAGACGTTAACATAAGGCATTTAAAACTTATCTGGAGTTTGCATCAGACTGTTGCCGATGAGCATATTAGGTCAGCTTCATATTTACTGCAGTACAAGAGTTACACCTCCTCTTTTACTGCTCGTCCGGTGATAAGCGACGCAAAACCAATACCAGCCTCTACAAGTTCTTCACCTGAGTCACATATTCCCTTGAGTGAAAGGATGAAGAAAAGAAGACCTCCTACCCTTTTTGAGAAATCTTCCTCTGGTGCTGGAGAGGCAAAGAAAAGTAAGCTTGATGTCCCAGGAGAGGGGACAAAGAAAATTGATGCACCTCCTTCAGCTGCTCCTATGAAGGTTGTCGAGAAACCCCCAGTGGCCCCGAGCAAGGCTGCTGCTCCAAGCGAGGTGATTGTCATTTCTCCGACTAAGACTACATCGTTAGTCGAGAACGTTGATGCTCCTCTGAGGAGGCTGAAGAAAAGCTCCTCTATCAATTTGGCTGAATCCATCTCTCAGCCCCCGACTAGTGGTGTTCCCACTTTTGTTGCCCCGAGCTCTGCTATGAACTCGGTGAAGACTTGGATCATTCCCGAGATCCAAGGTATTGAACAAAACCTTTCTCGGGACATGGTTACCACATTAGCATCTCGTCATATTGCTTCTATAAGTCCTATAGTCTTAAATTTTCACTCTTTCCTTTTTATATTTGTGCACTGACTTGCTTTTATTTTCCCAGTTGGTGATCTGTTTTAATACCATTTTGAAGAAAGATGAAGCTATTAAAGCTTCAAGCTCCTCGTCTGGTGTAGAGGAAGCTTTGGTGGGCCTGGCACAGTCTCTATAAGATTCTCATCAGAAGTATGATGATGATAAGGCGATTTGGGAGAATAGGCTCACTTCGACCGAGCAGGAGAAGGCTCAGGTTATTGAGGTCTCCAAGGGGTTGGAGAAAAAAATAAATGATTTGGAGGAGAAGAATAAAGAGCTCGAAGGGAAGCTCAAAAATGCTGGGGAGCTTGAAAATAAGCTCAAGACTGCTGAGGAGGAGTTGGGTCAACTTCGGGAAGTAAGTCTTCAGAAGGAGGAAGTTGAGAATAAATTGAAGGCTGCTGATGATCTTCTTTCCGAGAAGCTTTCCTCGAAGAAGACAAAAAGGAAATTGGCTGCCAAAAAATCCTTCAGCGCCGGCTGGGATAAAGGGTAGAATAAAGGTTTGGATGCCATGATGTCGCAAGTGGAATATGGCAGCCTCAAATACTTTAGAGATGGATGGGTCGCTGCTCTGCAAGAGATAAAAGTTGATGAAAATTCTGAACTATTTCAGCAACACATCACGGGCCCCCCTTCAACTCCTGTAGAAGAAGAAGAGGACGAAGCTGCCTCTGAAGAATCTTTCATGATGATGGGAGATCAAATTTCTCATCCCCCAGCTATCCAGCCCACTGGCAAGGAACTTCAGCTGCCCGTTACTTCATCCGAGCAACCTCCAGCACTTCCCGAGCAACCCTCTGTTCCATCCCAGCAACCTACTTCCTCGTCCCAGCCTCCCGAGAAAGTTTTGGGAGACAAGGAAAAGGTGTAGAGTTGTTCGGATTTCTCTCTATTTCACTTTTCTTTGTCAAGTGTAACTCTGAATTTTGTACTTTTCCTTTATGATGTAATAAAATTTGAAGTTTTGCCTATTCATACTGTTGTTTCTCTTCTTCATGCTCTGTTTGAACTCTTATTGATTCTTGCTTTCTCTTCCTTTACTAGTTTATGGCCAGGATGGGGTTATTGTCTACTCATGATACAAAATTATTGAGGCAATGCAATGAGTACTTCATAGCTGGTCATACAGATATGAGTGCAGCACAAATCGTTGACATCCTTGGTCAAGGTGCTTCAGAGCAAGCAATTTTAGTCTACCAGTATTTGAAGTGCCTGCTCGACCGTGCAGTGGCTAACAATGTAGCATATTATGAAATGATTGAAGATCTCCAAGGAACTCTTGAAGAGATTCAACAATAATATAAGGAATCTACAGCCCTTTTGCACGAAGGATACGAGAAGAAGTATCAGCAAATCAGTGCTGATAAGGGATACGATAAATTGTTTGCTGCTTACGATGTGAGGGAGAGAACTTTGAAGGCTGAGGTCGAAGAGCACAGACAGATAGCTAAGTTGTTAGAGCAGGAAAATAATAACCTGCAAAGAGAGTTGTCTCAGTTGAAGTCTGCAGCTTCCACCTTAAACACTTTGGTCCCTGTAAACGACGAGGGGTTCTCTTTCTTGGAGGTCAAAAACGCCAACCTGAGGGATGAATTAGAAACCTTGAAGAGAGCTGGCCCTTCTATATCTACTCGAGGACGAGCAAGAGCTGCTCGGATTACTATCGAGGAACAGAGAACTCAACCTTCTCTGGAGAACCAGGCCTTCCAACTGATGGCAAAGAACCAGGCATTGGCTGAGATGTCTAAGAAGATCAGGAATCTGGACGAGCAGCTTTCTGCGCAGAAGTCTGTCTTAGAGAATAAAGAACTCTTTATAAAAAGTCTCCACGAGCAACTGGAAAGATTGACATATCAATTCCACAAGCATCCCAGAGAATTCTGGATGGCTGGCTACAACGAGGCTCTCTACCATTTGGATGATCGTATCCAAAATGCAAATAATGAGGGTTACAAATAGGGATGGTTGAATGCCTTAGGTGTACTGCAACTGGAACAGGGTCATTACCTGTGGGATTACCATAATCCTGGGCCGCTCGACCTACCAGTGCCACCATTCAAGCTTGACATGAGTTGGATCCCTGCTCGGGCCATCCCTCGGTGTTTGATTTCCAAATACCTTGGCGATTACAATCTCCATTCCAATGTTGAGATATCTCGTCCTGAGCACCTACTTGATCGACCATCTGTGATGAACATCAGGATCCTTAAAGATCTTAACTTCATAAATTCCCCTTATGCTTTAAATGATCCACCTGTTGGCGAGGAACCTGTTTTAAAAGCAGAGGGGAAGAAACCAATAGAATAGGAATCTTGATTTAATAAATTTGTATTTAATTCTTGATGTATTTTGTTCTACATTTAATGAAATAATTTTATTTGCAAATCTTGACTGCCATTGTCTTGTAATTATAAAACACTTTACATCTATGCATGTATATCTGTTAAAAATATAACAACATTGTGTTATTTGTCGATCAACTTAGAGTTGATTAAAACTTATTGTCGACTAGTTTGAATTTTTGGTAATCATTTGACAACTAAACAAACTTAATGATGTTTTGTTTCTCGACCAACTTAGTAGTAATTTAAAAAGTTACGAGTATCAAAAATTTTGCTCGATCACTTTCTCGTATTCATAAAAGGTTTCCGACCAACCAAGGTTGGTAAATTTTCCTTTTCAACCAACTACATCAACCATAGTTAGTGGATTTTTTCTTAATGAGCAACTTTGGCACTTTTTGGAATAGTTTTACTTCCTGACCAACCTTAGTTGGCATTTTTAGGAATAGTTTTACTTCCTAACCAACCTTAGTTGGCATTTTTAGGAATAGATTTACTTCCTAACCAACCTTAGTTGGCATTTTTAGGAATAGTTTTACTTCCTAACCAACCTTAGTTGGCATTTTGAGGAATAGATTTACTTCCTAACCAACCTTAGTTGGCATTTTTAGGAATAGAATTACTTCCTAACCAACCTTAGTTGGCATTTTTAGGAATAGATTTACTTCCCCACCAACCTTAGTTGGAATTTTCGGGAATATATTTACTTCCCGACCAACCTTAGTTGGCGTTTTCGGGAATAGATTTCTGAGTATTCTGAGTAGTACAGTAGTACTTTTGCTGAATGCGTAGCACGAGTATTTCGCGAAAAATTTTCAATAAAAGGAGAGAATTGGGTAGAATGTTTTCACTTTGTTCATACTGATGAAACTGCATTACATGAGAGTTTACATTACTGATAATATTTGCGCAGGTGTTCTGCATTCCATGCATTCTTAAACTCCTCCCCCTCTAAAGTTTCTATTTTGTATGTCCCTGGTCGAACAACTTCCTTAACTCGGTAGGGTCCATGCCAGTTTTCTTCCAGTTTGTTGTGCTTTTGAATCACCTTCTTTAGCACATAGTCTCCTTCTTTCAAGTCGCACTTCTTCACTCTCTTGTTGCAGAACAAAGTTGTTCGTTGCTGGTAAGCAGCATTTCTAATGGCTGCTTCTTCCCTAACCTCCTCGAGCATGTCCAAGTCTAACCTTCTCATTAAATCGCTGACAGGGGAATTGAAATTCAGTATTCTGTGTGTTGGGAGACCCAATTCGGCGGGTATAACATCTTCACTTCCAAATGCTAGCATATATGGAGATTCCCATATTGCTGCTCGGGGAGTAGTTCGATAAGCCCATGGCACTGATTGTAGCTCGTTGATCCAGTTTGCTTTCACGTCATTCAGTCTTTTTTTAAGTCGTTCAGCAGCGTTCTGTTTGTCACTTCAGTTTGTCCATTGCTTTGAGGATGGCTTGGTGCCGAGTGGATCTTCAAGATATTTGACTGATGACAATAGGCGACGAACTCCTCGTTGTCAAATTGTGTTCCATGGTCTGTGATGAAGGCATGAGGAAGACCATATCGACAAATGATGTTCTTCCAAATAAATTGGTACACCTTGTCATACGTTATATCAATGAGAGGCTCAGCCTCAACCCATTTAGTAAAATAATCCACAGCAACCACGAGATACTTAAATCTTCCCCTGGTCGTCGGTAGTGGCCCGACCAAATCTATTCCCCATATGGCAAATGGCCAAGGGGAAGTAATGGGTGTCAATAATGCTTGGGGAGTTCTTCGGATGGAGGAGAAGCGCTTGACACTTGTCACATTTCTTAGCATAGGCTATACAATCAGCCCTCATCGTTATCTAGTAGTATCCTTGCGTCATCACCCTTTGCAAAAGAGTCCGACCTGCTACATGGGCTCCACAGGACCCTTCATGGACCTCTTCAATCAAATCTTTCACCTCGGTGGGATGCACACATATTTGCAAACCTACTATAATTCCTCGTCTGTATAGAATACCATTAGTCAGTACATAACGAGCAACCTTAAACTTCAGTTTCTTGGCTGCAAGTTTGTCAGTTGGTAATTCCCCTTTCTCAATATATGCCCAGATGGGATCCATCCATGATGATCCTAAATCGAGGGTATTAAAGTTTATCGTCAGATCTTCATCTATACTCCGACCAGCTAAAACTTCAATTGGGATTATTCTTCGTAGCTCGATACGAGTAGCTGATGCTAATCTAGCTAAGGCGTCTGCTCTCGCATTCTCCATTCTTGGTATTCTGACCAGCTGAATAGCAGTAAATTCTGACACCAGTTCCTTTGCCTTTGCATGATATCTGATCATTAATTCTCCTTTGGCTGCATATACTCCCATCATTTGATTTATGACCAATTGCGAGTCACTAAAGACAATAACTTATTCTGCCCCCATGGTTTTTGCCAAACTAAGACCTGCAATCATGGCTTCATATTCAGCCTCATTATTCGAAGCTTTGAATTGGAAACGTAGGGCGTATTCCATGTCGACCTCGTCCGGACTGTTCAAAACTCTCTCTGCGCCACATCTTCTAGTGCAAGATGAACCATCCACATATAGACTCCATATAGGTAACTCGTCTTCAAATTTCTGATCTGACAGAGTTCCTCGGTGGAAAATTTATTGCTTCCTTTCACCATCTCCTGATATTTCTTGTTGTTCGTCGATCATCTTTTCTTGCCCTTTTACCAACCTAAGCTGATCTGGGCTTGAATTTTATGATTCTGTAACATCTACTTGCCCTTTTACCAAGCTAAGTTGGTCTGGACTTACATTTGATGATCCTGTAACATCCACAGGTTGATCAGTGAGCAACTTTTGCTCCTCGGGGGTATCAGGATAGGTGAACTCTGCTATAAAATCTGCTACCGCTTGCCCTTTTAGCGATGATCTGGGTTCATAAACTATATCATATTCACCAAGTTCTATTGCCCAGCACATCAATCTTCCTGATTTTTTTGGTTTATGAAGGGCTTTCCTCAATGGCATATCAGTATACACTACTATAGTATGAGCCTGGAAGTATGGCTTCATTCTTCTACTTGCCTCGATCAATGCTAGTGCCAATTTTTCCAGCTTTGGATATTTGATCTCTGCTCCTCGGAAGGCCTTACTTGTGTAGTAGATTGGTTTTTATATTCCATTCTCCATTCTTATCAATGCCGAACTAACTGTATTCTCGAACACTGCTAGATACAAGTATAATTTTTCTCCCATCACTGGCTTGGATAACAGTGGAGGTGCTCCCAAATATTTCTTCAAGTCTTGAAAAGCCTTCTCACATTCATCATTCCACTCAAAAGTCTTTCGGAGCGTCTTGAAGAATGGGAGACATCGATCAGTTGCTCGCGATACAAATCTGTTGAGTGCTGCTACTCGTCCTGTAAGACTTTGCACTTCTTTCTTCGTCGTTGGGGATCGCAGCCCTAACAGAGCTTTGATTTTTTCAGGGTTAGCTTCAATGCCTCGCTGATTGACAATGTACCCGAGAAACATGCCTTCTCGTACTCCAAATATGCACTTGGTCGGGTTCAACTTCATTTGATATTTATCCAACTGATCAAAGGTTTAGCCTAAGTCAAGTAGATGATCGGCAGCTTTCTTGCTCTTTGTCAGTAGATCATCAACATAGACTTCCATATTGCAACTGATTAGTTCTGCAAACACTTTGTTCATCAGCCGCTGATATGTTGCACCTGCATTTTTCAAACCAAAAGGCATAACATTATAACAATAAGTTCCCCTAGGGGTAATGAAAGAAGTACTCTCCCTGTCTTCAGGTTTCATTTTAATCTGATTGTAACCAGAATAAGCATCCATGAAGCTCAGCAGCTCGTGTCCCGAGGTAGCATCCACTAATTGATCAATTCGGGGCAGCGAAAAGTGATCCTTTGAGCATGCTTTATTGAGGTCGGTGAAGTCTACACACATCCTCCATTTGTTGTTCTTCTTTTTCACCATCACCACATTTGCTAACCAGTCTGGATATTTAACATCTTCAATAAAGCAAGCTTTCTGGAGCTTCTCGACTTCCTCCTGTATAGCTTGATTCTTCTCGGGACTGAATACTCTTCTTCTCTGCTTCACAGGCTTGATCTCCTTATTCACATTGAGTTCGTGACATAAGAAATTTGGGTCTATCCCGGGCATATCCTCATGACTCCACGCAAAAGTTTACTTTTTGCTTCTTAATAAAGTTATCAATTCCTGTTTTAGTGAGGCTTCCAATGACGAACCTACTTGAGTAGTTCGTTCAGGGTGCTCGTCGTCCAGAATGATGTTTTCAGTAGCTTCCACCACTTGACCCTTCACGAGTTGCGACTCATCTCTAGGATCCAGTGTTTCAATTTCTGCACCTCCATCCACTTGATAGGTAGTAGTCTTTTTCCTTGATTCCTCCAGTTCCTCTTGCTCGGCGGATGAATAATAGCATTCCCGAGCTACTTTCTGATCACCTTTCACAACTCCTACTCCAAAAGTTGTTGGAAATTTTAGGCATTGATGTACCGTAGATGGTACAACCTCGAACTTCTTCAATCCTACTCTTCCCATGATGATATTGTATACTGATTGAACATTCTTATCCATCACAAAGAAGCGTATTCTTTCTGTTCGACAAGCAGGCCATATACCAATGAATATATCCAACTTGATCGTCCCAAGTGGAAAAACTTTCTCACCAGAAAAACCCAGGAGGGGTCTGTGATAAGGCTCTAGTTGAGATAGCTTTAGATTTAAACTGTCGAAGCACGAGTAAAACATGATGTCTGCCGAGCTACCATTGTCTACCAGTACTCTTGAAATCATTACTTCCTTCATCCTCATTTTGATCACCAATGGGTCATCATGAGGATATAGAACACCTACGAGGTCGTTCTTTGAGAAACCAATAACCAATTTCTCTTTGTTTACCTTTCTAGGGCGATCCTCATCAGCTAGATTTATTCGTTGAATGTATGAGCAAGCTTGAGCCTCACAGAGATAAGCTTTTCTCTCTGCAGTAAGGTCTTCTCCTCCTGCATCTCCACCTGTAATAACATTACAATCAAATGACCCAAAACATATTGAAAATACCTCACGTTCTGGCTGCCTTGGTCTCTTGGGAAGATCGGGGTTGTCTTCTGGATCAACTTTATGGTCTCTTTTTTTGTTCTCCTCTGCTCGACGAGGAGATCTAGACCTCTCTCTTGTTCGGTCGCTGTTTTTTCTTTCATTTCTATGATCAACATACTTTGCCAGTTTTCCTCGTCTGATGAGTGTTTCAATCTCATTCTAAAGAGCTATGCAATTTTTGGTCATATGGCCATAGTCTTTGTGAAACTCGCAATATTTTGCCTTATTCCTCCTGTCAGGGTCTGCCTTCATTTTCTCTGGCCAGTTTAATTCCTCGTTGTTCTTGATTTCTTCTAGAATATGGTTGATGTCTTTCTTCAAAGGAGTATAATTATCAAATTTCTTCAATACTTCCCATGACGACCTTATTTTTGAGTGTTTGTCACTACCATTGTTCTTATGTTCTTTCTTCTTAGCTTTATCACCTTCCACCTTGGTTTCTTTGGCATCCATCTTCTTCTTCGCAGCCATAGCCTCCTCGTCATTCATAATTTTGGCCGCTTTTCCCATCAGTTCTGACATGGTTCTAGGTGGATCTTTGGCCAAAGTGTAGTACAACTTGTTGGGCAGTAGTCCACTCATCAAGGCGGTAATCACTGTCTTTTTCTCATAATCAATGACTTCGAGTTTCTCGTTATTAAAACGAGTTATATAATCTCTGGTACTCTCACCAGCTTTTTGTCTAACACTTAACAAATGCGCTACTCGTTTAACTGGCTTTGTCCCAAAACAGAAATTCCCAATGAATAACTCGACCAGTTGAAAGAAAGTTGAGATCTTACCCCGAGGAAGATTATTATACCATATTTGAGCAGATCCGGTAAGAGTTCCCGAGAATGCTTTGCATCTTATCTAAACTGGAACAGCATAGATGTCGGCTGCAGGTTGGTATTGTTTTATATGAAGGACAGGGTCGGTCTTTCCACTATATTTGGGGGTCACAACAGGTTCTTTGAACTTTGATGGTGTGGGAAAATCTACATTGGCCTGGACAAAAGGTGTTCCTTGAATAAAAGTTCGTTGTAGAGGGTTCTTGACTTTAGCCATTTTCCCTAATCTATCCTCCAGCCTCTGAATAGAGCCTTTCCACGCATCGTTTCCTTCCTCGGGCCTGTTGGTTCGAGCAACTGATCGCGTTAATGTGGCTTCCTGGGATCTATCTTGACGAGCAGCTAGTCGTGACTGGGTAGATCCTTCCCTTAAGTCTGATGGTCGTCGAAAACTCCTCGATGCTTCTTTAGGAGGACTTTTGCTCCTCATAGGACCTAATCGATCAAAAGGAGATACTCTGCTTAATCTTTCTAGCGCACTAGTCCTTTCTGGAGAGAGAGTGATACGTTGTTCAGTATTTGTGGCTCATACCGAAGAAGTTCATCCAGGTTGATAAGAAAAATCTTCAGACTCCTCAGTATGATATGAATCGGTACGCCTAGTACGCGAAGAAAGTAAACGGGTATTTCTTTGAATACTTTGCGATCCTGAATGGGTTGGTGCACCGCCATGGAGGGTTTGTATGAGTTGTCGCATAGTTTCTTGCATGGTTGTCTGGCCCTGGGCCAGATTTGTCATTATTCCAGCCAGATCTGGAATATTTGGCGGAGCAGATGGATTTGGAGGGCTTCCAGCGTTTCGATTGCTGGGTTTTGGATTATCAGCCATTTGTAATGAATTGTTTTTGATGAAAAATGATATTACCAGTCGTTTCCCACAGACGGAGCCAATCTGTTGATGTAAAAAATTAGATTATATCTAATTATTTAATCACAGATAAAATAAAGTGAGACAAAGAAATTTTAAAGTGGTTCAGCCTTATAAGAATGGCCTACGTCCACTGTTTCTGTTATTGCTGACTGTTTGGGAATTTTCGATTACAAGTTTTATCAAGAAATTTCGGTCCCCTTACAATGAGGATAATACAATGTATTTATATCCCTAAGGCTGTACATGTGAAAGGGTAATACATTCAATGCCCCTTAAGCGTATACATCTATATGATAATAATAAGCATTTAATGCGCAGTCAATCTGTTGGTTATCCTACTATTAATGCTTTGTTCGAGGTGCAGCTCGGAC
This sequence comes from Sambucus nigra, assembly GCA_949130495.1. Lineage (NCBI taxonomy): Eukaryota > Viridiplantae > Streptophyta > Magnoliopsida > Dipsacales > Adoxaceae > Sambucus > Sambucus nigra. Next base: position 472,192,969 of record OX422211.1, on the reverse strand, counting down.
CGCCTAAGTAGCTCGGTATTCATAAGTTGCTCGGTGTATTAAAGTTCCTCGGAGAACTCTTGTTGGTCGGAGCGTCTGAGTTGATCGGGGAAGCGGAGTTCCTCGTTGCAGTATGGTTCCTCGGAGTCAAGGTGTTGTTCGGAAGTGTTTGTTTTTGCCACGCAGATTGCCACGTGTCTCCACTCAATTGAGCCATGTCAGCAGACTAAATTTGGTATCAACAGATGGAATTGTAATAATTACTAGGGTAGAAAAAAAATGGGTTGGCATAACCCATATTTGGTCTGCCCATATTTGGCCCAACCCACATTTAGTCCAATCCATCTTTGACTCGTCAAATTTGGCCCAACCCATAGTTTTGCCACTACTAGGTGTGATGTAAGAAGCATTGTGTATAGCAGCCATTATACATACATATATATATACTAAAAATATGAAATTGAAGTGAAAATATTGGGGAAAAGTGGAAATTATGGGTATATACGGGCATTGTAAGTGAGGTGGGAGCAGTGTCAATCAGGTACAAAGTCGAGAATTGTGATGTGTGGGGGCTAATTTAGTAAGGAATACCAAGGTTCGGAGGCGGGAGCGCCCGAACTGAATTTTTTTCAGGGCATTTTTTACTTATAATATATAGTTTCTCTTATTTTAACAACAAGATAAATAGACAATCAATTACAAATAATGAAAACACATCATAATACATTCAACCCCAAATTTATATCTACAAAACAAAAAATATATATATAATATAACCTGCAATTTAATAATAATTTAACAATAACACTAACAAACATATAATATTGTTGGAGTTTTGTTATGGAAAGAACTAAATTTATTAATTAATTTCTGCAAGGCACGTTCTTGGAAAGCTTTCTTTTAGGCAAAATTTCTCCCAATCCGGTTGAGACTGAACCGCGAATACACTATGGGTTTTATAGAATCTGCCTTCAGGATACAATGCAGTGTATGAACGGTTGTTTGATTCAACCTATGTATGGTTTGATCAAACCGAAAACACTATGAATTTGTAACTTGATAATGCCAAAATATAGAGGACGGAGAGATGAGAAATTATTAATTTTCGGTGTCCGAAACAGAGGTCTGGAACTCATTTTATAGCCATTTATGTGACTTTTCTTCAACAGTCACAGCTCTTCATGTAGCGACTCAGCAACCGTTGGATCATGCCTGTTTGGAACAACTTCGATCTAACAGTTCGGATTAGGCATCCCATCGTAAGTGAATGGATATCCCCTACACGAAACGCTACGAGTTCATCTAACGGTTTAGATCAAGTCGTTTCGGATTTTAAACCCTTTGATCGAATCGTTTAATCACAATTGTTGATCTATTTTAGCTCGTCAAAACTTTAGGCTCCCACGCTCCAAGCGACGATGAACACGTGTCAAGTGCCAAGTGCACGTCAAAGCGCGAATGCGCTCTAAATCGCCCAATCGCCCTTTCGCGCAGCGCGTGTCGCGATTGGTGATGCTTAAGCACCACCGCGATGCGTAGGATCATAGCCTCTTATTTGACTTGTCAACTAAGAATCTTAGTTGTCCTTTAGTTGATATACCACTACTTTTTGTAGTATTCTTTCAATATGGGATAATATGAGATTTTGAGCACTCTCATATCTTTCACACCCATTTGCTCATGTTTCGACCTTCTAAAATAAAACCCAAACTATGTTTAAAATAAAACACCAATAATATAATAAAATATTAACAACTAAAGATTAAAATAAAACATCAATTAATATAATAAAATTATTATATTATATTGAAATTTATCCAACATTCCCCCATCAATTTCAATATACACAAGAGAGCAAAACAAAGAGATAATAAATAACTTTTGGCACTATCGCTAAAATCTAGTACATAAATGAGAAGTGTCTTTCGGACTTGAACTTCCATATAGTGAAAATAATTCAAAGCTTCATCAAGGTGCTGTGGTGAACGTATCTTGAACCAAGGACCTTTTGAGGCTAGCCGGAACTATCACACATATCGATTTCTGAGTTTATAAGTGTTCTTCTAGAATGCACTTTTATGGCCTTGTGCTAATCCTGATTTCACGAGCGCTTTAGGATCGGTCTTGATTCCAAAGAAAGCGGCCACACTTTCGACACTCGTATAGGTAAATCAACTTTAGTGATTCTGCGAGTCACACTTATATGATTTATTAAGAAGTAACCTTCATCCTCTAACATGCAGAAAACCAACACTAGGCACATAGGAATGGAACTTTTTGTATAAAACTCCTAGTGTTCCATAACTATAATTTAACTTGTTTGTACCACATTGAACTCTATCTATATTTTCAAGATATGAGTTGGGTTCCCATTAAATATAATTGTGTTATTTAATAGACCTTAGTCCCATTCGTTTTGAGGTGATATATATCATCTCCCTAACAAGACCTTTAGTAAGAGGATCTGCTAAATTCTTGTTCGTTTTAATATAGTAGAGTGTAATTACTCCTTCCTTGAGTAATTTTATTATAATTTGATGCCTTAGACTAATGTGTCTAGATTTTTCGTTGTAAGTTTTGTTCGAAACTTTATAAATTATGGCTTGGTTATCACAACTTATCATAATAGAAGGTGATGGATTTTTCCATAAAGGAATATCATACAACACATTTCTAAGCCATTCTGCTTCTTTACATGCATCTGCTAGGGCTATAAATTCAGATTGCATTGTTGAATCTGATACACATGTTTATTTCTTGGATCCCCAAGAGATAGCTGCTCCTCCTAGCATAAAAATCCAACGAGTAGTTGGCTTGGATTTTGATTCAAGATTATTCCAACTTGAATCACTATATCCTTCTAAAACATATGGATATCCTACATAATGTAAGCCATAATCCAAAGTCCTCTTCAAGTACTTAAGCACCCTAGAAATTGCATTCCAGTGCTCTTGTCCTGGATTACTTGTAAACTACACAATACACTCACTGCATAAGTAATTTCTGGTCTATTGCAATGCATGGCATACATTAGACTCCCAATAATACTAGCATATTTAAGTTGGTCCATAGCACGTCCAGTATTTTTCATTAATTTGATACTATGATCCACTGGTGTAGCAGCTGGCTTAAGTTCAAAATGATTATATCTTTTAAGAAATTTTTCTATATAATGAGATTGAGATAATGCTAAAGAATTATCCTTTCTCACAATTTTAATTCCTAAAATCACATCAGCTTCTCCAAGATCTTTCATATCAAATTTTGATGAAAGAAACCTTTTGGTTTCTTCAACATATTTGAGATTAGACCCAAATATTAACATGTCATCCACATATAAGTAAATAATAACACCAACACCATTTTCAAATTTACTATATATACATTTTTTGGCATCATTAACTTTATATCCATGGGATATAGCAATATTATTAAACTTCTCATGCCATTGCATATGAGCTTCTTTAAGGCCATAAAGAGATTTAACCAGTTTACACACTTTCTTTTCTTGGCCAGGCAAGGCAAACCCTTCGGGTTGTTCCATGTAAATATCTTCTTCTAAATCACCATTTAAAAATGCAGTTTTAACATCCATTTGATGAATAACTAAATTGTGAATAGAAGCAAGAGATATCAATATCCTAATGGAAGTTATTCGAGCAACGGGAGCATATGTATAAAAGTAATCAATTCCATGTTTTTGCTTATAGACTTTAGCAACTAGTCTTGCCTTAAATTTATTTATAGAACCATTCGGATTTAATTTTCTTTTAAATATCCATTTGCACCCAATAGGTTTAGCCCCAGGGGGAAGATCGGAAATAGCCCAAGTTTGATTTGACAAAATTGAGTTCATTTCATCATTTATTGTTTCTTTCCAAAAGACAACATCCCTAGATGTTACTGCTTCATGAAATGTGGTCGGTTTATCTTCTACATTAAGAACAAATTTAGTTTTGTTCTTAGTCTCATTTAAATCCCCTTCAACTAAATAAATAACAAAGTCAAGCCCAAATGTTTTTTCAATTCTTTGTCTTTCACTCCTTCGCGGTTCAACGTCATTCATTATTTTCGAAGAAGATATTGATTGTGAATTTTCTTCTAAAGTTGAGGAGTCAACAGTCGGATTATTATTTTCTAAACCTTGATTCAAAGTACTAAACTTTGTTAGATGTTCAAAGAATTGCACATCTACCGACTCAATGATTTCTTGAGTTTCAATATTTAAAAATCTATAAGTCGTACTGTTACTAGAGTATCCAATAAAAACACATTTGTAAGTCCTATTTCCTAGTTTAGGTCTTTTAGGTTCGGGTTTTCTTACATAAGCAAGACACCCCAAGACATTAAGACGTCTAAGATTAGGCTTACGATTAAACCATAATTCGTATGGTGTAATATCCTTGTTTTTCAATGGAACTCTATTTAAAATATAACATGCGGATAAAACCGCTTCTCCCCACATCGACAAAGGTAAACCAGAACTGATTAACATTGAATTTATCATTTCAACTAAAGTCCCATTTTTCCTTTCCGCTGTTCCATTTTGTTGTGGCGTATAAGGTGTCGTAACTTCATGGATTATCCCATGAGTATTACAAAATTGTATAAACTCACTCGGGTAATATTCACCACCCCTATAGGATCGTGGGACTTTAATTTTCCAATTTTGTTGAGTTTTAACTTCTACTTTAAAAATTAAAAATTAATCAAAAACTTCATCTTTACTTTTAACTAAATATGTATATGCATACTTAGAGTAATCATCAATAAAAGTTAAGAAATATTTATTTCCACCACGAGTCATATTACTCTTCATATCACATACATCACTATGAATAAGATCAAGCATTTCAGATGTCCTCTCAACTGATTTGAACGACTTTCTAGTTATCTTCGATTGAGCACAAATTTCACATTTAGAAAGGTTATCAAATTTACAATCCGAGATTAAGACGAGATTAGTCATATTTTTTATACTTTTATAATTCACATGACCTAATCTACTATGCCATAAAGAAATAGACTCAACCATATAAGCAGAACTAATATCATTGATTACATTAATTTTGATCATGCCGTTACAAGAGTACCCTTTGTCAATAAATTGGTCATTCATAGGCAAGACAAACTTATCAGACTCATACACTAGTTTGAAACCTCTCTTATTGAGAAGGTCCCAGACACAAGATTTTTACACATATCAGGTACATGAAGTACATCGATTAGAGTAAGTGTCTTTCCAGAAGTTAGCTTCAATTCCACTGTGCCTTTTCCAGCTACATTGGTGCGAAGATTATTTGTCATCTTCACTTCTTTTCCATCAATTTCTTGATATGTTTTGAATGAAGAGCGGTCTTTGCATATGTGGACCGTTGCGCCGGTATCCAACCACCATCCACTTTCATTATCAATTGAATTAGCTTCGCATATAGTAGCAATAAGATTTTCAATATTGTTGGTTTCCTTCGACCCTTGTTTTTCCTTAAATGCCTTCTTTTTAAGACGACATTCTCGAGAATAATGGCCCAGTTTGTCACAGAAGAAATATTTTCCCTTCTTTTTCTTATTTGCACCTTGATTCTTGAATTTTGAATCATTCTTTGCTTTAAATTTTGAGTCTTTGGTAATCTTAGATTTTTTATCCTCAACCATATTGGCTTTTGAATGACCCTCACCTTATTCATCCTTCTTTTCTCGAATACGAGTATCATATTCAATACGAAGGTGACAAAGAAGGGATTCCACAGTATAAGTCTTTTCATCATGATTAATTTTCTTCTTAAAGCCATTCCAAGAGGTTGGAAGTTTTGAAACAATCACCCCTACTTGAAATTCATTTTGAAGATTAATTCCAGCGGCTTTAAGGTCACCAACAATTTGTTGGAGTTCATGTGCTTGTGTAACGACAGATTTATCATTACTCATTCTAAAATTCATATAGTTTGAAATCAGAAACTTACGGTTGCTCGCTTCCTCATTTTGATACTTTGTCTCCAAAGCCTTCCATAATTCCTTTACCGTCGGAATCATTCGATGAGCGCTATAAACAATTTGAGACAAAGCATTGAGGATGTGTCCTCGACACATAAATTCGTCTTCTTTCCTCTTCACACGTTTTTGCTTTATTTCTTCGATGTCTTCGGGGGTGGGCTCGGGAATTTGTTCAAGGTTATCATCTAGAATGTATGCAAGTTTTAGTGATGTGAGGAAGAACATAACTTTCTCTTGCCAACGGGTGAAATTTCCGCCATCAAAACGGTCGAGACGGATTAAGTCTTAAGTCATGACTTGGATAGATTGTGCCACATTTCCTTCCATTTGAGTCGAGTAATAAGAAATATTTTGCTAAAACTGTTGGAGTTTTGTTATGGAAAGAACTAAATTTATTAATTAATTTCTGCAAGGCACGTTCTTGGAACGCTTTGTTTTAGGCAAAATTTCTCTCAATCCGGTTGAGACTGAACCGCGAGTACACTATGAATTTTATAGAATCTGCCTTCAGGATACAATGCAGAGTATGAATAGTTGTTTGATTCAAACTATGTACTGTTTGATCAAATCGAGAACACTCTGAATTTGTAACTTGATAATGCCAAAATATAGAGGACGGAGAGAGGAGAAATTAGCAATTTTCGGTGTCCAAAATAGAGACCTGGAACTCATGTTATAGCGAATGGACATCCCCTACACGAAACGCTAACTTTAGGCTCCCACGCTCCAAGCGACGATGCGCACGTGCCAAGTGCGCACAATGCTCCCTAAGTCGCCCAATTGCCCTTTCGCGCTTACGCGTGTTGCGATTGGTGGTGCTTAAGCACCACCGCGATGCGTAGGATCATAGCCTCTTATTTGACTTATCAACTAAGAATCTTAGTTGTCCTTTGATATACCAGTACTTGTTGTAATATTCTTCCAATGTGGGACAATATGAGATTTTAAGCACTCTCATATCTTTCACACTCATTTGCTCATGTTTCTACCTTCTAAAATAAAACCCAAACTATGTTTAAAATAAAACACCAATAATATAATAAAATATTAACAACTAAAGATTAAAATAAAACATCAATTAATATAATAAAATTATTATATTATATTAAAATTTATCCAACAAATATAACCATTAACAATAAACTTAAAAAACATATATAATCTAAGTTGCCATTTAACAAATTAATAAAATAGAAAAATGAAATAGTATATATATAGAGAGAGACGGGAGTAGTATCAACTATATTTAGGTGTTGAGTATGTAAGGATTTAAGTAGTATAGATTATGTAATTTTAGGACTTAAAATAATATTTATTATGGATATAGGACAACAAACATTTCGTTTTCATTTTTAGTCTCTATTTTCAAATTAAAGGGACAGGTGACATACTGTGATTGGTTAACGTTTTATGAATATGAGTTCGCGTCAGCGGCTTTATTCAAAAATAGGGACTAAAACCATGAATAAAATGTTTGTTGTCCTATTTCCAAAATACATATTATAATAGGACATAAATTTATAAAGCCCCTAAGTATAAGTTTTCTTTATTTTAAGAAATATTCCAACTAAATTAAAAAAAAAAAAAAATCTGCACCTAAATATAAAATAAGTATATATAATTATTTTTGTAAAAAAAAAAGGCTCCCCACTGGGCTGCTGTGCCTCGGTTCCTGGTGCCAATGAAATAAAACAAGGACATATTACGTGTGGCGAAACTAACTGCATGACCCCCACATATTGGCCTTTCTCACAAATTTTGTTGAAAAATGGAAGTGTTGCAAGGACCTCTTTCATGCTCTTTTGTAACCTTAACTGGAAAAAGCAGTGCGAGAAGCCTATGAACTATATCACATCAACTAGTTATGTGCCTATTATATATCACACTGACCAATAATTTGCAGACTCTGTCTTCGTCTTCGTCTTCGTCTTCGTCTGTATCCGCTTAGTGACATGTCGTAGGACCACAATAATGTAGACCACAATAATGTAGAACACTAGTTACACTCTCAAGCCTATGTAAAATTTGTTAAAAGTTTGAAATTATTAACAGCTCTTTTGGTTATGCGATTTAAAATTGACTATAAACTGAATTGAGTTACTCACTTCTGTTAACTCTGGTTAGATGTTCATTGAAGATCAATTCATTAAAAAAAGAAGTATTTTCATTTTACCACCCATTCCAATTAATATTGGTAATTAAATTTTATTAATTATTTTTTTTCATTCAGACTTTGTCATTTAAAGGCGATGAAAAAAATTAGTTGACTCGTCAAGACGTTATTTTTTGTACAAAACTCTAAGCCACCCCCATTCTACATTATTAAAGCTTAAGACACTTTATTAAGTTAATATATTAATTAAATTAGATATTTTATTAGAATATATTTAAAAGAAATAAAAAAAATGATTTATAAAAAATAACCTTTTGTTGTTTTTTAATAAGTAGAAAAACATTTTTTTTTGTTTTTGTCTTAAATAAGAAATTGTTTACTCTGTTTTTTAATAAGTAAAAAAGATTTTTTTGTTTTTGTTTTAAAAAAGAAACAGTTTTTTCTTCTTCTTGTTTTGTCTTAATTCTATTTATATTAAAAAACAGAATTTTTCAGTTTCAATTTTCAACCCAATTTTTATCTCTAAAAACAAATTATATTTTCATTTCTTATTTTTCCTCCAATTTATTTTATTAAAACAAACAATAATATTTTCTATTATCTTTTTAATCCCTGTTTTATTTATAAATAAACTATTTTTACTTCTTTTTCCCAAATTTTTATTTATTAAAATAGCCCTTTTAATACGCCTTTTTTTAGTAAATAAGGAACCGGGAACAATAATATAGTTTTTTATTTTTCTAAATAAAAAATATGTTGAAAAAAATATTTCTTTATAAATAAAAAATGTGACAGAAAATAGAAAAAAATATTTTGAAATAACATCAGCCATGACAAAAAAGAGAACAAATAGGACAAAAAAGTTATATTCTATTTAAAATATTAAGATTGGGATAAAAAATACTTTTTAATAAATGAAAACTTGGATAGAAAACAAGTTTTTTTAATAAATAAAAATTTAGATAAAAAGGAGAACAATAAACAATTTTGAGTTTCTTCTTAACAAATATAAAATGGGACATAAAGGAAAAAAAATAATGTTTTCTTTTCTTTTAATAGATAAAAACTAGGACAAAAAAGGAACAGAAAAGATTGTTTTTTAAATAAATAATACATGGAATAAAAAGGGAATAGAAAAAGAGATTTATTTTTAATAAATAAAACCGAGACAAAAAGGAAATATAACAGAAAAAATAGTTTCTTATTTGAAACAATAAAAATAGTTTTTCTACTTATTAAAAAAGAACAAAAACTAGCTTTTGTAAAAAAAAATAATTTTTTTTAAAAATGTCTTGATAATGTCTACTTTAATGAATTTATGAAGTTAATAAAGTGTCTTAAGTAAAAAAAAATAATAAACAGATTCAATCTTTAATAATGTAAATATGAGTAGTTTGGACTTTTCTAAAAAAGATAACGGTTTGACTAGTCAATTAATTTTTTCTATTCACTTTTAGGAACAAAGTATAAATGATAACAAAATAGTGGGTAAAATCTAACAACCAGAACTATGAAGGTGAAAAACTCAAAATACCCTTCAAATAAATAAGTCCAAGTTTGTATTTTTTAAAAATTTATGGTGATACTGAGCTCAACAGTAATATAATAAAATAATAAAAAAAAAATCAAGCTACTTGCTCTTGCTCGTGCTTAACTCGCTTGTGTCTCGAAAATTGGTTGGTGTTGAATTGGTGACATGTTACAATAAACTCACATAATTTTTATAAATGTTGTATTTATCTCACTTCCAGCTAACCTTTTTTCACTTTTTAACAAATTTGCTCGATTTTTATTGGTTTGTTGTACCATGTCAATTATATTAAATATTTTCTCATAAAAAAGTATAACTCGAGCATTATTTGTAGGTTATGAAATTTCAAGCTATGCACCATCAACCCACATCTCAGCTCAAGATGATTTGTGTGGTTCTTAAAAGTGGATACCAATGGATTTGCAGATATTAGTAGTACAATTATTCTTATTAGTAGTAAAGTAGTAGTAGTAAAATTATTCTTGTTGTCACTAAGAGCTATGTATATCTTTGTAAAACTACCATCTATTTCGTATTCAAGATAATTTGTGTGGTGGTTGATTATCTAAAATTTACCTTTGAGCGTGTGCGTGAGCGTGAACGTGAACGGATACTTATGTGTAGCACCGGCAAAATTATGGGTTGAGCCTAATTTGGGCGGGTCAAATATGGATTGGGATAAATGTGGGTTGCGCCAAATATGGGTTGGGCTAAATATGGACGGATCAAATATGAGTTGGGTCAACCCATTGTATTTCTACTAAAGTAAGTATTACAATTCGAGGTATATGTAAAAAAAATTCATATTTTACTCACAACTTTTAAAAATGAGTATTATATTTGATTCATATCTTTTAAAATTGGACTCCATATTTGATTCCTAGCTTTCAAATATGGCTCCATATTTAACTAATAGCTTTTAAACATGGCCCACATATTTAGATGACGGAGTTAATCTGAGTTGTTTTATTATTTGGGCCACATTTTGTCACTATTACTTATGTGAAATGAGTACATCCACAACTCGTAAAAGACTATACATACCTCGTGAGATGTTTAGTTACTTACACACAAGGTTCTAAAAAAACGCGAGATCTGATCGGGGGTGGAGGTCAAGTCTTAAGCCTTAAAAACTTAGACGGGCCTTAAGCGTAAAAAAATGTTTAGGCCTTTTTAAATATATTTGAACATTTTTAACTATAACAAGTCTATTAAAAATACTAAAATGGTACATATCTTAAAATATGTCTCAATATATGCAAACTGAGATGTTATATTAAAAATACTACATGCCTTAAAATATGTATCAATATATGCAAACTAAGATGCTATTTTTTTAAAATATTAAGAAAAAAACAAAAAAAAATGCGCAGCTTTTGGATGAGAGACAGAGAGGTTTGAGATATCATTTATCTTTTGATTGTTTTGAATGAGATACTGGTCCTTTTTTTAAAAAAAAATCTTTAAAAAGCGATATCATTTCACTAAGGCATTTTTGTTTTTAAAAAAAATTGCGCCTTAAAGAAAAGGTGTAAAAGCTCAAGGCGAGGCATTTTTTCCAAGCCACAAGTCTTGACGCGCCTTTTAGAACACAACTTACACGTAGTCCATTATTGCAAATTGATTAATATATAAGGGAGATATTACTCTTGTCAGGAGAAAAATGGGACTTCCTAAGTAATGATTAGTATCAATGAAATTCTTAGTTTTCAATTGTTGAAAAAGAAAAGGAAAGAGTTTGCATGGCTGAAAAGCCCTTGAAAATGGTTTCAGGAACCTCAGAAAAACCATTGAAAATGGTTTCAGGAACCTTCTTCTTCTCTATATCTCAAGCATACAATTAAATGAAAATTTTGTTAAAATTTATGATATTTAATTGAGTTAACAAAATTAAATTTTAGTTAACTTTATGATAAATTTAATATTAGACTCACATGTCTTTTAAGACGGTTTGAAGTAATAACGCGTTCTTCTTCGCAAGGAGTATAACGTAGTATACTAACATTTCTAAAGCCATAAATTAATAAATAAGAAATTGTAGCTTATATTACCCACTTGGAACATGAAATTTTGTTGAAGTGTTATGTGTAACACCCCATATTTCTAAGAATTTCGAAATTAATTACTTTGATGATTTTTGGAATTTTACGTGTGCCGTAATTTAGTGAAATTAATTCTTTCGTGTTGATTAAAATATTAATTGGGAGATATGGCGATTAACGTTTATGGAATATAATTACTAAGTGGATAGCAATTTGTTATTTTATGTCATAATGAGTAATAGTGACGTGACTGTGTTAGATCTCACCAGGAGTCGAGAGCAGATGAGGTCGAGAAGGAAAATTATGGTAAAGTGACTTGGATGGTGATTTTGAGGTCACGTTTGGTTTCGAATGGGTCAAAATAGTCAAAATAGTGTACTTGAGTGTGCTGACTGGGTCCCGTGGCAATTTTAGATCAAACCAGCACCAAATAATGACGTTTCGGTCACTCGGACATCACGGACATAGGAGAGGAAAAAGATAAGGAAACTAGGCCTTCACACACCGTTTTACACCACGGACATCGCCGAAATCGAGATCGGAGCAAGGGAAGAGAACCTCCATCATCAATGAACGAAAATAAGACCTAATGGACTAAGGCAAGTATTCTTGCAATTTTTTTAAGCATGTTATAATACCCATATAGTGTAGGGTTGAAATTACATGACTCAGGTTTATTCTTGGAATTTCTTTAGGTGTAATTCATGATTTCAAGTAGGATTCATGTAGAATTGATCCCTTTACGTAGATAATACGAAATCTAAAATTATGTGATGAGTAACTTGAAAGAAATCTGGGTATGTTGATGAATATGCATGAAGAACACTATGAATTAGGGTTTTAAGAATTTTGGAATTTAATCTATTCTTAAGTAGATTTCTTATAAATTTGGTGTATTATTTACATAATAAATTGTCCCTAGACATGTGTTTGAGGTTTGGGTATGCTGGATAGGAGTTTGGGAGATTTTTATGAAGGTTTGAGGTGTTAACCATTGAGAAAATGATTTTGGGACGAAACTGTTAGAAATCATTGAGATCGTTCGAACGGTATTGAACCAGATTAGTACGCTGTTCGAATGACCCTAGGTTTTAAGAAATGGGGATATATCTTTTTGCTACAAACGCGTGGCCACCAGTTTCGTATTTTTCTGTTTTTTAAATTAGTTATGAATATTCTACGGAAGGGTGTCCAAGATCGAAATCTTTAATCAAAAATTAAATCAGGGTATAGAATGGTTTATGAACTATATGAGGACTTTGGGAATTTCAATAGACCTATATTAGTGGCTTAGGATTAGTCATAATGAGGGTAAAATGAGACTAGGGCCTACGAGATTTAAACAATTGTGTTAAGTATCGGGAATTTAAAACGAGTTGCGGGAAGTGTAGATGATAATTCAAAATTGATACCAGTAGGCTAGTGATGTTTCAACTATTAAAATTTCTTAAGGAATAATTATGACCAGTAGTGAGTGATACTAAAAAAATACGAGTATAATACTATGGGTGAATCGTTAGTACGTTGAGTATTCGAGACATATAAATACGATGTACTTGATATACTTATAGGTTGTGTGTATACCTATACTAGACATACTTGAAGGTTACGTGTGTGTGTGTGTCTATATATATATATATATATATATATATATATATATATATATGTAGGGAGAGGTTCAAAAGCAAACATGAAAGATGAACATTTTAATGAACCTTAACAAAAAACACCTAAAACCCATTCAATTTTAATTCATATGTTGTAATTGGTCTGCGCCAGTGGCAACAGACACGCTTGTGACACACGTATTTTTTAATACACGTGTGCCCATTGCTGCTGGCGCATGTCACACGTGTGTTGGTTTTCGGTGGCGCAGACCCATTACATCATATGAATTAAAATTAATTGGGTGTTAAGTGTTTTTTGTTAAGGTTCATTAAAATGTTCAAATTTTTTGTTCATTTCTGAACCTCTCCTCATATATATAGGTTATGTGAATACCTATGATGTGATTTGCTATGTGTGAGAACATACCTACGCCGCCTGCTATCACGCGAGGTTCCACGCAGTGAGCGATCCCACCTTGGCGATTCCAGCGAGGTCTGAATTTGTATCCCAGAACATGGAACTTAGGGAGGCTCACTGTGTGTAGTGTATTAGTGGGACCGACATTTCATTTAGGTACGTTAGGCATGTGTCTATTCCAAAGGCTTAGAACCATGTTCACCTCCATTAGGTGTTGATTGATTTTTGGGTTTGAGGAGACATATCGAACCAACAGTCCTTGATTTGGTACGAGAGATACATGAACTTGATAACAGAGTATGCCAACATCACAAGGGGCCATTCCGAGGATGTTATAGTTGTATATATTATATGTGTGATAAATATATACAAATGTGATGTGTGATAGTAGAAAAGATAGTTAGTGTATATCTAAAAGTAACGTAAGAGTGATGGACCTTAATTAATGGTGTTATAATAATGTGTAATTATTGTACTTGTGTGAGAGTAGGAAGATAGGTATTGCATATCTAAAAGTGATTTAAGTATGGAAAACTCAATCAAAATGATTCAATAATAATATACGGAAAATATTAGTTATTGCTAGTACGGTAGCATATTGTATGGGCAGTTAAAGAGGAGTTGAATATTTTGTGGTTAGTTAGATGTGGATGTCTAGTTAGGATGGGTAGCATAGCTGAGTAGGATGCATTAGATGTGCACATTAGATGAGGGGTGAGGACCTCAAGAGAGTGTACGCGGAACTAACATGTGTATCTAATAACTATTTTTAAATTGTGATTTAAATAATTACTAAACATTTTCAAAAGATTTTCTCGGGCTCTGACCTATGTCAAATCTATTTTTCTATATTTTCAAAATATTTTAGGTGTCTAGCCATAGGGACTCCAAGCTTGATGGCTCATTCCAGGGATGCGTAGATGCATCATTGTGGAGGCTTGAAGGATATGATATAGACTCCTCAGTTGTTCATTATTAGATAGGATTTCATTTCAGTATTTCATTTGGGCATATTCCTCCTTCAGATTATTCAGTATTTCAGTTATTCATTATTTGTCAGACTGGATTTTATTTATTATAGACTTGTTGTTGGATTTTGTTTTGGGAACCGATGGTTTATTCTGTCTTATTTTATTCAATTATTTTTCATGTGATGTTTTAGACCCTATTATTGTGTGGATGGTTTGGTTATTGATTTTTTTTTTGCGTGTGGTTGTTATAATGAAAGATAAAATTTGGCGCCGGCTTAATTTAACATAGGTGGTTAGTAATTTAAAAAGGTCTTCGACAATGATGCTGAGAATGAACAAAATGAGATTAATGTTTGGTTTAATAAAGTACTGATCATCCGTGGTTAAAATAGGTAGGGTGTCACAGATGGTATCAGAGCATCAAGTTCTAGTGTCCATAGGATATGTACGGCTTACAACGGTTTCAGCATAGTGTTCTTTGACATTGAGTCCTATTTTTAGGACTGTTGCATTCATGATTACGTATTTGACATTATGTTCTTCTTCTATTATATTTGTTTTGACCGTGAACTCATATAATACAACGTGGTTCCAGATATCACCTAGGAGGGAACGATAGGCTAGGATCGTCGAAAGAGGTAATGCTGGACATGATCAACAGGTACCTCAAATACCACAGAGTATAGCCCAACCACAGAGGTGGCTGGTATTGTAGCATAAGAAGTTACTGTCACTTTATTACACTACCGAGATCATTATTTCCAGCTAATATGATGTAAAAGAACGAAGGAATCTATCCAGTTAGGAAGCAACATTTCAGCGACAGGGTACTCAAAGCCATTAGGGCCAAGAGAATAATGGCAATGATCAGTATAGTCAAGGCCACCAGGGCCAACAAATCCAGAAGTAGGGAGACTTCAAAAGGATATATTTTAAATGATGATATCATGGACACAAGCATCGACTTTGTTCGAAGTAAGCCGAGGAGAAGCCTCGACCAGACCAACAGGGTCAAAAGAGGAAAAACTTCATTAGTCGTTGTTTTATTTGTTGGAAGGAGAATCATCGTAAGAAGGATTGATCACAGAGTAGAGTACTATAGTAGGGAGTCAAATAGGGGTAGCAGGGGCATATAGACCTTGCAACATCAACTTTGCCATCCTCATAGCAATAGGTACAATTACGTTGCGGGTGTGCCTATAATGTCCAGTATGCAGTCATGTCACAGGCACTATAGGCGCAGTAAGCTTTTGAAAGTATATTTCCTATTCATAGGCGTAAGGGTAGGATTTTATTTGATATAGGGCCATTACACTCTTACATAGTAACCATATTTGTACGATATTCCTGTCCACTAGAGACATCCGATAGTCTCCTCATGTGTGTAGAGTCACTGTTGGGTAGTGGGTCGCTTATACACTCGATCTGTCTGGGTGTGGACATCGATGTGGGTAGATTACGTTTAGCCACCGACCTTCTTGTGTTAGATATGTAGGGGGTATAGTGTCAATTGGGTATGAATTGGTTAGTTGGATACCAGGGGATGGGGGATTGCTTCGGGATGCCTATTATCTTCTCAATTCCAGGGCAAGAGATGCTTTTAGTGGTAATGTCTCTTCTTGAGGAAGGGTCAAGTACACATCTGTATTATATTGAGGAGGAGACCTTATAGGAGGTAGTTATTTCATTAGACTCAATTTCAGTGGTGAGGGAGTTACAGGACGTGTTCTAGGAGATACCCGGGCTATTGCCTAGTCAAGAAATTGAGTGCATTATTGACCTAGCACCGGGTACGAGGTCTATCACTCGAGAGCCTTATCGCATGGCCCCATCTGAGATGAGGGAGTTGAAGGAGCAGATTCAGTAGCTCCCGGGATAAGGCTTCATCGGACGAAGAACTTCACCATGGGGTGAGCCGATGTTCGTCAAATAAGAAATCTTGGATCAGTTCCGACATGCGAATTATGTTCAGGAACCTGTCGACCAGGAAATGCATATATAAAATGGAGGTAAAATTTTGTTGTATCCTTATGAGTATGAGGTATATTTCGGAATACAAGGGTGCGTCACAATATATATGGCACCACTAAATTCTCCGGTGAGTCGAGTTTAGTGGGTGCATTGGTATTATCAACCTTATATGTATTTATCGTTGGGTAGCAGGACTTTTTGATGTTTATATTGTGTGGTAGTTTTTGCCCATTTTGAGAGTTATGAGAGTAGAGCATATTATTATCTTGTGAAATGAATGGTTAGCAGGGGTTCGAGCGGTAGTGGATGGCTATGGTAAGACTATCGTACTCGCTATTCCAAGGTGGGATATATTATTTTGTGAGGTATCACCTGAAAGACGGTCGAGCCTATATATATTCTATTGTACAGTAGACTTCGAAGAGTATGATCATCTCGTTACATTTTATCCTATTGCGTGGGGACTTTTACTGATGTGATTCCGGGTATTTTGGGTTTATTGCTAAGCGGAGGGTTTATCTCATTATTGATTTAGTGCTAAGAACTTAGTGATGGTGATAGCACAGCGTTGTGTTACTCCTTGGGTGATGAGGAGTGAACAATTTGATTTATTTATCGGGAGACAGTATTTGAGGTCTCTTAGTTATGTGCTTTAGACCCACGAATCTTGATGATCGACAATGATAGGTAATAGTCTATTGAGGGTACCTTGTTTCAATTTTTCTTGCGAGACATCCCACATATGATCCTTAGCAAAGATCGAAAGTAGGGAGATATGTGGTCTTTAGGACGCGGATCTAGTACAATAGTTGTTGCACGATTGTGTGGTTAAAACCATGAGTTGAAGGTTATTTTATGATTTAAGGCTAGTAGGATCCTGGTAGAAATTGTGCAATTATATGCGGTATACTGGGTGTATGGGAGCCCTAGTTGATTGGATTTCTAGTATCGTCCACGATAAAAAGATGTGGAAATGTATGAGTTGAATATGAGGGTAGGTAAAAAAAGGGAGTTGGCACATGGGGATATTGGAACTTTCCCCAGCAGAAGAAATACTTTAGCTATTAATAGGTAGGCTCATCATAATGGAAAGAGTTGGACAAATTATAATGTGTTGAGTAGTCGTCGAGAGGATATGGTAAATAAAGATGGAAATTTTTGGTGTAATATGACTAGAATGATTTGCTCACTAGACTGGACGGTAGGGTATAGATCGTCGGACTGAGGAGTACCATTAGTAGAAGTGTAGCGGGAAATAGAATAATAAAATTCGATTTTAGGAAGAGATGGATGTTGTGCAAAATTTCAAGGACGAAATTCCTTTGTAAGGGGGGAAGTATGTAACACCCCGTATTTCTAAGTATTTAGAAAAGTAATTAATTCAACGATTTTTGGAATTTCACGTGTACCGTAATTTAGTGGAATTAATTATTTCATTCTAATTAAAATATTAATTAGGAGAGATGATGATTAACGTTTTCGTAATATAAAAACTAAGTGAGTAGTAATTTATTATTTTACGTCATAATGAGTAATAGTAACGTGACTGTGTTAGATCTCAATCGATAGTCGAGAGCAGATTATATGAGGATAAGATGGGAAATTATGGTAGAGTGACTCAGATGGTGACTTTGAGTCCACGGTTGGTTCCGAATGGGTCGAAATAGTCAGAATAGTGTACCTCGGTGTGCTAATTGGGTTCCGGGACGATTTTAGACCAAACCGACATTAAATAAGGACGTTTCGATCATTCAGGAGTTTGTGGCAGATGAAAATTCAAAAATCTAAGAATTATATTATCCCATTGGATTGGGAGGCTAGGGGTTAGAAAACTTTAAAGAGAGAGGAGTCCATGTGAGAGGAAGAGGATAAGGAAACTTGGCCTTCCCATACCATTTTGCACCACAGACATCGTTGGAATCAAGATCGGAGCAAGGGAAGAGAAAATCAATCATCAATTAATGAGAATCAGACCTACTAGACCAAGGCAAGTGTTTATCTTGCAATTTTTTTAAGCATGTTATAAATACCCATGTAGTGTAAGGTTGAAATTATGTGATTTTGGTGTATTCTTAGAATTTCTTTGGGTGTAATTCATGATTTGGAGTATGATTCATGTATAATTAATCAATTTATGTAAATAATACTAAATATAAAATTATGTGATGTGTAACTTGAAAGAGATTTGAGTATATTGATGAATATGCATGAAGAACATTATGAAGTAGGGTTTTGAGACTTTTGAAATTTAATCTGTTATTGAGTAGATTTCTTATAGATTTTGAGTATTATTTACATTAGAAATTGTCCCTAGACATGTGTTTGAGGTTTGGGTATGTTGGATAGGAGTTTGGGAGATTTTCATGAAGGTTTGAGGTGGTAACCATGGAGAAAAATGAGATTGGGCCAAAGCTATCAGAAATCGCTGAGATCGTTCGAACGATAATGAACAAGATTAGTATGCCATTCAAACAAAATTGGTATGTCATTCGAACGACCCAATCTTTTCGTTACGAACACGTGGCCGCCAGTTTCGTATTTTTCTGATTTTTTTTAATTAGTTATGAATTTTCTACGGAAGGGTGTCCGAGATCGAAATCTTTAGTCTGAAAATAAATCAAGGTATAGAAGCTTTAAGAACTATATGAGGTCTTTGGGAATTTCAATAGACCTATAGTCGGGGCTTAGTCTTAGTCATAAAGAGGGTAAAATGAGACCAGGGCCTATGAGATTTAAAAAATTGTGTTAACTATCTGGAATTTAAAATGGGTTACGATAAGTGTATTTGATAACCTATAATTTATACCAATAGGTTAGTGATGTTTTAACTATTGAATTTTTTTAATGGATAATTGGGACCCTGCGGGTAGTGAGTGATGCTAAAAAAATACAAATATAATTATATGTGTAAATCGTTAGTACGTTGAGTATTTGAGAGATATAAATAATATGTATTGGATATACTTATAGATTGTCTGTATACCTATACTGAACGTACTTATATGTTATGTGTATACCTATGTTGGATATATATATATATATATATATATATATATATATATATATATATATATATATATATATATATATATATATATATATATTGGTTGTTTGATTTCTATGATGTGATTTGCTATGTGTGTGAACATACCTATACTGCCCGCTATCATGGGAGGTTCCGCACAAAGGGCGATCCCACGTTGCTGATTCCAGCAAGGTCTGGATTTGTACCCCAGAATATAGGACTTAGGGCAGCTCACTATGTGCAGTGTATTAGTGGGACCGACTTGTCATTTGGGTATGTTAGGTATGTGTGTATCCTGAAGGCTTAGAACCATGTTTACCTCCATTGTATGTTGATTAATTTTGGGGTTCGAGGAGATTTGCTAAACCAATCGTCCTTGATTTGGTACGAGATGTACATGGACTTGATATTAGAGTATGCCAGCATCACGAGGGGACATTCTGTGGAATCTATAGTTGTATATATATTGTATGTGTCATAAATATATACAAGTGTGATTTGTTTTTCTTATGTGTGATAGTAAAAAATATAGATAGTGTATATCTAAAAGTAATGTAAGAGTGATGAAACTTAATTAATGGTGTTATAATTATGTGTGATTCTTCTTCTTGTTTGACAGTCGAAAGATAGATTTTGCATATCTAAAAGTGATTTAAGTATGGAAAACTTAATATAAATGATTCAGTAATAATATGTGGGAAATATTAGTTATTGGTAGTACGGTAGCATACTGTATGTGCAGTTATGGGCGAGTTGAACCTTTTGTGGTTAGTTAGATAAGGATATCTAGTTAGGATGGATATCATAGCTAGGTAAGACGTGTTAGGTGTGCACATTAGATGAGAGGTGAGGAACTCAAGGAAGTATACGCGGAACTAACATGTGTATCTAATAACTGTTTTTAAATTGTGATTGAAATACTTGCTAAATATTTTCAAAAGGTTTTCTTAGGCTCCGACCGTGTCAAATCTATTTTTCTATGTTTTCAAAATATTTTAGGGTTTCATTCACAAGGATGCCAAGCTTGATGACTCATTCCAGGGATGTATAACTGTAGCATTATGGCGGCTTGTCGGATTTGATATAGACGCTTCATTTATTCATTCTTCGATATGAATTTATTTCATTATTTCATTTGGGCATGTTGCCCCTTCAGATTATTCAGTTGGATTTTGTTTTGGGAACTGATGCTTTATTCACTATTATTGTTGATACCAAAATTAATATGCTGATGTGGACGAATCATACGAAGACACTTGTCAATCTACGTGGCACAATAACAACGAGGAAATTCATTTCCTCGACCAACTCATGTTTTCCCCGAGCAACGAGGATATACCGAGGAACTGCAACACTCCGAGGTACTCTAGCGCTCCGAGGAACTCCTGATCAACGAGCAACTAAGGCGGTCCGAGCTGCATCTCGGCCGTAGTATTAATTGCCAGAATGTCAACAGTTCAACTATTCATTGAATGTTTATCATCTTGATGCACACGCTGCATTAAATGTATTACCCTTTCATATGTATATCATTTAATGTATCAACCCATTCATGTACAGCCTAAGGGCTATAAATATCTTGTATCACCCTCATTCAAAGGGACCGGAATTTCTGTATTGAACTTGTAATCGAGAATTCCCAAACACTCAGCAATAACATAACAGTGGACGTAGGCCATTCTTATAAGGCTGAACCACTTTAAAAATCTTTATCTCATTTTATTTATCTGTGATTGAATAATTAGAGCGATCTAATTTTTTACATCAACAGATTGGCGCCGTCTGTGGGAAACGACTGTTGCTATCGTTTTTCACCAAAAATCATTTATCATCGATGGCAGATAATCCAGAATCCAGTAATCGAAATGCTGGAAATACTGGAAATCCTCCGAATCCATCTGCACCTCCAGATCTGGCTGGAATTATGACGAATCTGGCTGAAGGACAAACCGCCATGCAAGAAACAATGAGGCAACTCATTCAAACTCTTCACGGCGGTGCACCTACCCATTCAAGGCAAAGGAGTGATCGTGGGCAATCGCGATCCAGGCGTACTGAGTCATATCGTAATGAAGAATCTAATGATTTTTCTTATCAACCTGGGCGAACTTCATCGATACGAGCTACGGATACAGATCAACATATCACCCTCTCTCCGGAGAGAACTAGTGCCCTGGAAAGATTAAGCAGGGCATCTCCTTTCAGTCGGTTAGGACCAAGGAGAAATATGAGTCCGCCTAGAGCCCCATCGAGAAGCTTTCGACCACCATCAGGTTTGAGAGAAGGATCAGCACAATCAAGACCAGTTACTCATCGAGATAGATCTCAGGAAGCTACGTCAGAACAATCAATTGCTCGGACTAAGCAGCTCGAGGAAGGAAATGAAGCATGGAAGGGTTCCATACAGCGATTGGAGGATAGACTTGGAGAAATGGTTAAAGAAAGGAATCCCTTACAGATAACTTTTGTTCAAGGGACACCTTTTGTGCAAGCCATTGTGAATTTTCCTACACCATCGAAATTTAAAGCACCTATAGTGACCCCTAAATATGATGGAAAGACAGATCCTGTTCTTCATATAGAACAATACCAGGCTGCTGCCGACAT
This sequence comes from Sambucus nigra, assembly GCA_949130495.1. Lineage (NCBI taxonomy): Eukaryota > Viridiplantae > Streptophyta > Magnoliopsida > Dipsacales > Adoxaceae > Sambucus > Sambucus nigra. The sequence continues at coordinate 472,170,711 of OX422211.1, read as the reverse complement.
ATATGCTGTCCCCGACGAGATGAGGTGTAGAGCATTTTCGGGAACTCTTACCGGATCTGCAAAGATATGGTACAACAATCTTCCTCGGGGTAAGATTTCGACTTTTATTCAGTTAGCCGAGTTCTTCATTGGTAATTTCTGTTTTGGAGCAAAGCCGGTAAAGCGAGTAGCGCACTTGTTAAGTGTTAGACAAAAATCAGGTGAAAGTACTAGAGATTACATAACTCGTTTCAATAACGAGAAGTTGGAAGTCATAGATTACGAAGAAAAGACAGCGATCACTGCTTTGATGAGTGGATTGCTGCCTAACAAGTTATATTATACTTTGGCCAAAGATCCACCTAAAACTATGTCGGAGTTGATGGCAAAAGTGGCCAAAATCATGAATGCCGAGGAGGCTATGGCTGCGAAGAAGAATATGGATAAAAAAACCAAGGTGGAGGTTGACAAATCTAAGAAGAAAGAGCAAAAAGGTAATGGTGGTGACAAGCACTCCAAGAATAATAGGACGTCATGGGAAGTCCTGAAGAAATATGATAATTATACTCCATTGAAGATGGGTATTAATTATATTTTAGAAGAAATCAAGAATAACGAAGAAATCAAGTGGCCAGATAAACTGAGGACCAATCCTGACCTGAGGAATAGGGCCAAATATTGCGAGTTCCATAAAGATCATGGCCATACAACCAAAAATTGCATAGCCCTTCAGAACGAGATTGAAACGCTCATCCGAAGAGGAAAGTTGTCAAAGTATGTAGATCGCAGAGGTGAAAGGAAGAATGATGATAGAACTAGAGATCGTTCCAGATCTCCTCGTCGGGCGGAGGAGAAAAAGAAAAGAGATCATGAAGATGATCCAGATGAAGATCTCGATCTTCCAAAGAAGCCAAGAAAGCCCGAACGAGAGGTATTTTCCATACGTTTTGGGTCAATTGATTGTAATGTTATAACAGGAGGAGATGCTGGAGGGCGAGACCTTACTGCAGAAAGAAAGGCCTATCTCGGAGAGGCCCAAGCCTGCTCATATATTCAACGAATAAATCTTGCCGAGGATGATCGTCCGAGGAAGGTAAATAAAGAGAAGCTAGTTATTGGTTTTTCAAAAAACGATTTGACAGGTGTTCTTTACCCTCACGACGATCCCTTGGTGATCAAAATGAGGATGAAAGATGTGGTGATTTCAAGGGTGTTGGTGGACAATGGTAGTTCGGCAGACATCATGTACTATTCATGCTTTGATATCTTGAATTTGAAATTATCTCAATTGGAACCTTATCACAGACCCCCTCTGGGTTTTGCTGGCGAGAAAGTTTTTCCGCTTGGGACGATCAAGTTGGACATATTCATTGGAACTTGGCCCGCTTGTCGAACAGAAAGAATACGCTTCTTTGTGATGGATAAGAATGTGCAGTCAGCCTACAACATCATCATGGGAAGAGTTGGTTTGAAGAAGTTCGAAGCAGTTCCATCTACAGTGCATCAATGCTTAAAATTCCCAACAAACTTCGGAGTAGGAGTTGTGAAAGGTGATCAAAAAATAGCTCGGGAATGCTATTATTCATCTGCCGAGCAAGAGGATCCTGAAGAATCAAGTAAAAAGACTATTACCTACCAGGTGGAGGAAGGTACAGAAATTGAAACTCTTGATCCCAGGGATGAATCCCAACTTGTAAAAGGACAGGTGGTAGAATCTACAGAAAATGTTATTCTGGACGAGGAGCACCCTGAACGAGTAACCCAGATAGGTTCGTCGTTGGATGCTTCAATAAAACAAGAGTTGATAATGTTCTTGAGAAACAGGAAGAAAACTTTCGCATGGAGTCATGAGGACATGCCAGGAATAGATCCAAACTTCTTATGTCACGAACTCAATGTGAATAAAGAGATCAAGCCTATAAAGCAGAGAAGAAGGGTATTTATCCCCGAGAAGAATCAAGCCATACAAGAGGAGGTCGAGAAGCTCCGGAAAGCCCAATTCATTGAAGATGTGAAATATCCAGACTGGCTGGCAAACGTGGTGATGGTAAAGAAGAAGAACAATAAATGGAGAATGTGTGTTGATTTCACTGATCTCAACAAGGCATGCCCAAAAGATCATTTTCCATTGCCCAGAATTGACCAACTAGTGGATGCTACCTCGGGACATGAGCTGCTCAGCTTCATGGATGCTTACTCTGGCTACAGCCAGATCAAAATGAAACCTGAAGACAGGGAAAGTACTTCTTTTATTACCCCTAGGGGAACTTATTGCTATAATGTTATGCCTTTTGGTTTGAAAAATGCAGGAGCAACATACCAGCGGCTGATGAACAAGGTTTTCACCGAACAAATCAGTTGCAACATGGAAGTCTATGTCGATGATATGCTAACAAAAAGCAAGAAAGCTGCAGATCATCTAGTTGACTTAGCTCAGACATTTGATCAACTGAATAAATACCAGATGAAGCTCAACCCGACGAAGTGCACATTTGGAGTACGAGAAGGAATGTTTCTCGGATACATTGTCAATCAGTGAGGCATTGAAGCAAATCCAGATAAGATCAAAGCTCTTTTAGGGTTGCGATCTCCAACAACAAAGAAAGAAGTGCAGAGTCTTACAGGACGAGTTGCAGCGCTCAACAGATTTGTATCCCGAGCAACTGACAAATGCCTCCCATTCTTCAAAACACTTCGAAAAACTTTTGAGTGGACTGATGAATGTGAGAAGGCCTTTCAAGACTTGAAAAAGTATTTGGGAGCACCTCCATTGTTGTCCAGGCCAATAACAGGAGAGAAATTGTACTTGTATCTGGCGGTATCAGAGAATGCAGTCAGCTCGGCATTGATCAGGGTGGAGAATGGAGTCCAGAAGCCAATTTATTACACAAGTAAGGCTTTTCGAGGTGCAGAAATCAGGTACCCAAAGTTAGAAAAATTGGCATTGGCGTTAATTGAAGCAAGTAGAAGAATGAGGCCATATTTCCAGGCCCATACCATCGTCGTTTATACCGATATGCCATTGAGACAAGCCCTTCATAAGCCAGAGAAGTCAGAAAGACTGATGTACTGGGCAATAGAACTCGGTGAATATGATATTGTATATGAGCCCAGATCATCATTGAAAGGGCAGGCTGTAGCAAATTTTATAGCAGAGTTTACATACCCTGATACCCCCGAGGAACAAAAGTTGCTCGCTGACCAACCTGTGGATGTTACAGGATCAACAGACATAAGTCCGGACCAACCCCGGTTGGTAAAAGGACTTATGGATGTAGAAGGATCATCAACTTCAAACTCAGACCAGCTCCGGTTGGTAAAAGAGCGAGAAGAAATGATCGACGAGGAGCGAAAAGTGTCAGGGGAGGATGAAATGAAGCAACAAATATTTCACCGAGGAACCCTGTCAGATAAGGAATTTGAAGACGGGTTACCCATATGGAGATTATATGTAGATGGCTCATCTTGCACAGCAGGTTGCGACGCAGGAATTGTTTTGAGCACCCCAGATGAGATTGACATGGAATATGCTTTACGATTCCAATTCAAAGCCTCTAATAATGAAGCTGAGTATGAGGCCATGATAGCGGGGTTAAACTTAGCAAAAGCTATGGAAGCACAACAAGTGATGGTATTCAGTGATTCTCAATTAATTGTGAATCAGATGACGGGAATATATGCGGTTAAAGGAGAGTTAATGATCAAATATCACGCAAAGGTGATGAAGTTGTTGACAGAATTTGATGCCATTCGGTTGGTGAGAATACCGAGGATGGAGAATGTACAAGCAGACGCACTGGCCCAACTAGCATCAGCTACTCGTACCGAGTTGCGAAGAACCATACCGATTGAAGTATTAGAAGGTCGGAGCATAGATGAAGACCTGACAATGAATGTAATTACCCTTGATTTAGGACCATCTTGGATGGATCCCATCAGGGCATATATTGAAGAGGGAGGATTGTCGTAGGATAAGCTCGCTGCCAAAAAACTGAAGTATAAAGCTGCTCGGTATGTATTAACTAATGGTATTTTGTATAGACGAGGAATTATGGCAGGTTTGCAGAGATGTGTACATCCCTCCGAGGTGAAAGAATTGATTGAAGAAATCCATGAAGGGTCTTGTGGAGCTCATGTAGCAGGTCGAACACTTTTACAAAGGGTAATGACTCAAGGATACTACTGGCCAACGATGAGGGCTGATTGTATAGCCTATGCTAAGAAATGTGATAAGTGCCAACGTTTTTCCTCTATCCGACGAACTCCACAAGCATTGTTGACACCCATAACTTCCCCTTGGCCATTCGCCATGTGGGGAATTGATTTGGTGGGACCATTGCCGACCACCCGAGGAAGATTCATGTACCTCGTCGTCGCAGTAGACTATTTTACTAAGTGGGTAGAAGCTGAACCCCTCATCGACATGACATACGAGAAGGTATACCAGTTCGTTTGGAAGAATATCATCTGTCGATATGGTCTCCCTCATGCCTTCATCACAGACCATGGAACCCAATTTGATAACGAGGAATTTGCTGCTTATTGTCATCAGTCGAACATTTTGAAGGTCCATTCAGCACCAGGCCATCCTCAAAGCAATGGACATACTGAAGTGACGAATAGAACACTGCTAAATGGTTTGAAGAAAAGGCTAAGTGAAGCTAAAGCTAACTGGATTAACGAGCTACAATCAGTATTGTGGGCTTACCGAATAACTCCCCGAGCAGCGACTGGAGAATCACCATATATGCTGGCATTTGGAAGTGAGGCTGTAATACCTGCCGAGTTAGGTCTCCCAACACACAGAGTGCTGAATTTCAATTCCCCAGTCAGCGACTTGATGAGAAGACTAGATTTGGATATGCTCGAGGAAGTCAGAGAAGAGGCAGCCATTAGGAATGCTGCTTATCAACAACGAACAACTCTTTTCTACAACAAAAGGGTGAGGAAATGCGATTTAAAAGAAGGAGATTACGTGCTAAAGAAGGTAATTCAGAAACACAATAAATTGGAGGCAAACTGGCATGGGCCTTACCGAGTTACAGAAGTTGTTCGACCAGGAACTTACCGAATAGCAACTTTAGAAGGAGAAGAATTCAAGAATGCTTGGAATGCTGAACACCTTCGCAAGTATTATCAATGATGTAAAATGTACAACGGGTTCATCAATATGAATAAAACGATGATGTTTTCACCATTTTCCTCTCCTTTGTTTGAAAGTTTTTCGGGGAATACTAGTGTTGTACACTACGCTGTTCGACAGCAAAAAGAAGATAATAGTTCGAAAGAACCAAAAAATATACTCCTTTGGTTAGGAGGCGTACACTAGCGTGACCAACAAAGGTTGGTAAGATAACTAGTGGACACATAGTTCGAAAGAACCAAAAATATACTCCTTTGGTTAGGAGGAGTACACTAGCATGACCAACTAAGGTTGGTAAGATAACTAGTGGACAGAAAGTTCGAAAGAACCAAAAAATATACTCCTTTGGTTAGGAGGCGTACACTAGCGTGACCAACTAAGGTTGGTAAGATAACTAGTGGACAGAAAGTTCGAAAGAACCAAAAAATATACTCCTTTGGTTAGGAGGCGTACACTAGCGTGACCAACTAAGGTTGGTAAGATAACTAGTGGAAAAGATAGTTCGAAGGAACCTAATAGTTCAATAATCAACTACTGTTGAGGGAAGAACGATATCATTTTGAAAATAGACTAACAAGTTGGTCGGAAGGTAAAATCATTCCAGAAAATACAAAGAATTCCAAAGTGAACCAAGTATAGTTGGTTGGTGATCAACTATACTTAGTCGACGAGGATAAATTATCGACCATGGTTGGTCGGGCACATTTTATGAAAAAAAAATTTACCAAGTATGGTTGGTCGGGGATAAAAACCCATAAACTGTAGTTGGTCGACAAACACAATTTAACAACCTTGGTTGGTTGGAAACATTTTAAACATTTTATACTCATTACTTTATTATTAAGTGATTGAGCAACATTGATATTTGTAATTTTGATTACTAAGTTGGTTGATGAACAACGTCATATTGTTATCTTTTTAACAGATACATATACACAAATGTAAAAATGTTTGATAAACACAAGACAATCGCAATACAAATTTGCAAACAGAAAATGAAATTCTTTCATTAAGATAAAAATGTATTACAAGCTATACATATGTGCTAATTATTACACTGAAAAACCTATTCTATTGGTTTCTTTCCTTTAGCTTTTGAAACAGGTTCCTCGCCAGCAGGAGGATCTTCTAAGCAAAGAGGAGAATTGATGAAATTAATATCTCTGAGCATTCTGACGTTCATCACAGAAGGAGTATCCAAGAGATGCTCGGGACGAGATAATTCAGTCTGAGAATGAAGACTATAGTCCCCAAGATATTTTGAAATTAAACTCCGAGGAATGGAACGAGCTGGGATGTATTCCATGTCCAATTTGAAAGGTGGCACAGGCAAATCTAGTAACCCTGGAGCATGATAATCCCATAAAAAATACCCTTGCTCCAATTTCAGTACACCCAGGGCGTTCAACCACCCCTGCTTATAACCTTCATTATTGGCATGTTCAATCCGAGCATCTAAATGAACAAGGGCTTCATTGCATCCTGCCATCCAAAATTCCCTGGGCTGTTTATGGAATTGGAAGGTTAATCTATCCAATTGTTCGTGAAGGCTCCTGGAAAAAACATCTTTATCATTCAAAGCGGACTTCATCGCAGTAAGTTGATCCTCCAAGGATAGGTTTTTCTTGGACATTTCAGACAGAGCCCGGTCTTTTGCGTTCAATTGGAATGCTTGAGTTTCTAATATCGACTAAGTACGAGCCTCTTCAACATTGCGGCTAAGAACTCTTGATCGACTCCGAGCAGTGACTGGAGAACTTTGCTCCTCGGTAACATTTTGAACAGCTCTTCCTCGCCCACGAGAACCTCTTCCTCGTCCCCGAGCAGTCACAGGAATGACAGATCTTCTTAAGTTATCCAGTTCTTGCCTTAATTTGACATTCTCAACCTCTAAGAACGAGAAACCTTCATCGGTAACTTGTACTAAAGCAGTGGAAGATGACGCTGCAGATTCATACTGTGCTAGCTTCTTCTGCAAATTATTGTTCTCTTGTTCCAGCAACTCAGCAATCTGCCTGCAGGCCTCAACTTCACCTTTTAAAGTTCTTTCCCTAACATCGTATCCAGCAAGGATCTTTTTATGGCCTGTTTCAGAAGAGAGCTGTTGATATCTATTTTCATAGTCCTTGTGCAGCAAAGCAATTGATTCATTGTGTTGACTCTGAAGATTCTCTAAGGTACAATGAAGTTCCTCGATCAATTCATAGTAAGCCACACTATTGGCCACAGCTCGGTCGAGTAAATCCTTCAAGTACCGATAAGCCTTAATTGCTTGTTCTAAGGCATCATGACCAAGGATGTCAGCTATTTCTGATGTACTAAGATCTGTATGACCAGCTTTATAATATTCGTGGCATTGCTGCATCAGCTTTGTATCATGTGCAGATATCATTTCCATTCTAGCAACAAACTAAGGATGAGAAAAAGACAACAATCAACAAAAATAAATCATCAACAACAGAGATGAACGGAGATGTATTTTATTAGATCACAAAAGGATTACATTGTTTGATTACAAATAATGAAAGATAGAGATGATACCGAACAACTTAACACCTTTTCCTTGTCTCCCAAGACTTTCTCGGGAGGCTGGGACGAGGAGCTTGGTTGCTCGGTGGTCACAGCGACTTGATCAGCAGATGAAATTTGCTCAGGAGGAGGAGGCATGGAAGAAATGTCCTCGATGGCAGAAGGAAGAGAAGCAGGGACTTGATCACCTATGGCCATGGAAGATTCATCAGAGACAGGCTCATCTTCTTCTTCCTCCACAATTGGTGGGGGAGGACCAAGGAGATGTAACTGGAATAGCCCAGAATCTTCTTTGATCTTCAATTCTTACAGGGCAGCTACCCAGCCATCTCGGAAGTATTTCAACTTCCCATATTGAACTTGGGATGTCATCGCAGCAATCCCCTTGTCCCATCCTTTTTCCCAGCCAGCGCTGAAGAGTTTTTTAATGGCGAGCTTTCTTTTTAGTTTCTCCGAGGAGAGCTTCACATCCAATTATTCCTTTTGGACCTTGATATCTCGCAGGGCGAACAACTCTTCCTCTGCCTTCTTCAGCTTATCTTCAAGCTCTCCAAAGTTCTTGAGCTTGACATCATACTTCTGATGTTCGACCTCTAAACCTTTTACCTTATCCTCCAAACTTTTGGAGATCTCAGCCATCTTCACCTTCTCGGCCTCAACTGTAGACAACTTTTTCTCCCAAACAGCCTTGTCCTCACTATACTATTGGCGAGATTCTTTCAAGGATTGGGTCAAACCCAGCAGAGCATCCTCTACACCTGATGAGGAGCTTGAAGCTTTAATAGCTTCATCCTTCTTCACGATATTATTGAAACAGTTCACCAGCTGAAAGATGAGAAAAACAGTAAAGTCAATACAAAATGCAAGCATTCAGAGAAAGAAAGAAAATTCAGAGTGTGAGAAATTTACCGAAGCAAGATGACGAGTAGCTAGGGATGTCAGCATATCCCTAGAAATTTTTTCATCAATTCCTTGGACCTCGGGTATGATCCAAGTTTTTACCGATCTCAGTGCAGAGCTCGAAGGAATGATGGTTGGAATACCAACACCACCAGCTGGTAGAGAAGGGACAGTTTCAGCCAAATTGACTGAGGATGATTTCCTCAATCTTCTCAAAGGGACTTCAGCAGCTTTAACCAAGGAAGAACTCTTGGTCGGAGAGATAGTAATCACTTCCATAGGAGCAACTTTCTTGCTCGGAGCCACTGGGGGCTTCTCGGCAGCTTTAGAGGGTGCAGCATCCACCTTCTTAGTCCCCTCTGGGACATCAGTTTTGCTTTTCTTGGCCCCAGCAGCAGAAGTAATGTCATCAAATAGAGCAGAAGGAGCTCTTTTCTTGCCCATTCTCTTACTTAAAGGAAGATGAGAATCTGAAGAAGAATCCTCTGGAGTTAAAGCTGGCTTAACAGGGCGAGCGGTATAAGAGGTTGTATAACTCTTATACTGTAGCAAATATGATGCAGACCTGATATGCTCGTCTGCAACGTTCTTATGCAAACCCCAGATAAGTTTTAGATGCTTAATATTAACCTCTGATTCTTTTGGAGGTTTCCTTTTACTATAACTGCAAACAAACACATAATGACATATTAGTCATATATTTTGTCAAACATGATAAAAGCATAATTTCATAAGTAAAAGAAATAAAATGAAAAATAAACCTATCCCATTGCCATATGGGGGGCATCTGGGACCGTTGTATACTCCATCTCCAACTAAAGGGGCATATTGCCAGTTTTTAATAACCACCCCATGTTCAAAATAATCTCTATTTGAATCAGGGAGGTTAACTACAAGAGCCCTATTCAGAAACCTAGTTTTTAAGTAATAAATGTTATCTAGAGTGGCCCATTTATAGCAATACATAATTTCAGGGATCCCTATACGAGTCCCATGAGTTAGATTTAATTTGTACACCCCATTAATTATTCTCCATGAATTGGGGGCTATTTTTGCAGGGACAAGATCAAAATACTGACAAAACTCAAGACACAATGGGTTTGGTGGAAAAGAAAATCCACATTCAGCAATGAATAGACTGGGGAACCAATGTCCCTCAGCCAATCGAAAATAATCTAAAGGCTCAGAAAGAACCTCCAGAGTTACCCAAGAAGGAATGGAAAAATCAAAACGAAATTTCTCAACAGACTCCACAATATAAACCATACTGAATAAAAGAGATACAGAAGAAAGGAAGAAGATCTTACAGGAAGAAAGGAGGTATGTTGACAACGAACGAAAACTAGGATGAACGCACAAGAGAGAAGGAGAGAATAGAAAGCTTGAATGTAGGAAATTGGAAAAAGAAGAAGACGGTATGGTTACCTAAGAAGTTTAAATACTTTGCCTTGGGAAGCGGTGAATGAAATGATTACAAAAAAGAAACTATTGAACTTCCGACGGCTAAAAGGACAAAAAGGGCACTAAGATCGAAGCGCTCTTAAAAGTTCAAAAAAAGGTGGATTCGTTGAATTTGGAAATAAATTCAAATACGATGCTCCTAAAACCCAGGAAGATCATTCAATATTGCCATAAACCGAGAAAGAATGTTCCATACTCCTCAAAGTTGGAAATATGAAACATTGGGGGCTTCTGTTGATACCGAAATTAATATGCTGATGTGGACGAATCATACGAAGACACTTGTCAATCTACGTGGCACAATAACAACGAGGAAGTTCATTTCCTCGACCAACTCATGTTTTCCCTGAGCAACGAGGATATACCGAGGAACTGCAACACTCCGAGGTACTCTAGCGCTCCGAGGAACTCCTGATCAACGAGCAACTAAGGCGGTCCGAGCTGCATCTCGGCCGTAGTATTAATTGCCAGAATGTCAACAGTTCAACTATTCATTGAATGTTTATCATCTTGACGCACACGCTGCATTAAATGTATTACCCTTTCATATGTATATCATTTAATGTATCAACCCATTCATGTACAGCCTAAGGGCTATAAATACCTTGTATCACCCTCATTCAAAGGGACCGAAATTTCTGGATTGAACTTGTAATCGAGAATTCCCAAACACTCAGCAATAACATAACAGTGGACGTAGGCCATTCTTATAAGGCTGAACCACTTTAAAAATCTTTATCTCATTTTATTTATCTGTGATTGAATAATTAGAGCGATCTAATTTTTTACATCAACAATTATTTTATTTAATCATTTACCATGTGATGTTTTAGACCCTATTATTGTGGGGATGGTTTAATTATTGTTTTTATTCCGCATGTGGTTGTTATAATGAAAGATAAAATTTGGCACAGGCTTAATTTAACATAGGTGGTTTGTAATTTAAAAAGGTTTTCGACAATGATGCTGAGAATGAACAAAATGAGATTCTTGTTTGTTTTAATAAATGACTAATAACCCGTGGTTAAAATAGGCGGGGTGTCACATTTTGTTAAAGCCAACGTCTCACGTAGATAAAATATAATAAATTAGTGTAGTATACAAGAGCCCATTTTTACTTTTAAATGAGGGAGGACTTACATGAGTTTAGATTGACTTCCAAACACGTACGTAGTGTCATCGTCCGATCCGGCACAACACGGGGGTGGATTGTGGGCTTTAACTTGGCCAAGGTTTAATTTAATTGGACCTTTTATTTAATTTATGAGTCCAACTTTTTAGTGTTTATTTATTTTTGGTCCATGTATTATTCCGTTTTTACAATTACTTTTTATTTCAACTGTTATGACATTTATGAACAATTTTAACTATTTTTAACCATCATTTATTATAGTATAAATTGGTGGTTTGTGTTTCTTTTATTAGTTGGTTTTAAAATAATATTTATGTCTATAGTCAGTCCATTTCTTGTCCATGAAAGAGAGTTTTTTTCATTATTGGTTCGATTGTAACTTGCAATTTGAAGTGATACTAATGCAAGTATTGTTGTATTCTTGGAGACGATCGACACTGAGTCCGTAGAACTCCATTTCGTGACAAATGTTGTCTTAAGGACAAAGTGTTCAATATTTGTCTTAATCAATTAATTATGCATTATTGTCATGGTAAGTTTATTTGTGTTTATTTTAGAATATTATGCACATATTAATTACAATTTATATATATAATTATTTAAAGATCAATCTAAATAACAAATTCTTAGTTATTGTGCTTTTAATCTTAGTTTAGTGTTTAAAACCTTTTTACAAGAATTCCCTTAAGAGCATCTACACTAGTGGAGCTAAATGACATAAGAATTATTAAAGTTGCAAACTGAGAGGTATCCAGTGGTGGGCGAAAGGCAACAAAATTTGTAGAGAATATGGTGTGTGACCCCACCTATTTTAATCACGGATGATCAATCATTTATCAAAATAAATAGGAATCTCATTTGGTTCATTCTTATCATCACTGCCAGAAATCTTTTTAAATTATTAACCACCTATGTTAAATTAAGCCGGTGTCAATTTTACCTTTCATTAACAAAACAACATGCGTAAAATATAATTATCATAATCATACAAACAAATATAAGAGTCTGAACATTCACATGATAACTAGAAAAATAATGAATATCAAATAAATGATCGGTTCCAAAAAAAAATCCAAACCATAAGTTTACAGAAATAAAAATGAATCACAATACATCGTTTGATAAATAAAAACTAAAAGTGCATCAACCGAAGGGGCAACATGCCCAAATAAAATACTGAGTTGAAAGCTTAGTCTAGGAATGAATAACTGAAGCATCTACACAAAATTTTGCAAGCTTCGACAAGTGCTGCAGCTACGAACACTACACCAAAACTATCGAATTGTCACGGTCAATGACCGTGACAAGTCTGGGGGTGGCAACTTCTTTGTCACATACTTATCGCAATCATTGACCGTGATAAGTTGATTAGACTTGTCACGGTATTTGACCGTGACAAGCCCGTGACAAAAATAAAAAATTTGTCACAGTCAAAGATCGTGATAACTCCGTGACAAGTTTCTTTGTCAAGGATTTGTCTCGTCTTTGACCGTGACAAATCTGGGCAGAATTTCGAAAAAAAAAACTACTGGGCAGGGTCACTGCCATTGCCCAACAGTATATTTGTACCTGTTATAACACAATTGTACCTATTCAAACAGCATATATCCAAATACAATACAAATCATATACCAAATCAAGGCATTTATAATCCATATCCAAATAAAATAAAATTGCTAATATCCATCATGTCCAAACCAAATTGCACTATAATCAAAATAATATAAATACAATCCAATTTTCAAAATAAAAGGCGATAAAAATAATGTCAATCTTCAGCAGATCGGAGGAGGAAGGAAGGTTACACAACATATGAATTGACATACCCCACAATATGCTGAACGCCGCATTGTTCGCACAACCACATACGTGAGTTCTCCTTTTCCTCCACCAAATGTGTGACGCACACTCTTGCCTCAATGTTTTGGAGGGGACATCCATGAACTGGCATACCCGAGAGGAAGCTCAGAACCCTCAACCCTCTCTCTATCGATATCCCACAATATATGTTGAGTAGATACACGCTCGACCAACTGAGTGTTGACATAGCCCGCTCGGCGGGGGTCACAATGGAAAATGGATCATCATATAGCGCTACGTCTGTGCGTATAGGAGATGAAGCAATGTCATTATTGTTGGGGTCGGCGTCCTCATCCTCTTCTACCACCTTCTCCTTCCCCTTCCCTTTGCCCTTGCCCTTGCCCAACTAACGCTTCATTAATGCATACATATCTAGGACTGCCGCCTCTGCCCCACTCCCTGCCCCGTATTGCCTCTGTCCCCACCCCCGTCTCCCCCCACCCCCTTCCCCCCACCCACACACATGCACACACACACCAACACACATACTTCCCCCCCACCTGCACACTCATAAACCATCACACACACACACACACACCATTACATACACATGATAAAAATAAGGGTTCTACACACACATATGCGCACACATATGTACACAAATATAATGGAAAGAGATAGGGAGAGAAAAATGTACCTTAGAGATAGAGAGCAGCCGCGCGAGAGAGGGAAAAAATTAGGGAATTGGAAACGGTGGGAAAAAAAAGGTGTAGGGTTTTTTACTGACTAAGTTGTCACGGACCTATCAAGGTGTGTGACCGTGACAACTTTATCCGTGATAACTTTCTAAAGTTGTCACAGGCAATGACTGTGATAGGTCCGTGACAAGCACAATTGTCACGGACTTGTCACGGTCATTGACCGTGATAAAAAATGCGTGTTTTTTTATCACGATCAATGATCGTGACAAGGTTGGCTGGCTCAAAGGTGACAATTTGGCCTTTTTGGTGTAGTGGAATCCCTAGAATGAGTCCTCAAGCTTGGCGTTCCTGTGGCTGGACAATTAAAAAAAATTTAGAAAAATATTTTTGACATGGGTCAGAGCCTAAAACCTTTTGAAAATATTTAGCAAGTAATTAAGATGCAATAATTAAATATGAATTAATAATTTTTATATTTAAGCTGGTATCACACTCTCTTGAGATATTACTCACTCCTCAACTATTGTGAATACCTAACGCATACGTCCTAACTTAACAAGTTATACTACCCCTCCTAACAAGTCTTGATACAAATCTTTCTATCACTCAAATCTATCCAGAGTACATGCTCCCTTTGATTCGTAAGTTATTTTACTCATTAACTTACTTAATCATTTCCACTTTAATTAATTATATAACATTCACGCCAGTTATATAAAATACATTCACATTTTATGTATTTAACCCCTATATAATTGCCTACTTTATTATATACGAACTAATATACTACAACAATAACACATATGTCGCGTATTAATAACCGTCCTCCTAAGTAATAATAAACTGGATGCTTGTCTATAAAATGCTATCATATCCCAGGTATACTCACTCTAACCTGATTACCACAAGTCGGACTAGCTCACACCAAACTTTGGTAAAAATATTGCAAACGATGTGGAGGAGATCATATTCCGCCGAGAGTGAGGCCAAATTATACCCAAAGCGCCTTACCTCGAAAATAAATCACACAACAAAATACTGGGCAATATGACTTGGGGATGATACTCTCTATGCATTCACTAGCCAAGGGAATCATCCACATTGCACAACCCCCCATGATAGCACAAGTGGGGTATGTTTTCACATAAATACATGCACACCGATATTTATAAAGTACACACACATATACATATATTCTCTCTCTCTCTCTCTCTCTCTCTCTATCTATCTATCTATCTATATATATATATATATATATATATATATATATATATATATATATACTAATCCATCTAATCCGTACCTAACATCCGTAGCACTAGATCATAATCCCTGAGTCTATCCCCGACTCTTAATTTAAATAAACTCTCATTAATTAAATAATCAACTTAGCATCATCCTGCTAGAGTATTCGAGCTTGTCCACCCAACCCGTTCTTCAACAATTTTGAACTCAACTCACTCACTTCATAATGCATAATTAATCATCAATTATATATCTCACTATAATTCTTCCAACTTTTAATTACCCTATTATCCTTAGGTAATTTAACCTATTTTAAATTACCCTAATAATATTCTCTAATCATTATAGGTTTTTGAATTCCCTTGAACCTCCCAGAAATCACCCAAACCATCAAAATAACCCAAATTCGCGACTGCCAGATAGCCGAACCAGTTTGGTTCTTGTAGCAAATCGATTCGTGTGTCTAGAAATCTGAACGGGTTTGGTTCTATGGCGAATCGTTCGCTATCCAGACACAATAATCCCAAATCCAGAATTAACTCCCAAATCTGATCATATCTTCTTCTAAATGATAATAAACCTTCATCAAAACGTATAGAAGTTATTGGGATATAACTATGACGATTCTAATACTCATAAATCATCCTAACATCAAATATTGGACTAAAAATTATTAATTAAATTAATTAAATGGGTTTATATTCAAATCTCCCAACATAACCCTAGATTTAATCCCCCGGTCCAAATTAAATATAATCAACCCATATATCTCTACAATATTCGATTTTCAGTAATTATAATTTGCCTACAACATCAAATTTTTAATTAATTAAACACATGACATTAGTTTCACCCAAAATCCCCCTTTTCATGTGA
Organism: Sambucus nigra; assembly: GCA_949130495.1. NCBI lineage: Eukaryota > Viridiplantae > Streptophyta > Magnoliopsida > Dipsacales > Adoxaceae > Sambucus > Sambucus nigra. The sequence goes on along the minus strand of OX422211.1, from coordinate 472,154,945 downwards.
GAATCCTCCTCAAATTAATTTCGGTTCTACACCTACAATGATATGAACATGAGTTTTTGCAAATTAAATTGAAAGAAAGCTAATCACTTGCCTTTATATGTTCGTAAGGTCTGATTACACATTGTAGAAGACGAATTGATGATAGCACACCCAAATCCCTTTTGATTTTGGCTCTTAAAGTTCTCCTATTTCTTCTTTCTCTCTTCTTTCAATCTTTTATGGTTCAGAATATGAATTACGGTTGCCTCAAACTCTTAGACTTAGTTTTTTAATCATACATCCCGAAATTAGGCTCACAAGCCAAACCCAAATGACCCAAATACCCTCGTGTGGGCCCGATCATGTTAAAAAAGGCTCGAGACCCAAATATTATCCTCGGGTACTCTATTCTGACTATCTCAATCTATTCGGAATCAATCGTGACCTCGAAATCGCTATCTGAGCCACTCTACATAAATTTCATATCTCGACCTCATATAATCTACTTGCGACTCCCAGTTGAGATAAAACATCGTTACGTCGATATCACTCGCTATGATGTATAATAATATTTTTACTACTCATTTAGTAAATTTATTCCACAAACATTAATCATTATCTCTCCTGATTAATTTTTTAATAAAAAAATAATATTTAATTAAATTAAATTATGGCACACGTGTAATTTAAAAATACCCGAATTAATTAAATTATAAATACTCAGAAATACGGGGTATTACATACTTCCCCCCTTGTAGAGGAATTTCGTCCTCAAAATTTGGATATGCTTAGTTGTAAAAGTTTGGATCTTTACACTCAATGCATCCTAATGTATTCACAGTTAACTCGTAATAATATTTTGGTGTTTCCACTATACACACGCCAATGGTACCATTATGACTGGTTCTACTCATTACCACCCAAGATTAGAAATAAGTCCATTCAAACTCTTACATTTCGATATATTCCCATATGCTTCAGGTCTCGCTTATATAATAACATGCAAAACTATCATGAATCCACTAATAATGCTTTAAAAATACGAGCCTACACTCCGCTGGCTCTATTATCTCTATGCTGGAAACAACCTCACTTCTATAGGTGCTAATTTCCCTTAATGTCAAATCATGTAACTCCCTTTATGGTATACAAACACAACAATACCTGACCACTCATGTCAGACTTCAAAACTTCTATTCACGGTGATGTAACTCTCATTACATTCCTGAACTGCACAAAATGACGTAGATTAACTCAATCCTTGTCGACAGACCATGAATCACTTCGGGTTCGAGAAGTTGTTTATTCCCCAATCTTAACCAAATGAAGGGTGGATAAAAAGATCTTTGTATGAAGCCTCAGAAGTGTAATACCCCGTAAATTTTAATGACTTTTAATATGAGATAAATTAAAAGTTAATGGGCCAAATTAATGGGATTAATTGGAATTAATTATGTGAAAAATTAATTGGGATTAATCCGGATTGATTATTACTAGAGATTAAAGTAATATATGATTTTGAATATATGATTTTGAATATTACTTAGTTATATAAAATTAATATGTGAATATAATAATTATTATCGGGAGTTACAAATACGACAATAATGGAAATTAAGTCGGGACGCGCTTATGAGTCGTGTTGGGACTAAAGTTGGAAAATAAAAGGAGACTTATTTTTAATTCATTCGGATGATCATTTCGAGTGTTTCGTTGAGTTCGGGTTTGATTTGGGTCTCGGGTCAATTGGGAGATAAAAGGACACCCCAAAGGGGCATTTTAGTCATTTTTCTTGTGAGGTGAATAGTACTTACGTTTTTTTTTTATCTTTTAGCTAACCTTGGAGACTTATTATATATGTGAGTTTAGATGTACGTAACATTCATTTCACCAAAAAAAAGGTGAGGTCTTTTGAGAGAGAGTGAAAAGACTTAGAGAGAAAGTGAAAGGTTATCTAGAGGAAATGAAGAGTTACATGGAAAGGAAGAGTCACCTAGGGAAACCTAAGGGGACAACCACCATCTCTACACCTTGCACCACCACCGGATTTGTCGCCCCAAAAAAGGAAGAGGAAGTGCCAAATACTTGTCTTGACCAAAGGTTCAAACCTACACATAAGGCAAGTATAATTCTTGCTCTATTTTGGTGCTTATATTATCCATGTTATAATATGATTTATTTTTTTTGGATTGATGAACTTATGAATTTGGGATTTTAAATGATTAATAAATCAAGTTTAGTGGATAGGAAAATTCATGTAGTTGGAGATTTATACATGTAGAGACTATGAACATGAAAATGAATAGGTTGTACATATAGAGGATTTAATTGTTTATTGAAGATATGAAAATGATGTTAGGTATTGCATGTAGATGAATTCTACTCATGTTGAATATGGAAATTTGATGATTTGGTTATGAAATGATAATTCTAAATTCTGGGTTATTAAGAGGTATAAAAATGAAGGATTTAAAAAAATTAGAATTTTAAAGATTTAATGGGTTTGATGATAATACCCTTATGAACATATGAATTTGATGTTATTATTATGTAAAAATCGCCCTTGAGCATGTTAGAACACTGTTAGTAAATCTGGGTTTTGGGTAGAATATAATCCATAAGGGCTTGGGAGTAAGAACTTGAAGAATAACACAGAAAACTAAGGTTGAAGACGAAGTGAAATGACGTTGATCTCGTTCGAACAAGACATGCTGTCGTTCGAACGAGATGCCATCTCGTTTGAACGAGATTTCTGAGTTTCTGACGAGATTATAGAAATTCTTTTTTAACCCAGAACAGTTTGGAGAATTTTATTTTTATCCCACAGTAGGTTCTGAATATTTTGGTACATTAACAAGGAGTGAGGTTAATGTTGGAAAATTATATAAAATTGAGGAATACAAAAAAATATGTGAGAGATATCTACATAATGATAAAATGATTAAAAGATGAATAATCGTCATGATCAAGTACGGGTTAATATTAGTGATATATATATATATATATATATATATATATATATATATATATATATATATATATATATATATATATATATATATATATATATATATATATATATATATATATATATATACGGGTACTTGGGATTATGTGAGTGATAACTACATAATAAATATACGATGATAATCGTGACTAACAAGTACGGGTGGTATTCGAGAAATACGATGGGTACTTAGGGTAGGATGAAATCCTAATATGATACTGGTCGAGTGCGTACCAAATTTTATATAGGTTGATGTGTATACCTATTAATTTTTTATTTATGTGCATGACATACCTAGCCTACTTAATATTGATGGGAGGTTTACGCATAGAGGACAGTCATATTCTAATGAGCCTGATGAGGAATTTTTGACTTGTGCCTTAGAACATAGGACTTAGGTTGGATTGACATGTGTGAAAGCAGTGGTATCGAACGGTCATTTGGGTGAGTAGGTATGTGCGTAGTCCAAAGGCTTAGGACTATATTCTCCTCTAATATTTGTGTTTGTTATTTATGGTTCGAGGGATATACCGAACCGACAGTCCTTTGTACAGTGACGAGATGTACCCGGACATGATAATAGAGTATGCATGCACCACAACTGAGTCTCGGGGTGCAGTAATGTATGTATATATATATACTTGTGATATGCTTTACATCTTACGCCGCAGCTGAGCCTAAGGGCGCCATATTAGTGTATATATATCACTGTTTTAAAAAAATCGCCTAGGCTTGAGGCTTGGGAGAAACGCCCCGCCTTAAGATTTTTACGCCTTATTCTTGGTAAAACCCTTAAGGCGCACTTTTTTCTAAATATAACAATGCTTTAGTGAAACGATATTGCCTTTTAAAGAATTTGTTTACAAACAGGACCATTATCTCATCCAAAATAATCAAATAGTATTTTAATTTGCATATATTCAGACATATTTTTATGATATGTACAATTTTAGTATTTTAATAGCCTTGTTATGGTTAAAAAATATTAAAAAGTCTTAAACGCCTTTTTACGCCTAAGACCCGCCTATGCTTCTAAGGCTTAAGGCTTGGCCTCAACGCCTCGATCACACTCCACGTTTTTTAGAACCTTGATATATATTATAGTGTGAAAATGTATATATACATGGGTTATTATCTACTATGTGAATTACGTAGCCGTGTAATAAATGAAATCTGAAATGAATTAAGTAAGTGAATATTAATTATATTGAATTGAAAAAAAAGCTTATCCATGTTAAAGAGAAAGTTAGAATGGGAATAATAACTAGTATGGTTTTAAGGTAAGTTAGGTTTTCACTCTAGATGAGAGGTGGGAATCTCAAGAGAGAGTCCGATAATATAACATGTATATAATAATTATTGAATATAGCATTTATTCACTTGCTTTTTTCTAAACTATTTTTACAATCGGGATCTGACCCGTTTTATTGCATATTCTCTTATCTCTCTCGTATCTTCTATTTTAGGTGTCCAGCCATTGGGATGCCACCTATAGGGTATTTTTTTATTTACGTGCTATGGCTATATGGAGTTGCAGATTTTGTGGTAGATGCTTCACCTTCTTGATTCATATGTTGTAACTATTTCATTTAGGGCATGTCACCCAAAAGATTCTAGTCTTTCCATCTCAGTCAGTTTATTTACTTGTATCGGAGTTGATTACATTTGGTTTACGTTGGATTATTGTATTAAGTTTTTAAACTGGAGAGTTTTATTCCAGTTGCATTTAACTCAGTTTTGATATTACTTAGTTTTTATTAATTATGTTAAATGGTTTATGTTTTAAAAGTGGCATTTTAATTAAATTGAAATTAGAAAGTTTTTAACACCTGTTTAATTAAGTATTAGGTGACTATGTTTTCGACAGTGATGCTAAGAATGATCCAACTGTAGTATCTATTTTAATTTGATATGGGACTGATCACCCGATATTTAATTAAGCGGGGTGTTACAAGAAGGCACTTTGCAAATAACATTATGCTAAGAGTCCTCACATGTATATCTACCAAATGTAATCTATAATACTAATTACCCAAAAATATAAAACACACATTTCTCGCATCCTCCAACATTTTAGTCACATCTCTCGTCCACCCACTTGCCTATGGGTGACATGTCTATCTCAAGTCGCAATTTCGTCCCCATCGCCTCCTGACACCCCTATCAGAGGTGGGACTTCAAAGTGAATATTAATTATCCTGTTTTGGTCAATCCATTCCACAAACCCGAAGGAAATCCTGACCTCTCCATGATTTTGATAACCCAAATATGATTTTTTTCTGTGTATCCATTATGTCACTGGAATCATCAATCTATTATAAAATCCCGATTAATAACATCAGACCAACCATTTTCATCCACGAATGGGGTACCTGGAGACAACTTCACTATGCCTCACTCAACGTCAATCCACATACTCAACATTTCACATTATGTGCCACATATTACTGCATTTTTCTGAGGTATACCAAAACCATGGCATATGCATCAGCTACAAAACTGCACACTTACTGGGCTCTTGTTCGTCTTGTAGAAATCAACATCTTATCTATACGCAAATTACTCTAGGCATTTCACTAGGTTAGACTCCGTTGTACTTTCCAAAATTTATGGGGCCCTCCCTTGTCAAGTGATATATTTTACATGTTTCCCCACTGTGTTTTTATAATTTACCTCGGTTATGATAGTTCTCCTTGATATATACATAGTCGGACTATCTCCTTTTTCTCAAACCGAGTTCAGTTCATCGTACCATTGCGCTTATGTTTCTAATTACCCCACAGGCATACATTCAACACATTTATTTCCAAACCCCCTAGCCTGGACGATTCTGAAAATAAAACTATCCAGGGCGCCCATACACCCTATATACCATGGAGTCCTGCACAATCATCACTAACGTCTCATACGTAACATTCTTTTCTCAAGATCGGCCCCACACTCTCGACGTGGATATAAAGTAAGGTTTTACTTAGTTTACCTACTAGTCGTGACTTATTTTTCCTCGATAGTGGTACAAAAATTCCCTAGTGCTTTCTACACAACACTTACCGGCTCCACTAACCGTATAGCTCAAAGTGTTTTCTCTACACGTTTAATGATTAGCCTTCAAAACTGCTGGCCTAGCATCCAACAACATCTACCCACTCTCGACCTTTGTAATGGTTCATGCATAGAACGTTTCGCAAACGAAACTCAAACAAGGAACTCCCTGATGTACTATCACCTAGAATTATCGTCCACCGAGTTTGTAGGCCTAAAGCATATAACCAGTATACCATAAATCCTATCCTTAGATGTATAAGTCTTATAGTCCACTCCCACATCACTAAAGGAGTCATCGATAAGGCTCACTCACTATCACTGAGTATTCATTGCTAAATCAATAACGAGGTAAATCTCTCCGCTCGACAAAAAAACCCCGATATACCCTGAATCACATCAGTAAAGTCCCTACACACTGGGATCGAATATAAAAATACAACTAAACTCTCCTAAGTCTCCTTTATAATATGATATAGATGTAATCTCGAACCTATTTTAGGTGAGACATCGCAAACAACACATCCTACCCTGGAATAACAAACACAATAGCCTTGCTGTAACAGCCCACCATTGGTCAAACAATTGCTAACCAGTCCATACCCAGGATTAACATCACACTTTAATATCATCTCTCAGAATGAGCTAATCCACTAAAATATATCCTCTCAGTGTCCACACTCGCTCCCCTATAGATGGAACCAAAGAGATCACTGCTACTTAACGCTAACTATATACACACAATAGTAACACTAATGATACACCCAGTAAAGCCGTCTCATGCGCGATTCTATTGGCGAAAAAATACTATGAGTTGCTCATGTCACACAGAGCATTCCCCATTCACCCTAGGATAAAACTTATGCTTTTAATTTCCAATAGCACTGGAGTTTCAAATGGTTCCTCGATATAACACTCTCGTCTAAACCAAACCAAACCAAAAACTTCTACAATTGTTGCCCCTGATGAGCATCCCGCTCATGTCCCCTAACTCGTTGCAGACAAGTTCGATATAGGTGGCCCTACTATTCGCACATAGGACACCTTTTTGTTTCATCCCCTTATCTCTAGCCCCATTGGTTATGTCAGGGTTGTCCTTCTCTCGGATCTAGTAATATTGGTCTCGATTGTTTCCCCCGTTGTTCCTTTGGCTCTACTAGACCTGTGGAACAAACTGTTGGCCTTGACTGAATCTATCGTCACTTGGTAGGAATTCTTTTGATCTGAATCATTTAAATGGGTCCCTACTGGGTATCCCCTTGTGGTGACTCACTATCACCAATTATATTCATTATTTTTTAGCTGACTTGACTATCTAATCTCTTATCTCCCTTCACATGGAAGCATTTACATTGCCCTTGCAAAAGTACGACATTGATGGCATCACTATCGATCGTCCAAGATGAACCTTACCCTAAATGTTGGTGTATTCTACCAATGAGACCATTATAAACTCAAAGACCTTTTTTTTAAATCCTCCGTATCCACCTTATCTAGTATGAAGTTCGTTACACAAGTAAATTCTCCCTCATGTTTGACCACTGTCCATCCCTCCAATAATAAGTACTGAAATTTTCTTCGCCTATTTATTTAACCAGTAGATGAAAGTATTTGCGATCAAACTACACCCTAAATTCCTCGATATTCATGGTATCTCTCCTCGAATGTGGTGACTGACTTCCATCACCATAACACTGCTCCTATGAGCTAAAATATTTTATTGAAATTTTTAATCATAAATGTCACTACACTCCATCGTACACAATTTCTTTTGAGTAATCCACTTCCATTGGCCAGTCACACTTTCACACTTTCCCGAACTCTTGTGGATGGCCTTTCAGAAAAACTCCTTTGGCTCTCTCCCTTATCGACAGTACTAGGGGATTATGAATTTGTGCAACCGTTTTCTATGGTTGTACTTTGGGAAAACTACTACGTCCTAGAAGTTATCACAACGTCAACTACCTACAATATTATAGTGGTGACTTCTACTGCGATCATCGTTCCCATAATCCTCTATGGCTTCAGCCGAGCCTCTTCTCCTATAGTCCTTTTAACAACCATCGTTGGTCGCCTTATATTGTTCAATGTATGAATCCGAACTAAACTCTTATATGATTCGAATCAGGTATACTTAATAGAAGGAGAACGTAAGTCTCATTATGAATCAACATTCCTAAGCATAGGGCTATAAATCAATGAAAAAAATGCTGAAAATGTAATAAGTTCGCAAAAATCCTAAGGACACTAGAACCTGATGCTCTGATACCATTTGTGACACCCTGCCTATTTTAATCACGGGTGATCAGTCCTTTATTAAAATAAATTGGAATCTCATTTGGTTCATTCTTAGCATTACTATCGAAAACCTTTTTAAATTACTAACCACCTATGTTAAATTAAGTCGGTGTTAGTTTTATCTTTCATTAATGAAACAACATGCGGAAAATAGAACTATCATAAATCATCTACAAAAATATAAGATTCTGAATCATCACATGATAATTAGATAAATAATGAATATCGAATAAACCATTGGTTCTAAACCAAATCCAAACCATAAATCTATAGAAATAAAATCGAAGCCCAATACATCGTCTGATATATATAAAAACAAAAAGTGTATCAGCTGAAGGGGCAACATGGCAAAATGAAATACTGAGTTAAAATTATAGTCTAAGAATGAATAATTGAAGAGTCTAAACAAAATTCTTCAAGCCTCTACAAGTACTACAGCTACGCATCCCTAGAATGAGTCCACAAGCTTGACGTCTCTATGGCTGGACACCTAAAAAAGTTTTGGAAAAATATTTTTGACAAGGGTCAGAGCCCAAAATCTTTTGAAAATATTTAGCATGTAATTACGAAGCAACAATTAAATATGCATTAAAAATTTTCATATTTAAGCTGATGTCACACTCTTTGGAGATATTACTCACCCCTCAACTATTGTGCAGACCTAACGCATACCTCCTAACCCAACAAGTTATACTACCCCTCCTAACAAGTCCTGTTACAAATATTTATATCACTCAACTCTGTCCCGAGTACTTGCTCCCTTTGATTCATAAGTCATTTTACTCATTATCTTACTTAATCGTTTTCACTTTAATTAGTTATATAACATTCATGCCAGTTATATAAAGTACATTCACATTTTATGTATTTAACCCGTATATAATTGCCTACTTTATTATATATGAAGTAATATACTACAATAATCAAACATATGTCGTGTATAATAACCATCCTCTCGAGTAATAACTCACTGGATGCTTGTCATTAAAATGCTATCATATACCAGGTGTACTCACTCTAACCCAATTACCACAAGTTGGACTATCTCACACCAAACTTTGGTAAAAATATCGCAAACATAGTGGAGGTAGTCATATGCCTCCGGGAGTGAGACTGAATCATACCCAAAACATATCACCTCAAAAATAAATCACACAACAAAATACAGGGCGCTATGACCTGGGGACTATAGTCTCCCTGCATTCACTAGCCAGGGAATTCACCCACATCGTACAACCTCCCATGGAGCATTAGAGGGGTATGCTTTCACAGAAATATCATGCACATTGATATTTATAAAGTACACACACACACACACACACAGATATATATATATATATATATATATATATCCAGCTAATCCATACCTAACACCCATAGCACTATCCCATAATCCACGAATCTATCTCCCATCTCTTAATTTAATTCAACTTTCATTAATTAAATAATCAACCTAGTGTCACCCAATAGAATATTCGAGCTTATCCACCCAACCCATTCATCAACTATTTCTGAACTCATCTCACACAGTTCATAATTCATAATTAATCATCAATTATATATCTTAATATATTTCTTCCAATTTTTAATTACCCTATTATCCCTAGGTAATTTAACCTTTTTTAAATTGCCTTAATAATATTCGCTATTAATTATAGATTTTTGAATTCTCTTGAACCTTCCGAAAATCACCCAAACCATTAAAGCAATCCAAATTCGCGACTGCCAAATAGCCGAACCGATTTGATTTCTGTAGCGAACCGATTTGCGTGCCTACAAAATTCGAACCGGTTCGGTTCAGTGGCAAACCGGTTCGTTGTCCAGACACACCAAACCCAAATCCATAATTAACTCCCAAATTTGATCCTATCTTTTTCTAAATGATAATAAACCTTCATCAAAACGTATAGAACTTAATGGGATGTAACTATGATGATTCTAACACTCATAAATCATCATAACATAAAATATTAGATAATAATCATCAATTAAATCAATCAAATGGTTTATATTCAAATCTCCCAACATAAACCTAGATTTAATTCCACGGTCCAAATTAAGTATAATTAGCCCATACATCTCTACAAAATTTGATTTTCAGTAGTTATAATTTTCCTCAACATCAAATTTTGATCCAATTAAACACAGGAGATTAGTTTCACCCTAAATCCCCTTTTTCATGTGAGAACCCTCCCCAAATCAATTTTGGTTCTACACCTACCATGATATGAACTTTAAGTTCTATAAATTAAAGTGAAATCAAGTTAACCACTTGCCTTTATATGTTCGTAGGGTCTGATTACACGTTGTATAAAATGAATTGATGATAGCACTCCCAAATCCCCTTTGATTTTGGCTCTTAAAGCTCTTTTCTTTTGTGACACTCCGACTAATTAAATACCGAGTAGCTACTCCTTTATTTAAATTAATACAAAATGTCAAGTTGGTTCAGTTCATAGCATCACTATCGAAAATATTTTCATTAATTACTAACCACCTAATATTTAAAATAGTGAAGTTTCAAATTTTATTAATTGAATTAACCATCATCCAAATAATTTTAAACATCATTCAACAATTGCATAAACAATCTCATAAGGGTATCCAACATAATGAAATAAATGATCTTAGGTGTAAACACTCCAATAGTTAGTAACAAGGCTAAATATACCCAATACAATCGTCTGAATAAAAATAAATAAATCCAACCACTGAAATAAAATAGATGACTGAACTACTATCTCTGGATAGAAATGGGCGACATGCCCTAATAGATGCAGATAATCTCTGAATAATAATCAAAGGAATGTGAAGGCATCTAATACTGAGGTCCTGTAACTTCCACAACAGCTACAACACATCAACATAATGGGACTCCTACGCCTAGCGTTCCTGTGGCTGGGCACCTAAAACGTTTTTACAAAAATAGATTTGAAAGAAAACGGGTCAAAGCACATGGTGAAAATATTTTAAAACAGCAAGTGTTGAAATTACAATTTAAGCAACACATATATTAAGCATGTTAGTCACATGCCCTCACTTGAGAATCTCACCCCTCAACTATTGTGCACGCTTAATGCATATTTATATATCGATATACTCAATTTCTAGTTACACGATCTAGCCTAACCAGTCTCTATCCGTTCTATACTTAATCGGATTACCTTATGTTTTTACTCGATATGAGAGCGGGGAGCTTTTCTGAATCAAACCAATTATAATTTCCTCTTATATGTAAATCGATGCGGAAGCGGTGTGGTGGTTCAACTTTAACACAACAAATTTTAATTTCTTAAACAAATTAAAATTACACCAAGTGCAGTAAAATTAATCAATTAATATATTCACTTAAACCAATTAATTAATCCAAGCCCTAGAATTTGCCTAAGTAAATATTATCAATATTCCGAATGTTAGGCCAAACCAATTTTAGCAATTGACTTGAATTAACTACACAATTACCCAATATTTAATTTAGTCCCAAATTAAATGAAGTGTGATAATTTAAACCGAATTTTATCTTGAATTATCCTACGCATGCGTTCTAAATAAATTATGCAAGATAAAATAAACCAATCACACTACGCCGCGATGTACGAGGAAAAACCCACGGCGGGAAATAACCTCGGACGGCCCTAGCCACAATTCCACTAGATACGGAATTACAATTACAAGACAGATTGACTTACAACACACGACTCGATCCCTCTCAAGCCTCGACGCTTCTTCTTGTAGACACCTCTTCCTAGCGGATAACCTTGGAATACCACCGCGGTCTCGGAATCCACCGATAGGACTTTCTATGGTCACCGTCACCCGTACATGGAGCCTTTCTCCAAGTGGGTAGAATCGCAACAAAACGTCTTCTTCTTTGATGGATGTAGAAGCAAACCAAAACTTCTCTTTGAAACGGAAGAGATAAACTGGTTCCAAACTCCAAGCAATTTATATGTATATATGAACTTGGATAAACACTAATTTGGGTGTAAAACAAGAGTGGTAAGTAAATTTCTCATTGAAAATTAACACTCAAAACTTGAACATTTTCCTTAAAACAATTTGCTCTCAAACTGTCTCTAAAAGATGAAAATAGGATGGAAAAGTTAAGTTGGAAAATGTTATTCCCGCTATTGATAAAGTCTGAAAAAGTTGGTTACAAACTTAGTGGGAAAGTGGGTGAAAAAACTGCCAAAAACCGTTCCCGCCTGGCATCTCGTTCGAACGACATTTCGTTCGAACGAAATCTCATTCGAACGAGACTTCTTACGACGTTCCAGATTGAACTCGTTAGAATCTCGTTGGATATCTCGTTCGAACAGAAGGTTCGTTTGAATGACATTCCAGTGGCCTAATATGGGAACTCGTTGGCAGGTTCGTTCGAACGATATTTTCGTTCGAACGACAATATCGTTCGAACGACTCTATCGAACGAAAAACCAGAAAGTTTGAATATTCTTGTTTAAGCCCAGAAAACTTTATAAACATTTATTTAAAGTTTTAATTAATTCTTTCTTAAAACAAAAACGCAGTTTTTATAAAACTTAACACCCACTAAACAAGTTCCAAGCTCCTATATATATATATATATATAATTGCATTCATACCTTAGGAGCATGGAACCATAGTTGATGACGTAGAAACGAGGCACGCGAACCGGCATATTTGATGAAACTTTATATTCTTTGCCGCTACGTCTTCAACAAACACTTCATAGGCTTGAGAGTATTACAATTACACACTATCCTATGAATAAATGTTTTTGTCCAGAATTGAGCCAAAACTATATATGGACTCAATTGGAAATTTGTGTCCTTACAAATCTCCCCCTTTGGCTATTCCGGGACAAAAACCAAACAAAAATCCTAAAGGGCCGTCAAGCTCACTAGACTCAAAACATAACCCACCCAAACTTGACTCAACCCAAGGATCAAACGCTTTTCCATTAAACAATGCCGCTTTAGAAGAAATCCTGCACACTTAAGCAAACTCATCAAACGCATAGGGAATATCAAAATATTAAATGCAATTAATTAATTACTCCCCCTAAATTAATTCTCCCCTTTATCAAACAAATGACATACTTAGAAAGACGTCTTCCCCTAAGATAAATCTCCCCCAAACTAAGATACGATAATAATAGGATTAGATACCATTTCTCCCCCTATCATTTCTCCCCCTTTTTGTTCAGGAATAGGCAAAGGATAAAGAACTAATAAACACGTTGAAGCTTAAAGTGTTAAGACATTAAAGCATATGGGCAACAAAAGCATAACTAATCCAAGATAGATACCAATAATGAAGTATAATCATGGATGGACTAGAAATCAAGGCAAAGACAAACAAATATCATATATATATATATATATATATATATACGAGAAATATACCAATAGAGTAATTGCATATATATATAGATATAAACACACATATAACACAAAATACAATAAGTTTGCACACTCGTATGGCAAAAATGTGTCATATGGAAACGTAAGTGTTGGGGTGTGAACTAGCAACAAGTAAATTTAGACCCAAACACTTAATAAACATTCACGGAGTTCTCATTTGATTGCAAACTTTATCACATTTAAATATAACCTCATGTGACAATATGAAGATTGAACTCAATGAACAAACATACACAATGCATATAAGCCTAGCATGATGATGATTCTACAAACCAAATAGAGTCATGACATTAAAGACAACTAGGATAAACGGAAATTGTACAAACCGTTGATATACCATCCAATTCTCCCTCAATAAGCATTTATATTAAATTTGAATGAATATATCAAATAAACATAGGCCTTGGCAATTGTTTTCTTTTAATGCCATATTTTCTGTTTTTAGGCCTTGGGATCACGTATTTCTTTTAGATCCAATAAACGGTGGCTTACTATCGCAAAGGATTTAATTCATCCTTTCGGAGCTCTTCCCCGTGCACATTTAAATATATAATTTTTTTATCTCACAAAGCTCACGTGCAATGGATTGTGACATGCACTAGTCCTCCTAGGTCATAGATATGTAGATGACTAGATTGGTAGGAGAACACCTCAAAAAGCTCAAATATAACATGTGACATTAAGATTTCAAAAGAGCTCGTGCATGTGTGAAAAGAGGCATATAAAAATAGAATCCATTTAAACAATACAAAATCCAACTACTCCATATAAAACATGGTAAAGAACATTTTAAGGATTGAAAATCTAAACCAAAAGTTCTAGCCACGTGGGAGCGTAAAAGATGGGATTCAAACACAAATATATGCCACATAAAGTGTGTCAACCAAAAATACACACAAAAAAAATCTTTTTGAGTTTTTTAACATTTTTAATCAAGACTAAATATTTACTCAAAAGGAAAAACAAAAATCATTTGTATTTTTCATTAATCTCAAATGAAACAGATAAAACACAAATGATAAACACAAATATTTTTATATTATTCAGTTAATTCAAACAAAAGAAATATAATACAAAAAGATAAACAAGTCATAATTTCTAGCATATGATATGAAATGAGGCAATGACTAGAAAATGACTAAACATGCATACATCTAGCAATGATATATAATATGAAGCACAAAAAGCTAGAGTATGCATAAAAAACTAACACATTCAACCTTTAAATTTAGCAAGGGAGGTTTCATGTGATAGTAAATGAGAATCAACAAATCTTGTATCTAGCGCATTTAATAATGATTTCCTAACCCATATAGATTTATAATTAACATGATGGGGATTAGGAAATAATGAAATGCTAGATAAAGATTTCCTTGGACTTCTTTTAAGATCAAAGCAAAATGACCTAAGGTGACCTTTCCTACCACAATGCAAGCATGTGTAAACACGAGGAATGTTACCTAAGGTGTGACCCTTTTTAAAGACCTTGGACAAAGTTGACCCTCTAAAACAAACAATGGTTTTATCTTTAGCAATGGAAGAATTTGAGCATGATGTGCTAGAACCATTAGAACTACTACTAGAGTCTTGAAAATCATTTTTCATTTTTAAAATTTCGAACTCAAGTAATAAATTAGACTCCTCAAAATTATGGGACTCCTTCTTTAAATTTTCAATAATTCCTAGAAGGTTAACACGCTCTCCCTCAATATGAGCAAACTTGTCCCTAAGAGTCTATTCACGATTTTCACTCTCTTTCTTGGACTTTTCTAAAATATCAAAATTTGAATGTAAGTCCCTGAGCTTTTCACGAAAAATATCTTTTTGAGATAAGGAGATTTGCAAAGACTCAATGTGAGCTTTAAAACAAGAATTTTCATTTTCAAGAAATTTAATTCTTTTTTCAAATCTCAAATTTAATTCTTTTAAATTTTCGTTACATTTGTTAAGCCCATTTAATTCCTCTCGAAAATCAAAAATTTTATTTTCATTAAAATTGGACAAATTTTCATTAAGACGTCCCATTGAGAAGAAAAAAATATGAGAGTGATTAAAAAATTGAACCACCTAAAAGGTAAGGAAACACAGAATGCCGAAAAAATGGATCTTTAACACGATAACTTAGCGCTCCGGCTCTGATACCAATTTGAAAGCGGGGAGCTTTTCTGAATCAAACCAATTATAATTTTCTCTTATATGTAAATCGATGCGGAAGCGGTGTGGTGGTTCAACTTTAACACAACAAATTTTAATTTCTTAAACAAATTAAAATTACACCAAGTGAAGTAAAATTAATCAATTAATATATTCACTTAAACCAATTAATTAATCCAAGCCCTAGAATTTGCCTAAGTAAATATTATCAATATTTCGAATGTTAGGCCAAACCAATTTTAGCAAATGACTTGAATTAACTAAACAATTACCCAATATTTAATTTAGTCCCAAATTAAATGAAGTGTGATAATTTAAACCGAATTTTATCTTGAATTATCCTACGCATGCGTTCTAAATAAATTATGCAAGATAAAATAAACCAATCACACTACGCCACAATTTATGAGGAAAAACCCAAGACGGGAAACAACCTCGGACGGCCCTAGCCACAATTCCACTAGATACGGAATTACAATTACAAGACAGATAGACTTACAACGCACGACTCGATCCCTCTCAAGCCTCGACGCTTCTTCTTGTAGACACCTCTTCCTAGCGGATAACCTTGGAATACCACCGCGGTCTCGGAATCCACCGATAGGACTTTCTATGGTCACCGTCACCCGTACATGGAGCCTTTCTCCAAGTGGGTAGAATCGCAACAAAACGTCTTCTTCTTTGATGGATGTAGAAGCAAACCAAAACTTCTCTTTGAAACGGAAGAGATAAACTGGTTCCAAACTCCAAGCAATTGATATGTATATATGAACATGGATAAACACTAATTTGGGTGTAAAACAAGAGTGGTGAGTAAATTTCTCATTGAAAATTAACACTCAAAACTTGAACATTTTCTTTAAAACAATTTGCTCTCAAACTCTCTCTAAGAGATGAAAATAGGATGGAAATGTTAAGTTGGAAAATGTTATTCTCGCTATTGATAAAGTCTGAAAAAGTTGGTTAAAAACTTAGTGGGAAAGTGGGTGAAAAAACTGCCAAAAACTGCCAAAAACCGTTCCCGCCTGGCATTTCGTTCGAACGACATTTCGTTCGAACGAAATCTCGTTCGAACGAGACTTCTGACAACGTTCCAGATTGAACTTGTTAGAATCTCGTTGGATATCTCGTTCGAACAGAAGGTTCGTTCGAACGACATATCGAACGACATTCCAGTGGCCTAATATGGGAACTCGTTGGCAGGTTCGTTCGAACGACATTTTCGTTCGAACGACAATCTCGTTCGAACGACTCTATCGAACGAAAAACCAGAAAGTTTGAATATTCTTGTTTAAGCCCAGAAAACTTTATAAACATTCATTTAAAGTTTTAATTAATTCTTTCTTAAAACAAAAACGCAGTTTTTATAAAACCTAACACCCAATAAACAAGTTCCAAGCTCCTATATATATATAATTGCATTCATACCTTAGGAGCATGGAACCATAGTTGATGACGTAGAAACGAGGCACGCAAACTGGCATATTTGATGAAACTTTATATTCTTTGCCGCTACGTCTTCAACAAACACTTCATAGGCTTGAGAGTATTACAATTACACACTATCCTATGAATAAATGTTTTTGTCCATAATTGAGCCAAAACTATATATGCACTCAATTGGAAATTTGTGTCCTTACACGATAAACCCCAACTATTAAATAATAACATATTCCGTATTTCATTAACCGAATTCACGTAACTTAAACCCTGTTTTATTTCTCATGTACTTTCATTATTTTAGAATCTCATTATTTTTATTCAGCAACACAATAGAAAAATTACAAGTATATATATTTATCATACTCAATTTATATATATATATATATATATATATATATATATGAAATTACGGCACCCCTAGGCTGAGCTGCGGTGCATACATACTCTGCTACCAAGTCCCGGTACATCACGAGTGTGAGGATCACGAACTCCGAATCTCTCAAGTTCCGAATCAAAACAAATCACATATATTGGAGCCGAACATAGTTCATATACCCATGGGTCATGAACGTACCTACGCTCCCATGGTCAGTTGACTTATGAATTCACAAATAAGTCTTCACAGTCCTATGTTCTTGAGGTACCGATCTAAATCCCCTCGAAGGCAAATAAAGATAAGATGGTCCTTTCCCAAAAATTAACCTCCGGTGATACCAAGTATGGTAGGCATGTCATACACATAATAATCCACACATTAAGTGGTCGAACAACTTAGGTAACTATCAAATTAGTATAGGTATATTCAATCCCTATATCATAAGTCTCACACGTTTCAAAGTTCCATCCCGATTATTCTACGTATTAATTTTAGCGCGATAACTCTTGTAGTATAATTCCGAGTACTTGAACCTAACCCAAAAGGTTACTGAGTCTCCCACCTGTCTCTAAGTGTATCTCAGTAATTTACGGTCCCCTTACTACTGTTCCAAATCTTAAATTATTTTCTAACCGAATTAAATTCCCATCATACGCACTTTCGAATCGTAGCCGTTCAATTAATCACTCTTCTTTTCCCCCAAGTCAATCCCATAATCACTAACATTTCTCGGGTCCTAAGTGTATCCTACTGGTCTTCCCTAAGTCCCAACATGTTAAATCAATCATCTTTAACAAGTTCTAAAGGTTGGGTATCAATCAATTTAATAAGAGAATTAATGCACATTTTCCAGAGGGATCAATCGATCGAAGAAATGGGTTGATCGATCGACATTCTTGAGTCGATCGATCGATCGAGCAGTTTTCTGCCCAAAATTCTTTTAACAGTTACGGGTTTACTATTTTTACACTTCTAATTCTCCATTACAACGTCCCAAACTCCCAAACAAGTATATAGATCATTACACCAACATAGATATACAGTTTTAACGTAAAAGAATCATCAAATCCTTACTTAGTATTGATTTCTTAGATTAAAAGCCATGAATATTTCTATAACCCTTGTTCTTCAAGATTTATTCAAAAGTGCTTAAATCTCAAATATTTCTCGTAATTTACAACATTAAGATTATGATATCGTAAATCCATAATTTCCAGAAACTAATCGACATGAAACATGCCCTTATTCAATGATTAATTCTCCAATTTCACAATATTTCTATTTCACATAATTTGTCCACAATTCTAAACTATTATGTAAAATATATGACTTAAATCATTGAAAGATAAATCACTTGCCTTGAATTAGATATTTTGATCCTTTGGAGCAGATGGTATGGGAGTAATCCTCTCTTCCCGATCTATCCGGTGGTGGTGACGGTGGTGCAAAAAGCCTCCAAGTGGTGGTTCTTCTTTGGAAACTTACTTATCTTCCTCTCTAATGGACGTTTGTGAAAATTTGATTGTGAACCCTGAGGACACTAAGTGTTGGCTGATATAATCAACCTAAAATTCGTGGGTTACTATTCCTCAAAAGTCAAAATGACTAAAATACCCTCCTGGGTTGTCGGTTAGGCCTAAAATACCCTAGGACCCAAACTAAACCCCTGGATAGTGTTTTCTGACTATCTCGACCCTTCCGGACACATTGGCGCGCTCAAAATGACCATACGAATGATATAAAAATAAGTTACTCATAATTCCATTAAATTGGATCCTGACACGACTGGCACGCGCATCCCAACTTAATTCCCAAAGTTACCATACTTTTAACTCGCGACCATCTTAATAAATCCATAATCATATATTACCATATTCACTCAATAATATTGAACATAATCGTCATAATCAAATACTAACTCTCGCCTCACTAGTATTTAAATTCAGATTAATTTCAATTAATTATCCTATTTAATTCAATTAATAACAATAAATAAAATTAATAAATTAAATACGGGGTATTTCATACTTGCCTCCTAATAAAGGAATTTAGTCCCGAAATTCAGAAATAAGATATACCTGGCAAAAGTAACTCTGGATAACGCTCGCGCATCTCATCCTTGCTCTCTCAGGTAGATTCCTCGGCATTATGATGCCGTCACTGAACATCTACTAGCGGTACTACCTTCGACCTCAACTTCCTCTCGCTACGGTCTAGGATAGTAATCGGTCCCTCCTTATAGGAACTATCAGGCTGTAGATCAATCTCCTCTAAAGCAATAGGAGTATGGGCCAACTCATCTCAAAGATATCTCCTCACCGAAGAAATATAGAACACGTCGTGGATCTTATGCAAGTGTTTCGATAACCCAAGTTTATAAGCAACTGGCCCGATCCGCTCGATGATAGGGAATGGCCCCACATATCTAGGTTCCAAATTACCCTTCTTCCCAAAACGCATTATATGCTTCATAGGAGACACTCATAGTAATACTTGATCCCCCACATTGAACTCTCGAAAGAATCGCTTGGCATCGGCGTAACTTTTTTTTCGATCCTGAGAAACTCGAATACGGCTTCATATCATCTCTCTCCTCGCCGATATATCCTGAATCACCCCTGGCCCAAGTAGATTGTTATCCCCCACCTCTAGCCAACATATTGGGGAACGACACGGTCTACCGTATAATTCCTCGAATGGAGCCATACCAATAGTAAACGGGTAGGAGTTATTGTAGGCAAACTCCACTAGTGAAAGATACTGCTCCCAGCCTCCACTAAAGCCTAGGATGCACATACGCAACATGTCCTCTAACATCTGATTAGTCCACTCGGTCTGTCCATCAGTTTGCGGGTGATAGGCTGTACTCAATCATAACTCCGTACCCATAGCTTCCTAGAAACTCTCCCAGAATCGAGACAAAAATATATTATCTCTGTTAGACACGATATTGAGAGGTACCTCATGAAGTCTCACTATTTCAGTTATGAAGATCTGGGCATACTGTCCCATAGTGTAGTCTGTCTGGGCTGGCAGAAAGTGAGCTACCTTGGTCAACCGATCCACAATCACCCATATGGAATTATAACCCCTGTATGATGTAGGTAATCCCGTGATGAAGTCCATGGAAATGCTGTCCCATTTCCACCTAGGGACCTCTAATGGCTGTAGGAGTCCTGCCAGTCTCTGATGGTCCACCTTTACCAGTTGACAAGTGGCATATTTTGACATAAAATCGACAATATTCTTCTTCATCCCACTCCACCAGTATTGTCGCCTCTTATCCTGGTACATCTTATCCCCATCGGGATGTACCGCGAATCATGAACCGTGCGACTCTGTCATCACCTCATGTCACAAGTCTTCCCCCTCGTGGATAACCAATCTCCCATTGAAATGTAAGCCCCCATCTGAACCAACAGTATAAGACTTGGATCCCTCTGCTAGAAGTTGTACTATCCGATTCTGATAGAATGGATCTGCTACCTAAGCCTGTACTACTCTCGTAATGATCTGGGGCGTAACTGTCATCACAGACATAAATGATCAGGCCACTGTATCCTAGTGTCCCAATTCCTTCCATTTTGCTTTCCAAACCTTAGCCACCTCACCTACTGGCCTACGACTCAATACGTCTACTATCACGTTAACTTTCCCTGGATAGTATTGAATATCGAACTGATAATCCTTCACAAACTTAAGCCACCGACGCTGATGCATATTCAGCTCCTTCTACGTGAAGAGGTACTATAGTGACTTGTGGTCTGTGAACAAGCAGAATTTCTCCCCCAGGAGATAATGTTTTCAAATTCGAAGTGCAAACATGACGGCTGCTAACTCCAAGTTGTGGGTGGGGTAATTCTTCTCGTGAGGCTAAAGCTTACAAGAAGCATAAGTTATAGACTAATTCTCTTGTTGTAACATACCCCCAAATCCTAGTAAGGACGCATCAGTGTAGACTAGATACTCCATTCCCGGCCTGGGCAATGCTAATATTGGTGCTGAGGTCAGCTTGTCCTTCAACTCATCAAAAGCTAACTGGCAGGCATCACTCCAAATAAATGGAACCCGTTTGTGAGTCAGATGTGTCAATTGACTCGCTATCTTTAAAAACTCCAGAATAAACCTCGTGTAATATTCTGCTAGGCCTAAGAAACTATGTATCTCTGTCAGTGTCGTGGGTTGTCCCCACTTCCTCACCGCTAACACTTTCCCCGGATCTACAAATATCCCTCTATAAAAAATAATGTGCCCTAGAAACTGAACCTCCTTCAACCAAAACCCACATTTCTCATATTTTGCATACAACTCATGCTGATGTAGTGTCTGAAAAACCTACCTCAAGTGCTCGGAATGCTCCTCCTCAATCTGGGAGTAAACCAGAATGTCATCTATGAAGACAATGACAAACTGATCAAAGAACTCTCTGAACACCCTGTTCATCAAGTCCATAAATACGACTGGGGTGTTGTTTAACCTAAAAGGCATAACCCCTGAATTCGTAGGAACCATATCTCGTCAAGAAGGTAGTCTTCGACACATCAAGTTCCCTGACATGCAACTGATGCTATCCCGATCTCAAATAAATTTTTAAGAAGAAGGCAACTCCTCTCAACTGATCGAATAAGCCATCGATTCGGGGAAACAAATGCTTATTCTTTATCATGACTTTTTTCAATTTTCGGTAATCAATACACAACCATAAATATCCAGATCTCTTCTTAACGAATGGCACGGGAGCTCCCCAAGGCGAAGTACTCCTATGGATAAACCCCTTACCCAAAAGTTGCTTTGTCTGATCCCGTAACTCTCTCATATCTGCTGGAGCCATACGACAAGGTGCATGGGATATCGGCCGAGTGCCCGGTGCCAAATCTATAACAAAGTCTATCTCTCTTCTAGGAGGTAATCCCGGAATATCCTGAAGCACATCAACGAACTATCGAACAACAGGAATCTAATCAAGTGGTGTCACCACCTCCTTCGAGGTCTCCTCCTCTATGTAGTATAAATGAGTGGACGATCCTCCCTCAGGACGAGGCATCGCCACTAGGAACATCTCCTGACCGGGTATGATAAAAATAATACTCACACTAAAAAAATCTATAGTGGCTCTATGCGCAACAAGCCAATACATACATCTAATCGCATCATGCTCAGACATATCTAATACGAGCATGTATATAGGTAAAGTAAATCTCCCAATATTTATACCCACGCCTCTACATATAAAAGAAATCATGGAACCACTACTCAACGACGAATCTACACAAGTAACATTACTCTCCGCTGTATCTAACAATCCCATAGTATGTGTAAATCTCGTGGTAATAAAGCAATGTGTGCCCCCGTGTTAAATAAAATACACCCTAAATTCCTTTGAATAGAAAACATACCCTCAATAGCGGGTGGAGCCTCTAGGACTGCTGCCTGATGAAGGTTGTAAACTTGTCCATACTAAATTTTTCCCTGCTAAACTAGGACTACTGGAATAGGTGGCAGTGTTGGCATCTACTGTGGTATTGGGAGAGCGGTGGGGAATATTGGCCTCTAGGGCTCCTTTCGAGCACCCTGCTGCTGAGGCTGCGGGGACCTGACCCTCTCAGGACACTCATGGTGTTTGTGGCCAGTCTTCCACATACGAAACACTTCCCAAAAAATTTTCCCCCTCTCTGACACTACTGCCCTTGGCCCTGATGGCCGTTACCACCTCTCCCTTGGCCATATTAGCCCTGTTGAAACTGCTACTGATCGGGATGGACTTGATGGTCGTGTTGAACCTGCTGGCCATGCCTAAAACCTTCCTATCTAGGTCGGAAACCTCCCGATATGAATCTCTTAAAATCCCCCTCTTGGGAATTCTTATCACCCTGCCTATGCTGACTCTGAGCTGGCTGTGCTCCACTGGCACCATTACCTCCTGTCCTGCCCTACTGGATGGACTCCCCTACTCACTTACCCTCTAGCAGATAAAAGTGGTGGTCCTGGCAGTGAAGTAGCATTACGTTAACCACATAGGATTAGGTGGCCAACGAGAGATTCCCTAGCAGGTGCTGGTGAATTCTCCAAGTTAACCCATCCATAAACTTCTGGATCTTCTTATCTTCTGTTGGGATCTCATTTGGTACTAAATTCAGAAGGTTCGTGAACTCTTCCTCATACTCTGCCACTGTCTTCCCTTCCTTCTTAAAATTCATCAATTTTCGCCTCATCTTTGTGTGAATGGCAGAGGGGAAATATTTGTTATCGAACAACACCCAGAACTCCTGAATAGTGAGAATATCTCTCTCCTCAGTAGTACTAATAGGCTCCCACCACTGCAATGCTGCTCCAACTAGCTTAAATGTAGCCAGTATCTGCCTCTGTACACTTGTGCACTCATACATTCTCAAGTGCCTTTGGATGTCCTTCTTCTATTGGCTCGCCACTACCATATCGGAGCTCCCTGTAAACTCCGGAGGATGCACCTTCTGAAAGATATCACGAACACGTTCCCAAGTAGACGGGAATGCATGAGCCTATACTAGGGCTACCACCTGTGCCTGAGGTGGTGCCTGCTGCACAACTGCTAACACTGCATTTACTGCCTAGGCTATAATGGCGGTAACTTCAGCGACGTTCATACTACCCTGAACTGGTGTAGGCTGGGGCTCGGGTTGGACATCCTTGGAAACTCGATGTGCACGTCGAGGAGGCATCTGAAATGAGAGAGAGGTTTTACGAGTTTACAATTAATATCTCAAAATAGCTGAAGAAAGTAAAATACAAAAAATAATACAACAATCCTAGAATATAGGCATCTTTATCAAAGGAAGCTATGAGGAAAACATAACAAGTCGTACAGATCCTAAGGACTCTAGAAATTGATGCTCTGATACCACCTGTGATACCTAGACTAATTAAATACCAGGTAGATACTCCTTTATTTAAATTGATACAAAATGTCAAGTTGGTTCAGTTCATAGCATCACTGTCAAAAACATTTTCATTAATTACTAACCACCTAATATTTAAAATAGTGAAGTGTCAAATTTTATTAATTGAATTAACCATCATCAAAATAATGTAAGACATCATTTAACAATCGCATAAACAATCTCATAAGGGTATCCAACATAATGAATTAAATGATGTCAGGAGTAAACACTCCAATAGATAGTAGAAAGGCTAAATAAACCCAATACAATCGTCTGAATAAAAATAAATAAATCCAACCACTGAAAAAAAAATAGATGACATAACTACTGCCTCGGGATAGAAATGGGCGACATGCCCTAGCAGATGCAGATAATCTCTGAATAGAAATCAAAGGAATGTGGAGGCGTTTAATACCGAGGTCTTATAACTTCCACAACAGCTACAACACGTCAACAAAATGGAACTTCTATGCCTAGCATCCTTGTGGTTGGGCACCAAAAAGGCTTTTACAAAAATTGATTTGAAAGCAAATGGGTCAGAGCCCGTGGTGAAAATATTTTAAAACAGCAAATGTTTAAATAACAATTTAAAAAACACATATATTAAGCATGTTAGTCACGTGCCCTCACTTCAGAATCTCACCCCTCAACAATTGTGCACGCCTAACGCATATTTATATATCGATATACCTAATTTTTAGTTACACTATCTAGCGTAACCAGTCTCTATCCGCTCTATACCTAATCGGATTACCTTACGTTTTTACTCGATAAACCCCAACAATTAAATACTAACATATTCCCTATTTCATTAACCGAATTCACATAACTTAAACCCTCGTTTATTTCTCACGTACTTTCATTATTTTCGAATCTCATTCTTTCTACTCAGCAACACAGTAGAATAATTACAAGTATATATATATTTATCATACTCAATATATATATATATATATATATATATATATATGACACCCCTAGGCTGAGCTGCGGTGCATACATACTCTACTATCAAGTCCCGGTACATCACGTACGTGAGCATTATAAATTTCGAATCTCTCAGGAATCAAATCAAAATAAATCACACATATTGGAGGCGAACATAGTTCACATACCCATGGGTCACGCACATACATACGCTCTCATGGTCAGTTGACTTATTAACTCACAAATAAGTCTTCACAGTCCTGTGTTCTTGAGGTACCAGTCTAAATCCCCCCAAAGGCACACAAAGATAAGATGGTCCTTTCCCGAAAATCAACCTCCCGTGATAGCAAGTATGGTAGGTATGTCATACACATAATAATCTACACACTAAGTGGTCACACAACTTAGGTAGTTATCAAATTAGTATAGGTACATTCCATCCCTATATCATAAGTCTCACACCAATCATAGTTCCATCCCGATTATTCTACGTAATAATTTTAGCGCGATAACTCTTGTTATATAATTTCGAGTATTTGAACCTAACCCAAAAGGTTACTGAGCCTGCCACCTGTCTCTAAGGGTATCTCAGTAATTTACGGTCCCCTTACTACTGTTCCAAATCTTAAATTATTTTCTAAGCGAATTAAATTTCCATTATACGCACTTTCGAATCGCATCCGTTCGATTAATCACTCTTCTTTTCCCCCAAGTCAATCCCATAATCACTAACATTTCTCGGGCCCTAAGTGTATCCTACTGGTCTCCCCTAAGTCCCAACATGTTAAATCAATCATCTCTAACAAGTTTTAAAAGTTGGGTATCAATAAAGTTAATAAGGGAATTAATTCACATTTTCCAGAGGGATTGATCGATCAAAGAAATGGGTCGATCGATCGACATTATTGAGTCGATCGATCGATCGACATTATTGAGTCGATCGATCGATCGAGTAGTTTTCTGCCCAGAATTCTTTTAACAGTTACGGGTTTCCTATTTTTACACTTCCAATTCTCCATTACAACGTCTAAAACTCCCGAACAAGTATATAGATCATTACACCAACATAGATATATAGTTTTTAACGTAAAAGAATCATCAAATCCTTACTTAGTATTGATTTCTTGGATTAAAAGCCATGAATATTTCTATAACCCTAGTTCTTCAATATTTCTTCAAAGGCATCTTAAATCTAAGATATTTCTCGTAATTTACAACACTAAGATTATGATATCGTTAATTCATAATTTCCAGAAACTAATCTACATGAAACTTGCCCTTATTCAATGATTAATTCTCTAATTCACAATATTTCTATTTCACATAATTTGTCTGCAATTCTAAACTATCATGTAAAATATATGCCTTAAATCATTGCAAGATGAATCACTTGCCTTGAATTAGATATTCTGATCCTTTGGAGCAGATGGTATGGGAGTAATCCTCTCTTCCCAATCTATCCGGTGGTGGTGACGGTGGTGAAAAAAGCCCCTAAATGGTGCTTCTTCTTTGAAAACTTACTCCTCTTCCTCTCTAATGGACATTTGTGAAAATTTGATTGTGAACCCTGAGGACCCTAAGTGTTGGCTGATATAATCAACTTAAATTTTGTGGGTTACTATTCCTCATAATCAAAATGATTAAAATACCCTCCCGGGTTGTCGGTTAGGCCTAAAATGCCCCGGGACCCAAACTAAACCCCCGACTAGTATTTTCTGACTATCTCGACCCTTTCGGATATGTTGGCACACTCAAAATGATCATACGTATGATATAAAAATAAGTTACTCATAATTCTATTAAATTGGGTCCTGACACGACTGATACGCACATCCCAACTTAATTTCTCAAGTTACCGTAGTTTTAACTCGCGACAATCTTAATAAATCCATAATAATATATTACCATATTCATTAAGTTATATTCAACATAATCGTCATGATCAAACACTAACTCTCGCCTCACTAGTATTTACATTCGGATTAATTTCAATTAATTATCCCATTTAATTCAATTAACCCGAATAAATAAAATCAATAAAAAAATACGGGGTATTATAGGGGTTAGAATATGAATTGCGGCTGCCTCAAACTCTTAGACTTAGGTTTTTAATACTAAATTCTAAAATTAAGCTAATAGGCCAAATCCAAATGACCCAAATACCCTCGTGCGGGCCCGATCATGTATAAAAAGGCTCGGGGACCTAAATACAACCCCTGACTACTCTATTCTAACTAACTCGACTTATTCAGGATCAATTGTGACCTCGAAATCTCCATTTAAGTCACTCTACATAAATTTCATATCTCAACCTCATATAATCTACTTGCGATTCGCGCTTGAGATATAACACTATCATGTCGATATCACTCACTAAGACGTATAATAATTATTTACTACTTACTTAGTAAATTTATTCCATAAACATTAATAATCATCTCTCCCAATTAATATTTTAATAAACACATAATATTTACTTAAATTAAATTACGGCACATGTGTAATTTAAAAATACCCAAATTAATTAAATTATAAATACTCAGAAATATGGGGCGTTAAAAATGGTAGAGATTTGGTAGTTTTACTGAACGTCTAGAGAATCAATAAAAACTTCCTACGAAGTTCTTTTGTTCGTAAGACTCCTTACGAACTTCAAAAGTTTGTTGAAACTCCTATGGATAAAAGATGTTCACAGGAAGTTTTTACTACACAGTAAAAAAAATGGCCATTTGATTATAAATCCCACCCTAACTTGTCCCATTTTTCAATCCCACCCAACTTTCTTCCATTTCATTTTTCTCTCATATTTCATTATTTCCATCTAATATTTTTATTTAATTCCCTCTACAATGTCTTCCTCTCAACCAATTAACACTAGTAGTTCTCGTTAACTTAATATGACTCCCTTCAAGGACGATATTTTATGTACTATTTATGCAAAGTTTACTAGTCTGAGTATTAAAGGGAACTCGATAACATCTAGGACATTTTGGGATACTATTATGAATGAATATAACAACACGCATGGAATTACGAGTAATCGTGCGAGATCCATTCTTTCAACACCTCACAATCATATATCTCATTGTTTAATGGTATATGTTACAAATATTTCTCACCAACTCAATAATATGGGAAGCGACACAAACGAGTATAATGCGATTACACTGACCCACGAGGCGTACCACGTTGAAACCAACAAACAATTCATGTTTGATAATTGCTACCAAATTTTGAAAGATTTGCCAAAATTTGACTAACAAAACAAAGTAGGGAACAATGACAACCCTACGCCCATTGACGCAGAGGGAAGTCCGGGTGTACGCGACGTACCGTCCAGACCTCCTGGCAGGAAGGGGGAGAAACAACGTACTTGAAAATGTGCGCATTCTGACAGCTTGGATTGTAACATAACGGTATTCAAACATTGTGAAAAATTCAATGAAATGTTTAAAAGCAAGCAAGAGTAGAAACATAGTTGTGTCAAGAAATTTGACTATCAAATGGAGGCATTTATTAAAATTGAAGCAAGTTGATCAACTCATAAAAAAAAGAAGATCAGCACGTGCGTCTAGGCCGAGAGCAGTTATACACCATGAAGTTAGATATGAGCAAAATGAATGCCGTATAACATCAATTCCATCTTAACAGGTCAACGAGCTTGCAACGATGGTTACTGTGACCAAAGCTGTAATTTTTGCATTGCAGTCAAACTCTATCTGGTCGTCAAACCCTGAGTTCGCTCCATATAGTTCAATTAATGATGAGTAGGATGTTTTAATAGTTGTATTGTTTGATCATTTCATTTTTTTGTTAATTTGCTTCAATAAATGTAATGTCACCATTTAAATAAATATAATGTCAGTGTTGTTTACTAATGTCTATTAAAATCAAAGAGTCAGTTCAAACATTATATTAAATATAAGAAAATATTTATGATCACGATGACAATGGATAAGAAAAAAAATAAAAAAAGGCACTAAGAAAGCGATTAGACACAGTTAAAAACACAAAAAATCTGAATTCATCGACCCAAAGAAAGATTTCCAAATCCAGAGGTCATACGAGGCAAACGCTTCGAGGATTATAGTTGGTAATTCCTTACGTCCACTACATTGAGCATGTCAGGTCGTGGGCCAGTTTTCCAATGCCAATGCAAGGAGTCTATACTCCCTAGCATTCCTGAAAAAACTCGATTTGAATTTTGTTCAAGTAACCTGGTGACGTCACCTGTTGTTAGATTTCTACCATACTAGGGACCAAAAACGACCACAACTGCCTCGGTGAATCTGATATAAAGTGGTTTCAGTCATTTTTAAAGGGTACAATTAATTTGAGATCACTATACATAATACATAAACATCACTGGTGCCCCGAGCCAAACTCAAAATCCGTATCTAAATCCACATGTGAACCCATCAATGGGTCTGACCCAAACGGACTACCCCAACTTTATTGTGATTGATACGTGGATAACGAGTCAGAGGGTGGGGTGGTTGCGGTATGTAAACATTTTTACGGGTGTAACTGGGTCCACCCTGGTCGAACCCAACACTACGCATATTGAAGGCTGCAGGTTGTCTCTCCAACTCCTCTATTCGATCATCACATGCTTTGATCGTATTCTCACGCTCACGTGTCTCATTTAATAGAAAATGATGGAAATCTCATATATTATTTACTGCGTTGATGTAGGCCTCACGCTATTCTAACTGTGATAATGATTGAGCTGGAGGAGCATTAGTTAGGAACTCGGGTCGTTAGACACTTCGTGAATATGAAGCCCCCTTGTGATAGGCCGACGTCTACTGTCCAATCCTGCCTCGATAGTTGTATCTGTGTAGAACCACCCAATGAGAACTGTGTCTGATACTCATGTGGCACATTAGTTAATGTAGGTGCCTGTGGGATGCGCAACGTCGACAGTGCCATAAAACCAACTCCAACCAAATCTACATTGATATATCTCGCAATCGGCAATTGTAATGACCTATGTGCAACTGCATTCCAGTAGGCATTATACTCTTCTTGGGATAAACGAATATGTGGTCATTTGCGATCGACTAATTTTGGGCAAAAGCAGCTTGAAAGTCTTATTTTGGGACTGAGCACAAAGTCCGAGGTGGGTTATCTTCGATACATATCTGGCCAGTCACGGATGCCCCGATCGCCCAAGTACCAAAAAACCATAAATAAAGGATCCCAAAAATAATCCGTAACCACAATAAATAATAAGCATATACGATGACATCAGTGTGAAGGTAGGTAAAAGTCTCGTATGGCTGTCAGATGACAGATTCGGGTGATAACATCTCAAGTTGATGTTGACTGCCTGAGATATTAAATCGTTGAGTGACCTTTACCCGCCTTCTGTTCGACCTTGACCAACGAAATATGCAGGGCCACACATCTATGGATGGATCATCGAGAATTGGACATGTCGTCGCCATGTACTCGTGATGTATGTACTACAAGATCAGTGGATACATTAAATTGATTAGAATAAGTTAACTATTATTTTAAGGAAACATAAATTTCATAAGAGATTAAGTAAGATATTTAAAAAAATTACCTCAATTAATTGCCACATGCATTCAACACTTGTCAACGATCATCAACTAGCATTGTCCATAGACAATATTATACGGGTATAAATAGCCGAACCCCAGTCATAAGCCCCAACCCGAGTAACGTCCTCCAAATAATGTAAAAATTTGAGGTCGGAAGTGGAGTTGACATTTGGAAAGAATTAACTCCTGCTAACGTAGAACTAAAAAGAACGAGCTATGATTGGGTACATATAATCGGGTATACCATCTGCATTTACAATTTTTCGATGCATTTTTAAGGTTAGATTCAGGAATTCCCACACCTATAAATCTTTCCATACGAATTTCTGGGAAAAATTCATTTAGGTGTTTGCAAAATTTGTATATTTATCATTAGGAAAATTTTGAATGGGCCTTGCCCAATCAGGATGTCTGTACGTAAATTAGAACTACTTGTCATATATACAAGTAATGAAGATTATTATAGCATATTCAATTTAATAATATAAGTAAAAAAATATTGTTTACTTAAGAATGTAATAGCAAATAATTATCGAAAACCATCGTGAAGTCGAACAGAGTTAATGCAATTTCAACATATGGTAGTTGGAAGGTATGCATCCTACCCAACCAACGTTCGATCATCGCCGTCACAATATATTGATCAAAATTTACCATCACCTTCAAAAATAGGTTTGACATATACCCGGCACCGTTGATAATTTATTTTAGGGGCTTTTATGGTCTAGTCCTTGGACTAACAATTTTGGAAAAAAAATCCAGGACCAATAAATTTTAAACGATTAGGTCCAACATATAAATAGCCCGAAATTAAAATAAACACGCACTATTCAGAAATCGAAGCGCCAAAAATTCTCTTCGATCAAAAATCTCTTTTCGATCAAAACCCTAACTCTCTTCGATAAAAAAAATCTAACTCTCTTCGATCAAAACCCTAACTCTCTTCGATCAGACCCTAATCATTGAAGTTTTACCGATCATTTTACATTCTAAATCAAATTATTCCAAACACCACTAATAAGTATGTATATATTCTCTTATCACCTGTTTGTCCTTGTGTATTTTGTGTTCTCATATGTATAAATTTGTAGACACATGGACTGATGAAATCGCATTCTTCTTCTTCATGATATGAAAAAATATATTTGTTTCCCTCATTTTAATTGCAAAACACACTTTTTGCATGTTAGATAGATGTATTTCATTATTGTACTTTTCCTCATGTATACATCATTTATCGAGAATTTATCAAGGACTAGGAATATATACATGATTGGAATATGTACATGTACAAGCCTTGTTTTATTGCACGTACTATGTGTATTTTGCGTATACTATCAAAAAGTACACGCAAAATACACAGAGTACACGCACATTGAAATTGAATTTCTCAATTCAATATGCGTGTACTTTTATGTTTTATACGTGTACTCTATAAAATATATATTTTAAATCCATATTTGATCAATCCTATGTTATTTTGGTCCGCGCCAGTGGCGTTTGAATGATATTCCATTAGTTTGTAAGAAGTATTATTATTGTGTTAATATTTAGGAGTGTTTTTGGTCCGCGCCAGCAGGATTTGAATGATATTTTATTAGTTTGTAATCAGTATTATTGCATGTACTTTTTCATTTTTTCGTGTACTTTCTTAAAAGTACACGCAAAAAATTCATAAAGTACACGCACATTAAAATTCAATTTGTTTAATCCAATATGCGTGTACTAATGTGTATTATGAGTGTACTATTTTGTATTATTGTGTTATTATTTAGGAATCATACGATCAAGCATGTTCAACTATAAAAATACTGCTTGCACGTTTGAAGATCTTAACAATATAAAACCTTTCACATTGACACTCAATAGCACTAATGATGATGAAATTCATTTTCTCCTTCGCATCAATGATAGAACTAAAAGGTTACTTAGTTTCTACTACTACTATGAAGACATTTACTGCACTTTTGATGTGCAACAGCTTCAAGTAACTGGATCGAAAGCGAAGGATTTAGCTAAACGAAAGAAGTATTGCTTAAGGGGTTTTGATAATGTTGGAGCTTTTAGCATGCAGCTATTGTATCACTTCTTTACTGAATATGTTAGGAATAGAGAATCTTGATTTTTGACTTGTCGAACAACATCTGTTAGGTATTACCATGAAATTGATGATATATATTATCACCTTTAGCATTTATTTTGTTGAGACTTGTATAAATTGTTTGTGAGAATATTGCATGTACTTTTGTTAAATACGCTTGTATTTTATTGTTTTAGTCTATGTTTTATTCTAATTCGCAGTATTTTATTTTTTGTACATATCATTATAGGTTAGTAATTTAAATTTTATTTATAGATAAATATAATGGGGATGAAGATGAAGGCAAGAATAGGAAATAAACAAAAAAAGAGCAGTTCTGATGATAGTTCTTCATCCAGTTCCAGTTCTAGTTCTAGTGTGTCATTAAAATCTAAACATCCTGCAAAGAAGAATGACCAATATCGATCAAATATTGTTAGATTTCTCCATGATTTGCATCAAATTAAAGAGAAAATAAACAATAGGCATATTGAACTTCTTAAGAAGACTCCATTTTGGGAGCTTCTCAATGCCTACTACAGTGAGAAAGTAGTAGAAGTGGACCACAAGAAGACGAATAAAAATATTTTATCAATTATCCAGCTGTACAATACGAAAACCAAAAGTTTTCGTATGAAGAGTAGGATTGCATTAATGCCAATAGATATAAGTGAAATATTTGGCATACAACTCGCTGAGGGTTTAAAATCAATAGAACTGAAAAAGCTACCGAATACTGCTAAAAAACCTGGAGTACAAGCATGACACTTCACAAAAAGAATAGGAAAATCAAAAATATTGAATGGTTTGAAGAAATCAGTTGAATTGGAGACAGATGAAGGCATTTCCGATTTTATAAAAATTGTGTGTCTCCACTTCTTGAACACGTTATTTTTCTCCAACTCAAACTTCACCCTTCCAGAATTTTGGTTGAAATACATCGATAATTTTGAGGAAATGAATAAGTATGATTGGGCATCTGCTGTGCACGAGTTTCTCATACATTCACTTGACAAATCAGCAAGTTCAAAACCTAGCACAGTTACTGGATGTGTCATTTTCCTTCTGGTGAGTAAAAAAAATCCTGATATTTCAAAATTTACATACCAATACTCATGTGTACTTAATAAAAATCACGTGTATTTTGAAAATACACGTGATAACAAGTGTATTTTGAAAATACACGTGATAATATCACGTGTATTTTGAAAGTACACTGGTTGTATTTATAAAACATAGTACATGTGTACTTTTTAAAATACAAGTGTACTTTGTAAAATACAAGTGTACTTTCTAGAATACAAGTGTATTTTATAAAGTAGAAGTGAAGTTTCAAAATGCACGTGATATAAGACGTGTTCTTTGTAAAATACACATGATATTTTCACTTGTATTTTCAAAATACACGTGATAATTTAACGTGTATTTTGAAAATACACATCTTATATCACGTGTATTTTGAAACTTCACTTCTACTTTATAAAGTACACTTGTATTTTACAAAGTACACGTGTACTATGTTTTGTAAATACAACCAGTTTACTTTCAAAATACACTTGTTATATTTTTTGTCAATATTATAAATGTACTTTAGAAAGTACACGTGAACTTATATTGACAAAGTACACATGAACTTTGTAAAAATCACGTATACTTTCAAAATACAATTGTAAAATTTGCAAAGTACATGTTTAATTTTTCATGTATTTTGAACAAATCACTTGTACTTTCCATTATGAATACCTAGGTAATACAATTATTAATATCATTTTTTTTGTATCATCACAATATTAGGCATGTGAGAAATTTGAAATTATTTCTCCTGTTGAAGAATTTAAAGATAAGACGCCAAAATTCCTGAGGTGGAAATTGTCTTCTTTGAGACAATGGTTTGTGAAGAATGACATCGCAACAGCAACTTTGAAGCAGGATACAAATAAACCAGCTTGTAAGGACAGTTTTATACAAAAGGAATCTCAGTTTGAAGGGCCAAATACTCTTTGAACATTTCTACAGAAAGTCCTATACATGTTGATTCATCATCTGCAAAAGTTGCTGAAGATATTAATGACAATGAGTTTTCACATGGTTGTCATATTCCTCTTAAAAACATTGTGACTCCAAAGAAAAAGAAGGGAAAAGATCAACCAAAGGTTAATTTGGAGGAACAAATTATTGTTTTAAAAAGGGAATTGTTGGAAAAAAATAACCAACTATCTAAAGCAGTTGAAGACTTTAATGGTGCACTTGAGAAGGTGACCTATTTGGAGGTGGAAAGTGCCATTTTGAATGTACAGTTGTAGGTAGATCGTGATTCACTTTTTGAAGCCCATGAGGAAATAAAGAAGTTAAAGGTGGAGAATTCCATCCTTTTAAAGGAAAAGATTTACTAAATAAGTTAAAGGTGGAAAATACCCAACTAGTTAAGTTAAACAATTCTTTAAAAGAAAAGCTTGATCAAATCACAATGAATGACTCAGATATAATTAAAAAATTGGATGAATCATTGAAAAAACAGGCATAATCAACGCGAATTTTGGAACAAAAAAGTGGATATCTGTCTCTGAGTAATGAATATCTAAAAAAAAAAAGTATGATGATACATTGCAAAAATGGAAAGATGCTGACATAGAAAAGATGACATTGAGGCAGAATCTTGAGGAGTTAGAATTGAAAAGAAATCAACAGGTACTTTTGATTATAAATAATGCAGATTACACGTAATTTTCCTAAAGTAAACGCATATTTCATTAAGTGCATGCAATTTTCCTAAAGTACACACAGTTTTATTTCATTGTATTTTTAATGCCGTTTTATTTGATATTAGAAATAATGCAGAGTACATGCCTTATTTGATTAAAAATAATGCAGTTTTATTCAAGCATTTCTTATAATGTAACCTTCTTTTTGTATAACAGGAAAATAATAATAAAATCCTTAATGACGAAATTTCAGAGTTGAAGAAAATGCTTGATGAATCAGCATTGAAAAAAACTGATCAGGTATCTATAAAGTAAAATAGATATATAGTACATGCATTTTCTAAAGTAAATGCAAATTATGTTGAAAGTACACGTGTATATTATAAATTTTATAAAGTACCATATTTTATAATACATGCGTGTATATTATACAATACACGCATGTATTTATAAAATACACGCGTGTATTTTATAAAATATACGTAAGAGAAAATGAATCATTGTTTCAAAAAATGCTTACAATCCAACATTCCTTGTTAAATATATCAGGCAAACACTAATAAACAACTCATGGACGAAATTTCGAGTTTGAAGATTGAACTAGCCTCAATGACAGTTCAGGGCACCTCTAAAATATCCAAAATAAAAGGTCCTCTTACTAGAGGATAGAAGAAAAGAAAAGTTAACAGTGAAACTGAGAAGCATGAACCAATTAAGAAACAAAAAGAGTCAAAGATGAGAAAATGCCCTCTAACAATAGCTCAACAAATGAAAGAAACTCACTTCAACCTTGAAGCAGTCAAAGTATACAAATATCTCGATGAAGCTTCGAAGAAAAAGATTGAAGAGTTTATTCAAAAGGCTGAGCCAGGGTAAAATGTATTATTTTATGATTTATCACTTCGTTAATTTATATTTTTTTTGGTGCAAAAGAATAAGGTTATTATTATTATACAATTCTTATTGCTTATATAAAATGCAGGAAATTTATTTTCCAAGGGTTGGTTTCGTATGTCCCATGGGAAGAATTTGTTGAATTCCTCAAGAATCAAGAAATTTTAAGCCAAGTATGTAATCCAAATATTAGACATTCATTAAATTTTAATATTATTATTTCCTCACCATTTTATATTGTGTGAAACAGATAATACTTGCCTTTAGTGAAGTATTGAGGTTCAAATTGTCAGAGGAAGGGTTCTCCCACTCCCACACTTTTTCTGATTATTATTGGATAAGTATAATTAAACCGAAAGCTTTGTGGAACAAAATTTCAGTTTTTTTATTAACACGATGTCTATAATTTTTATTCAGATAGAAGCTCGTAGCACAAATGAAGTCAATAAGATGGGGGAGTTATACAGAGATTTATTTGAATACTTACGTACTTTTAATAATTTGTTCATTGTACTAAGACATAGCGTAGGACATTTCACATTACTTATGATATACGAAAAAGAAAATAAAAGTGGTCCACATGGATTCCCTTCGACCGAACGACAAGGAAAAAAATATAATATTCTTCGATGATGAGAAAAAATTGGTTAGTGCCTAAACTTAATTAGTAATGTTACTTGCACTTATATTATACACGTGTACTTTATCATATATTGCGTGTACTTTGTATTAGTTGCACATAATCATCCAGATTATCAAAGTACACGCATCATATTTTAAAATACAC
The DNA here is from genome assembly GCA_949130495.1 of Sambucus nigra. Taxonomy (NCBI): domain Eukaryota; kingdom Viridiplantae; phylum Streptophyta; class Magnoliopsida; order Dipsacales; family Adoxaceae; genus Sambucus; species Sambucus nigra. The sequence goes on along the minus strand of OX422211.1, from coordinate 472,117,364 downwards.
GTAAAATGAATCAATACAAATTACGTGTACTTTAATATTATGCGTGTACTTTTAACTCTTTAGGCAAAGTAAAAATACACGTGATATGAAAAAATAAAATATGCGTGTACTTTAATATAATGCGTGTACTTTTTACTCTTTAATCTTCATATACTCTTTTATTTGTATACACTAAATATTTGTCATCTTAACAGTTTTTTGTCTTCCAAAAAACACTGTACCTATTGAAGATTGAAGCAGAAATAATGAAAAATAATGGTTTCAAAATCCAGAGAAAGTTTGATGAAGGTACATCAAATGAGTTTACATTGGATGATGATCCATTGATAGAGCAAGAAAAAAGGACAGTAGATTTTTTTACTGGAAAGTGATCTCAAATTTGACCTAATAAGAGATCATGAATGCCCTAAGCAATATAATGGGTAAGAAAAACTTCATTTCTAAAAATTACTCATTTGTATATTTTCAAAAAATTTCATTCACATCACACTAATTTGTATATTTATTTTATTTTAATTTCAGGGTTGACTGTGGGGTGTTCTGCATGTACTACATTGAACAAATTAGCAGAAACAAGGAAATGCAAAAATTATACACAGAGCATATGTACTCAGGAAAATTCTTCTATCAAAATATTTCTTTCCCCGGAAGGAGAAAAAACTTCTATAAATTGTGATTCAAATACAAACCATATTTGTTATTTATTTTGTGTTATATTGGTTATTGTTTACAATATTTAGTACACCAAAATGGTTTATTTCCGCTGATGCAAACTACAATCCACGTAAGGTTTAGACAAAAATGCACCTGAGTGTTATGAAAAAATGTACACGTATTTTTTATGAAAACTACAAGTGATAATTACTAAGTACACACATGAATTCTTCAAAGTACACGCAGTTTGCCTAAAGTACACGCACTGGTTAATATAATAATTTTTTATTTTTAATTAAAAACTACTTTAAATATTTATTCAGAAGGACACAATAACCAAAATTAATTTATTAAGCTCAACTACTCACTTCCCAACTACTTCTGGTCAAGAAATAAATAACTTTAACTTTTTCTATAAAGGAGTAATATTTGTTCATTTCTTAACCATTACATCTAGGGTAAAGATAACATAATGACTATTCCAGCAGAAAAGCTGCGAGATACTCTTGAGAGAGATTAAAGAAATAAAACAAAAATAAGGCAAATTGAGGAAAATATTTCCTCATATGAAACTGCCTTTGAGCAGTTTCAAACATATGTGAGGGAATGTTATTCTGGACTTCCACCCAATTCCATAGATTTATTTGATGTGGATGAGGACCATCCTCAAATACATGAAGACCTCATATTTTTCTATAGACAAGAAGTTCCCTTGAAAATAGCCATGCTGAAGGAGAAGAAGGCTCACCATAAAGGCCTTATACCTGTCATAGAAGAAGAAATTCGAGTATAGTCGAATTTAATTGACTCTCTTCCTGACACCATAGACGCCTTTAACAAATTTCCCTAATAAAAGCCTTCTTTAGTTTTTCCGCTTTTCTTATGTGAAAAAATTGTACTTTATTTTTGTGTTTTAATAAAAATTTTATTTCTTTCATGCATGTATTCTCACTTATATCATACACCAAATATAGTAAAGTATACGCGAACCTTTATAAAAATGATCACGTGTATTGTAAAAAATATAACATTAGTATCATTAATTTTAAATCATTATATGTCAAAATATGAGAGTATTGTCAAAATATGTCAAAATATGATTCTATCTATTATAAATTATAATACACGGAAGTTTTTATAAAGCACACGCACAAGGTATTTTCCCAAACCAATATATAAATGCGTTTACTTTATATATTACACGTGTACTTTATAAAGTATACGCATAGTCTATAAAGTACACGCTCATTGAAATACTTGTATAATAATGCCACTGGTGCGGACCATAATACACATAGGAATTTAAGAATATGAGTGACCCAAGTGTCTTTTATAAAGTACAAGCACATTGTAATGTGCAAAACCATTTTCCAAATAGTACATGCATTTATATATGTCTACTTGATAAAATTACATGCAGAATACATAAAGTACCTGTATATTGATTTTTGTCATATCAATATGCGTGTACTTTATAAAAACATGCGTGTACACGTATATTTAAATGCGTGTACTTTAAAATTATGCGTATACTTCATAAAGTACACGCACATTTCATCAAGTACATGCATATTATATTTATATTATGCGTGTACTTCATGCGTGTACATCATAAAGTACACGCATATTTCATCAAGTAAATCTAAATTAAATGTCATTAATAAAGTGCACGCATGTTTTTATACAGTACACACATATTGAACTGACCAAATTCATTTTTAAATGCGTGTACTTTATGTATTCTGCGTATACTTCATAAAGTACATGCATATTTCATCAAGTACACGCATTTAAAAATGGATTTGGACATCAAAATGCGCGTGTACTTTACATATATACAAATGTAAAGTACACGTGAACATCAGGAAAAATGATCACGTGTATTTTATGAAAAATACGTGTACAACTACACAAAAAACAAACTAAAAAATGAGACTAAAAACTAGAATTACATTCATTTATGTGAAACAAATGGTTTATTAATTAATTTATTCAATCAAATGGTTAAAATGACTGAATTCAACAATTTTAAAAGTACTCAAATGGGTTCCTTACAAGTAGACCTGTAATGACCCATTTTACTACACCTCGAGTAAGTAACTTCCCTTACTGTGATCTCACCAGAAAACTTTATTTTTTTATTTCTTGGCCTGCCTGTCGGTCTCTTAGTCATTGGTGGAAGGACAAATTGATTTTCAGGTATAGGAATATTTAAGGAAATCAAATCAGGAAGGGGAACTATAGGTATTGAGTATGATTTTTTGTAGAAAGATACTTTATAGTACTCCTCAATATAATCATAAATACTGATCCCTTTCCTCCGCACAATACAAACAACATGAGAACATGAAAAACATCTAATCTGCCAATTCTTACAAGAACAAGTCCTTTCTCCTAAGTCAACTGTTGCTCGCACTTCTGAATGAACTTCAAATATATTTTGACTTGAGCGACTAATAGTCCAATGTCGGCTTTTATTTCAATTTTCATTAGTAACTTTTGAAGAAAAGGACATAGCTCATTTGTCCAAGTGTCAGAGTCAACAAGTTTGTTTGAATTGAAATTCATAATCTTCCCTCTCAATTTATCAAGCATATTCATTACTAGTAAATGCCTTTCCTCCAATATCCATGAATTGAATGACTCCGCAACACTAGATGCCATGTCACTGTACCGTTTACCAAGGAAATATGCACAAGACTAATTCTCGGGAGGCAAACTATCAATGAAATCAACAATAATAGCTCCCCTTCCTTCTTCAATGCTTCAATATTCTTGTGAAATACATCTACTGAGACAGCATATGCACAAGACAAAAAATCCTTAGCAATTTTCTTTCAAAATCCGGCACAATTCCCACGAATTTTCTTTTTTATATTCCCTTGTAAATGATGTATATAATAGGAATGTGCAGACAATGGTAAGACCCTCGAAACAGCTTCAAGTAATCCATTGTTTCGATCTGATATAAATGTTATGTTTCGATATTGCTGAACTACTGCACTATGTTATGCTTCAAGTAATCAGTTTCAGAATCAACAACAACATATGCAATAGGAAAAAGGCCTAAAATATAAAAATATATCAAAATAAAATAAATAACATATCCATGTACAACACTTCGTAAATTGATGCTGGTAAATAACAAGACAAAATATAAAAATGTACCGTACACGTGATAAAGATAAAAAGACATGCACGTTTACTTTCCAATCTTTTGCTTGGCTTTATTATTAACAGCACTAACATCAACGTAAACGCATAAAAATGTAAAGTACAGGTGAACTAGACAAAGACATTCAAAGGCACTTTACATTTTTAACGTGTACTTGACATTATTTTTCTAAATAACAACACATATCATCAAAGTACACGCATAAAAATGAAAAGTACACGTGAAATTAACAAAAACATTGACGTGTACTTGACATGTATTATGCATGTACTTTAGTTTGTATTCAACATAACAACATCATCATCAAAGTACACGCATAAAAATGAAAAGTAAACGTGAAATTAACAAAAATATTCACATGTACTATGCGTGTACTTTAGTTTGTATTCAACGTAACATCATCATCATCAAAGTACTCGCATAAAAATGAAAAGTACACATGAAATTAACAAAATTATTCACGTGTACTTGGCATGTACTATGCATGTACTTTAGTTTGTATTCAACATAACATCATCATCATCATCATCATCATCATCATCAAAGTACACGCATAAAAATGAAAAGTACACATGAAATTATCAAAAACATGCACGTGTACTTGATATGTACTATGCATGTACTTTAGTTTGTATTACATATAATAAGACATATCATCAAAATACACGCAGAAAAATGAAAAGAACACGTGAACTAAAAAAAAGATATTCAAAGGTACTTTATATTTTTATGGTAAACCAAAAGTACAATTGTATTTTGGTGATCTGGAATGGAACAAAAAAAATGTCAATGCAATACACAAAATAAAATATTTAGAATTAATTTACCATTGTTCCCATTCCTTGCAGTAGCTGACAATATTGTTCCACGGTAACGACTCTTCAAAAAGGTACCATCAAGAAATAAAACAGGTCTGCAGTATTGAAATCTATAAATACATCCTTTAAACATTGCAAATATTCTCTTGAATTTTTTACACACATGTTCCACGTCAAGGATGCAATGCGACCCAGGATTATATTGCAATAGAAGGTCACGATAATTATTCATTAATGCATAAGAGACCTTTTCATCATCATGTATATCAACAGCAGCCATCTCTTTCGAATGACATGCATGTTGATAAGCTATATCAAGACCACAATTATTCTTCATATCTACAACTACATCAATTGGTCTCAATAGCGAGTTATCTCTAAGATCATCAGCTACCAATGTTGAAACCAACTTGGAGGCTATCATTTTGGCTGATGGACTACGAAAAACACCTCTACATGTATGCTCATTATTCAAACTTCGTATATAAAAGTATCCATTTATTGTAGATAATGAAGCATGAATTCTCCACATGTAATTCTCAGTAGTCTTTTTAGAGCATTCAGCCGTCACTCGAGTTTTATCATTCTTCAAATACATATACTTGAACCCAACCTCAACGGCATACTTTCGCAATTTATCCCGAAATTCCGCTACACCTCCTTCAAAACACTACTGCTCATGACTTATATATGTCTTCCAATAATTCGAAAGATAGACTTTCGACTTACTTGGCTCCACACCTCCAAGATAAAAGTCATTTTCAATGAAACTATTGAAATCATTTGCAGTGCCTGATGATAAAGACTCTAACCTCTGTGTATTTGTATCACTAATGTTAACCCTCTCAGAACTCGTATTACTGCAGTCAACCCCTTCAAAAATTCGATTAGAGCATTCAACCCGTTCACGACATGTATTACTTGGCAATGGTAATGAATCAATGACATATATCCAAATGAAATTAGCTTTCACGATCAATTGGGACCGCAACATACAACAAACATCGCTGTCACAAACTAACAATCATCACCAAATGAATACCTCAATGAAAAACTCCCACTCCTCAAATTAGTAAACCTAATACACGACTCATTGCATAAGAGATCTAATGAGATGTCTTCAAATATTTCAATACAAGACATATTATCCAAATAACAACACCTTGCTATTATACTACTTACCATAATGTCCTACAGTAAAACAGAGACGAAAAAAATTTACTTCAAGGTCAACAATTCTAAAAATGTGTGCAATAATTTAATGCATGAAATATCAAAATATTTATTTATAATTAATATAAAATTATAGGCACTATTTAAAAACCTATACATGAAGCAATAAAGCAGACACATATTTTCAAAAAAACAAACATGTATACTTTATAAACACTGCATGTACTATGAAAACTGATATCGAACTGGTTATTTCCGCTAGCGCGGACCTATATCAATAAGTGATTCAATACCAAATCAAAATCAAGTACTCTTAAAATTAGAATGAAACATCAATAATATTCATTTAGCACATTCAACTAACAATTACAAATATTGATAAACATAACTTATATATGAAGAATCCAAACATAAATGCATAAAAAACACAAAATCAAAACATATATATATAAAACATATAAAAAGCTATTCAATCACATGAATGAATATTACAATGAGTCCCTTGAATCAAAACAATGGATATTGACCTATTGTAATAGATTGAATATAGAAAAAATAACTGCTGATAAAGATAAACTTACAAATGATAGAGCCAAGTGATACATGTAGAATCGATTAAGAACACTGTAATCGATTATTGGATATACAAAAAAAGCATAAGATTGATGTTATTTTCGATTTCGGAGAATAGTCGTTAGTTGCAGAGAAATTTCCAATAGCCGATTAAGTTTATTATTTTTTTAGATTGACAGTATTTATATGTTGGACCTAATCGTTTAAAATTTGTTTCACCGATTTTTTTGTCCAAAATTGTTAGTCCAAGGACTAGACCGTAAAAACTTATTTATTTTATTAGCACTTTTTTTTCTCCGATCAATTTGTATACTTTTATTGGGCCCGCCCAATTACCACGAAATTCGAACTTATTTTCTTTTATAATCGGGGGTCCTCCGTCGAACGCGTGTGGTTCTTGATTGAAAATACGGGTATAATTTATGTATACGAGATTCGAAGGTTCAATCAGCGCAGCTGATGTGGGAATTGCCGTTGAAGCGGACGCGTGTTTTTTTTATATTTAGATATTTCTTCCATTTTTTTCCATCCATGATGAAAAAAATTAATGGAAGATAATTAAGGAAACTGATTTTGTGAGGGATCACTTTGGAAAGATTAAAAAGAGGGTATTTTGGGCTGGAAATATAATCAAAATTGGGAAGAAATTGAAATTGTGCACAGAAAGAATGGTGGACAGAAGGAATAAGGAAAAAGGAAGGAAGAGTTGTAGGTTGGTGTGGGGAAGAAGATGATGGTAAACAAATGGGAGATGACCATTATGTAGTTGTTGGATTCCTTTGAACTTCATTAGTTCGTAGGAATTCGTACGAATTTCTTTTATTCGTACGAATTCCTACAAACTAATGAAGTTCGTAGGAAGTTCCCTCCACTGCTTGCGAGTGTTTTTAGCAAAAGGTAAATGGCATTCTGAGGAGACAACTTTAACATTCGTCGCATTGCACTATTATGGATGTTCCAATATGTTCCAAACTCTCAACATCGCAGTATGTGATCTACTTGACTTTGACACTAATATAAAAAATGAAACTTCTTAGATATAAAAATGGTATAAAATTAAAATAAATTTGGTTGAAAAATTAAAAAAAGACTGTTGCTCAAAAGACTTCGGACATCATTAAAAAACCATAAAGAAGAACATGTTTAATGAAGTTGTAATTCCTTCAATTTTTTCTCAATGTGTAATAAATGATATTTATGTGACAATTTACATTGTATTCTAATATTCCAATATGTTACTCGAGAGAATTAAGGGAAGTTTATACCCATAATCGTGGCGATCCCAAAAGACAGAATTTTTTTGGCTTACTTTTTAGATATTGAGCAAAAACGCTGCAATTGAATAATCATTTATATATATAACTATTAAGTCCAAATACTTAAAATGTCTCAATCAATATAAACTAAATTAGATTCTCAACTTTAATAAATGGCTATTAATTTTTTACTTGGGCTTACTTTTTCTCAAGGACAACACTGTTTGAGTTCTAACTTCTAACGGAGGTCGGAGAGGTACTACCAACACACACACACACCCACACCCAACCAAATTTTAGGGCCCCATTTTTTTTTTTTGGAAAAAAAAAAGAACAATTATGAGATGGTCTTAAACAGGTGTTTTGAAATTGACATAAAAAGGTGCAAAAACGTAATAACTGGTGTTCAAACTGGCATACAAAATTTATATGTCACTTTTAAATCATTAATGTTATTTTCTTTAAAAAAAATTCATAAAAATTTGTTTTGTTTTTATTTTCTATAATTTTGATTGTGAGTGTGTGTGTGTTAGTGAGAGAGAGAGAGAGAGAGAGAGAGCGCGCGCGAGAGAGAAAGAAATGTCATTTAACAGCGTGTTGCCCAAATTAAGGAAATCCCAGCCCAAAACATGTACAAAAGACATTAAAACACCGTATTCCAGCTATCAACTGAAAAGAATCCAGTATCTCCTTACATACACTACGCAAGTTCTTGATTCTTCTCCACAACCCTCACTTCTTTAGCAGATCTAAGCACATTGGCCTGCTTGTCAAAACAAACCATAACATTCATTACTCATTAACCAAAAACAAACAAGTCCATCACATAAACACACGCACACATATATATTGACAGAAAGAGAGAACCTGATCATCAGTGATTTCAACAGCAAACCCATCAACAATGACAAGTGACAACGTCTTGTTGTAGCTTCCTGGATCAAGGGTGTTTGCTAACAGCTCGTCATGCTTATTGCTTAAGTACAAATCTAGCTCATGTGCCCCTTTCTTTGTTCTACAATGGACAACCGTTGCCAACATCATAAAAAACATTAGATTCAACAAGAAACCTCAAAACAAAACAAACACATATATTTTACAATAAATAATGCACCTATGAGATCGAAGGCGCTCATATTCCGGATCATAATTCATGAATACAAAGTACAACTCACTTTTTGTATTTCCCATTTTCAATCTTACTAAGTTTGTGGTAACTGAAATAATATTCGCTGTGGTTTAGCTTCATATGGTTGCTATTTATACATACACGTAATGCTTTTAAGTCACACAATGCTGCCCTTATTTTCTGAAATAAAAGTAAAAATGCTTCATTTTTATTTATTTTTTATAAGTTTATTTATTTTTATAACATGATGAAAAAAAAATTCAGTGCGATCCATGTATATAGCGTATACTTAATTTTTTTAGCAACTTAGACTTGAAATTTTGTCATGTGTACATTAATTTTTACAATATATACACAAATTTACAATTCATAATGCATGTGTTAAATTTGTATACGTCATAATATATATAATATATAAGATATACGCTATACAGTATACAACTTAAAATAATTGAAGTTGGAAGATTCCTTAGAAACAATCCTTGTATACGTGTGGTGGTACATACATAATGACGTCTCAACGTACTCAGCCTGACGTGATTATAAGTTCTTCTCTATCGATTATATACGATTTGATGTATTGAAGTAATATATATCATTGAGATTACAACATTGCCCCTTTGTACTCAAAGAAATGTTTGAAATTGCTTTTGCAACATTATTATGGAAGCACCATGATTCTAACTGGAAGTTTCCCCCCAGGGTTCGTAGCAAAACAAAAACCATAGAATAATGTTAACCACACGCGTGTGATGGAAAGTCAACACTTATAATCAACCAGAGAATCCTTAAAAGGGGCCAAGTATCCTGTGCTGCATGCGGAGACTTGCATACAAAAGATGCTTTTCAATGCTACGTGGCCAGCAACTTGATTTGTTGAACAAAAGATATATGACGTGGCGCATCAAGTAACCATGCATAGCCAAAGCAACCAATGAGCCACTCATACACAAGAAATTCCATAACATCAGCAAGTATCTGATGTTAGTCAAAGTGTACTTTGAACTAACCATGCATACTAGTTGTCTTAATAAGATGCAATGCATTGTTGACTAATGATGAGATTAAAAGTCTTCGCGTCAGTCTTTATTTTATCTCGTTCTCTCTCTATCACATTACCATCTAGCGCTGTCAATGAATTGAATCTACGATCCTTAATGGATCGGATTTTATTCGAATTCGATCTATTTAAGTCGATATGAATTATATTTAAAATTTGATTACTTGATTACACGTTTATTAAATGGAGCAGATTTGGATTCGTATACTCTGATTCGTTAATAATCCGATTAATATTTTTAATATATATAGAGAGAGTCTGGGTCTCCATCATACCTCATTAAATATACCTATGAATATACTTATTTTTTTAAAATAATAAAAAAATTAATTTTGAATTGATATTTTTTATATGAGTTCATGATATTTCAATGTCCCCCTGTAAAAATATTAGCTCAAAATAATGTGTTTTGATATTTTTAAAAAATAGGTAAAAAAACTGACACTTTAAAGGGTAAAAACTGTCAGTTTTTTTACCTATTTTTTAAAAATAACAAAAAACATTTTTTTAGTTGATTTTTTTTAATGGGTCACATTGAAATATCATGAACCCATACAAAAAATATCATCTCTGTTGATACCAAATTTAATCTACTGATATCGACCAATCATACGAAGACACGTGGCTATCTACATGGCAACAACAAGCATTTCCAAGATAATCACACCTCTCCGAGGAACTCACAGGCTCCGAGGAACAGACCTCTCCGAGGAACTCACAAGCTCCGAGGAACAGACCTCTCCGAGGAGCTCTTAAATACCAGGAAGCTCAGGCGATCCGAGCAACTTAGGCGGTTCGAGCTGCACCTCGACCACAGTATTAATTGCCAGATAACCAACAGTTCAACTATTCATTGAATGCTTATCACCTTGACGCGCACGTTTGAAGAACATTAAATGAATTACCTTTTCATATGTGTATCATTTAATGTAACATCCTTTCATGTACAGCCTAAGGACTATAAATACCTTGTATCACCCTCATTCAGGGGGGACCGAAATTTCTTGATAGCTCTTGTAATCGAGAATTCCCCAAACACTCAGCAATAACATAACAGTGGACGTAGGCCATTCATATAAGGCTGAACCACTTTACAAATCTTTGTCTCATTTATTTATCTGTGATTAAATAATTAGAGTGATCTAGTTTTTTACATCAACAGATTGGCGCCGTCTGTGGGAACGATTTGTTATTATCGTTTTTCACCAAAAATCATTCATCACCAATGGCAGATAACCCAGAATCTAGCAATCGAAATGCTGGAAATGCTGGAAATCCCCCAAATCCCTCTGCACCTCCAGATCTGGCCGGGATTATGACAAATCTGGCTCAAGGGCAAACCGCCATGCAGGAGACAATGCGGCAACTCATACAAACCCTTCATGGTGGCGCACCTGCACATTCAGGACATCGAAGTGGTCAAAGGCAAACCTATTTACTTTCTTCACGATCCAGGTGTACTGGATCATATCGTAATGAGAAATCTGATGATTTCTCTTATCAACCTGGGCAAACTTCGTCAATACGAGTTACAGATACTGAACAACGTGTCATCCTTTCCCCAGAAAGGGCCAGCGCATTGGAAAGGTTAAGTAGGGCCTCTCCTTTCAGCTGATTAGGCCCTAGAAGGAATAGGAGTCCATCTAAAACCATGTCGAGGAGTTTTCGACAACCATCAGATCTAAGAGAAGGATCAGCACAGTCACGACCAGCTGCTCGTCAAGATAGATCTCAAGACGCTACTTCAGAACGATCAATTGCTCGAATCAATAGGCCCGAGGAAGGAAATGAAGCGTGGAAAGGATCTCTTCAGCGATTGGAGGATAGATTGGGAGAAATGTCTAAGGCGAAGAATCCCCTACAACGAACTTTTGTTCAAGGGACACCTTTTGTCCAGGCCATTGTGAATTTTCCTACACCGTCAAAGTTTAAAGCCCCTGTGGTGACTCCCAAATATGATGGAAAGACAGATCCTGTTCTTCACATAGAACAATATCAAGCTGCTGCCGACATCTATGCTGTCCCCGACGAGATGAGATGCAGAGCATTCTCGGGAACCCTTACTGGATCTGCCCAGATATGGTGCAACAATCTTCCTCGGGGTAAGATTTCAACTTTCTTTCAGTTGGCCGAGTTGTTCATTGACAATTTCTGTTTTGGAGCAAAGCCAGTAAAACGGGTAGCGCATTTGTTAAGTGTTAGACAAAAATCTGGTGAAAGTACTAGAGATTACATAACTCGTTTCAATAACGAGAAGCTGAAAGTCATAGATTATGAAGAAAAGACAGCAATCACCGCCTTGATGAGTGGGTTGTTGCCGAACAAGTTGTACTACACTTTGGCCAAAGACCCTCCTCGAACCATGTCAGACCTAATGAGAAAAGCGTCCAAGATTATGAATGCCGAGGAGGCCATGTCTGCGAAGAAGAATATGGACACCAAAGAAACCAAAGTGGAAGATGATAAAGCGAAGAAGAAGAGTATCCAGCCCCGAGAAGAATCAAGCTATACAAGAGGAAATGAAGACCGAGCAAGAGAGAGATCTAGATCTCCTCGTCGGGCAGAAGAAAAATAATAAATGAAGAATGTGTGTTGATTTCACCGATCTCAACAAGGCAGTGGATGCTACTTCGGGACACGAGCTGCTCATGGATACTTACTCTGGCTACAACCAGATCAAAATGAAACCTGAAGACAGGGAACGACATACCAGCAGCTGATGAACAAGGTTTTTGCTGAACAAATCAGTTGCAGTATGGAAGTCTATGTCGACGATATGCTGACAAAAAGCAAGAAAGCTGCTGATCATCTAGTTGACTTAGATCAGACCTTTGATCAACTGGATAAATTATCAAATGAAACTCAACCCAACGAAGTGCACATTTGGAGTACAAGAAGGAATGTTCCTCGGGTACATCATCAATTAGCGAGACGTTGAAGCAAATTTAGACAAGATCAAAGCCCTTTTTGGGTTGCGATCTCCAACGACGAAGGAAGAGGTGCAGAGATCAGATACCCAAAGCTGGAAAAATTGGCATTGGCATTAATTAAGGCAAGTAGAAGAATGAGGGTATGTTTCCAGGCCCATACCATGCATACCGACATGCCATTAAGACAAGCTGTAGCAGAGTTTACTGATCTTAATACTCCCGAGAAACAAAAGTTGCTCGCTGATCAACCTGTGGATGTTACAGGATCAACAAATTATACTCCTTTGGTTAGGAGGGGTACACTTGCGTGATCAACTTCGGTTGGTAAAAGAGCTTGTGGACAAGATAGTTCGAAAGAACCTGATAGTTCGAGCGTGATCAAATTCGGTTGGTAAAATAGCGAGAACAAATTATACTCCTTTGGTTAGGAGGCGTACACTTGCGTGATCAACTTCGGTTGGTAAAAGAGCTTGTGGACAAGATAGTTCGAAAGAACCTGATAGTTCGAGCGTGATCAACTTCGGTTGGTAAAATAGCGAGAACAAATTATACTCCTTTGGTTAGGAGGCGTATACTTGCGTGATCAACTTAGGTTGATAAAAGAGCTTGTGGACAAGATAGTTCGAAAGAACCTAATAGTTCAAACCCACGACCAACTTTGGTTGGTAAAAGGGCAAGAACAACATTCTTATAACGCCAATCTCGGTTGGTTTGAAAACAAAATATGCTCTCAAATGCCAACTTATGTTGGTCGGGAGGTAATATTATTACAAAAGTTCCTCAAAGAACAAAATATTCCAAACTGAACCAAGTATGGTTGGTCGGGGATAAAAACCCACTAACTGTATTTGGTCGACGAGGAGAAAATATTTCAAATAGAACCAAGTATGGCTGGTCGGGGATAAAAACCCACCAAATGTAGTTGGTCGACAAGCACAATTTAACAACCTTGGTTGGTTGGAAAAATTTTAAACATTTTTATACTCATTACATTATTATTAAGTGATCGAGCAACATTACTAATACTTGTAACTTTTTTATAACTTTTTTGGTCGATGAACCATACAATATTGTTATGCAAGCACAAAATATAAAGTGTTCGACAAATACAAGACAATAGCAATACAAATTTGCGAACAAGAATGAAACTCTTTCATTGAATTCAAAATGAATTACACAAATTTATTACATTGACATTAAATTGTGTACTAACTATTACATTGAGATTCCTACTCTATTGGTTTCTCTCCCTCTGCTTTAGAAATAGGTTCCTCGCCAGCAGGTGGATCATTGAGATCTAGGAAGTGCTCGATAAAGTATTTGTTCATCTGGGGGCTTCTATTACAGATATATTTGTTCATTTGGTGGCACACCCTTATAACATCATGCAGTCGAGCATCAAATTCAACTTCACAAACTCACACGGAGGCATATTCAGAAGTTCTGGAGTTATTATGCACATACTGTTGAAGTTCAGAAGTCAAATTTAGCATCTACAGCACTGAGATCTTTACTACTAATGCCCCGACGAACATTGAAGAAGAAGTGGCAAGAAAATGTTTCGAAGTCCACCACTAGCTTGGTACTAATCAGATTGCAGAGTTGGGTTCAAAAGCTAGTATGCTACTCGACAAAGTATTTAGAAGAATCAAGCACGTGAAGATAGCACTCAGTTGCTCGGCACAGGAAGCAGTTGGTCGGCTAGCAAACCAATCAATATACTTGAATATTATGAAAAGCTACAAGCTGCATCATATGTCGTCCAGGAGATAATGCACTTTATGTTGAACAAATCAAGAAGGTAGATCAAGAATTTCACGAGCACCGAGCAACACTGCAGAATAAATACTCCATCCTTTCAAGTAAACCATCAAGCATGAAGCATTGGGGGCTTCTGTTGGTACCAAATTTAATCTACTGATATCGACCAATCATACGAAGACACATGGCTATCTACATGGCAACAACAAGCATTTCCAAGATAATCACACCTCTCCGAGGAACTCACAGGCTCCGAGGAACAGACCTCTCCGAGGAACGCATATGCTCTGAGGAACAGACCTCTCCGAGGAACTCACAAGCTCCGAGGAACAGACCTCTCCGAGGAGCTCTTAAATACCAGGAAGCTCAGGCGATCCGAGCAACTTAGGCGGTTCAAGCTGCACCTCGACCACAACATTAATTGCCAGATAACCAACAGTTCAACTATTCATTGAATGCTTATCATCTTGACGCGCACGTTTGAAGAACATTAAATGAATTACCTTTTCATATGTGTATCATTTAATGTAACACCCTTTCATGTACAGCCTAAGGGCTATAAATACCTTGTATCACCCTCATTCAGGGGGGACCGGAATTTCTTGATAGCTCTTGTAATCGAGAAATCCCCAAACACTCAGCAATAACATAACAGTGGACGTAGGCCATTCATATAAGGCTGAACCACTTTAAAAATCTTTGTCTCATTTATTTATCTGTGATTAAATAATTAGAGTGATCTAGTTTTTTACATCAACAATCTCAAAATTATTTTTTTTACTATTTTATAAAAACGCTATGTTGCTAGGAGGTATGTTGGAGCGTGACTGTATAATTGTGTGTGTATATATATATATATATATATTGTATTTAATAATATTTTAAATATATATTTTAAATATTTATTATAATAGTTTTTTATTTCATTATCTGTTTTTTTGGAACATTTGCAAAATAAATATATGAAATAAGAGTAGAAAATAAAAATGTTGCAAATCAAGTTTAACATAAACTGATAATCGGATAATCGGATCGGATCCGAATCCGTTTAACATAAACGAATATGGATTTGGATTTGCCTGATCCGTTTCGATTAATAAACGAATCGGATCCGAATTTAGATTTGCTTGATCCGATCCGAATTCGATCCGTTTACAGGACTAGTACCATCGAACCCACCTTCATTAACTCCCCATCCACCAAAAGTTCTTATTTAAGAAATATTTTCGACAAGCATAGTGATAACCAAATGACAATAATTTATTGAATAAGTTAAGGATGTTGATAGTTTCTTCCTAAAATAATCTTTAAAACATCACAAAATATAATAATTATATTTTTATCATCAAATATCACAAATTTATTCTTTTAATTTTGTTAAAAAGTCTATTATGCCCTTTCACATAACCCTCATTCTTCAAATGCTCAAACCCTAAAAAAAACTTCAAAACCCTACTTCTCCAAGGCTCCTAGGCTCAAACCCTCATTTTCCAATCCTCAAACCCTCCAAAAACTTGAAAACGCTCATTCTCCAAAGGATGCTCAAAGTTTAGGTTGAGCACATTGTATTTAGTTTAGAGAAGAAAGCCCAAGAAAGATAAAAAAAAAAGTTGTTAAGACTTCCTACGGTAACCTGTAACCGTTGACGATGGTATACCACGGCTTTGCTTGACCGTGGTCCCACACGGTTTAAGTTGGTTGTATTTGTCATAAGAAGATCTCCCATAACCGTATAATATAGTATATCACGGCTTAACTTGGTCGTTGTAAGTAAAGTTTAACCGCCAACTTATAGGTCGTTACTCTCTTGTAAGTAACACGACTTAACTTAGTTGTGAAAATGCATATCACGGTTTGGGTTGACCATTGTAGACCAAACCCTAGATTACCACAGTTTGGGTTGGTCGTGGCTTCTTTATCACGGTTTGGATTGGTCGTCGTCTCCTTAGCACGATTGTGGTTGGTCGTGGACTTTAAACCACAGTTTGATTTGGTCGTGGAATCCGTAGCACGAAGTGGGTTGTTCGTAATCTTCTGATCACGGTTTGAGTTGGTCGTGGTTATCATCAAGTGATCTCAATTTCATTATTAATTTTATGATTTTGGGTGGGTTATGGTTTTCAATCCAGTGATCTCAAATTCCTTATTTATTTCATGATTTTAGTGGGTCGTAATTTTCAATCCCGTGATCTCAAGTTCCTTTTTATATTTGGGTGGTGATATTCCCACCTCAAGTTCCTTTAGGCATGTTGTTTATCATATAATCCTTTATTTTTTTTAAAAATGCAATGATGTTTAGTAATAAAACATACATAACAACTAGATTGTCAATTTGGTAAAAAATACTCTTCAACCACATTGTACAAACAATCACATTTATTAACAACCACGGTATTTACCACAATATTTAGTAATAAAATATACAAACAATCATATTTTTTAACAAAGTAATAAAGTCGGGCACAATATTTTCAGTGAAGTTGTAAGGGCACATCTTGTGTTAGGGTTCGATTTGTCCTTCTCCTTCCATGGTAGGTAACTTGGTTTTCTAGGTGTACTCGCTCATATCTATAGTTACGCCTGTGATCCCATTTGTTTAATCTTATTTTTTCTTACCCTATCCTGTCAATTATTAGCAATCTAGAATTCCCCTTTATAATACTATCCTGTCATATATTAATAAATTTATTTATTAATTTTGATTGTCCTCAGGATTATCTTGCTCACTTAGCTATATTTCGGACATGATACTATAGTGAGTGAGATGCTTCGGAAAATGAATCTAGTAGTTGGGGTAAGGTCACAATATAGAGGAATAGAGTTGCATAATAGAGCACAATAGAACATTCGTCTCTATAACGCAATAGAGACGAATGTTTTATTGCGCTTTATTACACAACTATATTTTGCTCTATATTGTGACCTTACTCCCACTGCTAGATTCAGTTTTTGAAGCATCTCACTCAAAATAGTATCGAGCTCAAAATGCAGCTAAGTGAGCAAGATCATCCAGAGGACAAGCAAAACAAACAAATAAATTTATTAATATTTGACAGATTAGTATTATAAAGAGAATTTTAGATAACTAATAATTGACACGCTAGTATAAAAAAATTATATTCAAACAAATGGGATTACATATGAACGTTTAGATAATGAGCTAGTATACCTAGCAAACCTCGTTACCTAACACCTAATTACCGATGCAGTCACATGTGGTCTACCAGCTCTCCCCATTTAATGGCTCTGCAATAAAATATGGGAATAAGAATTTAAAATGAGAATAATCGGCTGAACTTCATAAATTAAACTAGGTAGAAAAATATGGCCACCCCAAATCGCGAGTTATTGCAAGCAACGGCCTAGTTAGGCCACGAGTTATTGAAAATTACGGCCAATCCAATCCGTGACTTAGTGAATAATCACGGATAGCTTAGGCCGTTGATATGAAAACTTTGTTGGTCTATTGCAACCGTGAATATGAGTGCCACGACTGAACTTGGCCGTAGAAACCCATCACCTATGGTTACGAGAGACCGTGAGGAATTCAGTTTCAACAGATATGTATACAAACTAGGGTTTGATTTTGTACATTAATTTAGGGTTCATTTTTGACGAAAAATAGGATTTGGTTATGGAGTTATGGATTAGAGATATATAAAAATAAAGGCATATAGATTAGACATGTATAAATACCAAGTATATAATTTATACATCTATAAATACACAAGTATATAGATTAAGTATATATATTTGAAATACATATCTGCATATTTTGTGGATTATGCAGTTAGGATCTGGTTGGGAAGTTATGGAGTTAGGGTTTGGTTTTAGAGTTAGGATTTGGACTGTTAGTAGTAGTAGAGAGAGAGAGAGAGAGGGGGGGATGAAAAAATAAAGTATTTTTTAATTTTGGGTTTATATAATGGAGTTTGAAATTGTGGTGTTAGTGAGATGTATAGTTTATTTTGGTGGTATTTTGAACTAAGTGGTGTTAATTAGATTATTTTGGGGTGGGAATATCACCACCCATAAATTAACAATAAAATGTATTTACATATTTTGTTTGTAAACACTTTTTATCATAACAATCAATATATATATATATATATATATACACACACACACAGTACCGCTCTTGTGCATACCAGTTTGCATTTTAAGCGTGTGGACCGGACATGTGTCACCTGGTGGTGAGCCTAGAAATTATAGGCTAAATTATACGCACACTCTCCCTCATTTCTTGTCTCATCGCCAGGTGACACATGTCCGTTCCGTACTCTTAAAATGCGGACTGGTATGCACAAGAGTAGTACTATATATATATAGGGAGAGGTTCAGAATTGAACATAAAAGATGAATATTTTAATGAACCTTAACAAAACAATACCTAACACATAATCAATTTTGATTCCTATGATCTAAATGGTCCGCGCTAGCGATAACGAACACGCGTGTGATATGCGCCAGTGGCAATGGACACACGTGTCACACGGGTGTATTAAAAAATACACGTGTCTGTTCCCACAGGCGCGGACCAATTACAACTTATGAACTAAAATTAATGGGTTGTTAAGGTATTTTTTGTTAAGGTTCATATTAAAATGTTCATCTTTTAGGTTTACTTTTGAACCTCTCCATATATATATAGGGGGAGAGAGAGAGAGAGAGAGAAACTTCTGTAAGGTCCACCCATGCGGACCATTTTTTTAAATAGTAAAAAAATAATTTTGATGATTTTTTTTGTGCTGTATGTAAACATTTCAATGAACCCCACAAAAAAAAATCAACGCAAAATTAAGTTTTTTTGCCTTTTAAAAAAAAATGATCAAAATATGACAATTTTTAAGCAGCTTAAAAACGTCATATTTTGACCAATTATTTTAAAATAGCAAAAAATATATTTTTAGATAATTTTTTTGTGGGGTTCATTGAAATGTTTAAATACTACACAAAAAAAATCAACTCAAAATTATATTTTTAGACTCATCTCTCTCTCTCTCTGTGTGTGCCCGCGCGTATATATATATATATATATATATATATATATATATATATATATATAACTTTCATCATTACAACAAACTTAAAAAATATTACTTTTAGTGACTAATTGTAAATATATTACAACCAACATTCTTTTTTTCCAAGTATATCTATTTTTTCATGAAAATGTATCTACATAATTATACAACGCCCAAATTTAAGAGAAAAAAGAAGTAAATTTATATCAATTAATGTCTTAGATTAACTATGTAACTATATGTATCAATGTTTTGGTATTATAAATTTGCTTTAAATGTAATTATATAAACTTGTAATTACATAGTAGGTAGGCCAAACATTAATTAATAAAAAATGTTGTGTCCTCAAAATAATAAGAAAATTCATGTGTGTCCTTATAGTAGAAAGACGAAATGTTAAGGGGGCTGTCGATACATCTCCTAATATTATTTATTTAAATTTTTACAACCATATTGAATTTATTGATTAATAGTAGTCTGTTACGTTATGAATATTCAAACTTTGAATTCTTTCTCTCTAATTTATTTTCTCTCATAACATTATTAGTTTAAAAACATTTGTATATTACGTTTACCTTTTTCATATGTTATGGAGACTTTGTGTTTTGTACATAAAAATAATCCATTTAGATATGGAAGATATAACCAACACAACTAATTAGTTTCTATTTTTCATAGGGACATGATCATGATATTCTATCATATAAATATTGATGGGGATGAAATTGATTTTGACCTCGGCCCGCACCTAAATAAGCTTCCTTGGAATGAGAAGAGGTGTTTTAAAATTGAAAAAGTTAAAGACACAAGGAACTATAGTGGCCTAGAACCTCAGTTGAGGTACCTAAGTCTACTTATAAGGCGGTGCTCTCTAATAAATTCAATATATGGTTGAATAATACAAATGTAACCATCCTTAGATATCAGCTAAAGTAGTTTAATGAACTTTGGCGTCATTGTGTAAGTAGAGAGTTCTTACGAACCAACCTTTTTACTTTCTTAGGACTCACGATACAATGAAACGAGCTAAATAACCTAGTCAAGATGCTCCGTATACAATTTGAGGGTTGGAAGTGTTTCAATATCTCTTTAAAAATCTTAAATATTCTTTTTAACACTTGTTATATGGAAAATACACTTGGATTCCATGCCTTTGAACCATCCCTAAGTACCCTTTATATATCCAGCTATTGAGGGCAACTAGTAACTGATAATAGAAGCATGGGATTGAACTACAAAAAAATATTACACATATGCAAAATCCTATAAAGCGGAATAAGGATTTACCTTCGCGATGTCTTTAATTTGATCTCGTCTTAGCACAAACCATATGTGATGACAGTTGATCAAGAACGCAAGCACTATGCATCTCATGGTCTTTTTCTGTATTCCTGATATAAACAGTCACGAGCAGAGTGTGGGCTCTTCCTTCGTGACTACATTTCCTTTTCCTCTTTCTTCTTTGCTGTCTTTCTTTCTCACAATCCCGAATTTGGGTCTTTTGAGTATTAAAGAATGACGGCTAACTTAAGAAAGAATGAGCCTTAGGTGAATATATATAGGCTACAGTAAGGACCCTAAGGAGGGATAAGTATGTGGCTCCTAATGGGCCTGAGAAAACATAATCTTTCCCAGATCCTAATCTCAGTCCCTTAATTATATTTAATACCACTAAATAATTATAATTGCAATTCCACTTCTTAGCTCAAAATTATACTCCTCATTATTAATTACTTAATTCTAAACACGTTAAGGTTACGTATAACCATTAATAAAACAAATTACTGATAATTTATTTGTTTAACTTCTTTAAGTCCTTGAGCGATCCGACTTAACTTATTTGTAGTGTCAGATTAACATAATCCACCTGCAGGGTTTGACACGTACAAAACTTATAAGCATCTCAAGGGTATATCATCAGTCTCTATATTAAGATGTGAATTCCATCCACAAAAGACCTTCATCATATAATAATCACCATTACCCAATCTATCAAGATTATTGATCCAATAATGATTCTCACCCGAAAGGTCAAAGCTTTAAATAACTAGTGTATGTGTCCATCACTCATACACGAATTAAGAGCCTTAAGTAATTACATTATCTTATAAAACCAGTATAAATACAATGACCTCAAGGTGGTCCCATTCAATACACATAAAGTGTACTAGCACAATAAGTTGAAACTATACAGTTTTTCGTAATCAAGATAGACCCACTAAAATATTGTGTTGCAGTCCTACTGATGGTGTGTCCAGTTCCATTTAAGACTGTGAACGATAAAACTTATATTCTACAAAAAGTGGTGATCTGATCCTCTGTATGTAAGTCTTGCTCTACACACCAGAACACCTACTGAGCATAATAAAAGACATTTGCAATATATAAAACAATGCAAACATTATGTCTATACATGATTCTCATTAAAATAGGAAAAAATGATTTTATTTTAATAATAAATCCATAACTAAAACTATTACATAAAGCATGGTTTTAGTCTGCCCTCTAACAGTTTGTTGGGAGAATTAAATGATATTTAATTGACTAACACAAATGAGTGGAGGTTGATACAATATTGGCTATAATTTATACCAACTTGTCATTTAGTTTTAACATCTTGGATTTATCCTTAGAGGACTCTTCTGATTCAAGGGTCATAGTTATGAGTGACTTAGATCACATCGACCATACATAGATAAACCTAAGATTTATTTTTATCTGAAAAGACTAACTGAGGTTAGTTCTTGTATATTGTGGCTCTTCTAGCCCACGACAATTAACAGCATGAGTTATAAACCTTTTAGTTTTGGTTTGAGGGTCGATACATCACCCTCAGTTTCCTTGTCAATCACTAAGTTAAATTTTCAAGATCCTTTCTCTATTATATCGGGTTTGTCTTCACTTTTTGAGGTTCGATAGTGAACAAAAATACTTAATGCTACCTCAGAGTGACCTTCTGTGAGACAAATATGTAAATCATGGCATGAGCCATCTATTGGATCAATGGATTGAGAGGTTGAGGTGTTTCCACCCATATATTGACCTCGACTAGAAAGCAGGAGTCCTCTTTTTACTATTTGAGGTTGAAGATCATATTCGATATCATTTGTATCCCCTTAATGTATCATGCATCGTGGGAAATGAGCAATATGTGGTGAATTAAATGACATGATATTGTGGTATTTTACTTGACAAGTCTTCCATAAGTGATATTCTAAAGGGTTACTAGATGTTATAGTGAAGCAAGTGAGGAGTTTGAGTGAAGAGCCAGTTGTCGTGTCTTAGTCAATAAGTCGATTATTCCTGGGATAAGTGTAATACCCCGTATTTTTACTGATTTTAATTATAGGATTAATTGAATTAAAAATGGGGAATTAATTGGTAATTAATCTAAATTTAAATACTAGGGAGATGAGAGTTATTATTTGATTATAATAATTATGTTGAATATTACTGAAGGAGTATAGTAATATCTTCTTATAAACCTATTAAAATTATCACGAGTGGAAAATACGACAGTTTTGAAAATTAAGTTGGGACACGCGTGCAGTCGTGTCGGGAACAATTTAATGGATTATAAAGTAGTTTATTTTTATGACATCCTTATGGTCATTTTGAGTGCGCCAATGTGTATGAAAGTATCGAGATAGTCAGAAAAGACTACCTGGGGATTTAGTTTGGGTCCCGGGGCAGTTTTAGGCCAAACTGGCAACCCGGGAGGGTATTTTAGTCATTTTACTATTTGATAAATAGTGACCTACGAAATTTAGAAAGATTTATTAGCTGATATGTTAGAGACTTAGGGTTTTCACCACCCAAACTCACAGACGGCCATTAGAGAAGACGTAGAAGAAGTTCCCAAAGGAGAACCACTATTCTTAGGCTTTTTGCACCACTGTCACCACCAATGGATATATCAAGAAGAGAGGATCACTCCTATATCATCTTCTCCAAAGGATCATAACTTTCATTTCTAGGGAAGTGATTTAACTTGCAATAATTTAGTGTATATATTATCCATGATAGTTTAGAATTGGAGAAAAACCTTGAAAATGATGAATTAATGGATTTGAAGATTTAAATCTTAATTTTGGTAGGTTTTGCATGTAGAATAACTTCTGGAAATATGGTAGTCATGAAATCATGATCCATGTATAGAGAATTATGAATTTATGTTAAGTTATATGATGTTCTTGAAGAAAATAGAAGAAATAGGATTTTTATGAAATATATATGATTTGATCCAAGAAAATGATAACCCATAATGATTTGATGATTCTAAGACGTTAGAATTTATGTGTTTATGTTGGTATAACATTTGGTATAAAGATTTAGGAGTTTGGGACATTATAATAGAGTATTTGAGGGTTGAAATGGATGAAACCTGTAGGCAAAAATATGCAGAAATCGTAGGCCAATATCTGATGGATCGATCGATAGACCATTTCCTTCGATCGATCGACTCCTCCTACATTTGTGTTATATTTTTCGTTTAAGGTTTAACCAATCCCGACTTTTACGAATTATTGGTGTGGACCATATGAACAGATTGGGACTTAGGGAAGGTCAGTAGGGGTGTATTTGAGGCCCGGAGAATATTAGTTTGGTTTGGGATTGAATGATAAACTTATGAGTATCCGACGAGTGAGTTCCGGTTGGAAATTATGGGAACTTGAATTTAATTTGGATAAACAAGAACTTAAGGTTAGATACAGTAGTAGGGGGACTTTAAATTACCTAAATAACCTTAGAGACAAGTGGGAGGCTTAGTAACCTTTTGGAATAGGTTGAAGTACTCGGATTTATACGATGAGAGTTGTCGCGCTAAACATATTACGTAAAATAATCGGGATGAGACTATACTACGTATGAGACTTGTAATATAGGACAAGAGTATACCTATATTGAAATGATGATTACTTAGTTGTGTGATTACCTAGTATATGGATGATTATATGTATGACATACTTACCATACTTGCTATCACGGGAGGTTTATTTTTAGAAGGGGACAATCTTATCTCTGTGTGCCTTCGGGGGTGATGTACCGGGATTTGATAGCAGAGTATGCCTGCACCGCAACTTCTCCTTGGAGTGCCATATTAGTATGTATATTATAGTGATAAATATATGTACTTATGATGTGTTCTACTGTGTGAACTTAGTAAATAAGAAAAACAATAAAATCTCAAATAATGCTAGTATGGGAATACTTAACTTTAGATTGTGAGAACTCCTCTTTGAAATAAAAGATGAAAAACATTCAACATGGCATATCATGGGAAAAGTGTGGGGCACTATGGGTGATAGCTTAGGGGAGGAATGTATAAAGACTAGTTAGGTAGTAGCATAACTAGGATGGGTCAAGGGTATGCGTTAGGCGTGCACAATAGTTGAGGGGTGAGAAACTCATGTGAGAGCACGTGACTAATATGTATATAATATTTACTATTTAATGCAATGAAACACTTGTTTTTAAAATATTTTCACCTCGGTCTCTGACCCGTTTTCTTCCAAATCTATTTTGTTTTTGTAAAAACCTTTTAGGTGCTCAGCCACAGGGATGCCAAGTATAAGAGTTCCATTATGTTGACGTGTTGTCGCTACTATGGGAGTTACAAGATCTCGGTATTAGACGCCTCCACATCTATCTTTACTTCCTTCGGAGTCATTCATATCAGTTAGGGTATGTAGCCCATTCTTATTCAGAGATAGCAGTTTCAGACTTTCATTTATTTTAGATGTTGTATTATTTATTCAGACTTTTGTATTGGGATTATTGGGCATTGAGACTATATTTTGAGTGTTACTCCAGACTCTGTTATTTCTTTATATTAATTATTCCTATGAGATTGTTTATGTAATGTTGAATGGTTGGTTATTCATTGCTTAGTTGTAAGTTAATTTAATTAATAAAATTTGGCATCTCACTGTTTAAATATATGAGGTGGCTAGTAACTAATTAAATATTTTTCGACAGTGATGTTAAGATTGAACCAACTTGATATTATGTATTAATTTAATAAAGGAGTAGCTACCCGGTATTTAATTAGACGGGGTGTCACATGTGGTATCAGAGCATCAGTTTCTAAAGTCCTTAGGATCTGTACGACTTATTATGCTCTCAGCGTACCGTTCTTTGATATAGAGCCCTATTATTAGGACTGTTGGATTCTTTGTCACGTGCGTAATGTTACGTACTTCTGCTACAATGTTATGTATGGTCAGTGGACTTATAAAATTCATTTGAATTTCAGATGTCGCTTATGAGGGAGAGACAAACTAACATCGTCGAAGAAGCAAATGCGGGACAAGATCAACAAGTACCCCAGGAAACGGTGACAATCATAGAAGTGGCAAGCATAGTTGCACAGGGAGTTACTATTGCAATATTGAACTTCCAAGATCGTCGTGCCTAACTTCAAGGGGGCAAAAGGACAAGGGTAGTTAGTCAATCTGTAAGAAAAAGGGGTGACAATAGTAGGGGAGCACCATTACAATAGTGACAAGTTCCTCAGGGACCTCAGGACCATGGGAACGAAGGAGATGAGATTCAAGACCAAAGCTGTCAGGTCCAGCGTGGCCAAGAATAAGGAGATCTCAAATGAAAAAGGTGTTTTAAGTGTGGAAAAAATGGCCACAAACACCGAGTTTGCCCGCAACGAGATGGAGGAGGATGGCCTCGGTCAAATCAGCAAGGTCAGTTAGGCCATTAGGGCCATCAACGTACTCAGCAGGGCCAGCACAGAGGAAACTTTGTTAGTAAGTGTTTTATATGCGGCGAACGGGGCCACCTCAGTCGAAATTTCCCTAAGAAGGACAGGACCCCGCAGCAGTCGCAGGGTGCCCACCCAGAACCACAGAATGCCCAACATGGGGAAGAAGGGATATTTATCCCAACATCACAGACTCCAGAAAAGCAATAGGAAGTACAGTATGGACATGTCTATAATGCCCGATATGCGATTATGCCACTGATACCGCAACAACCACCTACGTTTGGAGGTACGATACTTTATTATTTATAGTGCCCTTTAAGATAAAAGGAAAATCTCGAATAACTTGGATACGTTACAGTTTATTTTAGTACTTTGAGAAACATGAGCGTAAAACGTATTATTATCCTGATTTTCGAACTGGTTAACGATGGTTTGAGTGATGATAGACCGTTATAGTGATATTTTTGTGTTCGTTAGTCCAGGATAGAAAGTAATTATGCTAAGTGTCACCTGAGAGAAAGCGGAGCCACATGTGTGTGTGTGTGTGTGTGTATATATATATATCTATATCTATATATATATATATTGTATCTTATAGAGACTTCGTGAAGTATGTCATCCGGTTATATTTAATCCACGTGGGTAGGGTTATTTACTAAAGTGATTCAAGGTCGGATGAAATATTTCTGAGCATGGGGATTATCTCATGGTAAATTTAAGAGTCTAACGCCAAGTTAGTAGGAGTAATGTGTTAAATATTGAATCTCGTAACATGAGAATAGATGGGCTAATTTTATAGCAAGAAGCAGGGATGCGGGGTACAAGTTAGATATTGAGGGCCCACAAAATCTCATTGAGCGATAATGTTAGTTAGTAGTGTATCGGGGGGGTTCCTTATTTGGATTTTGCTTTGCGAGACATCCCATGTATGAAACCTACCGAACATCGGGAGCAAGAAATGTTTGGCCTTTAGTACATGGGTTTGGTACCCTGGTTGTCATCCGTAAAGGAAATGATAACCTTAAGTTTAATTATATTACTATTCACAGTCAGTAGAGCCGTATAATACGACGTAAGAAGCGGTGTCGAACGTTTTACATCGTGAATAATCGGTGTAATAGGGGAGGATGATATCGTTTCAATTAGGAGGTTATGGAGCAAAACCTTGTTGGGCAGTTGTGCTAGGAATGTAAATCTTAGTACAAGGCAAGTATGCTAAAATCGGATATTAGTATAGGGACGCGCGGAACATAGGGTGTATGGGCGCCCTAAATAACTGAGGTTTAAATACCTCTCATAATAGGTCATTACGGTTGTGTATTAATTACCAAGAGTTGAATACAGTCACAATATGTAATAAGTATCCGTTGCCCCAAATCGATGACTTGTTCAAACAGTTGAGAAGAGTTGCCTTCTTCTCGAAGATAGACTTGAGATTGGGATACCATCAGTTACGTATTAGGGGGAAGGACTTGTCTAAGACTGCATTCATGATGATATAGGGATCCTACGAATTCAGGGGTATGCCGTTCGGGTTAACCAACGCTCCGACGGTATTCATGGACTCAATGAACAGGGAATTCAGAGAGTTCCTTCATCATTTTGTCATTATCTTCATAGATGACGTACTGATCTATCCTCAGATGGAGGAGGAGCATGCCGAGCATTTGTGATAGGTTTTGCAGACACTGCGCTTGCACGAGTTATATGTCAAATACAAGAAGTGTGGGTTTTGGCTAAAGGAGGTCCAGTTTTGGGGCACATAGTATCGGACAAGGGTATAACCGTAGATCCGAGCAAAGTGTCAGTGGTGAGGGAGTGGGGATATCCCACAACACCGACATGGATACGTAGTTTCTTGGGACTAGAAGGATACCACATGAGGTTTATTCGATAATTCTTAAAGATAGCGGGTTTGTTGGCACACCTGACTCACAAAGGGGTGCCATTCATATGGGATGACGCCTGCCAGTTATCCTTTGATGAACTGAAGGAGAAGTTTACTTCAGCACCCATTTTAGCGCTGCCCAGGCCGAGAGTGGAGTATTTAGTCTACACTAATGCGTCCTTACATGGGACTTGGGGGTATGCTTCAGTAGGAAGAACAAGCTATATCTTATGATTCTCGAAAGCTTAAGCCTCATGAGAGGAATTACCCCACCCACGAATTGGAGTTAGCAACAGTCATGTTTGCGCTTCGGATATGGAGACAATATCTCTTGGGGGGGAGAAATTTTTCTTTGTCACAGATCACAAGTCACTATAGTAACTCTTCACCCAGAAGGAGTTGAATATACGTTGGCGCAGGTGGATGGAATTTGTGAAGGACCATCAGTTCGATATCCATTATCATCCATGGAAGGCTAACGTGGTAGTAGATGCGTTGAGCCGTAGGCTAGTAGGTGAGGTAGCCGATGTGTAGAAAGCAAAATGGAAGGAGTTGGTACACCAAGATGCAGTGGCCTGATCATTTATGTCTATTATGACAGTTACGCCTCAGATTTTTATGAGGGTCGTATAGGCTCAGGCAACGGATCCGTTCTGACTAGATCGGATAGTGCAGCTCCTAGTTGAGGGGGACGAGTCTTACTCTGTTAGTTCAGATGAAGGTTTGCACTTTAATGGCAGACTAGTATCCCCTTAGGGGGAGGAGGACTTGCGACACGAGGTGATGATGAAGTCGCATGGTTCCTGATTTATGGTACATCCTGTAAGTGATAAGATGTACCAAGATAAAAGGCGACAGTACTGGTAAAGTGGAATAAAGAAGGATATTGCCAGGTTTGTTTCGAAATGTGCCACTTGTCAGCTGGTAAAGGTGGACCATCAGAGATCGACACGACACCTACAGCTGTTAAAGGTTCATATGTGGAAATGGGAGAGGATTTCCATGGATTGCATCACGGGATTGCCTACGTCACCGAAAGGTCACGATTCGATATAAGTGATTGTGGACCAATTGGCCAAGGTAGCTCACTTAAATTTGAGTACAACCTATAACTCAAAAATCGATGGGCAGACTGAACGGGAAAATCAAATGTTAGAGAATCTGTTGCGGATGTGTAGCCTAGATTTTGGCGAGGGATAGGAGTAGTATCTTCCACTAGTGGAGTTTTCCTATAATAACTCTTACCAGTTTACGATTGGTATGGCTCCATTTAAGGTGTTATACGGTAGACCTTGTCATCCTCCAACGTGTTAGTTAGAGGTGGGGCACAACAAGCTACTTGGACCGAAGGTGATTTAGGATACCTAATCTAGGATAGAGATGATTCGGAGCCGTATTCTAATTGCTCAGGATCGACAGAAGAGCTACGCCAATGCCAAGAGGTTTTTTTAAGAGTTCAATGTGGGAAACAAGGTATTGATGAGAGTATCTCCTATGAAGGGGATAGTTAATTTTGGTAAGAAAGGGAAGTTGGCACCGAGATATATAGGACCATTACCTATCATCGAGAGGATTGGTCCAGTTGCTTATAGACTTGAGTTACCGGGGCACTTGCATAGGATTCATGATGTGTTCCATCTTTTTTCACTGAGAAGATATCTTCGGGATGAGTTGGCCCATACTCACATTTATTTGGAAGAGATTGATCTGCAGCCTGATAGTTCCTATGAGGAGGGATCAGTTTCTATCCTCGATCGTAGCGAGAGGAAATTGAGATCACAGGTAGTACCGCTAGTACGTGTTCACTGGCGGCATCATAATGCTGAAGAGTCTACTTGGGAGCATGAGGATGAGATGCGCGACAAATATCGAGAGTTATTTTTACCAAATATACCTATAATTTGAATTTCGGGACAAAATTCCCATATTAAGGGGGAGTATGTAATACCTCAAATTTTTACTAATTTTAATGATAGGATTAATTGAATTAAAAATGGGAAATTAATTAATAATTAATCTGGATTTAAATACTAGTGAGATGAGAGTTAGTATTTGATTATGATAATTATGTTGAATATTACTGAGTGTGAGTAGTAATATATTCTTATGAACCTATTAAAATTGTCACGAGTGGAAAATACGACAGTTTTGGAAATTAAGTTGGGACACGCGTGCTAGTCATGTCGGGATCAATTTAATGGATTATAAAGTAGTTTATTTTTATGACATCCATATGGTCACTTTGAGTGCGCCAATGTGTCCGAAAGTATTGAGATAATAAAAAAAGACTACCTGGGGCTTTAGTTTGGGTCTCGGGACAGTTTTAGGCCAAATCGACAACCCGAGAGGGTATTTTAGTCATTTTACTATTTGATGAATAGTGACTTACGAAATGTAGAAAGATTTATCAGTTATTAGGTTAGAGTCTTAGGGTTTTACCACAAAAACTCACTGACGACCATTAGAGAAGAAGTGAAGGAAGTTTCCAAAGGAGAACCACCATTCTTAGGCTTTCTGCACCACCGTCACCACCATCGGATATATCGAGAAGAGGTGATCGCTCCTATATCATCTTCTCTAAAGAATCAAAACATTGATTTCCAGGCAAGTGATTTAACTTGTAATAATTCAGTGTATATATTATCCATGATAGTTTAGAATTGGATAAAACCCTTAAAAATGATGAATTAATTAATTTGAAGGTTTAAATCTTAATCTCCGTAGGTTTTGCATGTAGATTAACTTCTGGAAATATGACAGCCACGAAATCATGATCCATGTGTAGAGAATTACGAATTTATGTTGAGTTACATGATTTTTTTGAAGAAAATCGAATAAATAGGGTTTTTCTGAAATATACATGATTTGGTCCAAGAAAATGATGACCTATAATGATTGATGATTCTATGACATTAGAATTTATGTGTTTATATTGGTATAACATTTGGTATAAAGATTTAGGAGTTTGGGAAATTATAATAGAGGATTTTAGGGTTAAAATTGTTGAAACCCGTTGGCAAAATTATGCAAAAATCGTTGGCCAATATCTGATGGATGGATCGATCAACTATTTCCTTCAATCGATCGACTCCTCCTGAATTTTTGTTATATTTTCCTTTTAAGGTTTAACCAATCTCGACTTTCAGGAATTATTGGTGTGGACCATTTGAACATATTGGGATTTAGGGAAGGTCAGTAGGGGTTTATTTGAGGCCCGGAGAATATTAGTTTGGTTTGGGATTAAATGATAAACTTACGAGTGTCGGACGAGTGAGTTACGGTTGGAAATTATGGGAACTTGAATTTAATTCGGATAAACAATAACTTAAGGTTAGATACAGTAGTAGGGGGACTTTAAATTACTGAAATAACCTTAGAGATAGTAGTATGGGGACTTTAAATTACTGAAATAACCTGAACGATTCGGAACTCGTAATCATTATGTACATGATTTATCAGGATTTGATAGCTGGGTATGTCTGCACCGTAGCTTAGCCTCAGAGTGCCGTATTAGTATGTATACTATAGTGATAAATATATGTACTTGTGTTGTGTTCTACTGTGTGAACTTAGTAAATAAGAAAAATAGTGAAATCTCAAATAATGCTAGTATGGGAATACTTAACATTAGATTGTGAGAACTCCTCCTTGAAATAAAAGATGGAAAACATTCAACATGACATATCATGGAAAAAGTGTGGGGCACTATGGGTGATAGCTTAGGAGAGGAATGTATACATACTAGTTAGGTAATCGCATAACTAGGATGGGTCAAGGGTATGCGTTAGGCGTACACAATAGTTGATGGGTAAGAAACTCATGTGAGAGCACGTGAGTAACACACACACACACACACACACACACACACACACACACACACATATATATATATATATATATATATATATATATATATATATATATATATATATATATATATATATATATATATATATAATATTTACTGTTTGATGAAATTAAACACTTACTTTTGTAAAAATATTTTCACCTCGAGCTCTAACCTGTTTTCTTTCAAATCTATTTTTTTTTGTAAAAACCTTTTAGGTGCCCATCCACAGGAATACCAAGCATAAGAGTTCCATTCTGTTGACGTGATGAAGTTGTTGTGGAAGTTACATGATCTCGGTATTAGACGCCTCCACATCTATCTTTACTTCCTTCGGAGTCATTCATATCAGTTAGGGCATGTTTCCCATTCTTATTCAGAGATAGCAGTTTCAGACTTTAATTTATTTTAGATGTTGGATTATTTATTCAGATATTTGTATTGGGATTATTGGGCATTGAGACTATATTTGGAGTGTTACTCCAGGCTCTGTTATTTCATTATGTTAATTATTCATATGAAATTGTTTATGTAAATGTTGAATGGTTGGTTATTCATTACTTAGTTGTAAGTTAATTTAATTAATAAAATTTGGCATATCAATTTTTAAATATTAGGTGGCTAGTAACTAATTAAATGTTTTTCTACAATGATGCTAAGATTGAACCAACTTGATATTTTGTATTAATTTAATAAAGGAGTAGCTACTCGGTATTTAATTAGACGAGGTGTCACAATAAGTATCCCTTAAGTCCTATTTTCTTTCTCCATGTTCTCCAACAATGATTTCAGTCACATTCTCCCTAAAACCCTATAGCTCCTAAGATATCTTATCCAACAATTTTCAATCGTAAGCCCCCAACTAAAGTTGACCCTACAATGGGAGAGTGCTCAAGTATCTCAGGATGAAGTGATCCTAAAAATGTAAACATCTATGTGTGTGTGTGTGTAATAAGTTGGCTTAATTCCATGTCAATTTGAGTCATGCAAAAAATCTAGCTACATAAGCTTAATGCATGGTGAAACGATAGGTTTAAGAGAGTCTTCTTTATTAGATTCTATAGACATTGAATTGAAGACAAGTTGGCTCCTCTATATCAAAACTTCAACATTCTACATGAGAATATTTCAAGAGAATTCACGAAATCATATCCGTTGAAGTAGTTTTGATTGAATGGTCCAGGGCTATCACATGTATTCACGCTTACACTTTTTGTGAAAATGATTATTCAATTGATTAAGTTAAAAAAAACTTTTGAAAATTATTATCTTGCATTCGCTTGTATAGGGG
Source organism: Sambucus nigra (assembly GCA_949130495.1). Taxonomy (NCBI): domain Eukaryota; kingdom Viridiplantae; phylum Streptophyta; class Magnoliopsida; order Dipsacales; family Adoxaceae; genus Sambucus; species Sambucus nigra. Next base: position 472,084,067 of record OX422211.1, on the reverse strand, counting down.
AACCTTCAGTTATGCCTATAAGCGTGTGCGTGGCTAGGATTTGATCCCGTGAGCCTGAATTTATGGAAATAGGCTTTAAATATTATCTTCTTATTTTTATGTGCACAGGTACAAATTACCTCCGTGCGCACGACGAAGCACATTTTGGGCCAAAATATTATGACACCTCACCTAATTAAATACCGTTGATTAGTCCTTTATTAAATTAAAAGAGGTCTCTCATCTGTTTCAATCTTAGCATCACCGTCGAAAACTTTTTTAAAACTTACTAACCACCTAGTATTCCAAAAAAGTTGATGTAAAATTTTTTATCTTTTTATTTAATAACAACAACAACAATAAAAATGTAAACCATTCACGTAATCAATGAATCTTGATCAATATCGAATAAATAAGTGAATAACTAGCCGAATAAACCATCGACAAAAATCCAAAATCCATTATAAGAATCCAACAAAAAAAATAAACTGAGTATAAAGTCTGATTGAAATAAAATAATTGGGGCAACATGCCCAAATGAAATACTGAACTGCACCCTACCTTAAAATGAAGTAACTGAAGCGACTAAGTCCAAACCCTGCAATCATCCATATTTGTTGCAGCTATACATCCCTAGAACAGATCCTCAAGTTTGGCGTCTATGTGGCTGTACACTTAAAAGGTTTTGAAAATATTTTGTAAGTACGAGTCAGAGCCCAAATCCTTTTGAAAATATTTTGAAAGTGAATTAAAATGCATGAATGCTCTTTATATTTAATTTAGTGTCGCACTCACTTGAGGTATTAATCGCCCCTCAACTATTGTGCACAACTAACGCTTCTTTCTAACCCTCCTAATTACACTGCCCCATCTAAATATCCTTGTCCTCGAACTCCTTGACACTCTACTCTAGCCCGAGTAATTTATACTTTTACTTTATAAGTTATTTATCACATTAAATTAATTTATTCTCTTTAAATTCACTATATAACATTCTCACTAGTTATATACAAGTAATCCCTTTTTATCTTATGTAATTCACCCGTATATAAATATCTACACTCTTATATACGTACATATATAATACAGTTGCACTACATGTATTTTACCCGCGTATACTTCTACACCATATATACGTACTCTATATTACAACAATTACACATATGTCATATATATATATATATATATATATATATATATATATATATATATATATATATATATATATATCCCGAGTAGGTACTCTCCCGAATGTTCCATCCTCCCGAGTAGGCACTATCCCGGATGTTTTCTCTAGATTGCTATCACTCTAGGTACACTAATCCACCCAGACACCTCGATTCGGTTAGCTCCTCGAATCAGTGAAATAAAACTAAATGTAGCGGAGGCGGTCATAGTTCCCACTAGGAGTGAAATCGAATCATACCCAAAGCGCCTCGCCTCTAATAACGGACACTATGACCTAGATATTATACTCGCCCTTCTCCTCAAGCCAGTGAATTCATCCATATTGCACAACCTCCTATGAAATCACTAGAGGGGTATGTATTCCTATCAATATTATTCACACCAATATTTATAAAGCACACAAATATATATACTACACAATCACCGCATATATATATAAAATTTCGACCCGGCTAATCCGTGCACAAATCCCGTAGCACTAGCCCAACAATATCCGAGTAAATATCCCGATGCAAAACTTAATTAATTTTCCCATTAATAAATTTTATTATCGTGGCGTCACTCAACCAAAATACCCGGACACACTCCCTTGGCCCGTAATTTATTCCTTAGAATTTATTGTCCCAAATTCCAAAATCTAGATTTCACTCTTGTCTCCACAAATTTATTTATACTCACCTCATTTTATAATCCCTAAACCTAAAAGGATATAAGTCCCCTTATTGTAACTACCTTTAAACCCAAAAATCACCTTTCGCCGAATCCAAAAATAAGCAAACTTGCGCCTTATCACATTACGTCGTTTGAACGACTCACTCTGTCGTTCGAACGATAAGTGAGCTCGCTCGTACGAGGCCCAGGGTCATTCGAACGATGCCTGGGTTTCTCTCTCCTTCATCTTCCTTCTACAAACCGTTCGTCATGAATGTTTTCTTCACAACTTTCTACCCAGATTTCCCACCGTAATTCTTTATCCATCAACACGATTTCTATCCGGTTCAAAATTTCAATTTAGTAACCCCCAACAACACAAGTTTTATAAATCCCAAATCATTTATAGTTCAGGATATATTACTCTAAACTCATAGATTCAGTTACACAATTTCCATAATACCTCCATCTAAATTTTAACCGTTAAAAAAGTAAACAAGATAAATTTTCTGGGTTCAAATCACAGATCTTTATTCCCTAATAGTACTCTTTGAGATATCCGTTTCCTCAAAAGTTTTATGCGTGACGTTTCATAAATTGAAAACCCAATTTATGTGCCAACCCAACCTAAAATAATTGATTTTATCACACCCACCATGAGATGAATCGATTACACTACACCAAAAATGCTAATCTAGCACGCTGAGGCAAGGAGATTCTGGCACGGTTTAAAATCGTGCCAGAATCTAGCGCGGTTTTATCATAATCTGGCACGGTTTGAAACAGTGCCAAAATCTGGCACGAATTTAAACCGTGCCAAATATGAGTACGTTTCATTAAAAAAATAACACCCCAAAATTTCAAGCAGGGACCAAAATTTCAAGAGGACCATATCATTCTAACATAACTCTCTCTCTCTCTCTCTCTCTCTCTCTCTCTCTCTCTCTCCACGCTACCGACTTTACTCCACTACCCGCTCTCATCATCAACGCGCCTCCCACACTATCCACGAAATCGAACAAAACAGGTATGACTGCATATTTCATCCATTTTTTAATGTTAAATGACCCATTTCTGTTTCGCCCATTTCTTCAACACTCAACAACTCACTTTTCCAATAACTAAAATACCCATTTTGTAAACAATTTCAAGAATTTAATTCTTTGTTTATGGTCAAACCCCTAATCTCAAGTTACGAGGTAACATTCTCATCATATAAATCTATTAGACTATTTTCCCATTTTCAGTACCTATGATTAGGTTTAGGCAGATTCCTTTAAATTGGTTTTTGATCAGGATTTTTTTCTTGAAATTTAATCTATAATAGATTTTGCTACATTTCTTGAGATAAAATTGAAAGATTAATGCAGTTCTCATGTTTATTGGTGAAATTATGAATAATTATGCAGTTCTCATGTTTATTTGAATATGATAAGATGCTTTATGAGTAATAATGCAGAGACTGGTTAAATGTTGTATTGGATATTTTAATGTATATTTTGATGTTTAATCTTGACTTGATATCAAACCATATTAAAATTATCTTTGATTCATGTCAAAGCACTGTTTCTTTATATCAAGTCTAATTCATATTAAATAGTGCTTAGATTTGAATATATATTTTGATGTTTACTCTTGACTGCTCAAATACTACCATGTTTGCTCTGCATTTTCTTCTTGCAGCATTTCGTCAGATTTCCTTTTCAAGGCATTTATCTTGTTTGAGAAAATTCCCCAATGGTTTCAAAAAATCAAGTGTCATTGTTGATAGTTTTATGTTGGTACTCTTTCAAAATGTCTGCATTTTATGAGGTACGGAACACTATGTTACATTGATTCTATATGTTTCTTTCATATTAGGCATTATGTTTATTTTTTGCATTATGTTTTTTTTTTGAATTATTAGCTATGTTTTAAGGTTATGTTTGTTTTTTGCATTGTAGTTTTAATTTCAATGGTTAGGGTTACATATTTGATTAAAATGAAGGTGGGCACATGATTGCAATTCACTAAGGCTATAATATACTTTGTGAGATATACATGTAAAATAAAAGGGAACCGACCATTAATGTTGATATTTGATTGAAATTCATATTTGTGTTTTTATTTTTTGGAGATATTTGAAAATATGTTCTTAGAATACAAATGGTACCACGTGAATTCATGTCTAAGCATTGTTTTTGTATATGTTTATTTTTTCCAAACAATGTTTTCACTTCAAGATTTGCTTTTCATCGTAATCTAAACTTTGTTTTTAGTTGCGTGAAGAGGCATAATGTCAGAGTTGCTTGATGTACGTTGTGCGGGACATGTTGTAAAATCTATTATTCAAGAAGCTACGGAGTAATGTTGGAGTCACTTAGAATGAGTTTTTTAAAAGTATTTTTAGAAAGCGGACCAATGTCAGTTTGCCTCTCAAGCCCACTATTCTTTTTTTTAGTGAAGAATTTATTTTAATAGTTTCTAATGGTCACTGATGGTAGTATGGGTTAGGGTGCTTTTGGGATTTGCATTTGTTTATAAACATGGAGGTATTTACCTTATATCTATTTGTTTAAAAAATATGTAACGCAACTGTGAATAAATGTATGTGAATAATTATTCATTTATATGTGTATTAAGTAAATAATTTGGGCGGGGTTTAGAATTTTTTTCCCTTTTCTCTCTTGAATATCAATGTATTTGATCCAAGTGGTGGTCACATATTTAGATGCCAGGAGAAGATTAAAGATCTGAAGTTGTAGAAGAACAAGCTCCGTGATGAATATAAAAGGCTGAATGCTGAGAAAGAGAAGTTAGCTTTTAGCTTTTGTTGCATATGCTGCTCAAGGCCAAGCTGCATATGCTGCTGCATATCTTGTCTGCCCCATCTGCAATCCCCACCGCTTCAATTAGATTGTTGACACTTTCTTCTATAATTTCACACATCCCAACACATACGCGACATATTCAGTAGATTGTACTAGCAACTCTAGCTGGCATTCTTTTGCTATTTTTCCTTGCTCCAACCCTCCCTCTCTCTCTTACAAAAAAGACAAAAGATCTTTATGTTTTTATTTCTCGGATATCTTTATTATTGTTCTTTATATATATTTCTTTATTCTTTTCCTACCTATTCTAATGCTGCATAATTCATGTAGGTATTTTGTGTGGGGCTCTGGTGTTTAGATGAATATTGGTATTACAGTCTGTTCACCCTGTTCATGTTGTTTATGTTTGAGTCAATAATGGCGAAAAGCCGCTAAAAACTCTATCTGAGCTTCGATGTGTAAGAGTTGATAGCCAGATTCTGACGATGTATCTTTGCGGAAAGTGCGTTATCAAGGAATTGATTAGCATTCATTTTTTTATTTTTATTTTCATCATGTTTTTATAGTATAGCTGTTGGCAGATTCTTTGTGCTGACTATTGAAAATTGGCCACTCTATGTGGGTGAAACTATCTGGAATAGAACTTATGCTTGGGGATATTGTGTCTATTGGGCGATCTACTGATCAGAATGGAGACAACAAGTCTGTACCAGCAGACATGATTATTTTAACTGAAAATTGTATTGTTAATGAAGCGATTCTTACCGACGAGTCTACACCCCAATGGAAGGTGCTTGTCCTTTCCTGTTTACTTTGTTTATTTTCTACATCTAGCATTTGTGGATCTGATACAATGTCTGCATGTTGTCAAAAAAATATTTGATCATCAACTGCTATCAGAATACGTAATTAAGGGTGTGCTCAGAAGTGGAAAGAGCATTACTAGTTATAGCATAAAGTTTAGACCTTCTAAGGCTTTTAATTATAATTCACTGAATTATAATATCTTCAAAATATATTACTATATCAAATTGCAAATCAAATAGAGAACATATAAAATAAACAGAAAGGTAAGGATATTAACATGTATAAACATAAATATTGAACAATAAAATACAACTGTGATGTAAAACTAACCTTAGGATATTACTTATTTATTTTTTGATTACTAAATGTATAATCCAATATGCATTGTTTATCATTCAAAAGTTTAAGCCATTTCTACATGCTGACGGTGGAGTTGGGAGAGCGGTAAGTAGAGGTTTTGTGAAGGAGTTGTTGGCAGTTAAGGCCAGACAGCAGAATCAAATCAAACCCCTGATACCATTTTTACCTATTTCTTGGATTTTAAAGGAGCCTTTTTTGAAACTGACTGCAAAACTTTGGCAGTTATACTTTTTGATTGGGTGATTTTTTGTGTCAGATTTGAATTTGTGAACGAGTATGTTGATATGATAGAAAAATAGATGATGGTGAAAGTATTAGGATCAATTAAATTACAAATAGATTGCCACCGGGTGTAAAAGTAAGAGGAGTATGTGTGTGTTTTGTGTGTTTTGTGTGTGTGGGGGGTGGGGTGAGGGGTAATGTTTTTTAGGATTCTGTATAAGCGACTTTGAGACTAAAATTAGGTACTTATTGTGTTTTTCTATTTGTTATTATCTATGTATAACATATCCAATTAATTTGGGGACTAATGTATCTTTTATTACTTTATGATAATTCTTTACTTTACTTGATTTGTTTTGGAGTCCAAGATTGTCAGATAGTTAAAAATGGTAATGATGTTATTTGTTAACTAAAATTAGTAGAATCACTTCAACTTTGAAAACCTATGCCTTGCCCGTCCATATAATTTCCTGTTTTTACTTTTATATAAATTTAACTCTTGGTAATGAAAAGGATTTTGGATAATAGATAAATGAACTCATCATTTGGTAAAGCTTATATGGTCATCCAACTTTTTTTTTGGTTTTATGATTTCCACCCAAATGTTCATTTCAGTTACTAAATCTATGTTGTTTTATATGAAGTGTAAATATATATTCATTGCAATGTTTTTTATTTGGTTATGGCACTGTAGAAAACATACAAGATTACATGCCCATTCTGGTGGCCGGATTGATCCTTGTCTACTGTTCGTTGCCCTCTAGGTGTTGTGGCGATGCGATGAATTTCAAGATTTCTAAGAATCACATTTTGAAAACAATGATTGTTGAAAATGAAAATTAGTTTTCTACAAGTAAACATGACCTTTCAAGATTTCTAAGAATCACACTTTGACATTAAGAATCATTAATCAAGCACAATCACAATCACAATCACTTGAGTTTATATGCCAACATTGCATTTGAGTTAGATCTGCATTGAAGTCATTATTTACCTTATTTAGTTTCACCTTTTTGTGATTACAGTCATTAGTGTTGGTTATGCTTGGTGATAGACAAATGGCATAAAGAATAGACAACCTTGTGGGTGTAGAAGACACAAAGAGATTCTATCTTCTGGTACGCGCCTATGTTAGCTTTTTACTTAAGTCATCATTGTGTAACTTATTCTTTTCACAGCCATGTATAATATAGGCCTACATTTATTGCAACTCTGATTAAGCTTTTCAATAATTTTGAATATAATTCTCATTATAATAGCAGACGTGAAAAGGGCAACTGCAAAAGCAGGAGGTAAAGGCTAGGGATCTCATTTTGTCAAGTCCCTTGCTTCGAGCTTAGAGACATGCAGAATCTGTCCATTCCGCTGGTGCGATTCTTGTTAGTTTGAGATAATCAGAGGAAGCTGTTATAGTTTCTGATGTAATTATATACATATATCAACACGTAACTGTTTTATTCGTGTTCTACTTTCTCGTCATTTTTTTTGTAATAATGAACACAAATTTATTTCCCTTAATGATGATCCAAGTAAAAATGAAGTTTAATTTATTTCCCTCAATGACGATAATTTGGAAATATCGAGATAAGTTTTAAAAATAATCTGTTAAAGGGTGAAAACCCAAACAAACTCCCAAACGGCCCCATAAGAGGCATGAACACCTCACACGGGACCAATGTAACTCGTAGGAAATGACCACGTAGTCACGGGACTCTCTGTTTGCGAATATAACGAGAATTTGCAAATCTGTAGACTTAGGCTTTAAAACAAGTTGTCAAAGGGTGAAAACCCAAAGCAACCCCCAAATGGTCCCGTAAGAGGCACTAACACCTCATATGAGACTAACGTAACTCGTAGGAATTGATCGCGTAGTCATGAATCTCCCGATTTGATAATATGACGATAAATTGAAAATATCTAGCTTCGGGTAAAAAACAAGCCGTTAAAGGGTGAAAACCTAAACCAGTTCCCAAACGACCCCGTAAGAGGCCTGGACACCTCGCACAGTACATATGTAACTCGTAGGAACTGACCGCGTAGTCAACGATCTACCGGTTTATGAATATGACGATAATTTGAAAATATCTAGATTAGGCTTAAAAACAATCCGTTAAAGGGTGAAAACCCAAACCAACCCCAAAACGTCCCCATAAGAGGCATTAACACCTCGCATGGGACCAATGTAACTCATAGGAACTGACCGCGTAGTCACGGGTCTCCCAGTTTGAGCATATGACGATAATTTGAAAATTTCTAGATTAGGTTTAAAAATAAGCCGTCAAAGGGTGAAAATCCAAACCAGCACCCAATCGGCCCCGTAAGAGGTACTAACACATTGTATGAGATTAATGTAACTCGTATGAACTAACCACATACTCACACCAGTTTGAGAATATAATAATAATTGTGACTCGTATATGCAATTTTTGTGCTTGAATACTTTTTTTTAAAAATGACTTGGTTACTAATATCGTATCTTTTTTGTGTCCTATTTTTTTTGTAAGATGACATTCAATCGATAGCATTTATTCACTTGGAACACGCGAAGAAGTCAATGCTTTATAAAAGGGGGATTATTTACTTTGTATTAATATTCAGGATTCTATTTTTTCTGTTATGGCCGAGTAGGCTTTAGTAGTTTTATTGTTTACTTTTATGGTCGTGTTGGCTATAGTAGTTTTATTGTCGACTTTTATGGCCGTTCGGGCTTTATATTGGCAGATTTTATGTTAGCGGGTTTTGGAATGCTCAAAAAATAGGGGAAACTCTGTCCAATTTTTTTTTATTTGGGAACTATTAACTCTTGTAATTTTTTGAAGTTTGTATGCTCATTGGTTTATCAACAACCTGCGATATTCATAATTTGTGAATTTTCTTGATTTTTTTTGCAAATAATATATATTTTTCCTACCAAATTTGGAATTTGCAGATTTTTCAAATTAGTTTCCTATTTTTTTAATTAATTGAAAAATCTGGCACGGTTTAAAACAGTGCCGATTTATAAAATCGAGCACGCTTATAACAAAATATGGCACGCTTTATAACTGTGCCAAAAGCGTGCCAGAAAATAGACAATATTGCACGGTTTCAACAAGTGCCAAATGCGTGCCGGATTTAACATCTAGCACAGTTTAAAAGCGTGTCAGATAAAAAACTGGCACAGTTTAAAAGCGTGCCAGATTGGAAAATCTGGCACGATTTTAAACCGCGCCAGAAAATCTGGCACCCCTGATTCTGGCACGGTTTGTAACCGTGCCAGATTACGCCTGGCACTGTTTTAAACCGTGCCAGTTTTCTATTTTTGGTGTAGTGTTATCACAAATTTATATTGAAACAATTTAACTACTTACCTTATTAAATTCATAGAATTTCTTGGTGTTGATGATGATTCCTCAAAGAACACACTCAAATTCCTTTGATTCCACAATCTCCTTTCTATTTCCCTCTTTTCTTCTCTATAGGGCTAGAGTTCTTCCTTTAGAATTGTGTCGGTCAACACTTCTCTAATTTGGGTTATATGATATTTTCCTTTAGAGTTGTGTTCACTCCAAACTCTTAAATTTTGATCTTCTAAAATCAATCCCGAAATTATGCTTGCGGGCTAATTTAAAATGGTCCAAACACCCCCTCGTGGGCCCGATTATGCCTAAAAATGCCCCGAGACCCATACACTACCCATGGGTACTCTTTTTCGACTATCTTGGTCCATACGAAATCAACTGTTCACTTAGAATTGTCATCCGAATTTCTTTATAACATTCTCCAATTTTCGACCAAAAAATGCTACACAAAAATAATCCGAATAATTAAATCTCAATTCGCCAACTTACATAAATCTCCCAATTTAAATAATTTCTTTAAATCATAAATTTAAAATTCTCCAAATTAAATAAGTTCTATTTCTCCCCCAAAAAATTTAATTCAATGTCCTCGAAATTTCGGGGTGTTACAAATGTTTTATTGCCTAAAAAGGTGCGAAGGAGTACAAATTACCTTTGTGTGCATGGTTGTCACCTTGTACTTGTGGAAAGGCTTGATGCCCAAATTCGTGTGCATGGGGATAAATTCCCACAATGCATACAACACGGCCTAGATTTTGAAATTTTCTATAAAATATGAGTGTTGCCCCCCCCCATATTAAGTGATCATTTTTCTGAAAACTTGTCATACATAGATAGAGTATTTTCGTGGCAAGTGATCAAATCTAAACATTTAAAATTTACTTGATCTTGCAAAATTGAGAGAAAAACTTGGATCTAACCTTGATTCGTGATTTGTGAGATTTGAGAGTGCTTCAAAATTGAACGCTATATAGCCTCAATTCAATTATACCTTCCACGTATGAATTTGATGATCCAAGTCTCCAAACTCTAAAAAGCGATTATTTGATCTATTTTATAGGTCAATCATGGTGCGATACAATGATGGAGAATGCTACTTTCATATATGATCAATGGATCTTCGAATGGATTTCTCATTGAAATGGGGGAAAGTCTTAGCATCGATAATTAAATTCTTGTTATGGAATAAGAGAGAGTACCTTCTTACATTTCACAAATGAACTTTTCAAATATAATGAGAGACTAGAATGCACAAAGGCTTTTTACACTTTAGTGTGGGGCTTTCCTCGTAAAGTCTATCTGGTGAATATTTGTGTGATTGTGATTAGTTCTTATACACTTTTTATTGCAACCCTCACCTAGATTTTGATTTTGATCCAAAATGATTCCTTCTTATATTGACTTAGGGTTTTGCTACTAGTTAATTCACCTAATTAACCTCGATTAAATCCTAACAAGTTTAATTTGATTAGATTTTTATGAATTATCACCTTGTTGCATTCTAATTAAGTGGATCTAAAATTTACTTGAGCTAATCCGAAAAATTATTAATAAACTGAAGATTTATTATTTCTTTAGGGGTCTTATTCACCCTATTCTTCAACTTATGATAACTAACCCAACATATGTTAGCTATACACAGATAGTGGGTGTGGCACTCACTTTTTGCCGAGACTACATTGAATATAAAAAGAAGTTGATAAGGTGGGCCTCACTAATGGACCTAGACTGATGGAGGAGCAGGTGGGAACAAAAGTGGAGGTGAGGGTAAGACGAGCCAAGGGCAGTGGAAAAGATTTCAACCCAATTAGTATAGACCCCTGCAGCAGGGCCCCCTTCAAGAGGTGGTGGGCAACAACAGCTTCACCATGAGCAGTGACAGGTAGAGACCACCCCTAATCCATTCATGGGAGTTTGTTGAAAGTGTGGAAGTAAAGGACATAGGGCGAGTGCATGTCCTAGTGACATGGTTGTTTAACAAATACAACAGGGCCAAAGACAACAAAAAGGCCAAGGGCATGGCCAGTTTGGGGGCCAACAGAGCCACTTCGGTCATGACCAGTGATAAGAACCCCAAAGTATTAAAATTATACCCCAAATAGATGCGTTTTAATTGCTGGTTCTCGATAAAATTGACTTTATGCACGTATTTTTTTTATCTTGTAGGTCAATTTGCATTTGCAGTTTCAAACATGTTATATCAAGGAAAATGCGATAATGATGCATTTAAACATACCTAAACCCAATTCCGCACCAAATACCCGATCCCCAGACCCAAGTCTAGACTATCCCGAGTGCTATTCCAAACTTTATCACAGTGAGTGTGTAGTAGTATCGTTGTTATTTAAAAGCTTCTTTTATTTATAAAAAAAGTATTATCGTTATTATTTTTAATATATATATTTTCATAATTGTTCGTGTCATTTTATTTATTTTTATTTTATTTTTTAGTATCCTTATTTTTACTTTGTGTTATAGTATTTTATGTAAATATAATGTAGTGTGTGTATGCCATTTTATATAAAACAATATGTCCGTGTCTGTACATATGTAGGTGTTTATTGTAATTATATTATTCTTTCTTTTATTTTTAGTGTTATTAGTTTTATATTTTAATTTGTCTATTTGAGTCTTTTTATATTTTTTATGTGTGTATTTTAGTTTTGAATATTTTTATTTTTTTATTTCCTGTATGTGGTAAATGTATATTTTTTTATTTTTATAATAAAATACATACACATACACATACACACACATACACATACACACACATACATACACACTCGTTCCATACCCTCCCCCACACCATAACACACACACACACACACACACACACATTATCCCCATGTACCCACACACAATCAAGTAACTACCTCACCTCATACTTATTATCATACACCCATACACACTTAAACATCTCCATCCTATTTTTCAAAATAACCTATCAATTACTATTCACTATCTTCTACATCTCATCATCATCACCCACATCACTCTCTCTCTTCTTCCATCTAAAACAACCATAACCAAACTACCTTATGCCTCCCATACAACAACTATACACCACCCTTCTCTAAACTAGGGGTGGTAATTTGGGTTATCCGTGTCATTTTTGGGTCTCGTTGATTTTAATTTGAGTATAAGATTTGGGTACTCTTAAATCTATACAAGCTAATCGTGTCATGTTTGAATTATTACCGTAAATGGGTTGTCGTGTCAAAAATTGCCAGCCCTACTCTAAACCCACCCTATACCACCCTCCACCCAACCACCTACTGACCCATGACCAATCACCTCCATCGGTGAGAAACGAACCATTCCGTTTTCAATCTACCACTACTTCAACCCAGCATCCCACTCTCCTACCTCTCTCTCGTCCAACCATACACCACCCCAAAACCATTACCTCATTTCCAAAAACACTCCTACTACCCACTTCAACCCACGACCTCCAACCCATTTAAACCCATTAACAATATACCACCTGCCAGCTACTTCGACCCATATCAAAACTCGATCCTCCCCAGCCCACTTTAACTCGGTTCCAACTCAAGAAAACCCATTGTGCTCAACTATCGAAAAACCCATCTACCATTGCTTGAACTTGAAACCATATGCCTTAAACCGAACAGACACGTTTACACCCCACTGACCCGATTCGACCCTACACAACCCAGACCCACCATGCTACCTAAACCCATGACCTATTAGCCTTAATCGAATCCAAACTCATATCCATTTTCTCTCTCACATATCTATATAAGCGCACGCCCACACACACACACACATATATATATGTGTGTGTGTGTGTGCGCGCGCGCGCGCACACATGTGAGTAATATTTTAAATACCCATTTGAACCCATGTGTACCCAAATATATTCCCTCGCCTTGATTCCAAGTACCATTTTTAACCCTTTACCCTTCCTAATATACCACTATCCCCTTGTGAACTCTTATAAAATGAAGACTCAAGCATCATTTTGTGGAGAATTGGAGAGCTGAATCTTAGGGCTGAAAATTATAGAGAGAAAAAGTTATTTTTTAGAAAATTGTTAGGTTGTACAGAGAGAAATAAATTGAATGTTAGTAATCAACTTGAGAGGATTGAGATTGTGTAAGAAATAAATAATTGAATAAAATTCAAGATATTGGGTTGGTCATTCTTCCCTTTTATTTGCACTTGTTTAGTTTATATAAGAATTTGATTGTTTACTTCATGTTTTGGATGTTCATTATGGTAGGCTAACGATCAGATTTAAGGGATGAAATGAATCCCCCATGAACTCAATGAATTTAATTTCATAGTTTTCTTTTTATTTAATTTCCCTTGATTAGTATTTTCTAATTCTTACACTTATTTATGCATTGAGAAATGGTAAACCATTATTGAGAAAGGATTGAAAGCTAGTTTTATAATTTAGTTTTATGCTTCAAACTAGAGATAAGCTTTGAGATTTAAATTATGATCTAACTTTATACTACTATTAGTTTTTTTTGTTGAATAAAATTATTTACATGAATTTTACCTAGGATGCTTCATTTAATTAATTTTAATCTATTTTAGAGTTTGTAAGAATTGAAATTGCTTTTCTAAATTTTTTTTTATGTATATTTATTAGTGTGATGAGAATCAACATTTGAATTAGATAAATATTTTGGAAGATAATCAAATTTGAAAGTTTCAAACTAGTGTTAATTGTATGAAATGGGGGTGGATTTAATTCCTTGTCACTTTCTCATTCTAGTTACATCATTTATTTTATTCCTAGTTATTTCATTACTTACCTTACTTTAGATTAATATTCACCTAGTTAATTAGTTTCATTCACCTCTTGAAATTATTTTTAAAAGGAAAATAAAAAACAAAAAAATATTTGAAAGTGAAATTACTCTTGTTTTCATCATTGTTCTCTCACGCTTGAGAGTTGGATTAACACCTTTACTTTCCCTATAAATATTTTTACTCTATTTGTAGATTAAAGGGGAAATTTAGTTGAAAAGCTTATTATACAAAGACTATATGAGGAGTATTTGATCAAATGGCGTTATTGCCGCTTTCTTGAAGTTGGAGACAAGTGTGACGACTTGTATTTCATTTTTATTTGTAGTTGTTATTTTTATTATTCATTAAATTGGTTGTATTAGGATTATTGAGGCGTTGTGTTTATTTGAGTGCATTTTTTACTCCAATTATTTGTAATAATTAATTATACAAATAAAAAGCAAAAATGGAAACGGGACAAAATATATATATATATATATATATATATATATATATATATATATATATATAGAGAGAGAGAGAGAGAGAGAGAGATCCCATGGAGTGGATTTATAATCCTCTCTATTTTGGGTATGTAGGACTCTTGGTAATAACTAAAGTTATGCAAACTTCCCCACGTTCGACTCAAATTGATCTTCACCCCACGCGTGTAAAATACGTGGGAGGTATATTTCTTAATCACTTGTGAATCTCCTATAAGAGAGTCAATTTTGTGTGCTTATTTAAGCTCTTATGTAATTTTCATTTTTGCATTGTCTTGTTTTATCATGGCGTGATAAATTAATCAACCTAAGACCTACACCTGATCATTGAAACAAGTTGGGATTTCATCACCCACTCAATCACTTATCCTACTTGATTATTATGTAAATCTCTCACTTAATTAAAATAAACTAACTAGAAAGCAAAGTAGGAGTCAGTGTTCATGGGAACCTTTCGGAATGATACACTCGTTTGTAGGATACTCTATTGAGTCCCTTCCAACCCTGCCAATATTCGATCGACTTTCTTAAGACAATGTCTAGGGAAACTGGGGTTTAAATGAGGCCGCCTAATAATTTTTTTTTTCTTTCCCTAGTGTGGTACCGAACGGTCGGTCATTGTAGTAGCTAGTGTGGTGAGGCTTAACTCGTAAGCCTCTTATTTTCTCAGGAAGAAAGTAGGAGCACATTTTTCAAAGGCGACGTCTAAGATTGTGTTTATTTTCGCCCGTAGATTAATTAAAATTTGACTACCCCCACCTAATTGAAGATAAAAATTGTCTATATGCTAGTTAGGACTTCTCATTTCCTTGTACATGTCTAATTTAATCTTTAAGTAGTCAATTTTACTATCCATCCTCCCGTTTTCAAATACGAGTCCACCATTCCCTTTTTTTTCCCCCCAAATCTATTTTTTTTATTTTTCATAAAGACCAAAACTCCAAAACTATTTTTCATTTTTTCAAAGCACCCAATAACTCCAAAATAATTTTTATTATTGCACAAAAATCCAAAAATATTTTTCAATTCCTTTCCCATTTATCAAACATCCAAATTTTTTTAAATGTTTTTCATAAACTCAAAAATTCTTCCCAAAAATCCATTCCTTTTATGCCAAATTGATAACATTTTGATCATCGATTAACACGCTCCCCTAATGATCCATCTTTCAATTATCTCTTAGGTGATCGAGTTGTCACCGTTGATCTTATGCTTCCTATCCCTAATTCCCATTTTTCCTTTTTGGAGACTACAAGTTCTCCCACTACCCCACCCACGATGTCCGATGAATGTGCTTTAAGGGACATTTTTGCCCCTGATAATGGCCAACCCACCGTTATGTATTGTCATTCCACCCACTCCATCTATCCAATTTAAAATTTTCCCCACCACCATTTCAATGTTTCCCAATTTCCATAGTCTTGAACGTGACTCCCCATATACTCACTTGCAAAAACTCCTCACCTTTTGTCCCATATTCAAAAATCAAAACTTGGTTGAAGAAAATGTTTGTCTCCGATTGTTTCCATTCTTTCCACATGATAATGCATCCATATGGATCCATTCATTGCCACTGTATTCTATCCATACATGGGAACAACTTGTGAAGAAGTTCATGTATAATTTTTATCTTATGATCAAAACCAATGAAATGCACCAAGCCATCCAAGATTGTCGTTATAAACCAACCGAGCAATTTTGTGAAGCATGGGACAATTTTCAAGGTTATATCAATAGTTTCCCACATCATAGTCTCGAGAAAAGTTTCTTAGTCCATAGATTTTATAATGATCTTGTTCCCTCTTCTCAAACCATGATTGAGTCCATGCATAAAGGGAAGTTCATGCACTTAACTACCAATTTCGCCTATAATTTTCTCCATGAATTAAGCAATGACTCCCAAGATTGGAAGGGAACAAATGAGTTTTTGAGATCCGAACCCCCACGTATAGGTCGAACATTTGTGGTCAAGAATGATCCGGATTTTAAAACTTTGTTACATGGATTAAGAACTTCGACTAAGATCGTTGACGTTCTTACTTGTTCCATGCAACACAATGTTTCTTTATATAAATCGGCGATGAATGTCAACGAGTGTAGTCCTTCTTCTTGTACGATATGTTTTCATCATGATCATTTATCTCATTTGTGCCCCGTTATTCAATATGATCCCGAACCCACCATAGCCCAAACATGCACTTTTGATACCTTTAGTAAACCCTCTCCCTTGTTGTTTACTTACAATCCCAATAATTGGAACCATCCCTATTTTTCCTATAAGTATGACAACAACCTCTCTACATCGCGATCACAATAAAATATTGGTGGTTCCTACGGGTTTTAACAAAACCCACAAAGGCAACATCACCCTCCCATCCAAAATCTCCATGCTCAATACCATCAACAACACCATCAATAAACCTTGGTCCCCCTCGGAGGACCGTCAAACGTCAACCATGTACTTGCACATGTTCCACCCGCGTGGTATGAGTATTAACCACCACTTAGTTCCCAATAAGACTTGGTACCCTAACCTCTTTATTCCCCGCCACCCCAATCATCAAACTCCCCTCTTTATAATCTTCTCACTCAATTTATCACGACTCAGCAATAAACAATGCAAGTGCAGAATCAATCCATACAAAGGCTTTAGCAGAATTTTATCCAATTTGAGTTTGAGAGAGAGAAAGTTTGATTCCCTAGTTAACCCATTGCTAACCCTTAGGGAACTTGCAAAGAGTCCAATTATAAGGTTCGATCCACTTCCACTCCACCCACATGACAGGTGAACATGAAAGTGGTGACTACTCTAAGATCGGGGAAATAGGTTAGCAATGGTGTTGATGTACTCCGAGATATGAAAACCCTACCTAAACCAAAAAGTACAATGGATCCGGTCTATAAGGTTATTCAACTCAACAAATCAATCGAAAATACTGAGTGAAAACCTAATGAGCCCACTATTATCTATGTGCCCAAAGAACCCTTCCCTCATAGGCTGTCTTCGACGAAGAAAGCCCAACAATTTGATGAGATCAGGAAAGTATTTCAAAATTTTCACATTAACATTCTATTCCTAACCTTGATTCAATAAGTTCCCTCATATGCCAAATTCTTGAAGGTTTTGTGCACTATCAAGCATCGGAACGAATGTGCCTCGTGATGCCTTTATCATCGAGAAAGCCATGTCCCTTATAAGAACGGTGTTGCGAAGTATAAAGACCCTAGTCCTCCTATTGTCTCTTACATGTTACGAGATAGGATCACTACTCGGGATTTACTTAACCTTGGGGCCAGTGTAAATTTGTTACCGTACTCCATTTATCTTGAGTTAGGTTTATAAAACATGAAACCTACACGAGTTACTCTTCAACTTGCTAAACATTTCATGAAAATTCCTAAAAGGATAGTTGAAGATATGGTTAAAGTTTATGGCTTTTAGAATTTCATTTTAGATACTCATGCACCCGACCCAACCAATATTCCTATCATATTGGGTCGCCCCTTTTTGGCAACTATAAATGCCATTATCAATTGTTATGACGGGTCCATGAGTCATTCTTTTGGAAATATAATCATTGAAGTCAATATCTTACACCTTATAAAATAAGAGTCTGTTGTCGAATCCATCGAGGTGTGGGATTGATTCATTGGTCACCCTAAAGATCCTATCCAATAATGTTTGTTTCACTTTGAGTTCGACTTTAATATTGATTCCTCCATTTCTGAATTAAATGTCTTATTAGATTCTACACCACTGATGGACACTACCACTTGGGCCACTCATTTTGAGTCCCTCCTTATCGAATATCTTCATTCTGTGGATCACCCTACTAACACATGCCTGGATATTTCCTTATACTCTATTTTTGCGTCTGAGTTTGATGGCTCTCCTAATCCTCTACCCAGTTTGAAGCCTAAACCATTACCTTTTGAGTTGAAATTTACTTTCTTAGGCCCAAATGAATATGACCTAGTCATAATTTCTTCCAACTTGACCCATGATCAAGAGGAGCAATTTGTCCACACTCTCAGCAAACACAACACTACTATAGGGTGGACTATTTTAGACATTCACAACATGAACCCGAATATGTGTAGTCATCTCATTAATTTGGAGGATAATGATAAGACTTCTCGTGAGATATAATGTCGACTTAATCATGTGATGAAAGAAGTCGTGAGAGCTAAAAATTTTGAAATTTCTTGATGTCAGTATTATTTTCCCCATATCGAATCGCTATTGAGTAAGTCCCATTCATGTAGTGCCTAAAACTTCTAGCTTCACCGTCGTAAAAAATAGTGACAATGATCTTGTACCCACCCCTATACAAACCAATAGTCCTATTTTTATTGATTATAAAAATCTCAACGATGTCACTTGAAAGGACCATTTCCCTCTCCTTATCATTGACCAAATGCTTGAACGATTAGCAGGCCATGCTTACTACTGCTTTCTTGATGGATATTAAGGGTATACCCATTACCCCTAAAGACCAAGAGAAGACTACCTTTATCAATCCATTGGTCACCTTTGCATACTCTTGCAAGCCTTTTGATCTATTCAATGCACCTGCGACATTTTAAAGGTGTATGACTAGTACTTTCAGTGACGTGGTAGAACGTTTTCTTGAAGTCTTTATGAATGATTTCTCCGTATTTGGTTCTTCCTTAAAACAATGCATGTCTCACCTTACTATGGTACTCCAGTGATGTCAAGAAGAGCAGTGGGTCCTCAATTAGGAGAAATGTCATTTCATGGTAAAAAAAGGGTACTATTTTAGGTCACATTGTCTCGCACACGAATATTTAAGTAGATAAAGTGAAAATCAACTTGATTTCCACTCTTCCCATTCCTAAGTCTGTCAAGGATACCCGCTCCGTCTTAGGACATGAGGGCTTCTTCAGGAGCTTCATTAATGATTTTTTAAAAATCGCCTAACCTTTAATAACCATTTTATCCAAAGATATCCCATTTGTATTTGACGATACATGTGTTGCATCTTTTGAGCACCTCAAAGTCGAGCTCACTTTCGCCCCTATCATTCAACCTCCTAATTTCTCTCTCCCATTTGAGATCATTTGTGATGCATCTGATTTTTCACTTGGTGTCCTTCTTGGTCAAAGGGTTGACAAGCACCCCATGTTATCTATTATGTGAGAAAAACCCTTCGTGATGCTTAATTTAATTACATGACCATCAAAAAGGAGTTGTTAGCGATAGTGTTTTTTCTTGATAAGTTTTGGTCGTATTCCATAGGTTTCCTTCGTCATCGTTAACACTGACCATCTCTCCCTCCTTACTATTACGTATGACCCTAATCATGTACCCATTTCCGAGTCATTTCTCGATGAAAAACTTTTCGATATCTCCACCTCGCCTTGGTTAGCCAATATCGTCAATTTCCTTATTATCGACCGACTTCCCAATCATTGGTCGAAATAGGATCAATCCAAATTCATGGAGAATGAAAATTTTACTCTTGGGATGGCCCGTTCCCTTTTAAGTATTTCACTAATCAAGTCATTCGTCGTTGTGTCCTCGAGTGTGAACAACTCATTATTTTGTCCTTTTGTCATGATGGTGCCTATGGTGACCACTTTGGCTCTAAGAAGAATGCGTCCAAAATTTTGACAAGTGATTTCTATTGGCCCACCCTTTTTCGATATGCTCATCACTATTGTCAAGATTGTTCCAAATACCATCACTCTGGGCGTACATCTGGACGTCACATGATGCCTCTCACACCCATCCTTATCATTGAAGTATATGATTTGTGGTGTATTGGTTTCTTGGGCCCGTTTTCCTCCTCTCATGGTTTCCAATATATTCTAGTTATTGTTGACTATGTCTCCAATTGGATTGAAGCAATCTCATGTCGAACCAATAACCATCGAGTTGTGGTCAATTTTCTTAAGGAGTATATCCTCACCTGATTTGGAACCCCCAAGTCTATCATTAAAAATGGGGGTAAACATTTTTTAATCGAGTTTTTGAACACCTTGTCAAAAAGTATGGTATTACCCCCAAGGTTTGTCTCTCTTACCCTCCTCGGACTAGTGGTTAAGTTGGGGTTCCAAACACAAGATCAAGCAAATTCTTGAGAAAATCGTCAATTGTAATAGGAAAGATTGGTTCTTACGCTTTAATGACGCATTGTGGGCATACCGTACTACTTATAAGACTCCAGTTTGTATGTATCCTTATCTTTTGGTCTTTGGCAAGCCTTGCCACGTCCCCGCCGAGCTAAAACATCATGCATATTCCCTTGCTTTTAATATTGATGAGGTGGGAGTCCATAGGAAGCTACAACTTAATTAATTGAAGGAAACACGGAATGATGCCTATTATTTGTCCAAAGAGTACAAGGACAAGATGAAATGGATCCATGACCATAGCATCCTGAGAAAAGCATTCCACCCTGGGTAAAAAGTATTGTTATACAATTCTCATCTTCATCTTTTTTCCCAGGAAGTTGAAAACCAGGTGGTCCAGACCTTTCATTGTTGAGTTGGTTACTCCTTTTGGTGCCAACACCATTCAAAATATCAAGGTCAACGTTTGAAGCCTTTCTTGGAGTTAGGTTCCACTCACATAGAATATATTGACGTTGTTGACCTAGTTAATGGAAACTAAATTTTAGTCTTGTTTAGGGTGATCCCCATAACCCTCACCTTTTCTCCCACCCCGTTCTATCTTAGATACTATTTTTTATGGGTGAGATACGTTTAGTATACTTGAAGACATTAAACTTAGTGCTACCAAGATGCAACCCATCGTTTCTTGTTTCGAATACGAGTCTTAACATATTTTGAGGTGGTGTTCTTACCCCCGATTCTTTTTATATGATTTATAGACTTGTATATATTTTTATGACACCGTTGTTCTTTAGTTTTTATTTGGTTCCATCATGCGGTTCATCTTTTACTAGTGGTTGATTCTAATAACCTCTTTGCTACCATGTGCTTTTAATTTTAACATATAATCTTAACATCGAGGACGATGTTCTCTTTTGTTTGGGGGTGAGAAATTTATGAAAATCGTACCTCTTTTGCAAAATTGTCAGAAACAAGTAAGTTTTAACTCTTTTTTGCAGTTTATCTCAATTTTTTATAACATGATTTGTCTATCATCCCTCTTTTGGAACTCTCAAAATACCCATGTTCTAACTTAAAATTACGCTTTCTACCATGAAATTAAATAATACCTCTTAAGGCTTACTTGCACTATGAATTTTTAAACTTGGCAAAATTTTCACTATCACGTTTTACAATCAAAAGTTGAAGAGTAGAAACATTCTCAAGAGAGACTTAAAATATCACTTATGGTGACTTAAACCCGTGAGTTTTAAAATATTCACCTTTTTGAGTGTTTTTACGTAATCTCTAAGTCAAAAGTTGATTCAATTTTCTTTGGGTAGCGCATTTAGTCATTGCATGGTCTCATTATTCGTCATTTTTGACATAATCATTTAGAGTTAATTTTTTTTCGAGTTGTAAAAAACATGTATCTTGTAGTTTGTCCCGAGTACCAAGCCATTCAGCACCATACGCTTACTATTTTTTCATATCACATTTACCATTGACTTCACCCATTCCCTTTTCATATCCTTTATGCATATATATTCCCCACACAATCCATTTATCATTTTCCATCCTTATCATCATTTTTAAGAGGAAGAGTGATTGAAGTTGTTAACATAAATTCTCTTCATTTATGTTATGTAAAGAGGATTTGCATCGCAATAAACAAACAAAAAGAAAGAAATAATAATAAAAAAATAGAAAAATAGAATATATATATATATAAACTATCTAAATGGCTCCGAATTGTTTGTTGAAGAAACTCTTTTCTTAAAACAAATTATAAACACAAGATGTGTAAAACAGTTATGAACGAGTAATTTCAGTTATAGGTTTACCAGTTTTGGAAAGCAAAACTTAAACACAATAAACCAACACAACCTCAAGAAATGGATGGGAGTAAAAGAAAGTGTACACAAGCGATTTTAACGCAGTAAAACCCCACCCAATTGGGGAGCATCCACGGTGACCTCTACGCCACAAAAGTAAAAATTTCACTAAAAATGAGCAACAAATTACAAGCTATATAACAATCAAGAGACACAATCAAACCTAATCTAAGTTCAGAAATGTACCAACTCGTCTGGCATGTTCTGACTTGTCCTCAGGTTCTGATGTTGTTGATGTTCTCCCAGCTTCTTATCTTTACTCCTTTTAGCTTTACGTCGACTCTAATAGTCCAGTAACTCAACACCAACACGTTTTAGTGTAGTAGTGTGAAGGTGTATGTGGTGTAGTACTCTATACTCATGCATGGAACACACATATACACACACACACATACATACACACACACACACACACACACACACACACACTTAATTACAGACAATATGAGTTATCAAATTACAAGCAGATCTCTCTAGATATAAAGTTTTCTAAAATCAGCTTAGTCAAATAAGTCAGAATTTGAATCTTTCAAATAACCTCAGATCTTGAAGGAATATTGTTATACAAACTAGCCAAGATCCTATGCAATTTCTTTGTTTTGAAAATAGTAATTGAAAGTGAAAACCCCAATCAAGATCTCAAAACTAGATCTAAGTCTGACAGTTTGAGTAAGATGAAATCAGAAAGGGTATCGTTGGTTTAGGTTTTGAAAACAACATTTATTTTGAAAATAACCAACAAAGAATAGATTTCTCGAAATAAGAAATAAAATCTAGTCACTAACTACGTGATTTGTATCACAGAAATCAAATCTCAGATTTCTATAAAAAACAAATAGAGACTTAATCAACGTGATTAAGTTGGCAAAGAGATATTAGACAGAAGAGGAAAACTTCTCAAATCATGAACTACAAACACTGAGAAAAAGGTTTTCTGGTTTGGATTTGGTTTGAAGTTTGAGTTAGGGTTTGTAAAACTTTTTGAACTCTCTCTCTCTCTCTCTAACTCTTTCTCTTCTCTCTCTTTTCTCCCTTTTCTCTCTTTTCTCTCAGAGGAAACAAATGATCGAAAGTTACAAATCGAAGACGAAGTTTCCTTATATACTGAGAGAAGAAGGCTCTAGAAGATCAAGGGAAATAAATGATCATGATTGATTCGAAATCAATATAAGGGCTGACAAGCCACTGCATTTAACGTAGATATGATTGTTTCAAAATCAAATACGGGGATTATAAGAAAACACATGTAGATCTTTGATTAAAATAATCCAATGGTTCACAGAAAGTCTCAAGTATGTGAGTGTGAGAAAACACACATCAGGCCGTTATAAACGCAACATGTGTAAGGCTGAGATCGAGTGAAAAATGCGTGTTTTTTAGTTCTTAGAAATACAAATTGTACCTACAATATTCTCAAGCGCTTTCAGATTCTACCCAACCAGAATTTATGCTATAAAAATAATTTATAAATCTAATCCCAAAGATTTTAAAGCCAACCAAATTAATTCCAAAAAATCATTTTAAATTCTTAAAATTTATTTTAAAATTCCCCAAAATAGTATAAAGTCAATTTCAAGGGAATTAACTCACACACAACCAAATATAACATGGTATGATGTATGTATGAAATAATAGAGTGTGGTGTTGGTGAGCTACCTTTAAGAACTTATAGATGAATTAAATGAAGAGTCTAAGGTTCTTTGTTAACGAGGGATAGGATTTAAATTTTGTCATAATTACCAAACTAGATGAGCACCTATATAGTATAGACTTAAGTAAGTCAAGGATATAGGTTGATTTAATCTTCCCCTTTGGAAATATGATAAAAAATCTCCTTTTAGTTAATGAGGACTCGTTGGGATACAAAAGAAATAAGAAAATCCTATTCCTATACCAAAATTCTATCAACCCAATATCCTAGAAAGATAAAATTAAATAACTCAACTAGATACAAATCAATACTCTAACAAAATTCTGTTGGAACCGACGATACTGATTCCTGAGAGTAAGATAACTAAGATCAAGCTTGTTAGCTGAGAATATACAACAATGTCCAAGAAGACTCAAATTTCTCCCCCATTTTGTCTCAAGTGGACAAAGTACAAAGAAAAACATTCAATAATCATCTAATATTATTCTGCAAAAATCATGCCAATCGACTTGTGTAAAGATTCAAAATGCGCATTATCTAAAGGTTTAGTGAATAGATCAGCTAATTGCAATTTAGTAGGAAGATAATTAATATCCAACTCCTTAGATTCAACTAACTCGCGTATAAAATGATATCTGATTTTAACATGTTTAGTACGAGAGTGTTGAATAGGATTTTTAAAAATATTAATCACGCTTTGATTGTCACAATAGAGATGTAACTAATCTTCAGTGATACCATAATCTTTTAGCATTTGTGTCAGCCAAAGTAATTGAGAGCAACATCTTCCTGCTGCAATATATTCGGATTCAGCAGTAGATAAGGAAGTGTAGTTTTGTTTCTTACTACTCCATCCTACTAAGTTGTTACCGATGTAGTAATATGATCCTGAAGTACTCTTACTATCATCGATACACCCGGCCCAATCAACATCGGTGTAACCTACTATAGTACTAGAGGTGTCTTTAGTGTCCCAAAGTCTTAAGTTCAGAGTGCCTTTGATGTATTTAATAATTCTTTTAACGTATGAAAGGTGACTCTCTTTAGGATTATTTTGATATCGGGCACACACAGACAGAGTACATGATGTCAGGACGGGAGGCAATAAGATAAAGTAAGCTTCCTATCATACTATGGTACAAGGTAGTATTAATGGATTTGCCATTCTCATCTTTGGAGAGTTTGACAATGGTACTCATAGGAGTCCTAGCGTCTTTAGCTGTTTCTAGGCCAAACTTTTAAACAATCTCGAAAGCATATTTAGATTCTGATAAAAATAATCCTTCTAAATTCTGTTTAACTTGGAGTCCTAAGAAGAATCGTAACTCCCCCATAAATGACATCTAGAATTATTTGTGCATAATGTCAGAGAAGGTTTTAACTTCTAAAGGGGAAGTAGATCAAAAAATGATATCATCAACATATACTTGAGCAATAGTAATGTTGTTGTCAAAATGTTTGACAAACAAGGTTTGGTCATTTCCTCATCTCCTAAATCCATTATCTAAGAGAAAGGTGGATAGATCCTCGTACCAAGCTCTAGGAGATTGTTTTAACCCATAAAAATCTTTCGTAAGACAATAAACATAATTTGGGTAATGAGGTTCAATAAAGCCTTTGGGTTATTGTACATAGGTCTCCTCAGTTAAAATTCCATTAAGGAATGATGACTTAACATCCATTTGATATAAAGTGAAATGTAAATGACATGCTATGGCAAAAAGTAAGCAAACAGATTCGAGGCGAGTGATAGGAGCAAAAGTTTCCTCAAAATCTATTCCTTCAATCTGTGAGTAGCCTTGGGTAACTAATCTAGATTGATTCCTAATAATCATCCCAAACTCATCAGTCTTGTTTTTAAAAATCCAACGTGTACCAATAACCCTTTTATTTTTAGGTCTGGGTACAAGAAACCAAACATCATGAATGACAAATTGATTTAATTACTCTATCACAATTTATTTGCAAGAGTTAGGATTTTTGAGATTAAAAATTAGAATTTAATTAAACAAGTTAATCATTGATTGCTGGCGCACTTTCAAAATGGTATCAAAGCCTATAACACAATTATACGGTGTAATTTTTTCGCAAAATTTTTCTAGATATCAATTTTGGTTTAAAAATTGATTTTGAAAAAGCACAATTTCAATGGATAACTTGTATAATCGAGTGCCAATTTTTGACGGGTCAAATTACGCATATTGGAAAGCCCGTATGAAATCTCACTTAAAGGCCATGGATGAACGTGTTTGGATTGTGTGTGAAACAGTGTGGAAACCTCCCTCTGTTACTGTAGACAATGTAACTACTTTAAAATCTGTGACTACATGGACTGATAATGAATTTAAGTGGAGTACATATAACTCACGCATGCTTAGTGCAATTTCTGGAAACGTCACCCCCGAAGAGTTTTGACGCATCATGATGTGTACCACGTCTAAAGAAGCATGGTATGTTATTTAACTTACGCATGAAGTCACTAATGTTGTTAAAGAATGAAAATTGCAAAATTTAACTACACAATTTGAGACAATCACTATGCTTGAATTTGAGTGTTTTGATGAATTCTATGCACGCTTATCTGATATTGTAAACACTAGTTTCATTTTAGGTGAACACATTCCTGATGCTAGAGTAGTTAAAAAGATTTTGAGATCTCTTCTTAAGCGTTTTATCCCTAAAGTCCATGTGCTGAATTCTTTAGGAAATTTGAGTAGTCTGAAATTAGAAGAATTGGTAGGAGACCTCCAGATTTATGAAATTAACATGTTTCCTAATATGACAAAAGGGGTAGCACTTAAAGCCCAGGCTAGGAAGAGTGAGGGGTCAGTAAGAAATAGAGGTGAGTCCTCCCTTAGTGACGACAGTGAGGTCAAGTCGGTGAATTTTGGAGACGAGTCACCGCATGAATGTAACTTCACTGCATTCATGCCTAGTCATGTGAGTACTGACAGTGTGCCTCATGACGATGAGGATGCTACTTCACAGGGACACCTTGACAGTGGAAGCGATGTGAGTGAGTGGGAGGATGTTGCAAGTGAGAGTGAGAGTGATTTACGACGCGCGTACGATGATTTATATACTGATTCTTTTAAAACTAAAAAGCATAACAAAGCATTAGCACTTAGGATAGTTGCCTTAGAGAAAGATTTTTGAGAGATGAGAGAGAGAGTCCTCCATTAGCACTACCTTGAGAGAAAGAGAGACTGTTTGTGTTGAGAGAGAGAGAGAGAGAGAGAGAGAGAGCTTGTGTAGAGAGAGATAGTCAGTTTGGTGAGAGAGAGAGATGTTTAGAAAAAGAGAAAGGGGACTTGGCCAATCAAGTGGCTAGTCTTATGAGTGAGCTCCAAACCTCTATGGACACTCGAAAGAAACTTGAATCCCTTGTATACCAGCTTACTCATGACCTTGAGATAGCCAGGGAGGTCAAGGTAAAGATAGATGACACATCTGGAAAGATGGGAAAGATACTCCTCGCCCCTGCTTTAGGTTTTGGTGAAAGGCAGGGAATTGGTTTTGATAGTGCCTCCATGTCCCATGTGACATCGAAACTAGTTCCTAAGTTTACTACAAATCCATATGGCCATCACCAAAAACCCCGTAGAAGAGTTCGGCTAAGAAAAACATACTAAGGTCGGCCAAAGACTGTGTACTTCTGTACCTACTGCAAAAGAAAGGGCCACATTGGGGAGTTTTTATATAGTTTGGGTCGGACACGATGTACTTTTGCTCCACCACGTGCCACTAGTGATTTTTCGAGTCTTAGAGAGCAGGTTGAGTTTCTAGTCACCATGTCTCAGAGTCTAATGGAAGAGTTCCAACCGATTTCAATGCCATCAGTAGACACTTCTAATATCCCGACTAGAGCCAACAATGAGAAGCACAAACAGAAGGTTACCTCATCTTGGATGCCTAAAATCGACGCAAAAGCCCTTGTTGTTCATGTTGCTATTAAATCACATAACACTTCTCTGCAGTATTTCGATAGTGGGTACTCCAGGCACATAATAGGCGATGTTTCATTTTTTACCTACCTAGAGGATCGCAGGGAAGGAAAACTCACCTTTGGAGATGAGAGAAAATCTAGCATAGTAAGAAGAGGTAGAGCAGAGATACTATGATTTCCTAAGATAGAGGATGTTTTTTACGTCAAAGGTGTGAAAGCAAACCTTCTCAGCATTAGCCATCTATACGAAGTTGACTTTGCAGTAAAGTTTTACCGGAATGAGTACAATGTTTATGATCAAGCTGGTAAACTTCTATTGCAAGGGGTGAGGACTGAAGATAATTGTTAGGGGATTGTGCCCAAGTCCTCATTTGCCTACAACAGCTCCACGATCACTCCTATGGATCTGTGGCATCGACATCTACGTCGTGTGAATTTTAGAGATTTATAGAGATTATCTAATAAGGACCCAGTGCATGGCTTGCCATCACTTGGAAAGTTGACTTCCACGATTTGTGGACCCTATCAGTTGGGAAAGCAAGTTCGTAGCCCCCATAGGAAATTGAATTCGATTACCACTTCCCGAGTGCTTAAGTTAGTACACATGGATCTTAAGGGTCCTACACTTACTAAGAGTTTGGGTGGTAAGAGGTATATCCTCATGATGGTAGATGATTTCGCTCGTTATTCGATTGTAGGTGTTCTGAGAGAAAAATCCGATGCTATGAAATTTCTCACGACCAAGTGTCGTGTCTTACAAAATCAACAAGGAGTCACTATCAATAGATTACATAGTGACAACGACACTGAGTTTAAGGAAGTTAAAGTAGATCTTTACTGTGATAGCCTCGTGATCAAACATGAATTTTTTGCCATGAAGACTCCTTAGCAAAATGGGATTGTTGAGAGGAAGAATCGAACAATTCGGGAGATGGCTAGATCTATGCTTCTAGGCCGTAGAGTTGCTAGGATATTTTGGGCAGAGGCGGTGTATACCACATGCCACATGGTGAATAGGGTTTACCTTCGTCCACACACACTTAAGACGCCCTATGAATTTTGGACTCTAAAGAAGCCCAACCTTTCATATTTCTGTGTCTTTGGGAATAAATGCTACATCTTACGGGATAGAGAGCAATTAGGAAAGTTTGACTCCCGGAGCGATGAGGGAATATTATTAGGATATTCATTGACTAGTAAAGCATATCGAGTTTTTAACTTGAGTAGCTATAAGGTTATGGAGTCAATAAATTTCACCGTGCAAGATGACGAACCTTCGATGCTTGTCGATTCTAACCTTTTAGGTGTGGATGATGCACTTCATACTGATGATCCCTTTGTGCCTCCCACACCGAGAGTGGACCCTATTCCTAATTTAGAATACACTCCTTCTTGGGTTTGCAAGAGTCACGATCCTACTGCTATTCTAGGAGATCCCACACTAGGGGTCAAGACTCGTGCTCAGCTAGAGAATGTTGTTAGCCATATTTTTTACACGTCCAAAGTCGAGCCCAAAAATTACAAGGAAACACTAAAAGATTCTGAATATACGCTATACAGGACGAGTTGATTCAGTTTAGAAAGAATAATGTCTGTGAACTAGTCCCCGGACCTTGCAAGACAAATGTGATAGGTACCAAGTGAATCTTTAAGAATAAGGTGGATGAGACTGGAACTATTATCATATTACGAGGCTTGAGTCCGTTCGCCTACTACTCGCCATCGCGTGTCATATGAGTTTCAAGTTACATTAGATGGATGTCAAGAGTGCCTTTCTGAATGTCATTCTACAGAAATAGGTTTACATGGAATAACCAAAAGGGTTTGAAGACCCTAAGCACCCTGATCACATCTACTATTCGAGGAAAGAATTTTATGGTTTGAAGCAATCACCCCGTGCTTGGTACAAGAGGCTTACTTCCTATCTCTTATCCCGTGGCTTTAAGAGAGGGGAGTTGATATAACACTTTTCGTCAGGAGAGATGACAGTGCTATTTTGGTTGCCCAGGTTTATGTGGATGATATAGTCTTTGGATCCACGTGCTCCAAGCTCACCACTTTGAGGAGGATATGCAGAGTGAGTTTGAGATGAGCATGGTTGGTGATATTACTTTCTTCCTTGGTCTCCATGTTCATCAGATAGAGGATGGGATGTTCATCTTCTAATCCATGTATGCTAGAGATCTAGTGAAGAAATCTGGTTTAGACTCCCCTAAGAACACACATACCATAAATCTTAGCAAGGACACTTCAGGCAAGGACGTAGAGCCAACCTTGTATCGGAGTATGATAGGTAGTCTTCTCTACTTGACCGTCAGTCATCCAAACATCGCCTTTAGTGTTGGAGTCTGTGCGCGATATCAGGCATCCTCTAAAGAGTCACACTTAATTTCTCTTAAACTTATTATCAAATACATGAGTGGGACTCTCTCACTTGGCATTTAGTATTACTTTGATACCAATGCCCGTTTATCTGCCTATTCAGATACCGATTGGGTCGGGGATGCAGATGGATGTAGGAGCACTTTTGGCTGGTGTTTCTTCTTTAGTTTTGCTCTTGTCTCTTGGTTGAGCAAGAAGCAAAACTCCACCTCTTTATCCATTGTGGAGGCTGAGTACATAGCTCCCTGGAGTTTTTGCACGCAGCTTCTATGGGTGAAGCATATGTTAGCGGATTACGGGATATCACAGGAGCGCGATACACATATTCTCCAATCCAGTCCAATATTCGTGCACAAAGAACATTAGGATACGCAAGCACTTTATTCCTGAGCTTGTAGAAGAGAAGGTCGTATCCTTGAGTTTTGTGTCTACCGACCTCCAGTTAGCCGATATTTTCATGAAGCCTTTAGATGCCCTTAGATTCGAGAGTCTTAGGAAGTCTTTAGGAATTTGCACAGTTGACTGAGGAGTGGTCACCATGTCTATAGTGTGATGAATTTTTCATATTCATATCATATGATTCCTATCTCTAGATTGTATCATTTGTATCATTATTTCTTTTTGATTTTTATTTTTTCTGAAAAATAGAAAAATACAAAAAGATTTATTTATGATTTCTTTTTAGAAAAAGTCAAAAAGATTTTTTTTTATAATTTTTTTTTGAAAAACACAAAAAGAGTTTTGTATTTTGTTTACACCGTTTATGGATGAACATTTAAGATAACCATAGTCACAACTTCATTCCATTTTCCACGTGACTATTTAATAGTGATTTGAGATGCTACATCATTTCATCCATGTGCTTTACATTGTTTTGGAGTCATTGAGATGTGATTAGTGATATCTTCTACATGTTTGGATCCTTATCTCCCTTATTTCACTCATGACGGTATTATTTGAGTATTGTAATTGTCTATCACATATTGGCTTGAGTGTTTCCATCTCAAATTTATTTATACAACGGACAAAATGTTATTAAACTTGACAAGAGAATAGTGCATGTAAAAATTATTTACCATGAGGATTTAATTGCAACAAAATATGATGAGTGAATCATGGGAAAGGGATGCGAGAGTACAAAATTAACTCATCATGAAAGCCACCGTTTGAAAATAGCCCAAAAAAATTAAAAGGCAATAAAAAGAAAAATATGCCAAAAATGGGCCAATAGGTTTTAGTTTCATCACCTCAAAAGAAAAATATAATGAATAATTATTTATGAGGGAATTTGGATGGAAAGAAATGAAAAACGGGTTTGCACATCCTTGAAAGTCATGAAAAAGTGTTACAACGTTTTGGACGTTATTGGTGTGGAAATCACTTTGAGCTCTGCTTTTTTGATTTGATCGAGTCAATTTCTTTTAATTCCACCATTTTTTTACCCCTAAGGAAAATGTTGAGTTCATTCGTTAGGAATATTCGAAATTCATCGTCCACATATGTTATGGTTGTATGTATTAAATTTCTTGTCGAAGAGGTTCACATCCCTTCATTTCCGCTAACACCGACTTAGTTGTTTTTGTATTCTTTTGTGGTGTGATTCTTTGTTGTATATTTTGTGAGAAAATTTTGAAAAATTCAAAAAGATAAAGTTTGATTACCTTGTGACATTCTCCATTTGCATTTACTTTGTGTTCTTCATATTTGTCTATTTGGGGACATCATAAAAAGGGGGAGAACGAATTATGGGGGAGAATTTTTGTTTGATTTAATAGTGGCGTGCTTGAGCATTAATTGATACTTACTTTTGCTTATCATTATATTTCAAACTATTGCGCGTCCCGAGTATTTTTTCTTGTATCATGTGTGTTGGTACAAAATTGAGGGTTATTTTTGCACACCCTAATGATGATAAAGAAAGATTGAAGAGTTGGAGATTTGAGGATGTTCAAGTTTGTTTGAAGACATGTCATTTAGTATTTCCGATTTTTGGGTTTAATGGGGATATTAAATTGTATGTCATTTGGTTTTTATTTGGGTAACATAATTTGAATTTTTTATTTATGTACAAGCATAGACATAGGGGGAGATTTGTAAGGACACGATTTTATAAATGTCCAAGTTAGAATCTAGGAATTTTCTGTGTGTCCTAAATCACAGTTAGTATGTCTGATACCGCTACATTTGGCATGTCAAACACGATCATCCATGATGACCTTGATCTGAATCCTCACATCCATCATCTTCATACGTGCATCATTCAACATGCAACATGCACTTCAACCGTTCCCACTACTCCAGTCACGATTATGGTAAAATAATTTATTTGGAGTGTTTATTATTTACATAAATATTTGGAAAACTTAAAAAAAATATTTTTAAGGGCCTGGAATGTTTTTACTTCGGAAGAAGAAATTTTTCTAAGTGTAGAGGCGAAGGAAAAAGTCAATGACGTCGTTCGAGCGAGACACGTCTGTCGTTCGGGCGATGTTGGCATCTCGAGCGAAGTTGTTCGAGCGATGTGGCATTCCGTTTGAGCCATATCTCTATTTTGTTCGAGTGATGTGCCGCCTAGATTTCTTTATTTATAGCAGTGCTCATTCTACACGATTTTCAAGTCTTTGGCACTCACGTTTCTGCAGAACTGCTGCATATTTTCAGACTTCATTTTTCATGGTTTTTCAACATTTTTGATTCACAAATCATTCCCAAACATATATGGGAGTCTTATAAACCCTAGATATAATTGTTCTACTCATCTGGAGTAATCTTGTTGAGAAGAAGGTTGTTCTCCATTGCTAAATTGGAGCTCTTGCTAACAACACCGACGACAATGAACCGACGTGTGTGGGTATATGTGTGTTATTGTGTTTCTTTGTAATCGTAAGTTGTTACGAATTTTAGTGAAATAAAAATGGTTTTGCCCCTTTGGGGCATTTTTCCTCATATTGTGATTGACCGTGCATGCTTGGTTTGATTTAATTAATCTGTCATCATCTATTTGCAAGAGTTAGGATTTTTGGGATTAAAAATTGGAATTTAATTAAACAAGTTAATCATTGATTGTTGGCGCACTCCCAATTGCCTTTCAATAAATTTTTGAATTTTGTGGGTATATTCATTGCAAATCCTCACGAGACAACACTCGTCCTAAAGGGAAATTTATAGATTTAACGGCTTATTGCAGATTTTAAGTGCAATCACAAGTGCCTGCGAAAGTGGCACACTTTTGGTTACTTGCCATTCTCCTTATTTTTCTCTAGTAATATCAATCTTCTGTTTGAGAGTGGTGTGATTAGAACCCAAAAGTATTAAAATCATACCCTAAATAGATATGTTTTTGTTGGTTCTCGATAAAATTAGCCTTATGCGAGTGTTTGTTTCAATTTGCATTTGCGGTTTCAAAAATGTTATATCAAGGCATATGCGACAATGATGTAGACAAACATACCTAAACCCAATACCATACCAAATACCCAAGTCTAGACCATCTGGAGCCCTATTCAAAACTTTATCACAGTGTGTGTAGTATTATTGTTATTATTTTTAATATATATATTTTATAATTGTACGTGCCATTTTATTTCTTTTTATTCTATTTTTCAATATCTTTATTTTAAGTTTGTGTGTTTATTATTTTATCTAAATATAATATAGTGTATGCGTGTCGTTTTATATAGAATAGTATGTCCGTATTTGTATATATGTACATGTGTGTTGTAAATATATTGTTCTTTCTTTTATTTTTAGTGTTATTTGTTTTATATTTTAATTTGTCTATTTGAGTCTTTATATTTTTTTTAAATGTGTGTATTTTAGTTTTAATGTTTTTTATTTTGTGTATGTTGTATATATATATATATATATATATATATATATATATATATTCTATTTTTACAATAAAATACACACACACACTTGTTCCATACAGCCCCACACACTGTAAAAACCCAATCAGCACACACACACACACACACACACACACACACACACATATATATATATATACACTATCCCCATACACCCACATACTCAAATAAGACCATCACCTCACACTTCTTATCATACACCCATAAACACTTAAGCATCTCTTCAAAATAATCCATCAGCTACTATTCACCATCTTCTACATCTCATCATCATCATCACCCACATCACTCTCTCTTCTTCCATCTAAGACCACCATAACCAAACCACCATATGCCTCCTATACAACAACTATGCACCACCCTTCTCTAAACCCACCCTATACCATCCTCTACCTAACCACGTGCTGACCCACGACCAACATCCTCCGCCGACAAGCCACCCACTATCTCCTTTCTAATCTACCACTACTTTAACCCGGTAGCCCACCTATCACCCTCCTTATCTATCCCTTTTTACAACAATATTTCACCCCACAACCATTACCTAAATTCTAAAACCACTCCTACTACCCACTTCAACCTGTGACCTCCAACCCATTTAAACCCATTAACATTATACCCACCTTCTGGCTACATTAACCCATATCAAAACTCGATCCTACCCGACCCACTTTAACACAGTTCCAACCCAAGCAAAACCACCTTGCTCAACTTCCCAATAACCCATTTACCCTTGCCTGAACCCTATACTATATGCCTTAAACCAGACAAACCCGATTACACCCCACTGACCCGGTTCAACCCAACGCAACCCGAACCTACCCTATTACCTAAACCCATGACCCGTTAGCCTTAACCCGAATCCAAACCCATACCCATTTTCTCTCTCATATATGTACATAAGCATAAATGTATGTATATATATATATATTATATATATATATATATATATATATATATATATATATATATATATATATATATATATATATATATTAAACCATATAAATATATCAATTTTTATATTTATGGTTTATATATATATACATATATAGATATTTATTTATATATGCATGTGTGCATGCACATGTGGATAATATTTGAAATACCCATTTTAACCCATGCGCACCCATATATATTCCCTCACATTTTATCCCACTCTTCCATTACACTCACCTTCCAAATACTCTTTATAACCCTCAACATTTACCCTTCCTAATATAACCCTAGCCACTCGTGACCTCTTATAAAATGAAGACTCAATCATCATTTAGTTTAGAATTGGAAAGTTGAATCTTTGGGCAGAAAATTATAGAGAGAAAATTTGTATTTATAAAATTGTTAGGTTGTGTAGAGAGAAATAAATTGAGTGTTTGTAATCAACTTCAGAGGATTGGGATTGTTTAAGAAGTGAATAATTGAATAAAATTCAAGGGATTGATTTGGTCATTCTTCCCTTTTATTTACACTTGTTTACTTTATATATGAATTTGATAGTTTACTTCATGATTTGGATGTTCATTATGGTAGGCTAGCCATCCCATTAAAGGGATGAAATGAAGTCCCCATGAACTCAGTTAATTTAATTTGGTAGTTTTCTTTTTATTTAATATCCTATGATTAGTAATTGCTAATTCCTACACTTATTTATGCATTGAGAAATGGTAAACCATCATCGAGAAAGGATTGAAAGCTAGTTTTATAATTTATCCCCGAGATTCAAACTAGAGATAAGCTTATCTTGAGATTTAAATTATGATCTAACTATCTACTACTCTTATTTTTTGTTATTGAATTAAAATTAGTTGCGTGAATTTTCCCTAGGGGTGGCTCAATTAACTTTTTTTAATCTATTTTAGAGTTTGTAGGAATTGATATTGTTTTTTAAAAATAATATTTGTGTAAATTCATTAGTGTGATGAGAATCAACTTTCGAACTTGTTAAATATTTTGAAAATTAATCAAATTGAAAAGTTTTAAACTAGTGTTAATTGTATGAAATGGGGGTGGATTTCATTCCTTGTCTCTTTCTCATTCTTGTTACATCACATATTTTATTCCTTGTTATTTCATTACTTAGATTACTTTAGATTAATATTCACCTAATTAATAGTTTCATTCACCTCTTAAAATTGTTTTTAAAAGAAAAATAGAAAAAAAATATTTTAAAGTGAAATTACTCTTGTCTTTATCATTCTCACTATGCTACTTGAGAGTTGGATTAACACCTTTACTTGACCTATCCATATTGTAAGTGTATTTGTAGATTTAAGGGAAATATTGGTTGAAAAGATTGTTATACAACTACTATATGAGGAGAATTATTCAAATGAGTGGGGTAATACAGACAATAATAGCAGGGCTAGGGGAAGTATAGACAGGGCCAACAAGGCTTTGGTCCCAACTATCAGCCATAGCAGCGATAATAAT
Source organism: Sambucus nigra (assembly GCA_949130495.1). Lineage (NCBI taxonomy): Eukaryota > Viridiplantae > Streptophyta > Magnoliopsida > Dipsacales > Adoxaceae > Sambucus > Sambucus nigra. Next base: position 472,047,191 of record OX422211.1, on the reverse strand, counting down.
AGATGCTCGTTCTTCCCACCCCAAGGCAGCTAGAGACACTTCCACAACCACCACCTGTCGTACTACCTCAACCTCAGCTACAATATGGTCAGGTTTATCAGGTGGGACCTAGGGATGACCCAACACTTATTCAAGTAGTTAATGTACGCTTACCATTTATGGAACCTTAACCAGAGTTTTATTTGATACGGGGACACGCACTCATTTGTTGCACAACACTTCGTAGGACTATGAGGGATGATTCTAACTCTATGTTCTATAGTTTTATCTATAACTACTCCTGAGGCCTGTCTACTGTTATTATCGAGACTTGTAATGAGATAAGCATTGATATTGATAGGCTAATATTTGTAGATAACTTAATGGTTTTGGATACCCTTGACGCGACTAAGAATGTGTCCCAGAAGTACGTTCTCTTCTAGGCTCAAGTGCAAGCCTGTAACGTTAGTAATAAACCTGATAAGTCGGGATCGTATACACAGGGAAATAGGACAACAGAATTGTGACGACGTTGGACAGATGAATCTGAATCTAAAGGAAAAGGAAAGATGATTTGGTTTGTGGAATAACTACACTAGATGCAATTTTGACATAATTAACTAATGAACTAATGAATGAATGGCATGCAACTACTCTAAATTACTGATGATACTTGACTTGAACTTGTAAACAGTATGATGAAAGAACAGGACGAGAATATAATCCCCCAACCCTAGTGTAATGATGTTATAAAACTAATCGTAAATTTACATGATTAATTTGATCCAGAATTTATTACTCCCAATCATTACGTATATGAGGTTCAAGCCCTCATCATACTTAATCTGAGGATGAGTAAATCGGTATTTTAATAGTTACACTCGAATTGTATTCTAAAGCATCCCAGTTACTCGGAAGCAAACGAGATCTAAAGATCTACAATTGTCGTGTTCCTACAAAATACGGTCATAATAAATCACTAAATTCGGAGGATTAATGTTACACACATGCAACTATCACATCAGGTTGGGATCATTTATCCCAACCTTGAAAAGTCTTGCCTACCATGATGAAAGTAATGAAAACTATTTTGGAATTGCAGAAAACAATGATTAAAATAAGGAAGAATTGTATAATGATGTAGAAAGGAAATTAAACGGAGGAAATTACTCACTAATCTTACCAAAGTACTAAAGGAAGCAATTGAAATTACATGTAACTACAGAATTCTGAATAATCTTCACTCTTAGAATTAAAATTGTAATCTACCTTCAAAACTAGGGTTTTACAGAAAGAATGGAAAATTATATTAATTCCCCGTCCTAAGAATGATAATAAAATGGGTTTATATACCCTACAAAACTCCAAGAGTTTTAGCAGCACTAGGACTCTCCATTAGAGGAAGATAAGAAAATAAAATCTCGACAGTCGGACCGGTCCGGTCCTCCTACGAATCGGTCTGATGGAATTTGGACCGGTTCTTTTTATTCTTGTGTGAATCGGTCTGCGGTGGATCGATTCTTTTTATTTTCTTCCAGCTTCGGCTTGTCTTCGGTCCGGGGTTCTCTAGAAATTGGCAATGAGGACCGGTCCGTCCCGGATCGGTTCAGGCTTCCTTTGACTTTTTCCTCAAACTTTGACTGCTCATATCTTTCACACCGGGACTCCGATTGAGGTGCTGTTTCTTCCTACGTGCTCATGAACTTGATATCTTCAACTTCTCTTTAGGTGTTTCATCCGAATTCTGGGCATAAATTACACTTTTGCCCTTTTGACTTTCCTTTTTTTCTTTTTGATTCTTGCAGTTTCTTTCTTTCTTTAATTGACATCAAATACCTGTAAAATCAATACGTAATACCAGAAACTCGGTGTACTCGTTAGGATAAGTCAGTAGCAAGATTGTGAGATAAAGTCAAATCGATTACGTTGTTAGAGGTGCTAAAAGTAACTAAAATAAAGGGATAAATTGGGAAGAATTTATGCCTAATCAAACCCCCATAACTTAGAACTTTGCGCGTCCGGAGAAATGTAAAAGAATCCTAGAAAGGATCAAATCTTTGAAAATCATTTTATTGAGATAGAATACCTTTTTCGCGGGCAAGCGATTGCATTTAGCATATGTAACATACCTTTAAATCCCTAGGTTACCCTAGTAGGACGAGTTGTGTCTCGTGAAGGTTTGCAGTGAATATACCCACAAAATTCGACTCAAAGAACTTTCAAAATACAAAAAAATTGTACAATTCAAACTTTCCCATAAAATAGTCATCATCAAGTCATGCTCAATAGTCTCAAATCATAGTGCGTGTGTGTGAAGCCGAAAATTTAACCGCGAATTTGCACCAATTAATCATTACGTTACTTATCCAAAAATTCGTTTTGATTTCAAACTCTCACGGGATACTCTCACAAACTAATCACTCGGAATATGGCTATTCTCTCGGTGTGCGTGATAAAAAGAGTAAATATAATGGACGCAAAGTCACGCACACAAGTAGAAAGATGGATATTTATGGTGAATAGATCTCATCATCGTAATACGATTTTAAAAATGGGAACATTGCCTCTTATTTACGCATTCGATCTCTTTTATTATCTTTTGGTGTATTAGCTCTCCACGCGGTAACTAATTTCGCAATTTGGACTCAGTTAGGACTTTTTCAGATTTTAAGGTATATTGGGTAAAATGAAAATGGTAGGGAAGGTTGGAATTGAAAAAGTCATTTATGATGTCCATTTGTGCTTTTTACGGGCTATTGCTCATTTTTTTCTTCTTTTTCTCTATTTTTTTTTTCTGTTTTTCACTTCTTTTCTTTTCTTGCTATTTTTGTTGAGCATTTCTATTTTTTTCTTGCCCCTTTTTATGCACTTTCCGGACTTTATTTCTGATTTTTTTTTCTTTTTTCACAATTTTGGGTTATTTAGGTTTTTTCGGGTTGTCAAACAAAAGGGAAAATCTATTTGACTCAATTTAGGTTACAAAAGGGGTGATTTTTCGCATCTTTTTCTGGCCAATATTTTTTGGTGACAAACGAGGGCCTACTTCATTGTCCAAAATACCAATTGCATTACCATATGCGTTTCGAGATGAATTTAAGTTTAGAGATCAATTTTGGCACGTTTTTCAAAGCAATATCACACACATTTTTCATAACCGTTCAAAATGAAAGGATTGAGATCCTCGACGACTTTTTACGCGCTGAAAAGAACTTTGAGTTAACAATGAACTCGGATTGATTTATATTTTTCACAAAGATGAAGGGCTTGAATCTCACCGAGTTTGTTAATCTCGACGCTTATTCGCTAAGTCGTCAATTTTCGCTCAATTTCCATCTTTAGTCAATTTCGGCTTTGTGTATTTGAATTTTATAACTAGAGACTTTAATCCGACTTTTAATGATATTTTTGAAAAATTTGAATTCCAATTTTTATTTATTTTGAACAAAAAATATTTTTGAACTTTTCAAAATTTTATGATTTTTTTGAAATTTGTGGGTATTTTTGAAAATTTGTGAAGTTTTAGAAATACGCACTCGTGACCCCCCTAACTTAGACTTTTGCATTGTCCTCAAGCAAAAAGGACTAAAATCTAAACAAGGCAAAATAAGAAGTGCGATAAATAAAACAAACAAATGGAGAAAATACAGATTTTATATAGAACAGGACTTTGGTACAATTACAGGGAAAAACATACAACCATGTGAAATAAGGAAAACAAATAAATAGTGCCACAACCAAATAAAGCTTCACTGGGGCGGGGGTTGGGAAGAGCTGGGCGCGTCGGGGCCATAGGGGTCATAGAAGTAGGATGGCAATGGTTCGTTGGGATCCCCTTGGCGTCGGTACAAGTCCGCTTGGAAACGAAACATCATGCTCGTATCGCGATGGTAGTCGGTCAAAAAGTTGGCGAATCTCATCTCAAGGGCCGACATACGGTTCGTGAGGTCGCTACCCGCCCATTAAAAATCAGGGTCATCTTCTTCCGCAAACTCTTCATCCGCACCTACGTCACCCATTTCCACATCAGTGCCGGCTTCTTCTTCTTCCTCTTCTTCGTTCTCACTCGAGGAAGCATCGTCCTCGCTATCACTTCCCCACCTCGCCCGAAGGGCGGCTAGCTGTTTGGTGCTCTTAGTGCGGGTTCCCTATCCAAAAGGACCGGGGAGAAGAGTACGATCGAGCGGCGCTACAATGCCAGCGTCCTTGAGGATGGAGGTAATGAAACGTGCATATGGAAGTGGTGTTGCACCTTTCTCATCCAGGGCCGCGCTGATGAGGTCGGCATATAGGGTGCGGGACAAGTTAATGGAAGTGTTGGGGTTGAAGAGGTGGTAAGTCAACGTGACCTGACGGGGACACATCGCTGAATCGTTGGACATGTGCAAAATATTTGCGCACACAATTTGGAATGTGAGGCGCGCTTTCTCATTAAGACGTCCAACAATGACATTTTGCCCAGTCCATGCAACATCGGGGGCAATGCGCCCCATAATCAGTTCTTTGGAAATCGGTGCGACATTCCTTGGGTAGGTGAATTCTTGAATATCGAGAACGTCGTATTCAGCCAACTTGTCCGTGAGAAGGGCCAATGAAAAGGGGATGACGGTGCCATCAACGTATGCTTGAGATTCGAATTGGCCCGTCCGAACAAGGGAGCCATAGAAAGATCGGACCTCGACTGCCCAAATCGCTTCGTACGGTTCATTAAGAAATTTGCACCAACCCCTAGCCATGAAGAGGGCAGTGACAGAGTTGGGCAGACCTGTCCATTGGACAGCGCGCTCCATGTGGAGTTTACGATCCAGACTGAAGAAACGATTGCACCAACGCTCCTCTTAGCGGGAACGAAATTCACCATGGCCGGAGGGGAGGATGTCGATGGAGTCATATTTGGTGGGGGAAGGTCGTTGGGCCATGATAACAGGGAGAGGGTGCTGGAAAATTAGGGAGAGAAAAGAGAAGAGTGAGGCGGTTGAAAGTGTGGAGAGAAAGGGAGGCTATGGGTGGTTATATTATAGGTGGAAGGGTGTGGGTAGGGTTTGGAATTGGAGGGAACGGGTTTGGAGGTAAAAGGGGGTGTATTTGGGAGGGAAATTGAAGGGTTGGGTATGGGGGGACGAATTGGGATGGAAGGGAGGGGATTGGTTGGAAGGGGGGTGCACCTTGGGAAAGGGGGAAAAAATTCTGCAGAAAGCGGACCGGTCCGCCTGGGGACCAGACCAGTCCGGTCCTTTAATGTTAGAACTCTTTAATAGCCGGATCGATCCGGCCCTAAAATAAAGGAATCGGTCCGGGGTGGACCGGTTCGGCCCAAAAATAAAGGAACCGATCCGATTTTATTGACTGGGCTGGATTTCTCCCCTAACGTAATTTCCATGCTCTTCTCCGAAAGTTTTCAATTCTCGACATTCTCCCTATCAGTTTGGACTCAAAATTCTCTCGAGATCTATGGTCAATGCCACTTGGCTCGATTTCCTAAAACATGTGAATTATCTCTCCCGAATGTACCCTAATCCTATGGACTCTTACTACACACGTGACTCCCATCTACTATACACAAAAATTCACCCCATACGCGTCGGGGGTGCGACGACCTCACTGTCGCAGCTCACTCTACCCCGTAAATGGGGTCCGACAACCAAAAGGTGTCGACTTCTTCTACACATGCCTCTAGATATGGATTTAGGCGTTGTCCATTTACTTTGAATGTATTTCCCCCTTTCAAATCATCTAACTCAATAGCTCCGTGAGGAAAAACATTATTCACAATGAACGGGCCAGACCATCTTGACCGCAACTTGCCCGAAAAGAGATGAAGCCGAGAGTTATAAAGAATCACTTTTTTCTTGGGAAGAAACTCTTTGCGTCGAATGATGCTATCGTGAGCGAGTTTCATCCTTTCTTTGGAAAGTTTTGCATTCTCATACACATCATTGCGTATCTCTTCTAATTCATTTATTTGAAGCTTGCGATTTTCATCGGCCTTATCCATTGCATAGTTTGACTCCTTAATTGCCCAATACGCATTGTGCTCTAATTCCATGGGAAGATGGCAAGGTTTTCCATACACAAAGCGGAAAGGGGACATGCCGAGCGGATTTTTGTATGCGGTACGATAGGCCCATAGCGAATCGTTCAATCTAAGTGACCAATCTTTTTGGGTAGGATTGACTTTCTTTTCGAGAATGTTCTTGATTTCTCGATTCGCCAGTTCGGCCTGCCCATTCGTTTGTGGGTGATAAGTCATTCCAACCTTATGAACAACACCATACTTTCTCATGAGCTTCGCGAATGGCCTATTGCAAAAGTGCTCGCCATTATCACTAATTATCGCTTTCGGAGCACCAAAGCGGGAAAGTATGTGTTCCTGCAGGAACTTAATCACCACTTTGTTGTCATTTGTCTTGGCAGCTATAGCTTCCACCCATTTAGAAACGTAGTCTACTGCGACAAGGATGTATAGGAAACCAAAAGACGGGGGGAAAGGGCCCATAAAGTCAATACCCCAACAGTCGAAGATCTCAATAATGAGTATGGGGGTAAGAGGCATCATGTCTCATCGGGTAATAGCTCCCATACATTGGAACCTATTGCAGGATTTACAAGCATCGTTCACATCCCAAAATATTGGGGGCCAATAGAGGCCGCATTGCAGAATCTTAGCGTCCGTATTTTTCGTCGAAAAGTGGCCTCCATAAGCTTCCGTATGTCAAAATTGGATACCTTTTGGGATCTCTTCATCCGGTACACATCATCGGATAATTTGGTCGGCATAATATTTAAACAGGAAGGGATCGTCATAGAAAAACATGCACGGACAAGTAATAAACCTCTTCTTATCTTGCGGTGTCCAGTTGGGAGGGACGGATCCCGTGACAAGGTAGTTCACTATATCCGCAAACCAAGGCAAATAAGAGGTAGCAAAGAGTAGCTCATTCGAAAAGTATTCGTCTATGGGTATGGGATCACTAGGTACGTCAGATAAAAACCGTGATAAGTGGTCGGCAACGATGTTTTCTAATCCTTTCTTATCTTTAATGGAGAGATTAAACTCTTGTAGGAGTAGGATCCACCTTATGAGGCGCGGTTTTGCATCTTTCTTTGCAAGTAGGTATTTCAATACTGCGTGGTCGGTGAAGCACGTAATGGGAGAACCGATAAGGTATGACTAAAATTTGTCAAGAGCAAAGACTACCACTAGCAACTCCTTCTCGGTAGTGGAGTAATTGAGTTATGGCCCGGTAAGAGTCCTGCTAGCGTAGTGGATGACATGAGCCTGTTTGTTTTTTCTTTGGCCCAAAACAGCCCGTATCGCATAATCGCTAGCATCACACATAATTTTGAATGGCAAAGACCAATCCGGAACTTGCATGATGGGAGCGGACACAAGCATGGTTTTTAGTTTTTCAAAAGCGCTTTGGCATGCTTCCGTCCACTCAAATGGGTAGTCCTTCATATGTAGGTTGCTTAAGGGTCTAGCGATGGCGTTAAAGTCCTTAATGAACCGTCGATAAAACCCCGCGTGGCCCAAGAAGGAGCGCACGTCTTTGAGCAATTTTGGTGTGGGTAGATCGGCTATGACATCTATCTTAGCTCTATCAACTTCTATCGCTTTGGATGAAACTATGTGGCCAAGAACTATTCCCTCGGTAACCATGAAGTGGCATTTCTCCTAATTCAGCTCTAAGTTCTTTTCCACACACCGGGCAAGTACTTTTTCCAGTTTTTCAAGACAAAGATCAAAAGAGGTGCCAAAAACGCTGAAATCGTCCATGAACACCTCAAGTCCTCTCTCGACCATGTCGCTAAATAGGCTCAACATGCATATTTGAAAGGTCATGGGTGCATTACACAAGCCAAATGGCATAAGTTTGTAGGCAAACGTACCAAAAGGTCAAGTGAAAGTTGTTTTCTCTTAGTCCTGTACATCTATCTTAATTTGGTTATATCCGAAATAACCATCAAGGAAGCAATAGTAAGGGTGGCCTGCTACTCTCTCCAGCATATGATCAATAAATGGCAAGGGTAAGTGGTTTTTCCTAGTTACCACATTGAGTTTTTGGTAATCAATGCAAATGCGCAACACGGTGGTGGTACGTTGGGGAACTAGCTCTCCCTTATCATTCTCAATCACTGTTATGCCCGACTTCTTCGGGATGACTTGAATAGGGATCACCCACTTGCTATCCGATATTGGGTAAATAATCCCGACATCCATTAACTTGATAATTTCGGTTCTCACTACTTCTTTTATATTAGGGTTTAGATTTCTTTGCATTTCTCTCGAGGGCTTGATATCCTCTTCGAGATGGATCTTGTGAGTGAAAATCAAAGGATTTATCCCCTTCAAATCAGCAATGCACCAACCAAAATCATTTTGATGCTTCCTCAGAATCTTTAGCAATTTACCCTCCTGCTCTTCGTTTAGGCTAGAGGAGACAACAGGAAATGTCTCATTCTCTCCTAGGTATGCATATTTAATATGGGAGGGGAGTTTCTTCAATTTGAGGGTTGGAAATTTTTCATTGAAGGGAACCATGCGTGTATCCCTCGGTGGTAACTCCTCGAATCTAGAAACCCAACTTACACCTCTCACGTACTCGTCCGATGCTTTCTCATCAAATAACTCTCTCAACTCCTCAACCTCCCTCTCGAATGCGGTGTACATCCCCTCACTCTCATGACTCGACACTAAACAGGACCCTAAGGCGTCTCCATAATAAGTTTCCTTGAAATAATCATCTACAATCTCGTCTATTAGGCTCACCGCGTGAAGATCACCTTCTTCCCCCGTCTGTTGGGCGATGTGGAAGATGTTAGTTTCTAACGTCATGTTCCCAAAAGTGAGTTGCATTCACCCATTCTGAGTATTGATGATTGCGTTAGCTGTAGCTAAGAACGGGCGTCCAAGAATGATGGGAACATGGTTGCTCGAGGTGAAGGAGGGCTCCGTATCCCAAATAACAAAGTCTTCCGGGAAGTAAAAAGTGTCAACTTGGACGATCACGTCCTCAACTATGCCTTTTGGGATCTTCACGGTTTGATCCACTAATTGGAGAGTGACCTTTGTGGGCTTGAGGTCGCCCAAATCAAGTTGCCTATATATGGCGTAAGGGAGGATATTGACACTTGCTCCCAAATCAAGTAACGCATTCTCAATTTTATTTTCTTCAATGATGTAGGAAATGGTGGGTGCACCGGGATCTTTGAACTTGGGTGGGAGATCATTAAGTAGGATGGAGCTTACGTTCTGTGCTAGGAAGACGTTTTTCTTTACCTTCATCCTCCTTTTTACCGTCAAAAAATCTTTGATGACTTTTGCATAAGCTGGAATTTGCTTAATAGCATCGAGGAAAGGTAAATTTAGCTTCACTTGCTTTAGCACGTCTATCACTTCATCATGGGGGTTTCCTTTATGGGAAGGAATCAACCTTTGAGGAAACGGTGCCGCGGTGGGTGGTTTCACTACTACCACGGGCTCACTAGTGTCCTCTTTCTCACTCTCATTCAAGGGGACATCTTCGGCCTCTTTCGTGACGGGCGAAATCTCCTTGTCTTTGGTAGTATCGTGTGGGGGAGGTGATAAATCAACGACTCTCCCACTACGAAGAGTGGTCACAGCTAGACATTGCTCCTGATGTTCTGTCGAGGTGGAGCTAACACTAGTTTGATCTTGGGGAGGTCTTTGGCGCTGGGTAGGAAACTTGCTTTTCTCTTTGATACTCAATGATGATTGCAACTGTGAAATATTCACATTCATGTCATTCATCATGCGCTCATGCCTAGCATTAGTTGTAGTCTAGGTATTGATAAAGTGGTTGATCGTATCCTCGAGACTTCTTCGCGGTGGAGGGATGTATGCTCCTTGAGGTGGTGGTGCTTGCATATGTCCTTGCATGTGTGGAGCTTGCTAAATATGCAATGGTGGAGGACGGGAAACATGTGAATTAGGATTCATCGCAGCATGTTGTTGCCTATTGCTAAAACCAGGGTGGTTTTTCCATGAAGGGTTGTAAGAATTACTGCGCGGGGCACCAAAATTACCCTTAAAGCCCTTTATGCCACTGACTTGCTCTTGAAGCATCACTTTATAAGCGGGTATAGTCGGTCATTCCTCAGTTGAATGACCCACCTCACAAATCGCACACACCTTCTCAACAGCATTGGGGATGGATCTAGTTGGTCCTCTTCCCAATACCTTACGTACGTCTCGCAGTCCTTTCTCAAGCATATCAAGTCGACTGTCAGCTATAGAATTCTTTTCTACATGAAATAGGCCGAACGCCGATGGAGTGGTGGTCAATTGATGATTTCGATTCTGAGCGTTAGGGTCATATGTATCCCAAGATAGGGTAGTCTCGACGACATACCTCAGGTGAAGCTCAGCATCATGGGCGTCTAAGTCGACAAACGGACCACTACCCATAGTCTCAATGAGTTGCTTGGAGTTAATGTTCGGCCCATTACGGATAAAGGAAATGATTTGCATTTTATAAAAACCATGATGGGGACACGAGGCAATTAACTCATTGAAATGCTCATAGCATCGACTCATTTTCTAATTGTCGGAATGTTTGAATTTGAGCCTTGATGGAATTCATTCGATGTGGAGGAAAGAACTTCTTGAGAAATTTGGATTGTAGCTCGTTCCATGATGAAATCGAGTTTGGAGGTAAAGACCATAGCCAGGTCTTAGCCTTATCTTTTAGCAAGAATGGAAAGAGTTTGAGGCGGAGCACATCTTTTGTGCAAGTTTGATCACTAAGCGTCTCATACGCCTCCGCAAATTCCATAATGTGGGCATATGGCTTTTCTGAATCCAGTCCATGGTAAGTGGGAAGTATTTGGATCATCCCATTTCTGAAGCGAAATTTCCCATCATTGTACGGGAGTAAAATGCATCCCGGAGTGACTGTGCGCTCGAGATATAAGACGTCTCTCAAAGGGCGATACGGGGCCTCTCCCTCATCGGCAGCTGCACTACCGTGTTGGGACATCTCTCTCTCCCTCTCTTAAAGATTCGGTATTCTCACTTGGTATACTAGGAGTGCTCTCTGAAGTGTGACCCAAGAAGGAAAACGGCGTGTTGTTTGAGATTGAGTGTGACGGTGTGGGAGGTGGAACCCAGAACTGTGGACCGTTTGGAGTGTGCGGTCTCTCAGGGTCGTACTCAACAATCGGGTTTTCCTGAATATCGGTTGGAGTATTATGGGGGGGGGGGGGGTAGAGTGAGTTCAGAATTTTGCATTAATAGCTTATGAGAGATGGTGATGAATCTTTTTGTGCTTTTTGAATTTTTATATGTTTTTGGATTTTTTGAAATTTTTGGTCAAAGTTTTAGATTGACTCTATCTATTCCTAATTCTACATACTTCCCCGGTAACGGCGCAAAAAACTTGACGCGACTAAGAATGTGTCTCAGAAGTGCGTTATCTTCTAGGCTTAAGTGCAAGCCTGTCTCGTTAGTAATAAACTCGGTAAATCAGGATCGTATCCACAGGGAAATAGGACAACAAAATTATGACAACGTTGGACAGATGAATGAATCCTAACTCTGACTCCAAAGGAAAAGGAAAACATGATTTGGTTTGTGGAACAACTACACTAGATGCAATTTTGAAATATTTACTAATGAACTAATGAATGAATGGCATGCAACTACTCTAAATTACTGATGATACTTGACTTGAACTTGTAAACTATATGATGAAAGAACAGGACGGGAATACAATCCCCCAACCCTAGTGTATTGATGTTATAAAACTAATCGTAAATTTAAATGGTTAATTTGACCCAGAATTTAGTACTCCCAATAATTACGTATATGAGGTTCAAGCCCGCATCATACTTAATCTGAGGACGAGTAAATCGGTATTTCAATAGTTACACTCGAATTATATTCTAAATCATCCCGGTTACTCGGAAGCAAACGAGATCTACATATCTACAATTATCGTGTTCCTATGCGATACGATCGTTATAAATCACTAAATTCGGAGGATTAATGTTATACACATGCAACTATCACATCAGGTTGCCGACCTTGAAAAGTCTAGCCTACCATGATGAAAGTAATGAAAAATATTTTGGAATTGCAGAAAGCCATGATTAAACTAAGAAAGAATTGTAGAATGATGTAGAAAGGAAATTAAACGGAGGAAATTACTCACTAATCTTACCAAAGCACTAAAGGCAGCTATTGAAATTACTTGTAACTACAGAATTCTGAATAATCTTCACTCTTGGAATTAAAATTGTAATCTACCTTCAAAACTAGGATTTTACAGAAAGAATGGAAAATTATATTAATTATCCGTCCTAAGAATGATAATAAAATGGGTTTATATACCCTACAAAACTCCAAGAGTTTTAGCAGCACTAGGACTCTCCATTAGAGGAAGATAAGAAAATAAAATCTCGACAGGCAGACCGATCCGGGCTTCCTTTGACTTTTTCCTCAAAATTTGAATGCTCATATCTTTCACACCGGGACTCCGATTGAGGTGCTGTTTCTTCCTATACGCTCATGAACTTGATATATTCAACTTATTTTAGGTGCCTCATCCGAATTTTGGGTAGAAATTACACTTTTGCGCTTTTGACTTTCCTTCTTTTCTTTCTGATTCTTTTCGGTTTCTTTCTTTCTTTAATTGACATCAAATACCTGTAAAATCAATACATTATACCAGAAACTCGGTGTACTCGTTAGGATAAGTCAGTAGCAAGATTATGAGATAAAGTCAAATCGATTACGTTGTTCGAGGTGATAAAAGTAACTAAATTAAAGGGATAAATTGGGAAGAATTTATGCCTAATCAACCCTCACATATGATGTTATATTAGCGATGGATTGGCTATGTATGTATCGAAATCCGATAGATTGCGTAAGTAGAGCCATCATGTTTGGTATACCAGGTTAGGAGGTGTATTTAGCAGTTATTCCGAGATATGAGTGTAGGGATACTACCTTTTTATACTTTATTGACGAGGACACCTCGGAGGAGACCGTAGTGTCCCTAGATATGATTCTAGTAGTTTAGGAGTTCACTGATGTGTTCGAAGACATTATGAGTTTGCCTCCTAGTCGAGAGATTAATTTTGTGATAGATTTAGCACCAGACACGAAGTCGATAGATAGAGAACCGCAATGCACAGCTCCTATGAAGATGAAGGAGCTTAGAGATCAGATTCAACAATTTCTTAACCAGGGCTTCATTTGACATATCACTTAACCTTAGACAACACGAGTTTTGTTCGTAAATAAGAAAGATAGGTCATCGTCATTATGTATCGACTACCGTGAGTTGAATAAGTTACGGGTGAAGAATAAGTACCCACGATTGAGGATTAATGATCTTTTCGATCAGTTGGAGGGAGCTTTATTTTTTTTAGAATTGATTTGCAATCCAGTTATCACCAGTTGAGGGTGAAAGATGAGGATATGCCCAAGACAACCTTATTGAATCGTTATGGGTCTTACGAGTTCCGAGTGATTCCGTTTGGATTGATTAATGCTCCAGTTGTATTCATGGACTTAATGAATCAGGTGTTCCGACCGTATTTTGACCAGTTTACCATAGTCATTATTGATGATATTCTGATTTATTCACGGACAGAGTAGGAGCATGGGTGAAATTTGCGGATTGCATTACAAACTCTACGAGAGCTTATGCTTTATGCAAAGTTCTCTAAATGCGAGTTTTGAAAGCAAGAAGTGAAGTTTTGGGGGTATATGGTATCAGTGAAGGTATTATCTATATATCCGAGTAAGTTGTCAGTCGTGTTGGATTGGGGACATCCCACGACACCTGCTGAGGTCCATAGATTTTTTAGATTCACTGGTTATTATTATAAATTCATATGTGGTGTCTCGAATATTGCGGGACCAATTATCGAGTTAATGAAAAAGGGGGCCCCATCTTTGGATCGAGAAGTGCCAGCACACATTCAACACTCTCAAGGAGAAATTAACTTCTACACCTATTATTTCTTAGCCTAAGAATGTAGTAGAGTTCTTGGTTTACAACGATGTTTCTTTGCAGGGAATCAGTGGGGTTTCATAGCATGAGGACAGTCAAATTTCTTGTGCCTCTCAAAATCTCAAAACACATGAGATTCATTCACTACACCAAAACAGTCAATTAGTAACACTACTGTAGTGTTACTTACTAACACTAAAAAAGCATTAGAAAAAAGGCGTGGGGAAGCAAATTACTAACATTGTTTTTACTGTTACTAAATTATGTGTTACTAAAGCTATTTTACCGTTACTAAAGTGTTACTAAATTCTGTGTTACTAACAATTTTCTGCTATTACTAAAGTGTTATTAATTTCATAACACATTCGTAACATAATTTTTTAACACATTTAGTAACGGTATAGGTTTGTTACTAATATTAAATTTTTTTAAAAAAATAATATATATATATATATGTGTGTGTATATATATATATATATATATATATATATAGGGAGAGGTTCACAAGTGGACCAAAAGAATGGACTTTTTAATGGCCTTAACAAAAAAGACTAATAACCCACTAATTTTAATTCTTTTGTGTAATGGGTCCGCGCCAGCGGCACCCAATAACCGAGACTTATTAGTCTTTTTTGTTAAGTCCATTAAAAAGTCCATTCTTTTGGTCCACTTGTGAACCTCTCCCTATATATATATATATATATATATATATATATATAATGCTCTTGTGTGGACTAGTTCGCATTTTAAGAATGCGGACCGGACATGTGTCCCCTAATGTTGCACCTAGAAAATATCGCCTAAATTATAGGCACATTCTCTCTCTTTTATGGGCTCACCGCCAGGTGACACATGATCGGTCCGCATTCTTAAAATGCGGACTAGTCCGCACAAGAGCAGGACTATATATATATATATATATATATATATATATATATATACATATACATACACACATATATACACATACACACACACACTAGGTTATGCAATATTAAAAAATGCTAACATAATGACAACAAAATAACTATCGATCCGATTTAATTTCAATACAAATAAGTTAAATTTAAAAAAATGGACAAAATCTCTTTTATTTAGAGTACTATCCACATGTTTAAGGCATAAAAAAATAGTACAACAATACAAATACTCCCCACCCCCAACACTATTACACATCCAAAGAATAACCTAAATAAAAATTGAAAGCCCAATAGTGCTAAAATATCTCCAATACTTGACAAATATATTTCCACTCATTGTCAACCACATCGCGGTGTTGCGGTGGCATGGTAATAGTATTGGCGAAGCTGCAGATCCAGGATTGCATTGCATGGTAATAGCAGTTGCGGGGAACTCTGATAGCAACACCAATTATATTTAACTAAAGTTCATGCACAAACATAAAAAATTGAAATTATAAATCCTAACACACATCTTAATCATACACATATATAGAAATAAATAAGGATTTATAGACGACCAAGATCATGATGAAAGGAATTTGAACATGTTTATTGAGATATTGAAGTTTGACATAGGATTAAGAGTGATTACATAAAGAGAACACACACCGTATTCCTAGAGAGATCATAGAGAACCCAAAGCATTGGACCGATTCAGGAGCCTTGAAGGTAGTGTTTCCATTCCCGTATACAATCTTCTGTAATGTATTTACAATTTATTGATTAATATACAATTTATCTATTCAACATTAAGTAATAGGCATATCGTGCACACGTACCAAACATAAACATTGATGCATAAAATGACAAATTTAGCAAGTCCAGGGACAGATCTGAATATGAGTCCACGCAGGTGGTTCAAATTCATCAAGGATGACCAGTTCACAATCTATTACCATCTAGGGAAGGCTAACGGGGGTGGTAGACGTGTTGCGATGATGAGCCTATGGTATTTTATCATCTCTTCAGGCTACCGAGTGGGGCTCTATAGATATGGTTGGCGAGTTGATCAAAGCATTGATGAGTATGATTACAATAACTCCAGATATCGGGCTACATATTGTCTGGGGACAATTGTAGGATAATATATGTAAGGGGAAGTAACAGAGCTTCTCGCTAGTAGCGTACCTTTCTTTTCAATGGAGTCCGATAGTAGGTTGCATTATAAAGGTAGGATAGTGGTACCCTTGGACGAGGGGTTAAGACAGGAAGTTATGGAGGAGACAAATTGTTCACATTTTGTGGTACACATGGGTGGGGATAAAATATATCAAGATATGAAATGATAGTATTGGGGGTCGGTACGAAGAAGGATGTGGTCGAGTTCGTATCAAGACGCACTACTTGTTAGATGGCGAAGGTAGACCATCAAAAGCCATATGGTATACTTCAACCTTTACCCATTCTTGAGTGGAAGTGGGATAGTATCTTGATGAATTTCATCACGGGACTACCTTAGAAACCTCAACAACATGATTCTATTTGGGTACTTATTGATAGTCTCATAAAGGTGGCTCACGTTTTGGCCATTTTTTTCGATTATTCGACCGAATAGATTGTGCATTTGTATGTGTTCGAGATAGTTCGACTGCGTGGGGTACCATTATCAATCATTTCAGATCGGAGCCCTATATTTTTGGCACATTTTTGAAAGAGTTTCTAACTAGCCATGGGAGCTAAGTTGCACCTTAACACGACATACCATCCTCAAATAGATGGACAAATCGAAAGGGTCTAGCAGGAATTGGAGTTATGTTGTGGGTATGTGTAATGGACTTCAAGAGAATTTGGGAGACCCATATAGCATTGGTGGAGCATGCGTATAACAATAGTTATCATAAATCCATTTCAATGGTCCCTTATGAGACACTTTAGGGGAGACCGTGTCGATCATCGATTTGTTGGTTAGACCCGGGTGATGGTAGATAGTTGGGACCAGAATTCATCCAAGAGACTACCAAATAGATGAAGTTGATCAGGGAGAGTATTAAACTCCCTCAAGACGTGGAAATAATCTATGTCGATAAGAAAAGAACAAGTGTCACAGCGGGATTCCCCTATGAAAGGGGTGATGAGGTTCAGAAAGCAAGGTAAATTGGCCCCTCGTTATATTGGATCATTCATGATTACAAAAAAGGTAAAAAAGGTTGCGTATCGTCTATAACTTTTGGACCATCTAGATTGGGTGTATAACATGTTTCATATTTTTCTACTCCATCTGTTTTCACACCCTAAGGTTACATATCAACATATTGATTTGGGTGAAATTGAATTAGACTCGGATGCATCATTCATTGAGCAACTGGTGAGTATTTTGGATCGAAAAATCCAAAAGTTACATTTCAAGGAGATACCATTAGTAAGGGTGAAGTGGAATCACCATAATAAGGAGGAGTCCACTTGAAAGGGTGAGGATTTGATGATGCAACAATACCCCCATTCGTTTTTACTCACTTATATAAGGTGTCAATATTTTGACTCATTTATACAAGGTGTTAATATTTTAACTCATTTATATGAGACGTTCTTACTTTGACACAGGCAGTGAGTGGTTAATTAGGAATTCCGAGGATGAAAGTCTTTTTTTTAGAAGGGGAGATTGTAATACCCCATAATTTAGTGACATTTATTAATAGTTAAATGTTAAACTTGAAAATTTTAATTGATTATTCAATTGGAAATTGAAATTTAAAATAACTAAAAAAATACGAATAGTACATTACTATTCGTGCAGGTGAATGGTAATACACTATTCATATAAAAAATAAATAATTAAAAAACTAATTAAAAATAAATAAATAAAAAATTATAATAATAATAATAATAATAGTAGTAGTAGTAGTAGTAGTAGTAGTAGTAGTAGTAGTAGTAGTCGTCGTCGTCGTCGTCGTCGTCGTCGTCGTAGTAGTAGTAGTAGTAGTAGTAGTAGTAGTAGTAGTAGTAGTAGTAGTAGTACTACTACTACTACTACTACTACTACTAATAATAATAATAATAATAATAATAATAATAATAATAATAATAATAATAATAATAATAATAATAATAATAATAATAATAATAATAATAATAATAATAATAAGAAATGATAGATAAGTCATCATGAAACAACAATAATGCTTTATATCGTGAAGATTTATTTGGTGGTTTAGCCATTATAGCATTTATAATTGTTAATGGTTTAGCCATTACAACATTTTTAATTATTAGTGGATTAACCATTATAGTATTTATAATTTTTGGGTTAGGCATTATAATATTTAAATTGACGCATCTGTATGAATAATGAGCTTCACCTTATTCTTCTTCATTTATGTCAATATCTAGTACAAAAATCCTACTACATTTTCATTCCCAATACAAAACCTAACCCAAAAACGTAATCCTTTTAAGCTCAAATTACACCATTACATTCATTATACTCTTTAATTTAACAACAATCCTATAATTTTTTGGAACACTTTTTGGAGAAACATTTATACAGTGAGTGGTACAATTGAGGAGCAATTTTGGAGGGACTGCCGCTATAATTCTTGTTAAATTATTTTTGATGATACGAGAAATCGTCCACAAGTCGTTCTCATATCAGCAAGTCAAGAGTAAAGTATGTAGTGAACAAGTAAAGCAAGTAAGTAGAGAGTGAACAAGATATAGAGTAGTTCAGCCCCTAAAATAGGCCTACGTCCACTGTGGTACTCCATTCTCATTATATGTGTGTTATTGTACAATATAATCATGCCTAAAGAGGCGTACAAGTATGAGAATAAAAGGAGAGTACATGATGACTGAGGATTCTGGTGTGCCGGAGAGGTAGCCGCGATCTGGATGAGCAATCCCAAAACTTTATGCTGAGGTTGTATAGAGAGAATCGGTACTTTTTTTTATCTGCCCCGGGCGTCTGGAATCCATCCTTTATTTCGAGGTGTAGTCTTCTAATTATAAGAGGTACGTGAGTTTTCACTTGTCCTGAGCACGTGACGTAAGTCCGGAGTCGCTGTAGTAGAATGGGATGCGGCCTATAAGGCAAGATCAAAGTGCCCCAGCCTTCATGAGGCTAGAGACACAGGTGCCGCGCCCTGTACATGGTAGGGTCGCGATCTGTATTTTAAGACATGAGGTGAGTGCCGCACCCAGTACTTGCAGGGCCGCACATCGAGTTCAGTAGGGTCGCGCCTTACGTTGATGAGGGTCGCGCCATGGTGCTATATTTGTATTATCAATAAGCCCCCAAGTCGAAGTGACAAGAGAATTCGATTAGGGCTACGGCTTAGTTACTTTCTGTGTCGCGCTATTTTTCAAAGCGACGATTCGTCTTCCGCGCTCTCTTATATAAATCGTTTCTGGACGTGGACTTCATTATGTTTCCACAACTTTGAGAGTAAATCGAGATCCAATCTCTGTGTCCATCTTTCATCCATTTTCCGGTGACCCTTCGTGACTGTGTGTGGCGGTTCCAAGGTGGTGTGAGGCTGAGCATCGCTGATTTCTTCATTTCCAGGTAACTTTTCCACCAATCTTCATAAACACTTTACTCGTAGCTCATACTTCCTCTTTGAACACACAAACACACGAATTTCTTTATTGCATGGTAGAAAGCTAGGGTTTAACTTGAATAATCTGCTGTACTTGACCCCTGATCTTCCAAACGTCATGAAAATCATATAGTTGTTCTCGCTGTTTATAGCCAAACTCTTCATATTCTGTGAATTTGATCTTAAATCGACTAAACGTTAGCTACATAATTATTTAAGAGATAGGCCGCGGCATGATATAATTTTAAGAATCTAATCCCTTGAACTATTTTGGTCCTTATCTCCGCGGTACTTTGATGCATATCTATTTATTCTTCTGCGGCGGTGGTCTCTTTTAAAGCTCTGAATCCCCACCCTTGTGTTTTTAAGAGACTTCAAACTTTCATGAACCAAATACACATCCATGATAAATAATTGTAATTGCTACTAGAATTTCTTGAATTGACCTTTAACAATTTTAGAAATGGTCATGGTCACAGATCTCTAAATCTCTGTGAGGCTGTTGCCGCGGCTGTGTATATTCCCTTGCTAATTTAGGAGGTGGCTGCGGCCAGTAGGACCAGAGGACGATCCCTTAGGTTCAAGAAATAGAGTTGGCAAACATTTACTATCAATATATAATCTTCCCGCGGCTTCTTAAAGTCTTTTCCAAACCATACTGGCTGCGACGCCTAACTGTGGACTCTGCTTTTCAGGTACTGCTGCAGCTATATGAGCTTTGACCCAGATGAGTTTTTGAGAGGATTTTGGACAAAGCACTTTGGAACCTCTCCTCCTGAACTCATTTCCGTGCCCCCTCTAAAATCAATAGGGCCTTGCTAACTAAGGGATTTCCCCAACTGCGTGATACTAGACTCAGACTCCGCGGACTCTGCGTATGGGAAGAATTTTCAGTCTGCGCCGATGGAAGAAGAAGCCAATTCAAGTAATCATCCCTTGGGTGCAGGGGATGATACCGCGGAATTTATAGATAACCCAGCTGGTACATCTGAGAGGGCTGAGAGACCCTTAGCAGCACTTGATATCCGCAGCGGCATGACCCAAGACTGGGTCGAGCAGTTGGCTGAGGCCTTCAAATTTCCAGAAAATTTGATGTGCTCGGCGCCTGCCGCAAACTAAAGACCTTGCACGGCTCTAGATGATAATGGAGTTTGCTTCCCTCTTCAAGCCTTTATTTACGGGCTGCGGCTTCCTGTTCCTATTCCCATCCGTCGCCTTTTTCAGACAACAAAACTGGCCCCAGCCTAGTTAGATCCTAATGGTAGGAGAGCCATTCTTGTCGTGGTTATCCATTGGGAGAATCTATTCCAAAGGGGCATCACTCCCACGGAGTTGTTTCACTTCTACCGCCCAAAGGAGATCTCGGTGAAGTTCGCTGGGTACTACTACTTCTCAGTCCGCGGCAGGGATGAGACCCTTTACACTGAGAGGCCGACCAGTGTGAAGAACTAGAAGGGGAAGTATTTTTACATCTCCGGAGAAGGCTGGGAGATTCACCCCGAGGATAACAAGAGGGAAAAGTCATATAGAATGCCGCGGCAATGGGGGTCTCCATCTAAATTAGGTATTAAGGTTATAGCCACGTCCTTTCTTCATATTTCCATATTAACTTCCATTAACCTTTGGATTGTCTTTTCTACAGTTCTTAAGAGTCTGCATTTGAACAAGCGATAAGAGAAGAGAGTTGCTGAGGCCGCGGCAATTCCTGCTGAACATAAAAAGTTCAGCACACTTGTTACATTAGCGACCATATTCGAAGCAGGGTTTTTTCCCAACAAGTCCATTCCTTAGGTTATGGGCGCGAAAGGTAATACCCTAACCTTCATGATTTTTATTTCGCGGTCACTTTTCTCCCCTCAATTAAACTCCCAATATTTGCTGTTGCTTTTTCAGGTGAGGAGGTTGATCGAGAACTGTTGACCACCCAGCTAGCAGAGATGGATAGGGGTAGCAATTCGGGTTAGTCGTATCATTTTTGGGTCGGTTTGATTTTTGTATGAGTATAAGTTTCAGGTACTTTTAAATCTATACAAGCTAATCGTGTTAAGTTCGGGTCATTTTGGGTTATTACCATAAACGGGTTATCGTGTCAAAAATTGCCAGCTCTAGAGATGGACGACGACGCAGTCGTTCTAAACAATACTGCGAGAAGAAGGAATAGGAAAAGGTCCAAAGCCAAGGAGCCGACCGAGGCCCCGACCAATGATTTGGTCATTCCAGCCGCGGACTCAACTCCTACCGCGGATAAAACTAATGCTGCCGCCCATCCAACAACTGAATTTGATGACGATATAGGGGAAAATTTGGCCGCGATAGGTTTGATGTAGAATGATGATCCCCTCAATACAATTTCTCCACCGTCGCCACCTGTTATTGCAGTAAATGCAAACTGGGCACCCCCACAGTGCCATGGCACTACTGGTCCTGGTGGTCGTTCGTGGCCGCAGTTGAGACAACGTGACCCTGAGTCCTCGTGGGATACTACCGCGAAGGCTGTTCGGAGGATGAAGAGGGCCCTTGATACCGCGGACCTCGACAGGCTAGTGGGAGAAGACCACGACGACCTGAAGGACTGCGACCTCCACAGTCTTCTGAGGGTAAGTGCTTTATCTTCGTTTTTCTCTTTTGTTCTAAATACTGCTACTTTTTATTTTTTGAGGGCGGGAAATAGTCTTCTTCCGCGGCTCTTAAGGCGGTCTAAATGGAAGACAACAATAAGAGGTAAGAGGCGGAGGAAAACTTCAAATAGGCCGTAAAATCCCTCATGGCCTCCCAGGCTCAGACTGCGGAAGCTGCACGGGCCGCGAAAATTTCAAATCATAAGCTCGTACTTATACAAAATAAATACGAAGAGCTGGAGGCCAAGTCTGCTCAAGAAGCCCTAGACCATACCGCGGCTATAAAAAAAGATGGAGGCTGACCACAGCGATGCTCTTCAACTGGCCATAGACCATACCGTGGAGTCATTCAAGGGCTCGAAGGACTTTTTTCTTATCAATAACAGGGCCTACCTCCGCTGCTACAGGAGCTAAGGCACATGATTTTAAAGAACTTCCCTGAGGCCTAGGAGAAGGTTCTGGCCTGGAAACTGAGTGATGCTGAACACCAAGACTGCATTTCCGAGCTCAAAGCCGCAGTTGAAGAGAAAGCTAGACTGAGAGCGGAAGCAGAGGCAGCGATCGCGGAAGAAGGGACTGAAACTGCCACGGATGAGGAGGAAGCTGATGAGCATGATGATTCTACCTCCTGAGTTTTTCATTTTTTATCATTGATAGAGGGCCGCGTCCCTTTTGTTAATTTTACTTTTGTAGTGGTTGCAGCCCATATGCTTTTAATCTTTAACTGAAAATATCAAATATGCGGCCACCTTTTAAACATTAATTATATTGTCTTCACTCTCTTGTATCTTTTGCATCTTATTTTTGCTCGTTTCAATGCTTAATTGAATATTTTCTGCATGCCTCTTATGACTTGAATACAACTGCCTTTTATGAACTTGTAGAAATATGTCTGCGGCACTATAACATATTTTTTCAATAACCGCTGACTGAACTGCCCCGGCACCCTCGAGTAATGGAAATGAACCTTCACAATTAATTGTTAGAGGCTGCGTGGAAGTGCTGCCTCTTGAATAAGGTCGCGGCAGTTCCTGCCGAACATAAATAGTTCCTTTGAATAAGGTCGTGGAACCTTCAAGTGTTTGAAAAACATCTTTTGCAGTTTTGTTTGTTTTCGTCCCATGACCAAAATGGAACATATAGAGTAGGCTGTCTTTTCCCACAGCTACCTCTTTAGTCGCTTTAACTGTCTCAAGCTTTTCGAAAACTGCTTTTAACGGTTACTGCACTCTCCACCCATGGTTGCTTGACGGTCACTTTTATTTCTTTTCACGAAGTATGTCCTTCATCTTCATTAGCACCGCCATTCTGTATGCAAGTGGGATATTATCAAGCCTTTCCAGGTTAGGTTATGTTATTAAGCCACCCACAACTAACATGAAGGATATTTTCAAGCCTCCTCAGGCTGGGTTATGTTATTAAGCCACCCACAGCTAACATATAGGATATTTTCAAGCCTCCTCGGGCTGGGTTATGTTATTAAGCCACCCACAGTTAACATATAGGATATTTTCAAGCCTCCTCAGGCTGGGTTATGTTATTAAGCCACCCACAACTAACATATAGGATATTTTTAGGCCTCCTCAGGCTAGATTATGTTATTAAGCCACCCACAGCTAACATATAGGATATTTTCAAGCTTCCTCAGGCTGGGTTATGTTATTAAGCCACCCACAACTATAGATATATTTAAAGTCATCTCTGGATAGATATTACCAGTCTCTCGACTTAATGACGCATCCCGAAAGCTAAAAGCGGGAATTGGAATCCCTTATGAGAGGCGTTGCAGTTCAATCTTGTATAACTGCTTCTAATATTTGCTATCTCCCCTTTTAATTATCATCAACTTTCGGACAATCTGGCGTCCTCTAGAGCATTGTGGCCCTTTCAGATACTATCACTCCCGATATAATCATGTTGTCTCAGATCGGGATCTGTTTAAGACAAAAATGATCTTTGTAAGATGATATTTTGTGGGAATGAGAATCAAAATATGACACTATAACAGTGCACCTGATTTTATAACTATTCATATATATGAATTTGTAATGATAACACAAAGTTTAATTTAAAATAGCATAATAGGAGTTGCTACTGTAAGGTAGATACAGATGAAATATAAGACATAATCATGAAAAATAAGCATGCGGCGTGTGAGATAAGGCTTCATCCCCTAAGCATCTTTGAGGAACCTCCGTAGCATCCCTTGCCCGATCAGCCTTTTAATTTCGTCCTTGAGAGCATAGCATTGCTTAGTGTCATAGCCATGGTTCTGATGGAAACTGCACCAAGTAGCTTTGTTCCTCTTGTGGGGTGGAGCTCTCAGATTTTCTGGCCACCTCAACAGCTTGTCTTCTTTGATGAACCCTAAGAACTCTTCAATTGGGACGGCCAACAGAGTGTAGGGCCCAGATTTCTTTTCTGCCTTCTCCACTCTCCTTTTTTGTCTCCTGCTGACTGCTTTCGCGGTCAGATCCTCTTTAACTGTCGCGACATCAAAAGCCGTTGAAGCTATGATCTTGGGTGCCACGCCCCCATTGGGAGATTTCGCGGCCTCGAGCATTAGCAACCTCTGAGTCAGGTAGTTGACCTGGGTTTGGAGTGAGGCATGACTATCGTAAAGGTGGTTGAGGTGGTTGTACAGCTGCACAATCTCATCTTTGATTTCTGTGCTCTAGCTAGACTCTCCTTCCATTTTCTGCTTTTGTTAGTCTTTACAAATTATATGTATAATCTGGGACAAAACTAGTAAAAGTGATTAATCACAGGTACTAAGTAGGAAATGAGGATGCAGCGTTGTACTGCTGCACTGTTGAAGGGTGCCACGGCCAGTATAGCACCTGGGTGCACTGCCGTGGCCTTTGTATTACATTCACCAAGGTTGAGCTAGAGACCTCTCGAGTCCATTCCTTGATGTTTTGAAGGTTCAGTAACACGACCACACTAGTACAGGCCGCGACATGAAGGTATTTAAACTACTTGCCGCATCCCTTTCTAGGCGGGGGAAGAGCAATCCCAAATCGAAACTCAAAAGTGAGTTTTTCTCCTAAAACACGGGGAGAGCATGCCTACTAGGGTCTATCTATGAGGGAATGACCCCTCGGTGCACATAATGACATGATTCTAACGATAAAACCCTAGATCATAGGCAAAGAATAACGAAGAAAGGTGGTAAACATAATTCTTCCCTAACCATTCATCTTTTTTGGGGTAAAGCCCATCATGCTTTTCAGTACTATCTAGATGAAATGATATCATAGGGGTATGTAAGTTAGATTCAAGGTCATAAAAGAGAGACGAGAACAGATCTGAATATACAAATTACCCATTTAAGGGTGTGAATTAAAATAGAGCTCACTAACCTGAATCTACTCATGAGACAATGATCCAAAGGATCCCCACAAATAAAATAAGGTGATAAAGAACTCAAAATATAGATAAGCAAGGTCAAAATATCTCTGTTTCCCACAGACGGCGCCAAATTGATGATACGAGAAATCGTCCACAATTCTTTCTCATATCAACAAGTCAAGAGTAAAGTATGTAGTGAATAAGTAAAGCAAGTAAGTGGAGAGTGAACAAGATATAGAGTGGTTCAGCCTCTAAAATAGGCCTACGTCCACTGTGGTACTCCATTCTCATTATATGTGTGGTATTGTACAATATAATCATGCCTAAAGAGGCGTACAAGTATGAGAATAAAAGGAGAGTACATGATGACTGAGGATTCTGGTGTGCCGGAGAGGTATCTGCGATCTGGATGAGCAATACCAAAACTGTATGCTGAGGTTGTGTAGAGAGAATCGGTACTTTTTTTTATCTGCCCCGGGCATCTAGAATCCATCCTTTATTTTGAGGTGTAGTCCTCTAGTTATAAGAGGTACGTGAGTTGTCACGTGTCCTGAGCACGTGACGTAAGTCCGGAGTCGCTGTAGTAGAATGGGATGCGGCCTATAAGGCAAGCTCAAAGTGCCGCAGCCTTCATGAGGCTAGAGCCACAGGTGCCGCGCCATGTACATGGTAGGGCCGCGGTCTATATTTTAAGACATGAGGTGAGTGCCGCGCCCAGTACTTGCAGGGCCGCACACCGAGTTCAGTAGGACCGCGCCTTACGTTGATAAGGGTCACGGCATGGTGCTATATTTGTATTATCAATTTTTTTGTGGATTTCTACATTAAGGGAAGGTAATTTTACTCTCTCCTCTCATGAGATAAATAGTATTTTCTACCTAAAGAGTTTTTTTATATATAAATTCTTAAATTTATGTAGAAATAATTAGGGTTTATCTTGTTTTTATCAGACCTTTATAAGTTCTGATTTTTGGTGAATAAATTAATGAATCTAATTCGTAAAAATATATATGTGATTAATTTAGTCTAATTATGTATAATTGAATTGGATTATGAATTGTATATTCTTAGTATGATTTAAATATTAAATATATTATTGAATAAATTAGATATGTAGAAAATCATGATAGTAGGTTAAATTCAAATCTTATTATGTTGAATTTTATTTTTCATACATTTGGGAATGTGGTTTCTAATTAATATTATCTTTTTCATTTTTGGGTTTTTGAATTATGTTGAAGATTTGAGATAGTCTCAGATTTTCTAAAATAGTAGTTATACTCAAAAAAATATGAAACTTAATAATCTTATGTAAAATATAATTTTTCAAAAGTTTTATGTTTTAGCAAAATCTCAAAAAGGTCATTTAGGACCCAAAAAATGAGAAAAAACGAACTAGGTATATTTGTCGACGTATAGTAACGTCATAGAAAAGTGAATTTTTTAACCTTTATAAAAGGCATAAATTGAGCCTTTCGCTTGTTTTTGTAGAAAATCTCGTTCTAGACAACTTTAGTACTTAGGTTTTCCCAAAATTCTATTATAAGGGGTCATATTAAAAGATTGTTATTCTGACAGCATAATGCTTGCAATTTCATATACGAGTACAATACTAATTTATGGTCATTAAAAATATGCCTAACATTTATTATTTTTTATTTGAGTAGAATAAAATTCTTCTTTTTGATTTTTGCAGAGAATTTATGCCTCACTGATTATGGAAAAATCGAGCGTCCGTGTAAATACGTTGGTCGTTGTTCTCAGTTCACAACACAAAATAAAAACCTAAACTATGACTACACTATTTACGGGAATATATCGGCTAGTCCGGGTGTAAAATCCACAGGAAATGTTGCTAGACGTTAATTGATTTATTATTTATCAAATAAAGTGTAAAAGGTGATGTTTTAATAATTATTAATCTAGTCATTTATTGAAGCCAAGATTAACAAAACGCGTAAAAACTATAAATTGAGAATAATATCCCTCAACTTGGGTTAATTAGTATACATGGTTACATCGAAAGACAAGTTTATCAAGATTAAAACTCATTTCATCAATTAATCAAATCTAGAGTTGTCACCCTCTATATTCTCATAAAAGCCTACTTTAATTTTGGCATCAACAAATATCCCAAAAATTACGCACACAAGGTCGCAAATACAGCGCATACACGATATACACCGTTAAATCTCCTAAGCGTAAATCAAGAACAACCCAATGCATTTAAACTGGTCCAATCCATCACCAAAGCAAAGCAATCAAATTAATCCAAGGTGAGTTCAATCAATCTCAATCTAAACTAATTTATCTAGAAATCATATTAAATAAAATGAATTGAAATGAAAGAATAAAGTAAGCAAGTAAAACTAATTATCAAAACAAGACAACCAATTATAAAAGCTTGAAAGAACTTAAGAATTCTTGAATTAATTGAGAAATAAATGAATAGTACTGACAAAATCAAAAATGGGTAAACCCTTGGAAAGAGAAAGGAGGAAATCTCCCACACCCAAAAATATCTACCTAATCTAATTTATATCCCCAAAATCAAATCCCTCACATTCTATTTATACCTCTAAACAAAATACAAAGAAAGAAAAGAAATATAATCCCCAAAATATCAATTTACGCATATTTTTTATTACTAGAGGTCGACCTTGACTCTGACAGTACCCTTCTCACTCCGATCTAATTTTCACACGTCGTACAAAAAAGGCTATTGCATCATCATACAGACTCAGAATGATGCGCGATCATAACCCACGTGTAGATAATTAAATTATCTACATTATGATGTTTTGAAACCCTCAAAATTATGAAGTATGAAATTACCAAATTATCCTTGAAGTAAAAGAACATGCCCAAACGTTTCAAAAGTGGCCACGACTTCCTCATTTGGGATCAGAATGCCGCACGATTTGCATCCACATGAAGATAATTTGATGATACACATGTTGATAATTTCATTCCATCCAAAATAGGGAGTTTGAATAGACTTAATTTCCCTTGAAGTTGTATTTTGCAATGAAACATTCCCGAAACGTATCCAACTTAACAATTTGCATCTATAATACCTACAAAAGCTCAAATATACCTCACAAAGCATATAAACAAATAAAACAAAGGTTATCCAATATATGAGCATAAATTTAGGAATTAATGGACACGATAATACTAGAATGTGCTAGAATAAAGGGTACTAAATGCAGTGATCGTGACTAATCATGCACATTAACTTGCACAATGATAGTTCAAAGAAATACAGACAAATGAAAATGAGAAAAATAGGTAGACAAACCAGAATACACACACACACACACACACACACACACACACACACACTCACAAATCATTACAACACACTTTCATAGGGAACACGATTGCATTTAGCATATATAATAAGTCAATAAATCCCTAGGTTGCCCTAGTGGACGAGTGTTGTCTCGTGAGGTTTTCAGAGATGAACCCCACAAACGTCGAGTTTCCTCAAAAAGTATGTTGAAACAAAAATACAAGACATGCCCAATAATAATGAAAAGGATTCAACATGTCATTAGCAAAGTGAATTAATTCACACAAAAGTCCATAGTTATTAACATTATAGAATGAACTTCATCTAATTGAAACCTCAATTATGGGATTAAAGCGAGCACATGCAAAGTATGAATTGACAAAACTTTTAAAAATTGGATAAGTAGTAAAGCGTCCATGATATCAACCCTACCGGTGATTACACT
Source organism: Sambucus nigra (assembly GCA_949130495.1). Lineage (NCBI taxonomy): Eukaryota > Viridiplantae > Streptophyta > Magnoliopsida > Dipsacales > Adoxaceae > Sambucus > Sambucus nigra. The sequence goes on along the minus strand of OX422211.1, from coordinate 472,018,030 downwards.
CAACAAATTAAATCACTATGAATGGGGTGCAACACACATGGGATATGCAAGCATAAAGAGTAGATGTAAATGGAAGTTAGGCCACACACATGTCATCAACGAAGAACGCTATATAAAAAATGAAAAATTATAATCTTAATGAAAGATACCACGCACAAAGGGAGGTGAAATGTATTTTCACAGATTATATTGCAATTATTATGACTTTCGAATCAAATTTACCCTAAGATCACATATGATTTGTATGAGTTATGACGCTGGTGTGGGGTTAAGGTTATGAAATGAAGGGAATACGTATTGATTCAAAGGTGTTTGGGGATGAGACACTTGGGATAATGGACAAGTGTGGGCAATTAAAAATTAGAAAATGATTTTCATAATAAGCATTAGATATAAAAACGGAGAGTGACAAAGATTATTGAACACTATTTACAATATGGAAATACTTTCTCTTCCTTTTTCTTCTTCTTTTTTACATATTTTTCTTTTTCTTTTTAATTTGTTTTCTTTCTTTTATTTTCTTTTACTTTTCTTCTCTTTCACACTCTAACATCCTTATTTGCAACCACATAAAAAGAACATCATTCAATCCCATGTAACATTATAAACCAAGGTGTGGAAGGTGATATATATGGTTTATAACTTCAATGTGAAGTTGGTTATGGAATTTTGGGTTATGAAACGAAAGGCTATATTAAGGCTCAAAGGGATTGATGAGGCGTAATATTTAAAATGAGTTCAAGATCAAAATGGGTTAAATAACAAAGATGGCCTGTGATACTTTCCTAATGCTTATGCAATTTTCGAGTCAAAACAACTTTGAAAATTATGCTCCAGTAACACATTTCAATATGAACTCAATTAATGAACAATCAAATGAAAGAATAGTGAGATTACCAACGAATTTAACATTTTCAAGGAGGAGAGTGAGTAATGTATAACACTCACAAATAAAGAAAATCACAAATCTCACTTTGTGTAAGTATATATAATGCAACAAAAGATTACCGACTTATAAAAATCTTAAACCAAAACATTTAAACAAGAAAAGCACGTGTGTGCTCATGGGTTTAAAGTTTAATTCATGAAATTTCTCATAATATCAATGATTCAAGGGTTAAAGTCTAATAGCTTGTAAAATCAAGAACATACATTAATGAATTATCAACTACATTTGGAATTTATTGAATTTTTCACTGAAAACAAATGTAAAACGCCCAACAAAGGAGAAAAAAGTAAGAAAATATTTTTGAATTGTAAGGACATAATTTTCATTGTCTGTAGTTTACATAGAATATGTAGTATACCGCTACAACCGTCGAGGGAAGCTTAAGCATACATTCAGGAAGATAGATTCGAATTTTAAGTATCTTCAACACACTACAACAAAACTTACATTTAGCTGCGATTTTATTACCTACAAAAAAAATTCGTGGCTAAATATCAACATCTACTACCAAATTAATTTCGTGGAGAAAAACATTATCTTTAACAACGAAAATTCAAATTTCATTGACAATAGATCCCCAAAAGGTCGGCGCCAAACTTTTCCTGCGCTTGAGTGTTAGTGCAAATTATTTAGTAACGAAATAATTCGTAGTAGTTAATATATTTTTTTCAACGAAAATGATTTCGTGGCCTAATATGTAAGTTAGTGGGCAACGATTTGTTTTGTGACAAAAGGCAATTTATTTATTTTTGACACCTGATAAGAGGCTTTTTTGCGTATGGTTGTTGTCTTCAAAAGAAAATCTCAAAATTTCCTTAAGTACCTACAAAACGTATTTAAAACAACTCGTATTGCAGCAAGTACGGGTATGAATCCAACTCTCAAGGTAAAAAAATTAATGTGAATGCTTGCAATTTTTTTTTTTTTTTTTATTAAGAAATATATATATTTTTTAATTTTTTTTATTTAAAACAACTACAAGGAAAAACTAACTAATAAATGCAAAAAATTATGAAATGACTAAATAACAAAAAATAATGTGCAACCGAGTGTGAAAAATGTGAGAATGTCAAGAGATGAGATTACACCGCATTATCAATTATTTTATTTCCTCAATTTATTAATTTGAAATATTTCGAGATAATATTAAATCGATAATCTAACTCTCGTTACAATTATAAATTTAATAATATCTTTTTCAGAAAACTAATTTAAAAATGTCACACGATGAAAAATTAAGAACTATACCGTGTTCAACAAAATTATCCGCTAGGATCAATTTAACAAAAACAGTATGAATTCTCAAATTTGAACACATAATTAATATTCAAATTTCGAAAAAACCTATCTCTAGTTCGATCCCTAAATTCAAACATTAATTTGTGTAATTAATTTACTAACTCTCGTTACAATAATTAATTGGTGACATTCAAAAATTAATTTTCCTAGAAATATAGCATTAATGAAATCAATAAATTAAATTAATATCCTACGCAGTACATCCCACCCCTTGAAAAGGGCAACTAGCCAAGCATAATGAATTAATTATTCAAAGTCACAAACATGGAATAATAAATTAAAGAGTAGAGCAAGACATACAATGCATAAAAATCTCCCTTTGAATTGATTCTTTGAATCGTGTTCATGCATGTGTGTCCAAATATTTTCATAAATCCAGCACTTGATTATATAAAAAAAATAAAAACCCAACCTTAAAAATTATTCTAATGCTAAAATAATTTTTTTGTATTTTTTTGGAATTTTTTTATGTACATAATATTCAAAGTGTTTCTCTCTTTTTTCGTCCCTATGCTATGTAGTCTCTCTGTGCGTATATGAGAGTCCCTCTAAAAACTGAGTTGCTTCCCTTTATTATAACCCACGATTCATATTGTTTAGAGATATTTGGGATTGAAAAATAACAAGTTAAAATGTGGGTTTTCTCTTTGCACGTGACTTAGTTGGATAGAGTTTGAAAACGAATTTGTTTGCTCCTGGTTTTCTGGGATGGAGATTGAAATGGGCTTTTGTTAAATCAAGTTGGGAGAGGCAAGGGTCTCGAGTTGTGCAATGAAGGTCGGATCTTTGTGAGGTTCACGGGTTGATAGGTATGGAACCGGAGGTGGCCGGCGATGGGTTTCGGTATGTGGTTGGTCGCCGAGTCAGGAGCTTGCCGACGGGTTTGTTGACGGTTTCGGGATGTGGGTTTAGACAAATCGGAATGGGTATATCCGAGGCTATGGGAAGGGATATGGGTTCGTTCCGGGTTGAGGTGGTTTCAAGCTCAGGTGGGCCCCTTTTTTTATTTTTTATTGGTCGGTTGCTGATTCGATTCGGGTTTGCTAGCGGGTTGGAAGGTTGCGCCGTATTCAGGTTTCGTTGGTTCCGGGTTGTATAAGGGGTTACGGGTTTGGTTGGTTTGCTGGGTTGGTGGTGAGTTTTTGGGTTTTAAATGGTTGAGGAGGTGGGTATTATGGTAATGGTGGAAGAGGGTTGTTTGGTTGATGGGTAATGGTGGTAAAAGAGAGGAGAGCGAATGGGTGGAGGTTAAAGAAGAGGAAGGGGGATGTAGGATGTGGTTAGGTGTATGGGATTACTCTGGGGGTAAGGTGTAAGGTACTAAGTGTGTGTGTGAGTGCTTGTGTGTGTTTAATTTGGACCTAATTAAAATAAAATTAAGACCTAACTAAAAAAAATCTAATTAAAAATTAAAACGCTAATGTAAAAAAAAATATTTACGAATCTATTAAAAATAAAACAAAAGAAAATGCTAAATAAATTTAGAAAATCAACTTCTAGCTAATAAAAGACCTACAAATAACTAACTAACTAAATCAAAACTAAAAATTAAAATCCTAATAAAATAAAAATAAAAACCTAATAAAAATAAAAATAAAGTCCTAAAAAAAAAACACAAACTAATAAAACTAGAAAAATAAATTCCTATAAAAAAAACTTATCCTAATAAAATAAGATAAAAAGTAAAAAAAATAACTTCTTAAAAACTAGCCCTAATGAAAATAAAATAAAATAAAACAAAGACTAAAAATTTAAAACTAATAAAAATCGAAATTAAAGTAAAAATACACTAATAAAAAGAAAATAGAAAAATTAAAAATAAATCCTAAAAATTCTAAATAAATCTAAAATAAAATTTAAAATACATTCTAAAAATAAAAACGACTCAAATAGCATTCTATATATATATATATATATATATATATATATATATATATATATATATATATACGCACATGGGGCGGGTGATGGACTGGGCTCGGTGTAGATATAGGTTTGATTCTGAAAAAGACTCGAGACATCGGAACTCATCTTGGCAAGCTCAACGGGACTTAATCATTCACAATCTCTTTGATTTCTTTGATGCACACTTTTAATCGATTCTTTGTCGCAATTGATTGGATTTATCACTTTTTGTACCGCAATTGCGTCTTGACTTGAGAAATAAACAAATACGAACATAATGCCATTTTTATTAAAAATGAGCGACTAAAATGAATCTATTCGGGGCATAAAATAGACACTCTTGGGTGCTTATCACACCACCCCAAACAAAACATTGCTAGTCCTCGAGCAAAAATATAGAGAAAACTGAGATAAGTAGCCGAAAGTGCATGTGCAACAAGACGTTAAACCTATAGGTTGTCCTACAGGATGAGTGGTGTCTCATGAGGGTTTGTAGTGAATGTACCCACAAAATTGAAAATTTATTAAAATGCAGTCTCTTATTTTGACGATGAAATGCTATACAACCCAACTAAAAAGGACGTCAAGGAACACTGTATTCAACTATCAAAATAAGATATAAAATTACTTAATACCAAAAAGAGCAATCCTTCCTAATACTCAACGTGTGTTAGTGTGAAACAATCTTAAGTGTCATTATAGTAATTCTTAGATCACCTATATAGGATCAACACTTTGACTTCATTTGTCATTGGATATATCTCTCTGAATCGAACTCTCTGAGAATTGGATAAGTGTACTTCTCTAATGTGTGAGGATGTGAGTAAATGTAAACAAGTTCAAACGTCTCACACACTTTATAAGAAAGGACGGATACATGAAAAAAAATCTGATCTCATGAAGGACCACTATGTCGAGAATGTTGAGTTATTCACCATATAATCTTCTCGTTTCCCTGAACACTTTACCAAGGGTGAAAATGAGGTTTATGTAAGGTATGGAGGAAAAATAAAGAAGATGAACGGTATGATGGAAGTGTTTTGAGAAGAGTGTTACATAAGAATAACTAATGTCTTCATTTTTCAAATCTATGATCGCATGCTTTCTCTTTTTTTTTTATTGCGATACATTTTTCTTTTCATAACGCAAATGAAGACAATTTACATTGACAATTTCAAACACTTTTTTTTCTCAAAAATGATGGCAGTGATGGGAAAATGATATGTGAACGGTATATGGGACATATATAGATAAGGGAATATGGTAAGTGCATAGTAAAATCGGTTTAATGCTCGGGAGAAACTACAAGACACATGTTTCTCCCAACTTCAAAGTAATGTCATTCTCAATGATTATGCCAAAAGTGAAAAATAATGATACCATGCAATGACTAAATGTAGTACCCAAAGAAGGTTGAGTCAACTTACAACTTGAAGATACGTAAAAACCCTAAAAAAAGGTGAAAAGTTCAAATCTCACGGGTTTAAGTTACCACTAGTGATCTTTTAAGGCTCTCTTGAGAATATAGTTACTTTTCAACTTTTGATTGTAAACGTGATAGTGTAAAATTGTCGAGTTTAGAAATTCATAGTGCAAGTATGTTTTAAGAGATATTAATTAATTTATTTGTGAAAAGCGTAATTTTAAGTTCGAACCCATGTATTTCGAGACTTCTAAAAGAGGGATGATAGACAATTCATGTCATAAAATTTGTTTTTAACTGCACAAAAAGTTTAAAATCACTTGTTTCTGAAAATTTTCAAAAGAGGTATGATTTTGATAAGTTCCTCCCCCCCCCCCCCCCAAACAAAAGAGAACATTGTCCTTGATGTTAAAACTATATATAAAAATGAAACGCGCAAGGGAGGAAAGATATTACCATAATGAACTTCTTGTGAAAATGTAAAACATTCAGGAGCATAGATGAAACCTGAAGAACATATGCAACACAAAAATATGGACAACTCTATAAAGCATGTGACAATCATTGAGTGGTGCACCACCCCCAAACGGGATAAGACTCATACTCAGAAACAATAAACAACGGGCTGCATCCCAGTAGCGCTAAGTTTAACGTCTTCAGTCAGACTGCACCAATATCACCCTAAAGATAAGAACTATGAAATCACGGGGCGAAAGAGAAATTGGGTGATGAAAATCACCCCCAAACAAGACTGAAGCGTCAGTCTTGTTGGATAAAGACAAAAATGGGTCAATGCACTTGTATAGCAAAGTGCATCACTCGATGCAAATCATCGGTGGACCATGGGTGGGTGGGTATCAGGGTAAGGCAAAGATGGGCAAGGGTGAGGGTGAACAAGCACCGGTCATGTGCCTTATTGAGCCGAAAGGTGAGGGCAATAAGGGCCCTATAAGAATGGTGCTCAAATTGGGTGGGGAGGAAAAATGGTTTGGCAATAGTGAAGGGGTGGGCCTCATAGAAAGTGAATGTCCGTTCTATAAATGGACGATGATAATGGTCACGCCATGACACGTTAGGGAGTTGTAGATAGAAAAAATAAACACCACAAGGAAGTGGTGTGCATAGAGTAAGGTGTCACATATGGGGAGAGTATCACAAATACTCTCATAGATATCAGGGTGGAAGAAAAATGCAAGATTGGGCTCGTGGAGCACTAGGGTGGAGGGTGGGTGGAGGTGAGGACCTAAATGCTTAGATGAGAACAGGGAAGGTAGAATAGCAAGGTCTAAATCAAGTGGTGGGGTTGTAAGGACAGTGGGTGGGTCGGGTGGGACAAAGGGTGAGGGAAGATGATCTAACTCACGAGTGGGAGGTACACACTCCTCATGAGGCTCAGAGTGATCCTCAAGGGCACTCGTAGGAGGAGGTGTGAAATTAAATGATGGAGTGATCAACTTATCCACCAATCTGTCACCATCAATGGTGGTGGAAAAATCAAAAGAGTTATCCATAGCCGAGATAGAAGAATCAACATGAATATATGAATCAATGGGAGACAAACATGGTGGGATAGGATCCATATTCAAAGAGGTAGACACCACCTCGGACTCAATCTCAGGACAGTGGGAAGTAATCGTAATCAGAGCTAACCTATAAATAAATGGTTCCTCGGGAACAAACAGGGAAGTATCAAAAGGTGTAGACTCGAGCATAAATAGGGAAGATGTGGAAGGGGAAAGGCAAACCTCAATGGTGGGTTCAAGGGGATAAGGCGGTGTGGGATTAGTCTCACAGTCAATGGATATGTCAACATTATTGTCAACTCGAGTCCCGGACCACGGAGTGGTTTCAACTTTGAGATTCTCAGGATAATAGGGTTGGTCACACTCAAAATCAGTGGCACAAGATGAAACATCATCGTCCCATGCGGGGGCAACAATGGGTGGACTTGGGGTGAAATTCGACTCGTGCGCACACTCAAAATCATTTAACCGTTGTTCAAGCCTTTGAAGGGATTCATTTTGAGATTGAAGAGTGTAAGAGGCTTTCGAGAGCGGATGGGAATGATGGCGGTAAAATATTGGTGGGTGGCGGTGGTAGTTGAGGTGGACACAACTTACTATAGACACCAGGATAGGGAGAATACTCATAGGAAATGTGTGGAGGGGGGTCAAGTGCAAGATTCATGGGAGAAGCATCTCCGTAAAGGACAAACGTGTGATCAGCATGAGGAGCATAGGAAGGGGGATGATAGGTATGAGGTGCACGAGGTGGCGATGACGACTGTTGAAAACCGTAAGGATCCACAACATGGTGTTTGGATTCATATTGCATGGAAGGGTGATTAGGCCGCCATGAATATCTAGGGTACTCATACCCCTCGACATTAGATAAGTCATGACAATACGCCGAGGGTGGGTCCAAAATATTGTCATAGGGATACACATGTTCCATGGGGGGTTTAGGTGGAGAGAAAATAAATGGGAACTCATGGGATAAGTGATCGACAAGAAAGCAATATGTTCACGGTGAAGTATTGGATGGGTTGACACTCATCACTGGAGGCGGTGGAATAGGAGATGTGGGCGTAGACGACACACGAGTATCAACAGTGGGAGTTTGAGAGTTAAAGCCACTAATTAATGAATGGAGGTTCGATTTGGTATCAACATCAAACAAACTTCGCGAGAATGGGAAATGGCCAAAGTACTCCCGTAAAGGACGTTCTTCAGCCATGACGAGAGAAATATTTTTAGATTTTTTTTAAAAAAATTTCGAAAGGAAAGAAAATATTTTTGTGATTTTTGAAAATAGGAAAAGGAAAATATTTTTTGCATTTTAAATATGGAAAAAAAGGGAAATCGTTTTGGGATTTTCGGAAATATTTTAAAAAAAAGGAAAATATTTTTGGGATTTTTTGAAAAAAGGGGAGAAAATGGACTATTAATTTGGACGAACTAATTAAAACCGACTACCTAAAGAATTGAATTGGGCATACACGAGTAAAGGAAAAATCCTAACGAACACGTAGCCAATTAATATCGTCAAAATTAGTGAGAGGGGTAGTCAAATTATAATTATGTCCGCGGGCGATAAAAATCATGGAATTTATCTTTGTGATCGCCTGTTGCAAAAATATGTTCCTATGGGGCTAGGTAGTTGATTGATTTTAAATTTAATGACAGCTAGGGTAGCTCACAACGGATAAGCGAGTGAGTCGGGTGATGAAATCCCTTCTCGTTTTAATGACCAGGTCTAGGTCTTAAGTAAATTAATTCATTAAACCATTCAATTTAAGTGCGATGCAGAAATTAAAAGCACACAGTAGCAAGTAATCACACAAAAATTGACTCGCTTGCAGGAGATTCGCGAGTGATAAAGAGTTTACCACCCACGATTTTTACACATGTGGGGTGAAGACCAAGTTGAGTCGAATTGGGGGGAGATCTCGCATATCTCAATCGTCCCCGGGAGTCCTACCGACCCAAAGTAGAGAATCTTCAAAAATCTTCGTCGTTGGACGTCCTCTCTCTACCTTGTCCGATTTCCCTTTTCGATTTTTGATTTTTATGAATAATTATTACAAATAAATTGGTGTCAAAATGCACCCAAATAAATACAAAGCTTCAAAAATCCTTATACAACCAATCTAAGGAGGAGGGAGAAGAATAACTACAACTAAAAAAAATACAAGTCTTCAATTTGTCTCCCCAGTAACGACGCCATTTAATAAGAGGCTTTTTGCGTATGGTCATTGTCTGCAAATGCCCATCTCAAAATCACTTGAATACATGCAAAACTTGTCTAAAATAACTCGTATTGCAGTAAGTACGGGTATCAATTCAACTTTCAAGGTGAAACAATTAATGTGAAAACTTGCAATTCAATTTTTTTATTAAAATTATCTACTTTTTTTATTTTTATATATTTTTTTAAAACAATTGCAAGGGAGAAAATTACTTAATGCTAAAATTATGAAATGACTAAATAAGAAAAAATAATGTGCAATCGAGTGTGAAAATGTGAGAATGTCAAGAGATGAGATTACACAGCAGTATCAATGTTTTGAGATAATATTAAATCGTTAATAATATCTTTTTCAGAAAACTAATTTAAAAATATCACACGATGAAAAATTAAGAACTATACCGTGTTCAACAAAATTATCCGCTATGATCAATTTAACAAAAATAGTATGAATTCTCAAATTTGAACACATAATTAATATTCAAATTTCGAAAAAACCTATCTCTTGTTCGATCCCTAAATTCAAACATTAATTTGTACAATTAATTTACTAACTCTCGTTACATGAATTAATTGGTGACAGTCAAAAATTAATTTTCCTAGAAATATAGTATTAATGAAATCAATAAATTAAATTAATATCCTACGGAGTGCATCCCTCCCCTTGAACAGGGTGACTAGCCAAGCATAATGAATTAATTATTCAAAGTCACAAACATGGAATAACAAATTAAAGAGTAGAGCAAGACATACAATGCACATAAGTCTCCCTTTGAATTGATTCTTCGAATCGCGTTCATGCATGTGTGTCCCAATGTTTTCACAAATCCAGCACTTGATTACATAAAAAAAAATAATAACTAAACCTTAAAAAAATTTCTAATGCTAAACTAATTTTTTTTTGAATTTTTTTATGTGCATAATATACACAGTATTTCTCTCTTTTTTCGTCCCTCTGCTCTGTAGTCTCTCTGTGCGTATATGATAGTTGCTTCCCTTTATTATAACCCGCGATTCTTATTGTTAAGAGATATTTGGGATTGAAAAATAACAAGTTAAAATGTGGGTTTTCTCTTTGCACGTGACTTAGTTAGATAGAGTTTGAAAACAAATTTTTTTGCTTTTGATTTTGTGGGATGGAGGTTGAAATGGGTTTTTGTTAAATCAAGTTGGGAGAAGACAACTAACAATAAAATTTAATAAATTCTAAATAAATCCTAAAAATAAAATTTAAAATAAATTCTAAAAATAAAAATGAGACAAATAACAATCTAAAAAAATATATAAAATACAAACTAAACACACACGGGGCTCGGGTGATGGACTGGGCTCAATGTAGGCTTAGGTTTGATTCTGAAAAAGGCTCGGGACATCGAAAGTCATCTTGGCAAGATCAACGGGACTTAATCATTCACGATCATTTTGATTTCTTCAATGCACGCTTTTAATCACTTCTTTGTCACAATTGCCTGGATTTATCACTTTTTGTACCGCAACTGCGTCATGACCTGAAAAATAAATAAATACGAACATAAGGCCATTTTTATTAAAAACGAGCGACTAAAATGCATCTATTCGGGGCATAAAATAGATATTTTTGGGTGCTTATCAACACCCATCAAACTCCCGCTCGATTTCGATCTTAAGCTCCAAAATCGGAACAACCTTTGAGACACCTACAAACCCACAAACGTTTGAGAGACCTACAAACCCTTGTTTCACAAACCGATCTCAATCTTACGCTCAATCAGGTACATTCTCTCTCTCTCCCTCTCTCTCTATATTCATCGCCACCACAGTCTTTTTCACTACATGTATACAAAATGTTCTCAATCTTACGCTCAATCAGGTATATACCGATCAGTTTATGTTTTGTGTTTTGTGTACGAGGTATTGTAGATGTTTAGTGCTTTATGTATAGAGTATTGTAGATGTTTAGTGTTTTGCATCTTTTGTGTTTATAGAATCAGATGCAAAGGTTATTATTAAAAAGCTAAATGGTGATAAAGATAAATTTCAATGGAAGTTAAAGAATATTATTAACGAAATTCTTCTTTTATGTGAAGATATGGATGTTCAATTTTTGCATTGTTATAGAGAAGATAATATAGTTTCAGATTCTTTAGCTAATTTGATGAATGTCGATAAATCGGGTTTGTCTTCTCTAAGAATGCAGAAAAGAGGACATATCGTGTGCATTTTGTGTTTCTTGGGTTAATAAAGGCAAGCTAAAATCATTTTTATTCTTGTTGTGTGTGCTGATTTTTTGTGAATAACCCCCACCCCATTCATATTTATATCCTCTTTATAGTAAGATCTTGATAATATTTTGTTTATGTTAAATTTATTGGTTCATAACTATGTACTTTTATTGTTTTAGATATAAATACGAATTTTGACTTTTTAGAAAAAAATTACTGTCAAATATTACTATAGTATAGAGCCAAAATGATTTTTATTACGTACATTTGTAGTTATATGCCTTTATTATGCTACCACCAGTTGCTTTAGCTCCCCAAATTATGATACATGTTATTTTTACGAAACATTTGTAGTACATTTAACACTTTTTGCAAAACAAGAATTTCCCTCATTTCCATGCCTATTGTCTAATCCCTATTTGATAAACATTCTTAATTTACTTAGTTATATAAATTATTGTACTAAACCATTGTTAGGACCTATTTTGTAACAATAATATATAATTTATTTGTTCCGATGACTTGTACCTTCTAATTGTGGATTATAATTTCAAGGTATTTACTATGACTTTGTTTAGTATATTACTAGATCCCAATTGTTTTAACTAATTTTTTTCTACTTCTTAACTTGCTACGCATCTCATATGTAGCTCGCGTGCCCAATATGTAGTATATATATGTAGGAAAAATTTAGTAAGATTAACGAGAACCCTTGTTTAATTGTTAATGTTGCGTGTTGCTTTTTTAATGATGATGGGACTTAGGTCTATGTAGTGGGAACCTAATTAGAAATGTTGTGTTTTGACTTGAGGGCTGTCCTATATCCTATAGTTCGATGGATACTGATTAGTGGTTATGAATAAACATATTTTGTCTTATGCTCATGAATTTTGGACAAACAAAACATTATATTAAACACTAAACTAACATTTTAATGTGTTTGATTTTTCATGTGAACTAGATGGATAAGAGTTGGATGCACGAAACAAATAGATTTTGTGAAAATTATATCTTGGGTGTTAGATCATTTATTCGATTTGCGAATGATCATATGGGACCCGACAGTTTCATTAGGTGCCCATGTTGCAATTGTCTTAACATCAATCTTAGAAATATTGATGAAGTAGAAGGTCATATTTTCTTAAAAGGTATTTTTACCACCTACACCCAATGGACATATCATGGGGAATATTATAATGATATAGTTCATGATGATGTTAATGATGATGTTGATGGTTTAATGGATAATGAAAATGAAGAAGGCGACGAGATGCAAGAAGTGTTGTAAACATGCATAAAGGGTTTTTCTTTGATGCTGGTCCAGCTGGAGCGTTTGAAACTGGTAATACTCCTAGACAAGTTGGTGTTAGGTATGAGATAAATTTTAACAAATTATTGAAAGATGCGGAGCCTGAATTATATCCCGGTTGCACAAAATTCTCTACACTGTCTTTTATCATGAAGTTGCTCCACTTGAAAGTGATTAATCATTGGAGTAATAAATCACTTAAGATATTGCTTGAACTATTGAAGGAATCTTTCCCCAATGGTGAGACACTTCTAAAGTCTGATTATGAGGCAAAAAGCATGATGTGTGGCTTGGTATTAGGATACATATCGATTCATGCATGCAAAAATGACTGTTGTTTGTTTTAGAAGGATCTTGAAAATAAACATGAGTGTTCAATATGTGGAAAGAATAGATGGAAGGTTGATGATGATAGGGGTAAACGTATTCCTCACAAAATTCTTCGTTACTTTCCACTAAAGCCAAGCCTCCAAAGACTGTTTATATCGAGAAAAGTGGTTGATGATATAAACTGGCATAAAGAAAAATGTGTTAAAGATAATGTATTGAGACATCCTGCACATTCTAGTGCATGGAAGGATTTTTATGCGAAGCACGAGTGGTTTTCTCAAGACCCTTGTAATGTAAGGCTTGGCCTAGTAAGTGATGGTTTTAATCCCTTTGGTAATATACCCAACTCATATAGCATGTGTCCTGTAATACTTATGCCATATAACTTGCTGCCTTCGTTATGTATGAAATAGTCATTTTTATGATGTCGTTACTTATTCCAGGACCTCTGGCACCAGGTAAGGATATGGATGTGTATTTACGACCATTAATTAATGAGTTGAATGAGTTATGGGAAGTTGGTGTAGAAACATATAATGCATCCACCAAAATGAATTTTCAGATGCATGCAACAATTTTGTGGACTATAAATGACTTTTTGGCATATGGTAATTTGTCTGGTTAGAGCACAAAGGGTTATATGGATTGTCCAATGTGTAACAAAGATACCGAAAAGAATAAAAAGTAAGATATGTTATATGGACCATCTTCGATAGCTAGATCCCAACCAAATATGGAGGAGGAGTAGAAAATTTGACGGTAAGCAAGAGCTCTGGTTAAAGCCCATGGCCTTAAATGGGGATGATTTGTTGCAACAATTTATAAGGACACAAGTCTCCGATTGAGTCTTAATGTAGTGTTGGCCCAATTACGGACAAAAACATTTGAGTCATAGGATAGTGTACAAGTGTATCCATCCAAGCCTATGACGTGTTAGTTGAATCCGTAGCGGCCAAGATTATAAAGCTTCATCATATGTCGGGTTTAGTGTGCCTCATTTCTACGTCAACAACATTGGTTCCAATTCTCCTAAGGTATGAATGCATTTTATATATATATAGGAGCTTTGGAAATTTATTGGATGTAATTTATAATTTTTTTATAAATAATTTTAACGAATTTGTTTTACTCAGAAAATATTTTTTAGGAACTTCTCATAAAAGTTTTGGGCTTATATAGAATATTCAATTTTCTGGCACGTTGTTCACACGAACTGGAATATCGTTCGAACGAGATTCCCAGGTCGTTGGAACGATACTTCTAGTGATATTGTTTTTTTTTGCATTGAAACATCACTAGTAAAGTCGTTCGAACGAAAAAGTCATTCGAACGAATTTGGCGGGAACAGTTTTTTTGGCAATTTTGGCAATTTTCATCATGTTCCCACTACCTTTTCCCCACTACTTTTTGATAAATTTACTTAGTGCGGGAACCAACTTTTTGAGGCTAACTTTTTTACATTCTAAGAGACTTTTAGAGAGAAAATTCTTTCAAGAAAAAGTTCCATGTTTTGTGTTTGATTTTTATGGATTAAATTCACCAAAAACACATACACACCCAAAAGTTTTGTTTGTTCCAAGTTCCTTAATATATATCCTTGCTTGGAGTATTTGGCACCAGGTTTATCTTTACACCTTAAAGAAGAGAAGTTTGGATTTACTCCTACATCCCACAAAGAAGAAGTTTGTTTGATGTGACATACCCCCTTGAAAAAGGCTAATTGTTTGGGTTGCGGTGACCAGAAAAAGTTTGATCGGTGGATTTCAAGACCGCGGTGGACCTCTATGGTTATTATCTAGGCAGAGGTGTGTACAAGAAGAAGCGTCGGGGCTTGGACGGAGTCAAGTCGGGTGTTATAAGTCTTTTTGTCTTGTACTTGTAAAACCGTAGTTACTGGATTTGAGGCTAGGGATGTCCGAGATTTTTTTTCGTTATGGATTTTTCCTCGTACATCGAGGCGTAGTGGTTGTTTACTTATTTTATCTTTTGCTATATCACACTAGATGCATGCTTAGGTAAAAAGATAAAATTGGTATAGTTAATTTGGTGCAAATTCAATTTGGGTAAATATTAATTTAATTCAAGTTATTAATTTTATTTGATAAAATTTGGTTTGGACTTAATTTGCAAAAATGGATTAATTATTTTGTTAGGCAAATTTCTAGGACTTGGGTTGAGTTAATATGTTTAAGTGAAAATTAATTTGTTGATTAATTTAATTTCGCTTTGAGTTTAGTTTATTTTAATTTGAAAGAAATTAAAATTTGGTATTTGTGTGTGTTGTGTTGAGCCATCTTTATTCCGCACGTTTAAAGAAAATGGAAATTACTTTTTGTAAAATTAAAAAATTGGGGGTCATCATTTTCAACAAGTGGTATCAGAACGGGATCACTAAATTATTTCGTTTAAGATCCTTTTAAATATTTTTGACTAAAATGGAATTTTCCCCATTTTCTAAATTTCCTATTTTCGATGGTTCCAACTACGCGTATTGGAAAGCACACATGAAATCGGAACTTAGGTCTATCGATGAAAGACTTTGGTTATCAGTTGTTAACGGGTGGTCCCCACCTACATATTTAGTTGAAAATGAACGTGTTCCCAAACCTACCGATAGATGGAGTGAGAATGAATTTAAACTTGAATTTAAACTTGCAAATTTTAATTTCCGAGGTTTAAATGCCTTGTTTAGTGCGGTCACACCGGATGAATTCCGACGCATTATGACGTGTGAAACCGCTAAAGAAGCTTGGGATATTTTATAACTCACTCATGAAGGAACTAGTGTCGTAAAAGCTTTTAAACTCTAAAAACTCACCACTCAATTAGAAACCATCAAAATGAATGAAAAATAAACATTTGATGATTTTTATGCTAGACTTTCCGATATAGTTAATTCATCTTTTAATTTGGGAGAGAAAATACCCGAAAACCGAGTAGTAAAGAAAATTTTAAGGTCCCTACCCGATAGATTTATTCCTAAGGTGACCGTTTTAAATTCTTTACCCACTTTAGCCTCTACGAAATTAGAAGAGCTCGTAGGTGATTTACAAACCTATTAACTAGACATGTTTCCCTCTAAAACTGAAAAGAAAATAGATAAGGGCCTTGCTTTGAAAGCCCGAAAGGAGTAAAAACAAGTAGTAGAGAGTGAAAGTGAGAGTACTCGGAAGATATGTCTATGTTTGCTAGGAAGTTTAAATTTTTTCTTAAATTTAAAAATGATTTGAAGAAATTTAAAACTTCTAAGCATGACAAAGCCGCGAAGATCCCTAAAACTTTTAATGAAAATTTAAATAGGAATGAGTCAAATATGTGTATTGGTTGTGAGGGCTATGGCCATAGGGCAAAAGAGTGCCCCACTAAACTAATGCGAGAGGGTAAGAAACTAATTTCATTCAATGTAACCCTTAGTGATAGTGATAAGGAAGAGGTACCTGATTCCCCCACTAAGCCCAACTTTGTGGCTTTTATGGCAAGTCACGTGAGTAAAAGTGAACACTCCTTTATTGATGGAATTTTAACACATGACACTTCCAAGGCCTTTGTTCGTGAATCCCAAAGAGATGATGGTAGTGAGAGTGGAGAAGAAAGATAGTGTCAAAGTGAAAATGAGGTTGATGTGAGTGAACTTCAAATTGCGTTTCAAGAATTATATGAAGAATCGATTAAATTAAAAAGAACAAATTTGAAGTTAGAAGCTAGTTTAAGAGAGTGTGTCAAGGTCATTGATGAGAGTGCGCTAGTGGAAGACCTTACGACACGTGAGAGATCTCTTCGTGAGAAGCTTGAATATGTAGAAGGCGAGAGAGATAGCCTTAAAGGTTTAATGGAATTCTTGAAAAAGGAGCTTCTCGCGTTTGAAGAACGGAATGTTTATTAGAGTCTCACATTTTAGATTTAGAAAATAAATTATTCAAATTTATTTGGAGTGTCATTCAGATAAATTAGATAAAATATTAGGAACAACTCAAATAAAAAATGGCACTTGTGGTTTAGGCTTCGATACTTGTAAAGAGTCAACTCTTAAAGCCAAAGCCAATTTTTTAGGAGAATCCTCTAGGAACAATGTTATAGATCATTCCTTAGGCAAGTCTTTTTGCCGAGTCTGTAGGTGCTCACATTGTGGTCGAAAAGGTCATCTTAGGAAATTTTGTTTTGATCTTAAACGAGGTCTTAGAAAATCCCAACGTAAGGCAACTGAGGTAGCCAAGATTCCTATGCCTCGAGATCGTCATTCGTCATTAGTTTGGGTTAGGAGATCTGACTTGGTAGCTTTACAAGATAGGAATTTTTATTCTCATTTACTTTCACACGATACCTCCATTTCTAAATCCAAAGGTTGAATGTGTTAGTTGTTTGCATACTCTAGATTTATGTGCCTCATCTTATATATCATTGCTAGGTGTATGCATGTTTAGTCATTTTCTAGTCATTGCTTTATCATATATCACATGCTATAATTATGATGTTTCTTTATCTTTTGTGTTTCGCCTTTTAGTCATTTAGGCTTAATGAAAAATAAAAATGATTTTTATTTGTTTTTTGAGTAAATATATTTTATTTTTGGTTTAAATTTTTCAAAAACTCAAAAAGATTTTTATTTTCTGTGTATTTTAGTTTGACACACTTTATGTGGCATATACTTGTATTTGAATCCCTTCTTTGTCTCTCCCATGTGGCTAGAAATTTTACTTAAGATTGTCAATCCTTAAAATGCTCTTTACCATGCTTACATGGAGTAGTTGGATTTTTATTGCTATAATGGATTTTATTTTTATATGCCTCTTTTCACACATGTACGAACTCATTTGAAATTTTAATTTCACATTATATTTGAGTTTTGTGAGGTGTTCTCCTTCCAATCTAGTCATCTACATATTTTATGACCTAGGAGGACTAGTGCATGTTAAAATCCGTTGCACCTGAGATTTGTGTGAGATATAAAAATGTTATATATGATATGTGTACGGGGAACGGCTCCGAAAGAAAATATCATCCTTTGCGAGTAATCCAACGTTTGCTTGGACCTAAAAGAAATACGTGGTCCAAAGGCCTAAAAGAAAATGGCATTAAAAGAAAAATATTTTGCCAAGGCCTATTTTGTTTAGTTGATTTATTCATTCAAAAGATTAAAATAATATGCTTATATTGAGGGAGTTTGGATAGTATATCAACGGTTTGCACAATGTTCGTTTATCCTAGTTGTACTTTCAATGTCATGACTCTATTGTTTTGTAGAATCATCCAAATTCTAGGCTTGTATGCATTGTGTATGTTTATTCATTGAGAACTCCATGAACATGTTTTAAGTGATTAGGTCTAAATTTAATTGTTACTAGTTCACACCCCAACACTTTCGTTTCCATATGACACATTTTTGCCATACGAGTGTGAAAAGCTTATTGTGTTTTGCGTCATGTGTGGTGTCCATACCTATATATATGTGCGTGTGCGTTAGTGATATTCATTTTGTCTACATATATATGGTATTTTTTCTTTGCCTTGCTTTCTAGTCCGTTTATGCTTCAAATTCATAATTGGTATCTATCGTGTTGCATTATGTTGTTGATATCACATGCTTAGTATCTCATGTATCACATTGAAATCATTTTTTTAGCATCTTCGTTGGTATCCGTTATTCTTTGTATGGATTAGTTTCTATTTTATTGCCCATATGCGTTCATGTTCTTATCACTCTAAGCTTCATCGTGTTTCAATTAGTTTTATCCTTTGTCTATTCCTGAACAGAAGGAGAATGATAGGGGGAGAAATGGTATCTAATCCTGTTATAATAGTATCTTAGTTTAGGAGATTTAACTTAGGGGGAGTCGCGACCTTCTTAGGTTGATCATATTTGATAAAGGGGAGAATTAATTTAGGGGTAGTATTTATCTTATATGCATTTAATATTCTTGTTCCCTATGCGTTTCATAGTTTGCTTAAGTGTGCAGGAATTCTTCTAAATGGCAACTTTTATCGTCGGCAAAGATATTGATCCACGGATTTTGAGTCAAGCTATGTAATTTTTATTTTGGGTGGGATATTTTTTTTGTCTAGTAGAGGTTGATGGCCCTTTAGGATTTTTGTTTGGTTTTTGTCCCGTAATTGCCAAAGGGGGAGATTTGTAAGAACACAAGTCTCCGATTGAGTTTTAATGTAGTGTTGGCTCAATTCCGGAAAAAAACATTTGAGTCATATGATAGTGTTCAAGTGTATCCATCCAAGCCTATGATGTGTTAGTTGAAGACACAGTGACCAAGATTATAAAGCTTCATCATATGTCGGGTTTAGTGTGCCTCGTTTCTACGTCAAAAACATTGGTTCCAATGATCCTAAGGTATGAATGCATTATATATATATATATATATATATATATATATATATATATATATATATATATATATATATATATATATATATATATATATATATATATATATATATATAGGAGCTTTGGAATTTTATTGGGTGTAATTTATAATTTTTTTATAAATAATTTTAACGACTTTGTTTTATTAGAAAATATTTTTTAAGAACTTTTCATAAATGCTTTGGGCTTATATAGAATATTCAATTTTCTGGTACATCTTCAAACGAACTGGAATATCGTTCGAACGAGATTCCCAGGTCGTTCGAACGAGACTTCGATTATTTTTTTTTCGCACTGGAACATCGTTAGTACAGTCGTTCGAACGAATTTGGCAGGAACAGTTTTTTTGGCGTTTTTAGCAGTTTTCACCATGTTTCCACTACCTTTTCCCCACTACTTTTTGACAGATTTACTTAGTGCGGGAACCAACTTTTTGAGAGCAACTTTTTCACATTCTAAGAGACTTTTAGAGATAAAATTCTTTCAAGAAAAAGTTCCATGTTTTGTGTTTGATTTTATGGATTAAATTCACCAAAAACACATACACACCTAATAGTTCTGTTTATTCCAAGTTCCTTAATATATATCCTTGCTTGGAGTATTTGGCACCGGGTTTATCTCTACACCTCAAAGCACAGAAGTTTGGGTTTACTTCTACATCCCACAAAGAAGAAGTTTGTTTACTGTGACATACCCTCTTGGAGAAAGTCTCCTTGTTTAGGTGGTGATGACTAGAAAAAGTCCGATCAGTGGATTTCGAGACCGCGGTGGACCTCTGTAGTTATTTTCTAGGCAGAGGTGTATACAAGAAGAAGCGTCGGGTCTTGGACGGAGTCAAGTCGGGTGTTGTAAGTCTTTTTATCTTGTACTTGTAAAACCGTACCTAGTGGATTTAAGGCTAGGGCCGTCCGAGGTTTTTTTACGTTTGGGTTTTCCTCGTACATCGCGGCTTACTGGTTGTTTACTTATTTTATCTTTTGCTATATCACACTAGATGCATTCTTAGGTAAAAAGATAAAATGGGTATAGTTAATTTGGTGCAAATTTAATTTGGGTAAATATTAATTTAATTCAAGTCATTAATTTTATTTGATAAAATTTGGTTTGGACTAAATTTGCAAAAATGGATTAATTATTTTGTTAGGCAAATTTCTAGGACTTGGGTTGAGTTAATATGTTTAAGTGAAATTAATTTGTTGATTAATTTAATTTCTCTTTGAGTTTAGTTTATTTTAATTTGAAAGAAATTAAAATTGTGTGTTGTGTTGAGCCATCTTTATTCCGCACGTTTAAGGGAAATTGAAATTACTTTTTGTAAAATCAAAAAATTGGGGGTCATCATTTTTAACACAATTGAATCATGTCAATTATTATATACCGGGGAAACATTCGGGTAATAAAAATAGGAAACGTACACCTGAAGAGCTAAATTGGATAAGGAAAAGTTTTTTTTTTAATTATCATATTGGAAAACATTAAAATATTGACACAACCTTGATGTCATGCATATTGAAAAAAATATTTATGAGAGTGTGTTGGAAACTTTATTAAATACTGAGGGGAAAACAAAAGACACATATAAGGCGAGGCAAGATTTTAAGGATATGAAGATAAGGAAGGAATTACATTTGAAGCAGAATGGGGATACATATATAATGCCGCCTGCATGTTATACACTTAGTAAGTTAGAGAAACAATATTTTAGTGAGATCTTGAAATCAGTGAAGTTTCCAGACGCATATGCTTTGAATATCTCACGGTATGTGAACGTTGGTGATGGTAAGGTATCGGGGTTAAAAAGCTACAATTGTCATGTTCTATTACAACGATTATTGCCCATTGGGACTCGTGGATATTTACGCAAGGAAGTATAAAGTGCAATTGTTGAGTTGGGGAATTTTTCAAAGATTTGTGTTGTATAACACTAGATGTAGAAGAACTGAAGAGGTTGGAGAAAGACATTGTTTTGATTTTGTGCAAACTAAATTGATTTATCCACCGATATTTTTTGATATAATGGTCAACTTAGCTATTCATTTATCGCGAGAGGCTATGCTTGGAGGACCAGTGCAATATAGGTGGATGTATCCTATTGAAAGGTATGTAAATATACTCATTGTCATATTTTTAGGGTTATTTCGACATATCCCCCAATTTTTAAGTCAAACATGACATAAAAAGTGGGGGTTTAAGTCAAAATACTTACTTTTTTACGTATAGTTTATGATTTAACATGAGGTAATTTATATCTTTGAAAATGCTAATAGGTACTTGGGAACATTAAAGGGTTACGTGAGTAATAAAGATCGACTGAAAGGTTCTATAGCAGAAGTTTACATCGTTAATGAATGTTTGACATTTTGCTCAATGTACTTTGATGGGATTGAAACTAAACTCAATTGCTCGGAAAGAAATTATGATGGGGAGGAGAAAGAGGAGGGATTTGATATATTCTCTCAAAAGGTACGCCCTTTGGGGGCATGTACTTATGACTTTCTCACAGTGACTGCGATGTAAATAATGCGGTGGTATACTTTGAATAATTGTAAGAAAGTGGCTCCATATATAGAGTAAGTTAATAACTAGGAAGTAATCTTAATAAGTATTAATTTTTCAATAGCTACGAAGCTTATTTTTATAATTATTACCTTTGTTAGTGAGCATATGAACGAGCTGAAAAAAGAAATCCCTTTGAATTTAGAAGAGAGAAATCGAAGGAATTTCTCTAGATGGTTTGAAGAACGCATAAGTTTAAGCAAAGTTATCATAATATAATATTGATGTATAAATTTAATTATTTTTAAGTAATATAATTGGTCTAACTTATATCATTCAAATTTTTTTTAATAGATGAAAAGGTTGTATGGACAGAAGTCTATAGAATGTACTGAGCAACTATATGCATTAGCATGTGGTCCTGACATACGGGCAAACAAGTATAAAAGTTGCATAGTAAACGGAGTTAGATTTCACACTAAAGACCGTGACAATTGCAGGAGAAGTCAAAACAGCGGTTTAGTTGTTAAAGGAGATCATAATGACGAAGAGATTAACTTTTATGGTGTATTGAATGATATTATTGAGTTAGAGTATATCAAAGGAAATCGAGTCCTCCTTTTTGAGTGTGACTGGTTTGAAGCTGATAAAAAGAAAAAACGAGGAATACAAATCTATGATCACTTTACAAGCATCAATGTTAATGGTAGGTGGTACAAGAGTGATCCTTATGTGCTATCCATTCAAGCAAAACAGGTGTTTTATCTCAATGACACAAAATTGGGAAAAAATTGGCAAGTTATTCAAGAATTCTAACATTGACACTTGTATGATATTGGGGTAGAAGGAATGGACATAGATGTATCAGAAACAAATAATTTTGTGTACCAGGAAAATGCTTCATCATGGGATTTTAAGATTATAGAAGTTGATGTTGGCCAGTTGTAGAGAAACGAAGTAGAGACGGACAGTATTGATACTGGAATTGTAGTATAGACAAAGGAGTACTATCGGAAGAAGACATTGTTTCCCTTGATGACGTCGATGATGAAGAAGAAACACTTGATGAATATTGTGAAAATGCGAAAGAACTCGTAGTAGTTGAGGATGATGATAGTGATATAGATTGACTCTGTTAATGAAAACTATGTAATGCAGTGTACTGCTAGTTGAGGCTGATGATAGTGATATAGATTGCCTCTATTTTTCCATTGTAATTTTTGTTGATTTGCTATGAATGACCATGCTTCTGATTGTTGTTCCTCTTTATATTGGATCAAATATAATGAATGGACAATGTGATGCCATTGTCAAATAAAACATGTTTGGTGTACAACTATAATGAATTTACAGCTAATTGCATATTTGAATGTTGGTAAATGAATTTGTATAGCGGGTATATTTGAAAATTTTGTAAAACTGTGGATTTGTTTCTATTTATAGTTTTGTTTTGTTTCAGTAAAGTTGTGTAGAAATTAGAATATTTTATAATGCTACATGTTATTCTTTCTTATTATTCATTACTAAATATGCAAAAATTGTGTGTTTTGATGTTCTTTTTCAATATGGCGCCAGGAAGACGTCTTCGGTAAAATAGCATTAAGGACGCTCCCTCGGCACCCCCGGATCTCACGGTGCCCCCGACTTCCACGACACCCACGGCACCCATGGCTCCCAAAGCACCCACAATACCGACAACACCCACGGCACCCATGGCTACCAAGGCTCCCATGGCACCCCCGACTGAATATATAATGGATGTAAGAATCTGTAAATATCTCTCCATCAACACAACTGACTAGTCTCGAAACCTCCACAACCCATGCAGGTACAAAAACTAATTTTAAAACGTTTCTTACTATTGTTCATTTGTTGCTAATATTGTTTATTTGCTTTTAAAGTTTCGAATACTGATTCTACCATAATGAAAAAAATCCATGGACCTGCACGTGGCAAGGGGCTTCAGAAGATTATCAAAGCTACTGGGAAAAAGATGCGTATTGAGATATCGAAGGAGAAAAACAGGCCACTTGACAAAGGCCAGGCTGCTAAATTATCAAATTAACTCGGGATTATCATTCGTAACCTAATTCCAGTCCCAACAAAGTGGAAAGACTTCACTGAAGCTGATAAGACAAGAGAGTTCGACAAACTCAATGTAAGTAATTTCTTATTGAAAATGGCATTGTTACTTTAATTTTGCGATTTTGAATTATTTCTACATGCTGGAGTGATTTTCATTAAGAGTGATGCATTAGTTCATCTGAGATAGGACTGAGCAGTTTATTCTATGATAACATTACACCAAAAACAACAATTTGGCACACCTCGATATTAAAAATTTGGCACAATTTAAAACTGTGACAAATTCTGGCACGGTTTAATGACAATTTGGTACACTTTAAAACAGAGCCAAAATTTGGCACTGTTTCAAAGTGTACCAAATTGAGTACACTTAACTAAAATATATATTACCCCCCCAAAATACTAAGTTTACTTTTGATCTCCTGCTATCGTCTCCCGCTCCTTCCGCACTCTCATTTTCACAGGTCCTGCTCTCTACTCACATCTCTCTCTCTCTCTCTCTCTCTCTCTCTCTCTCTCTCACTCTCATTTTCTTATTATTCTTTGAAGTTTTACATACTCCTCTTAACACAACACTCTGATTTTTCTTATATCACAATGTTTTTTTTCTACACTATTAAACATCAATTAGAATAGTAGAGTATTTGCGATTTTGAATTGTAATAGATATTTTTTGTAATTGATACAAATTAGAATAGTAGAGTATTTGTTGCATGTTTTTTGACAGACTTGGAGACATGATGCCTAGTGTTATAGTTTCAGCAGTCACGTCTGAGTATGTACTAGAATAATATAATTTTTTATTGAATTAGTGACGGGGTGCCGAAAGTCCTTGAAAGTGCCCCAAAGTTGTAAGTAGACAACATTGAAGTCCCCATAACTAGATAACACTACCTTCAGAATTATCAACTATCTAGTTCCCCAAACTCCTTCTCTCATCTCTTGTGCATTTTCCATACACAAGAGACAAATTAATATCCAAATTGCATGATTGGTTACTAAGATTGAAAGTTAATTACTGCTCATTATCAGCTATAATATGAATCATAAACTCAATTCTCCAAAAGACCAAATTTTCCCATTAGTATTTCAACAGCAATCATCAAAGCCATACAGTTACTGACACTGATCTTATGTTATACACACTAATCAAAAGACATACAACTACTGACACTGATCTTAAGTTAATACATACAGTTACAGACACTGATCTTAAGTTTAATATATATAGCTACAGACACTGATAAATTTAATACATACTGTTACAGACACTGATAAAATCTTCTCAGATTTTTGCTTTACAAAAAAGTTCCTTTTTGAGAATGGAATTGTTGGAAGCTGTACATGTTAAAGTGAGAGATTTTAGATGTAGTATAAATTCTTCACCAAAATGTCTAATGTGACAGATCTAGAGCGCATCCTAGATAGCTAATTTTTTTTTTCTTTTTTTAATTTGGTTCATTAATGAACTAACTGTGAAAGATCCATAATATAAAAGCATATATATAGTAAAAAATTCCCCAGCAATACCTAATACTATAATAAAAATATATTATTAACTTGGGAGGATGAAATAGTTCTTTAAATGTATCAGTCTGAATTTGGCCCTCAAGTATATGCTACCATGGCTTTATATAGCAGCCTTACATATTGATCTCTATTATATATGGAACTTTGTGAATTTTCTGTAACTTCTTATCAAGGGATCGGTGAACATTGTCTTTTTAAATAGAACTTTGAAACCATCCACACTGAGATTTGGAGACCTATTTAACTCCACTTTTTTCTCCTTGTCACTTTTCATTTTTCTCTCGAGATTTCTGCTGAAAATAATGAATTCTTCAATGAATGGCATTGCCTGCTCTTCCCCAATATCTCCATTAAAGGAATATAAATGATCTGCAGCTTGGTGTTTCTCATATTTAGGCAGGCTAGTGGCTCTAGGGGAGAAGGAACACAAGTCTATGATTTCTGTTTCTTGGGGGAGCCCTGCTATTGTTTCTTGTTTGTTTAAATTTTTTGTTGTCTCTCACTAGAAAAGTCAACCTTATCATTTTTGCAATATAGGCATATCATTATTTTGTTTCCAGTATAGATAAGAACCTAGGCTCCTCTTTCTAATTAGTTTGGTATTGATTATAATATGAGAGAGGTGAATCTTGCAATTTGTGCACCATGATCCGTTCATATTCGACATCGCTAAAATATTCCTTCCTGTGGTGGTCGTTTTCTACCTTGCCATATTCACCAACACAAATTTGATCCGTCATGACAATGTCGACACTTTCATAGTATTCATATCATTGACATCCCTTTTAGCTGTTGTTACGGGTACTGTATTTAGAAAACAGCCTTGTCCCTCAAAGCTTACATTTTTATCACTAGTGATCATTTTAGGTGGGGCTGTTGGGTATGTTGCAATAGATTCCGGTTTTAACCTCACTGCATATTCATGGGCATTTGCTTACTTGGTCACAATTACCACTGAAATGGTTTACATCAAACACATGGTGACGAACATCGGATTGAACACTTAGGGATTCATTTTCTACAACAATTTGTTTGCAACTGTTGGATCGAGCAATGGGGATTTGTGTGACATGGTATTATAGCAGCTATAATACTTCTGTATTATAGCAACTATAATACTTGGAGGCCTGTTTAAATAGCAGCTATAAGGATTCGGGTTTATATTTATATGCTCTTGATTACTTATGTATAAATATGTTCCCTATTTATTTATAGTACTTTTATAGGGATTAATTATTTAACTAATCATGTTGTTATTGGTAAACTAGAATTGCAATTAAAGTCCATTAATGTTAATGTGTGTATGTTTTGTTACACTGTTACATCGTTTCATTTGATCAGTTTCTGATTGAGTATAAAATTTGAGGAGAAATTCGACATTGATTTAGATGATCATGCAAAGGAGTGTTTGGAAGAGATAATGAAAGGTAGAAGTAGGAGTCAACGGAGCAAGATTCGTGAAGTGTATAAAAAATATGGATCAGTAGAGGAGGCTCGATAAAATGTCCCTACTAATATGACCAAAGATAATTGGCTTAGTCTATGCGATCTTTATGGAAGTCCAAGATATCAGGTTTGAACTATTGTTGATCTTTTAACATGTAAATATTTTTTTTTATTAAAATATGCATACTTATGATGTTTCAAAAATTACTGCAGAGACATTGTATTGTAAATCAGAATAACAAGTCTAAACAAGTTGTAAAGCATAATCAAGGGTTAAAAGCATTTGCGGTGGTTCGTCATGAATTGGTAATATATCAACTTGTTTTGGTGTGTCAATTGAGAGTTTTATTTTACAAATATAATTATTAATTATTTATTGTTTAATTTTGGAGTAAAGAGGTGAGCCGAATAGGATCAAGTTTGATAAAGAAACGCATTGTAAAGATGAAAAGTGGACATCTACCGAAGTCGAAACGCTCTATGTAAGTCTTATTAATTTTATTTTGAATTTATCTTGTTGTTGATGAATTACAAACCAACAAACACTGCTGGTTTGTAATTCCTTTGGTACTCTTATCTTCGGTATAAAAATTACACACACTGCA
The DNA here is from genome assembly GCA_949130495.1 of Sambucus nigra. Classification (NCBI taxonomy): domain Eukaryota; kingdom Viridiplantae; phylum Streptophyta; class Magnoliopsida; order Dipsacales; family Adoxaceae; genus Sambucus; species Sambucus nigra. Next base: position 471,990,332 of record OX422211.1, on the reverse strand, counting down.
TTTTGTTTTACTGTTTTAAAATTATTTTGTCTTTAATTGGCTTAAAAATTGTAGACATCTTGATAGTTTGGCCAAATCTGTAATCCTTTTTCTTCTATTTTGTTTGTAGAATGAGATGAAATGCCTTGAATCTGAATCAATACCCAAGGATGGTACCATGATGAGCTCAAACGAGATAGTAGATAAAGTTATTGGCACAAGACCAGGATATATTAATGGTGTTGGGTATGGTCCCAAAAGAAAGGATTCTAGAATTAATATATTATGATTGAGGAATGTCGAATTGGAAGAGGCACTTGAGAAGTCTATGAAGGTTCAAGAAGATTTGATGGAGCGTTTACAAGATCGTGAGGTAGAGGCAACTATTCAACGAGAAGAATCAGTGGCACAAAAGGTTGATATGGAGAATCAACGTACAATACTAAATGTTATTCTAGCTCGACAAGAGGAATCCGATAAGTTGATTATGTCGTTGACCACATCACATTCCTCATCTTCCGAACGATGGAAATCTAGACATCCTTTAGTTTTGCTACTCGTATGCTTTTAAAATGTTCACATTCGTAATCAACTATTATCTTTTTAAATATCAACTTTCGCTCACCGTTATAATATTTTCATGATAAAGACGAATCGAATCCCACTTTAGTTTAGCTAATGATATTGTATTCTCTTAATTGCATATTTGATGTGATAAGAATCTATTTTTGGGGCGTCATGAACTTTTGGCATTTGCAAATGAAATCCAAGACTTCTAAGTCCTTTAACTAGTTTAAGTTATTTTTTTGCACGCTGGATATTTGTTGTTTGTAAGGGGATGAAATGTGGGACTTCTACGTCCTTTAACTAGTGTTAATTTGACTTGACAATGTATGTGTATGTGAGTTAAGGTGGATTTTATTTATGATAATTTAGTTATTTTGTGGATTTTAACGAATGTATTTTTTTAGATGGTAATTTATTTAAATTTCGTGGTATATATTAATTTATCAAATTCAAAATAAAAATATATATATATTTGGAAACATTTCGTTATCAAAATAAATGTTTTAGTAGTTAAATATGCAATTGATAAATAAAGTGCGGCTTAAGATTTGATAGTTTATTATTGAAAAATTAATGATTAAGAATCATTCTCCAACAATTAAATTTCGTAGCCAATTGATCTTGAGGGAAGGAACAATTTTTTGTAGCTAAAAGCTTCTAATGATTAGTTTACTTATAGAATTAGCAAAAAAATGTAGACATTTAGCAACGAGATGTTGAACAATTAGCTACAAAACAAATTGTAAATTTCGTAGCTAAAAATTTCTAACACACTAGTTTACATAGAGAATTGGCAACGAAATTAAGATACTTAACAATGAAATGTTAGACTATTCGCTACGAAAATTTTTGTAGCCTAAATATGGTAATTATCCACGAAAATAATTCCGTGGCAAATGACCTAAACAATTGGCGAGGAAACTTATTTTCGTGGCCAAATACATTTAGAAACGGGCCTTTGGCCACGAACTTGTTACGAAATAATTTTCGTTGCCAAAAAATATCAGCAACGAAATATGAACGTTTGGCTATGAAAAATTTCGCAGTTAAATGTGAGAATTGTTGTAGTGACATTTGCGTGACATGAGGTACAATTTTATATAGAATGTGTTTAAGTTTCATAATTGCTTTACATTAGTATTGGGATACTTTTCGAAACTGTTTTAAAACAAAATGAAGCATTATTTCAAAGTCAAATTAATTTTTCAAGACCTATAAGTAAGCATTTTAAAAATAAAAATTTCTCGTTTCTGTCATTCAAACGACAAGGCAATGTCGTTGAAACGACATTGACATGTCGTTCAAATGATAGCTTCTAACGATATGAAATGTTGTTTATAAGGTCGTTTGAAGCTTGCATCAAACGAACCCGTACTGTTTTAGTTTTTAACTGTTCGTTTGTAAGGTCGTTACAAATGACATAAGATATCATTCCAACGACATGAAGATGTCTTTTGAAGTCATTCGAACGACCTGCGCCACCTCAACTCTTTTATTCAGCTATAAATACGTACTTTGGACACATATTTCATTAAGACTTTTTGTAAAATGAAAATGCATCTTAGCATACCTTTTAGTCTTCAAAGTTTAGGGCTTTTTATGTTTTTGATTCAGCAAATTCAATCCCAATTCTTTTGTGAATCTTATATGGAACCCAAATCACTTCCATTGAAGTTTGTTCTTATGGAGTGCCATCTCTATTGCTGGATTCCTAGATCTTGAGAGAGTTGTTTGCTGACGATTACGATCGCTTGGAAATACTTGAAGGTGTTCCCTGCTGGAGACAAAGATGCAGCTCTTGTAGGTTCTTCTGGGAGTCCATTGCTGATTTGGATTGTGGTCTATGTGAGTTTGTTGAAGTAGATTCATTGCAGATTTCTGTAAGTGTATTGTACATTGCGATTTGCAAACATTTATAGAAATAAAATGTTTTTCCCTTTCAGGGGATTTTTCCTCAAATTAGTGTGTCCAGAAATTTGTGAATGTTTTGATGGCATGATTAATTTATTCACCTAGATGCATGTTGTAGAGTTTAATGAATTTGGATAAAAAAACTGACATCTAATTAAATAAGTTTAACATTTGAAAATTTGTTAATTAAATTGATAATCGATATCGCACACTCGTTTATAAATTGGTATCAGAGCAGGTTACTCTAATTTGTCGAGTGATCCTTTTTTAACAAATTTTTTTTGATATCGTTTTTTTTTTGAAAAATTTCGCAATTTTTTCGATGGATAACTTATATAATCGGATTCCCATCTTTGATGGCACTAATTATGACTATTGGAAAGCCCACATGAAATCTTCTTTAAAGGCAATCAATGAACATGTTTTGGTTGTTTTTGAAAGAGGGTAGACTCCTCCCTCTGTCACCGTAGATAATGTGACAAACCTTAAACCGGTGTCAGACTGGACTGAGGATGGATTTAAATGGAGCACATATAATTCTCGTGGGCCAAGTGCAATTTATGGAGCCATCACACCTGACGAATTATGACGCATCATGACGTGTATTATGTCAAAGGAAGCATGGGATGTTCTATAACTTATGCATGAAGGTATGAATGCAATGAAAGAGTCTAAATTAGAAAATTTAACTACTAAATTTGAAACAATTACCATGCTTGAATCTGAGTGTTTTGATAAGTTTTATTCACGTTTGTCTAATATTGTCAACACTAGTTTCAATATTGGTGAACATATTCCTGATGCACGAGTAGTTAAAAGGATTTTGAGATCGTTGCCTAAATGTTTTATCCTGGAAGTCATTGTGTTGAATTCCTTAGGAAATTTGAGTAATCTTAAGTTAGAAGAAGTGGTATTAGACCTCTAGACATTTAAAATTGACATGTTTCCTGACACTGTCAAGCCTAAGGATAGAAGGATAGCACTTAAAGCCCAGTTTAGAAAAAGTAAGGAAGTGTCCAAGAGAGAGAAGAAAAAGAAAGTGAAATTTCGTAAGTCCAAGTCTGAGGGCGAGTTTGATTTTGATAATGTATCCATGCTTGCTAAAATTTTTAACACATTTCTCAAATTTTCTAAGGAAAATTCTTCCAATAAACAGATTTTTGAGAAAAATAAAAAGAAAGAAGATGCCAAAGAGAGCGGTGAGAAAGAGAAAGAGAAAGAGAAAGAGAAAGAGGAGAGATGTTTTGAGTGCGAGGGGAAAAGGGCACAAGGCATTTGAATCTCCCACAATTCTTAAGTGAAAGGGCAAGAAAATTTCCATGCCAGCCTCTCTTAGCAATAGTGATGAGGAAGTGAAAGATTCCAAGGATAAGTCATCATATGATATGTGTGTTTCTTTTATGGAAAGTCAAGTGAGCACACCTAGTTTGTCCCACGACGATGAGGATACTTGTGTACTTAAGACCCTCAATGATGATTTGAGTGTTTTTAGTGAGTGTGTGGGTAGGGTTAATAATGAGGGTGAAAGTGAACTCTAGAGAGCGTTTAGAAATTTATACGCTGAGACCTTAAAGATGAAGAAGTTGAATAAGGAGTTAGGATTTAAGGTGTTAGATTTGGAGAGAGAGATAGATATTTTGAGGGAATTTGAGGCATGGGTGAGTCAACTCGAGAAGGTGAAGGTTTCTTTGAGTGAGAAGTTAATCATCATAAGTCGGAAAAAGAGTGAACTTGAAGCCCTTGTGGTCAAACTTGAAGCCCTAGTGGTGAAGGTCACTATAGAGGATACATCTAATAAGGTTGGAAATATGATCCTCAGTCCCGCTTTGGGTAATGTTGAGAGATTAGGAATAGGTCATAACGTTTAGTCTACTTCTCATGTTGCACTCGAGCCGATTCTCGAGTTTGTGATAGATACTTATGGCTCTCAACCTAACCCACCTAGGTTTCTCATTCGAAATAGGAGAGTGCGTCCTCAATATTTTGAGAGAGGTGTTCCTAAGCCCGTGTATGTTTGTTCCCATTGTATGAAAAGAGGACACCTTAGGTAATTCTATTTTAAGTTGGTTAGTGTGTCACATAGAGTTTTGCCATGTGTTCCCACACACGTAACCACACATCATACTTTGCCTGCTCTGGGAGATTACATGAGAGAGTTTGTACATATTTGAGAGCAAGTTAAGTTTTTAGTCAAAACTTCACATGATTTGATTGATGTTTTCTATAAGATGTCACCACCTTTAGAAAACTCCTCCACACCTAATGATTGATATTTAGACTTGTTTGCTAACATAGGACGATTTTTATGATGATATTTTATGCCTATTGCAAGTGTGTACCACTTTTACATTTTTTTCCTTTTTGATATATTTTTTGAAAAATCCAAAAAGATTTTTGTTTTTGAAATTTTTTGGAAATATACAAAAGATTTTCTGTTTTTTGAGAAAAAAATTAAAAAAGGACAAAAAGATTTTATTTCGATAAATTTCTTGGAAAAAGATAAAAAAAAATTGTATTTTGTTTTACACCGTTTATGAATGGACATTTAGGATGACTAAGTCATAACATCATTCCATATCCATGTGACTATTCGATAGTGCTTTGAAACAATACATCATTTCATCTATGTGCTTTATAATGTTTGAAGTCATTAAGATGAGATTTGAGATTACGTTCTACATGTTTGACTCATGATTTACTTTAATGCACACTTGCACGGATTTGTTTGATTATTTTACTTGTCTATCACATGTTAGTCGAATTGTTTCCATCTCAATCTTGTCTTTAAAATGAAACATATGCGATAAAACTTGACAATGAAAGTAGTGCACGTAAGAAGCGTTGCCCGTGAGGAATTTATTTAACTTAAAAAAATGATGAAAGGGTCAAATGTAGAGGGGTGAGGTAATTTTGAGATTAGGGATAATTCCCTAATTGGCAATAGTGTTTGAGATTAAGCAGCCGTGGAAACTCAGCGAGACAGCTTAGCATGGCAACTCATATTTAGCTTGTTATGTTAATTATATTGTACCTTTGTTTATATTGACTGTAAGCTATAATGGTTGTAATGTTGTAACGAGAATAATAATGAGTTTTAGCGTGAGGTCAAATGGTACTCGTGAGAGACCAGGCTTGGCAGGGCCTGGGAGAGCTTTCATGCTCTATCGAATGACCTCGCCGTGGGAACTTTAGAGGGACTTGGTTTGGAGGATTGAGAAGTGAGGCACCGTTGGGGATTTTCCTGACCATCTTAAATACACCTGGTAAAAGACCGAGGGACCCTGATCGTGGAACCTCGGGCGGAGTAGCTTGGATTTCCATCGGGCGTTGAGTTGAGAACCAAACAGCCCTCTACTTAATGTCACATCTACTGTAGGTGATGCCACTAGCTAGCTAAACAATGTCAGACCTGCACTTGAGTAAACCACCGTGGTATTTGGGGCGGTCAGGCAGTTGGTGAGCCACCTCTGCGACAACAACCCCCTGACACATAGTGGTTAGGCAAAAGGCATGTCTTGGCATTTAATGTTTATGACATGGAGACAACTAGTGCATCCGGTATTTAATGTTTGTGACATAAAGTATGAGGGATGTCTTTCATAGTCTTTAATGACTAAGTTGCCTCGGGGATGGTGTGGGGGGCTATTTAAGGACCCCAACCACCCCTGAGGATAGGATGATCTTTTGAGAGTTTAAGGAGTTATTACTAGAGAGAATATAGAGAAAAAAGGAGTTATTGCAAACCAGAGGGTTTACCCACTGACCATTGTTACTTATTACGAAGCTTTTAATACTTGATAGAGATTCGTGAGGGTGTTAGGTGTGTTTCTACCTGCCTACCAAGGTGTATCTAGGGTGCTTACTTCTCTCTCCCTTTAGCTAAGTTACTTCTAAGTTTTATTACTACTTTCTGAGTTATACACGAGAGATTTGTGAGTTTAAACTGAGTCTTATCTTCGTCAAGTTTGTGTTTGCATGCCCTATCATTAATCCAAGGTAATGGGCTAATTAACTTATCATTACCATACTCAAAAAGGGTTACGCCTCCATATTATCTATACTACTCTCTTACATTTGGTGACTCTGCTGGGGAGGCATTATTCTAAGTAAGGAGTATGGCACAAGATAACGTTAATCGAAGGCTCAACTTTGATGACATCTAACATTATAAAGAACAAGTCGCGAGAGAACTGGAGGCTCTAAGAGATGGGGTTTCTGGAATAGAGGTACCTCCAGTTCAGGCAACGACAAGCGATCCATGGGTGACATAAGCTTCCACGAGTGCGGGGTTGGGGCCCACTCAGGTTGCGCTCCTCATGAGCAAGTTTTATGAGTTTTTACAAACTCCAGTAGCTTCAACTATGCTGGGAGGATTGGAGGCTAATGCCTTCGTGATGCCAGGGGTAGCTCCAACGGCCCCACCAAGTGCAGGTGTAGCGGGAATAGTCCCAGCGAGCATACCCTCTACTATGAATCCAGTATGGGGAACATCAGGAGCATCTGCGGCCCCAACCGTGGCGCTTGCTCCAGCTGCAACGGGCACTCAGCTCGTGGTTCTGTTGTTTGTTGCCCCAGCGGCATTGCCCATGGAGGAAATGAGAAAGAAGATGCAAAAGGAGATGTTGAAGTTCATGCAGGCTTCCTCAAAATTTTCTGGCGAGGTGGATTCGGTTTATGATGACTTTCAAACACCGTATCCTCAGGAGTACAATGACGAGCCCTATTCGAAGGACTATATTCCTCCTATTTTTAAAAAATACACGGGAAAAGGTGGGAATCTGAAGGAGCACATCAAACGCGTCATCAAACACTTGGGGTCATCTTGAAATAATAAGATACTTCATTTGAGGGATTTTTCCAAATCCTTAACAGATAAAGCATATACATGGTATTCCTATTTGGCTCCTAGGAGTGTTTCTACGTGGGAGGAGATGCATGTGTTGTTTCTCCAGAAGTTCTTTCTGGAAGAAGATGAGTTTACTTTGACCCAACTGGGTAGGGAGAAGCAACGACCTGGGGAAGAAGTGGTGGCCTATGTTTGAAGGTTTAGGGAAAGATCCCTTGAGGTGAGAGAGGAAGCCAAAGAGTCTAAGTTATTACAGATTTATGCTGAGGGGTTGCTTCCTAAGTACATCTGCCATCTCATAAATGAAACGTGCGAGGGGACTTTTTAGGTGTTCTTAAAAGTAATGAGGAATATTTTGTTGGTGGTGCGGCCCAATCCGGTGGTGGTGCCCATGATGTTTAGGCAGCCGATGTAACCCACGGGGGGGGGGAGATCTCAGTCCCCACGGGTAGGGTACACAGAAGGAGGAGATGGGGTCAAGGCACCGAAGAAGGATAATAAGAGGAAGTTCGAAAGAAACAGGGAGGACCCACTACCATTGCCTTATATAGTAGAGGAGGTTGTCAGCTATTACAATGCAATGGTACAAGGTGGAACGGTCTACGAACCAAAAGACATTCCCGCTGTGGAACCTAATGCGGTAACAAAGGCGGATCCTAGGTACTACCAGGTTCATCGGAGGATCCATCACCCAACAAAAAGTTGCTTCACACTGAGAAGAATTATTAACAAGTATGTGAAGGCAGGGACGTTGCAAATACCTCCATAGAACGTCAATATCAACCCCTTGCCAGCACATGGGGCCAATCTTGTGGCGGCCTATGATAAAGAGGCTGAGAGAGGGGGAGAGAGTTAACAGCGAAGCGAGAAGAGTACGAGGAGGGTCTGGAAGTTTGTATGAGGGTAATGGCTAATGTGGTCTTGGATTATGATGAAGAAAGTGCCAAGGATGTGGAGGATGTATACAGCGTTGAAGGTGAGGAAGCAGACCCGAGCCTAGAGTACTGTGTAGTCTCAAAATCCCCAAAGTTCACCTGGTTCTTTGAACAAGTGGGGATACTGAAAGAGAGAAGGTTAGAAATAACCCAGGCGATACTAGATATGACGAAAAAAGACGCGGTCCCTTCGCTGAAATGGAAGGGACCCATGGCCAGGATGGTACGAAGGTTCCTGTCATAAGTGACATTCAGCGATGCCGATAGGGTTGTGAGATTCCCTCATAATAGGCCATTGTATGTGACTGCCATTGTCAATAGGGTTAGTTTTGTAAGGACTCTCATGGACGAGGGAGCTTCCATCAATATCATGCCAATTAACTCCTTTCATGCAACCAATATTCCAGAAGAAAGGTTGGTCCCTATGCCTTTGGTAATTTCGAGATATGATAACCAATCTTCCAAATCCATTGGGTATGTTAATGTGGGAATTGTGATGGAAATTTGAGTTACCATATAAAGTTCCACGTGATAGAGAGTGCAACTTCCTATCATCTGCTAATAGGAAGGGTGTGGATGCACAACCAAGGGCTAGTTCCTTCTACGTACCACTAGTGTGCTAAGGCGAACATCAAGGGGACAGAGGTGACCATTAGGGCTACAAAGAGGCCTTTCGCTATTGAGGAAGCTCACTTGGTGGACGAAGTGTTTTATACTGAGTTGGAAGAATATGTTCGGGTCTTAACGAGGAGGATGGACGGAGCGTGGGTTCCCTCTATCATAGAATGAATGAGGCCCTTGAATGAGCAGAGTAAAGAGCTTGCGAGAAGTGCAAGGGTAATGACCAAAGAAGCTCACCAGGCGGTCTCTCGTCCCCAAGGTATCTCGAAGCAGCTTAAAGATAGGATGAGTCCCAGAGTGGATCCTATGGAGCATGAGGTCCAACGACAAAGCGTGTTGAGCCGGTTCTCAGGAAAAAGAGTGGATGAGGTGTCTAGAGAGAAGAAGAGGAAAGCAGTCGCCACTACCAGCAGACAATGCAAGAAAGTCATTACTGAAGAAAAAAAGGTGGTGTATCGATTGTAATGGTGTGAGCGGGAGGCCGAGGAAGCTGATGACGAGGTTGAACCGATATATGAATACTTTCTGGTAGATCAATGAGGACAATGCATGGTGATAGACAATTCCAGTATGCAGGAATTTACGGAGGAAGTCACCGAAGAACCAGATTACATGGCGGATCGATCAAAGCCACGGGCACAAGAGCTAGTGAAATTGAACCTGAAAAAAGAAGGGGAGGACCTAAGGCCCATCTTCATCTCGAAGGATCTCAACAAGGAAAAATGAGGGTCCTTGGTTGAATTGATTCAGGATTTTATAGACGTCTTCGCGAGGAAGTACATAGAGATGGAACAGCCGAACGAGGAAGTGAGCTGTCACAAGTTGAACGTGATGCCTTCAGCCATTCCAGTAAAACAAGCAATGAGAACGTACAAGCCTGAGCTGGATTTGAAGATCAAGGAAGAGGTTCAACGCTTACTAACGATAGGGTTTATCAAGTCGATATAACACCCGATCTGGATATCCAGCATTGTCCCAGTAGGAAAGACAGATAAAAATCAAATAAGAATCTGTGTGGACTTTAGAGATTTAAAAAAAGCTTGCCCCAAAGATGAGTTCCCTCTACCCTCCATCGATGGCCTGATAGATGAAATGACGGGTCAAGAGATGTATAGCTTCATGGATGGGTATGTGGGGTACAACCAGATCAAGATGGACCCCTCGGATGCAGAAAAGACAGTATTCAGAACCCCGTTGGGTAACTTCATGTACAGGGTGATGCCATTTGGACTCAAGAATGCTGGGGCGACTTACCAGAGAATAATGATGGCCATTTTCCATGACTTCTTTCACAAGTTTGTGGAATTCTATGTTGATGACTTGGTCATCTAGTTTGAGGAAGGTGTTTTTCCATTGCAGGAAGTTTAAATTAAAAATGAATCCACTGAAGTGCGTTTTAAGGGTGACAAGGGGGAAATTCCTAGGCTTTGTGGCTGATCGACAAGGGGTGCAGATGGATCAGGACAAATAGCGGGCGATCTTGGAAATTCCATGTTCGATAATGGCGAAAGAGCTGAAGAGTTTCCTCGGTAAAGTCTCCTACCTTAGGAGATTTATGCCTGGATTAGCTGAAATAACACATCCGTTGATGCAGCTATTGTGAAAGTACACGAAGTTCAAATGGGAGGCGATTCACCAGGTGTCTCTTGACGGACTGAAGAAGCTGCTCGTGTCACCACAGACCATAGTTCCCCCAAGGGAAGGGATACCATTGCAGCTGTACCTCACATCCACTACAAGGTCCATGGGAGCTTTGTTGACACAAGAGATTGACGGGCAAGAATGGTCGGTCTACTACCTCAGCAGGATCATCCATGGGCCAGAAGTCAGATATAGTAGCTTAGAAAGGCATTGTTTAGCCTTAGTATTTGTAGCGCAAAAACTTAGACATTACATGTGTAACACCCCGCATTTTTCATGCACTAAATATTTAATTAATTCGGGAATTGAAAATTACTTGTGAGTCGTAATTTAATTGAATTAATTAGGGAAATTTTATTTAAATATTAATCGAGGAGTAAATGGTTAATATTTACGGGAAGTTATTTACTAAGTGAACAGTAATTATTTATTTAAGTCAACCGGGAGTCGGTATAGACTAATGGGGTGAGGGGATAAATATTTTTATAATTAATTCGGATACCAATTATGAGTGTACGATTGAGTCCGGATGGGCCGAGATAGTCAAAAAAGTGTACCCGTGGGTAGTAAACGGGTCACGGGGCATTTTTAGACATAGCCGGGCCCACACGGGGGCATTTGGGTCACTTGGGCTTGGCCCATTAGGCAAAAAACGGGATTAGGTAAATTAAGGAATTGGGAGGAATAATAAAATGGCTGATAGAGTTTTAGAAAAGGCTAAGTGTATTAAGGAACCCTAATAGCAGTTTTGGGATCACTAGAGAGCCAACAAGGATCGTCTTCAACCTTGGAAATTCATCTCCGAATTAGACACTACGAAACCTAAGGCAAGTGGATAACTAGCAATAGTATTGAATCTGTTTTTCAATTCATATTCATGTGATGTGTTTGATCAAAATTCGTTTTGGGTGTTCATGGCATAAATATGAGGTTTTGAAAATAATAATCTGATTTACGAAATTGAATGAGGATTCTTGTAGAAATCTGATATTATAAATAGATACATATCTGGTAGGATGATATTTGGATAATTAGAAACGAATTTGGTGAAGGTATTTGGGATGTAAATGGGTAAGGAATTAAAGATGAATATTTCCCCAAATTCAGAAATTGTAGTTAATGGACGAATTAATAACGTTGGAGGGCATTCTGGAGGTCCCTAATAAGGTTCCTAACTTGTATTATGGTTAAGAAAGCTTGAGATGGCTGGTAGAAGGAGTTAGGGTTTTATGAAACTCGTCCATGGCAGAATCTGTCTTCGCGAATAAGACGAAGACCTGCTCGATTGATCGATCGAAGGTCTGGGGTCGATCGATCGAAGGTCGGCAGATTTTGACAGTTCGCCCAGTTTTATTTTATATAAAGAAAATTTAATTTAATCTTTTTCCATGCATTAATTTGGTGAGAAATTTATACATGGGTTTTAAATCTAATTAATGGTGAATAAAATTAATTAGAATTTGGAGACGACTTAGTGTGACATCATAATTTAAATTCGTCGGGTTTTGGAGAAATTAGGTGATACACTAAGGTTAAATTTTTAGGAAGAGTTCTAAAGGATTAAACATAGTTAGAAAACAAGTACGGGGATAATGGTTGAGGAATACCGAGAGATAAACCTTATTTAGGTAAAGGCTAAATAATTTGAGAGTCGGGGATTTAGACTCGGGTGAGGTTGATTAGGACTACGAGAGTAAGTCCAATTTTATGGTGGGGGCGACACCAAAGGTGACTTAATTAATTAATGTGTGAATTAATTAATGATTAGAGTTGGACCATAACCTCTTAATAAATTAACTAGGCTTATGTTACGAATTGTGTACATGGTGTAGTCGGGACATTTTATATATATATATATATGTACGGGGTGTGACAGTATATATATATATATATATATATATAGTGCGTGTGTGCATTAATATCAGTGATTGAATATTATTAGTATATACTCTAGTGCTATAGGGGGAGGTTGCGCGTAGTGGATGAATCCCCTAGCTTGAGGAGTAGGGCGAGTACAATCCCAGGTCATAGCGTCCGTTATATGGGTGAGGGGCATCTCACTTTCAGGGAAGGAATATGACCGCCTCCAAATTCGTATGTTAAACTAAGTTAGTGAGCGAATCTAACTCGAATAACTAGGTTATGTGAATACACCTACTGGGATAGCACTTGGGAAAATTTATATTTTTGTGAGTATTTTTACTCGGTCAAAAGTTTGTATTAAATATTATTTTAGTATGTTTGTGAATACTGTAAAATGATTAGATATATAATTAGGTAGATAATTATATATGGGATAATTAATACATAGTGAAAAATGTATTATGTGCATAACGGGTGTGAATGTTATATGAAATTAAAACGGGTAATGATTTAATTATGTTTGATGTTTATAATAACTTAAAAAAAAATCTTGAATTAAGGCATACTCATTTAGTGTAGGAAAATTTCAAGGGTTAAAATAAGAATTGGGTCAAGAGCGCAGGACCTAGTAAATTAAATGGAAGCGTTAGTAGTACACCTTAGAGGAGGGGTGAGGAAGTCCTCAAGAGAGTGCGGCACTAACTAAAATATGAAGAGCATGCAGTTTTAATTATTACTGCAAGTTAATCATTTGTTAAATGTTTTCAAATGTTTTTGGGTACTAACCCTTGCTATAAATTTTTTTAAAAACCTTTTAGGTGTCCAACCACAAGGGCGCCAAGCTTGACTGTATTCCAGGTATCCTTTGCTGCAGCACATGTGGATGTTGCGGGGTTTTGATAGACGCCTCCTTCTTTCGTTCGTATAGGAATTTTCTAGCAGTTATCTGAGCATGTCGCTCACAGTTCATATATTAGACTTGTTAAGATTTTTCTTCTTATCTTTACTTGTATTGGTTATTTGGACCGATGGTTTATTTGGTTAAGTATTTTAATTGTGGATGGTTATTATAGTTAATTGTGATTGTGTATTATTTTATGTTCCGCATGAGTTTTAATTAATTTAAAGATTTAAAATTGGCACGAGTCTACTTTTCTCACTTAGGTGGTTAATAATTAAAAGGACGACAGTGATGCTAAGAATGGACCTACTGAGAAACTTTTCTAACATGATTTAGGACTGATCACCCGGGATTAATTAGGCGGGGTGTCACAGATGGTATCAGAGCATCAGGTTCTAGTGTCCTTAGGATCTGTGCGGCTTTCTACGTTTCAGCGTAGCACTCATTCGTTGTAGAGCCCTATGATTAGGACTGTTGACTCATTTTCGCTTGTGAGATATAGTATTTTCTGCGGTGAATATTTTTGCGTAAACTGTGTACTTATGCGATTTAATCTATTGCAGATGCCACTAAGGAGAGTGAGAGCGGAGAGGGTTGAGGCTAGGGATGAAATCAGGGAGGCTCATCAGGAGCCACAGGTACCGCTACCACCACCCCCACCTGAGTTGATTTCCACTACTCAGGTGGCAGTGATAGTGGCCTAGGCGGTCGAAACAGCAATGAGAGCTATGGAAGCTCACTTTCCACAGCCCCAGGCACCGCCTCCAGTGGCACCAGCAGTTCAGGATCCAGTGGGGCCACCATCTTGGCAGAGAGTTAGGGAGACCTTTCAGAAGGGTCACCCACCTGAGTTCCGGGGTAGTACAGATATGATAGAGGCTTGTGACTGGAAGAAGAACATTCAGCGCCATCTGCGCATGCTAGAGTGTACCGAGGTACAGAAGCAGATGCTTGCTACCTTTCGTCTATCAGGGGCAGCCTTACAGTGGTGGGAGTCAGTTACCACCGCCGGGGAGCGAGACTTGATGCCGATAGCATAGTTTTGGGTGTGGTTCGACCGCAAATACTTTCCACCAGCAGTAGAGACTGAGATGAGGAAGAAATTCAGTGATTTAGTTCAGGGTGACCGATCAGTGGCAGACTACGAGGAAGAGTTCACCCGTTTGGCAAACTTTGTGCCAAATGAGGTGAGCAATGAGGAGCGGAAGAAATCGAGGTTTATGGACGGTTTAACCTGGCAAATCAGGCAACACTTGATTGGAAATCCGACGTTAGTAACATATACAGACGTCGTTAATGCCGCACTTGTACACTACCAGGACCATCGCTTCCATGCGAAGGGGAGCAAGCGAACAGGGGAGCCGAGCCAACAGGGCAAGGCTGTTACTAGTAGTGACACAAGTGGTACTTAGCAGCAGGCGGGTAGTCAGTAAGGGAATCAGGCTAAGAAGTTTAAGCCTAATAGTTTCCGACAGGGAGGACAGGGGTTCAGGCAGGGGATGCCGGGACCGAATCAGCAGCAGCAGGTTCCTCAGGGCCGTCAGGGCTAAGGGAACAATGGGGGAGGCCAGGAGGGCCAGGGCTAACCGCGTCAGGGCCAACGATAGGGGGATGGTCAGAGATGCTATTTTATGTGTGGCCAGCCAGGACATTTCAAGAGGGAATGCCCACAGAGGGGCAGAGGTCAACAACAGGAGGCCCAGCAGGGGCAACGGGGGCAATTACCACCAGCAGCACCAGCCCCACCCGCCCCACCTCAGTAGGGGCAAATGCACTACGGACGTGTGTATAACGTCCGGGATGTTCCTAATCCCCCGGTGCAGCAAGCACCGCCAGCAGTTGAGGGTATGTTTCTCATTCATGGTTATGAGGGTAGTATTCTCTTTGATACGGGAGCATCACATTCATTCATTAAATTAAATTTTGCTAAACGGGCCGGACTACTAGAGACCACGGGAGGTCTTCGGATGTGTGTAGAGTCGCTAGTTGGCAGCGGGGCTACAATTCACTCAATTTGTCGGGGTGTGGACATTTTGATCGGGAGACTTAGTTTAGCAGCGGACCTAATAGTGTTAGATATGGAGGGGTACGATGTCATCTTGGGTATGGATTGGTTGGCAGGTTATCGGGCGACGGTGGATTGCTACGAAAGGTCTATCGTGTTCTCCATTCCAGGACATGAGATGTTCTTAATAGCAATGCCACTACCCGAGGGAGGGTCACGCACACACTTGTATTACATTGAGAAGGAAACCTCACAGGAGGTGGCTATTCCGTTGGATTCAATCCCAGTGGTGAAAGACTTTGAGGATGTGTTTCAGGAGATACGAGGGTTGCCACCTAGCAGGGAAATCGAATTTGTGATCGATTTAGCACCGGGGACGAGGCCAATTGCTCGGTCCCCATACCGTATGGCCCCTTCAGAGATGCGTGAGCTGAGGGAGCAGATTCAGCAGCTTCTGGGTCAGGGTTTCATACGACGGAGTACATCGTCGTGGGGTGCACCGATGTTATTTGTGAAAAAGCGAGATGTCTCACTACGGTTATGCGTGGACTATAGAGAGCTGAATAAGGCCACGATATGGAATAAGTATCCGTTGCCTAGGATTGACGACCTATTTGACCAGTTGAGAGGGGCGTCTTATTTCTCTAAGGTCGACTTAAGGTCAGGATATCATCAACTACGTATCCGAGAGGAAGATGTTCCCAAGACCGCTTTCCTATCGAGGTATGGATCTTATGAGTTCAGGGTGATGCCATTCGGACTCACCAATGCACCAGCAGTGTTCATGGACCTCATGAACAGAGTATTCAGGGAGTTTCTCGATCAGTTTGTTATCGTGTTCATTGATGACATACTGATCTACTCGCGTACCGAGGAGGAGCATGCAGAGCACCTACATATAGTGTTACAGACATTACAGGATCACCAACTCTACGCCAAATTCGGTAAGTGTGGATTTTGGCTATGGGAGGTCCAGTTCCTGGGCCACGTGGTGTCAGATCGGGGTATTGTGGTGGATCCAAGTAAAGTATCGGCGGTGAGGGAGTGGGGACAGCCCACGACACCGACAGAAGTGCGCAGTTTTCTGGGGTTAGTCGGTTATTACAGACGGTTCATCAAAGGATTTTCAAAGATTGCGGGCCCTTTGACGAATCTTACCCGGAAAGGGGTACCTTTCACTTGGAATGATCACTGTCAATTAGCCTTCGACGAGTTAAAGGACAAGTTGACATCTGCACCCGTACTTGCATTACCGAAAGGAGGATTAGAGTATCGGTTTTACACTGACGCATCCTTACAGGGACTTGGGGGTGTGCTTCAGCAGGAGGAAAGGGCTATAACTTATGCGTCCAGGAAGCTAAAGTCCCACGAGAGGAATTACCCCAATCACGACCTGGAGTTAGAAGCAGTCGTTTTTGCTTTGAGGATATGGAGACATTATCTCCTGGGGGAGCAGTTCACGCTATTCACAAATCACAAATCACTTCAGTATCTCTTCACTCAGAAGGATTTGAATATGAGACAGAGGCGATGGCTAAAATTTGTGAAAGACTATCAGTTTGATATTCAGTATCATCCTGGTAAGGCTAATGTGGTGGCAGATGCATTGAGTCGGAGACCGACTGGGGAAATGTCAGAAGTCTGGAAAGCGAAGTGGAGAGAACTTCAATACGAGAATGACGTAGCCAGGGCTTGCATGTCAGCATTATCCATCACACCCGAGATCATTATGCGGGTTGTGAGGGCTCAGGCAGAGGATCAGACCTGCCGAGATAGGGTGAGCCAGTTGCTAGCTGAGGGAGCAGAGGGCTACTCGATCAGCTCAGAGGGAGGTTTACGCCATAATGGGAGGTTGATTGTGTCAGAGGATGCGGAATTGAGGCACGCTGTTATGACGGAGTCTCATGGGTCGAGATTCGCGGTACATCCCAGTGAGGATAAGATGTATCAAGATATGAGGAGGCAGTATTGGTGGGCAGGGATGAAACGGGACATAGCAGAGTTTGTTTCGAAATGTGCCACGTGTTAGCTTGTGAAAGTTGACCATCAGGGATGCTACAGCCACTTGAAATTCCTGTGTGGAAGTGGGAGAGCATCTCTATGGACTTCATTACAGGGTTAACGACATCACAGAAGGGTCACGATTCCATATGGGTTATTGTGGATCGGTTGACCAAAGTGGCCCACTTCCTACCGGTTCGCACAGACTTTGAGACGATGCGTTATGCACAGCTATTCATAGCGGAGATTGTTAAACTGCACGGGGTACCGATTAATATTGTGTCGGATAGGGACAAGATCTTTGTGGCCCATTTTTGGCAGAGTTTTCAGGAGGCCATGGGCACGGAGTTACGTTTGAGTACAGCTTATCACCCACAGACTGACGGGCAGACCGAGAGAGTCAATCATATGTTGGAAGATATGCTCAGAATGTGTATACTAGACTTTGGGGAAGGTTGGGAGAAATATCTTCCTCAGGTAGAGTTTGCGTATAATAACTCTTACCAATTCATGATCGGCATGGCACCATTCGAGGCATTATACGGGAGACCTTGTCGTTCACCTGCTTGTTGGTTAGAGGTGGGGGACAACAAACTGTTGGGGCCGGAGATTGTTCAGGAGACATCTTCCAAGATAGAGCTGATCCGAGGGAGGATTCGGATAGCTCAGGATAGGCAGAAAAGTTACGCTGATGCTTCACGGAGACACGTGGAGTTAGAGGTTGGGGATCAGGTATTGGTCAGGGTGTCCCCCATGAAAGGGGTGATGAGGTTCGGCAAGAAGGGTAAGCTAGCACCGAGGTACGTGGGACCTTTCCCTATTATTGAGAGGATGGGGCCTGTAGCCTACAGGCTGGGATTACCGGAGCATCTTCAGCGGATACACGACGTGTTCTATGTAGCATCGCTGAAGAAATATCGCAGGAGTGAGAGGGCCTTCTGGCACATTCCACTCGAAGAAATTGATTTACAGCCAGATATCTCATATGAGGAGAGGCCGGTGGCTATCCTAGACCGTAGCGAGCGGAAATTACGATCCAAGGTGGTTCCACTAGTTAGAGTACAGTGGGGTCATCACAACATTGACGAGTCAACCTGGGAGCGGGAGGAGGATACGCGGGAGCAATATCCAGAGCTTTTCATCACAGGTATGACCTAATTTCGGGGACGAAATTCCTTTGTAAGGGGGGGAGTATGTAACACCCCGCATTTTTCATGAATTAAATATTTAATTAATTCGGGAATTGAAAATTACTTGTGAGTCATAATTTAATTGAATTAATTAGGGAAATTTTATTTAAATATTAATCGAGGAGTAAATGGTTAATATTTACGGGAAGTTATTTACTAAGTCAATAGTAATTATTTATTTAAGTCATTTCGAGTATTAATGACAGGGTATGCACTTATCTCAACCGGGAGTTAGTATAGACTAAAGGGGTGAGGGGATTAATATTTTTATAAATTAATTCGGATTCCAATTCTGAGTGTACGGTTGAGTTCGAATGGGCCGAGATAGTCGAAAAAGTATACCCGGGGGTGGTAAACGGGTCACGGGGCGTTTTTAGACATAGTCGGGCCCACACGGGGGCATTTGGGTCACTTGGGCTTAACCCATTAGGCAAAAAACGGGATTAGGCAAATTCAGGAAATGGAAGGAATAATAAAACGACTGATAGAGTTTTAGAAAAGGCTAAGTGTATTAAGGAACCCTAATAGCAGTTACAAGCAGTTTTGGGATCACTAGAGAGCCAACAAGGATCGTCTTCAACCTTGGAAATTCATCTTCGAATCAGACACTACGAAATCTAAGGCAAGTGGATAACTTGCAATATTATTGAATCTATTTCTCAATTCATATTCATGTGATGTGTTTGATCAAAATTCGTTTTGGGTGTTCATGGTATAAACATGAGGTTTTGAAAATAATAATCTGATTTACGAAATTGAATGAGGATTCTTGTAGAAATCTGATATTATAAATTGATACATATCTGGTAGGATGATATCTGGATAATTAGAAACGAATTTGGTGAAGGGATTTGGGATGTAAATGGGTAAGGAATTAAAGATGAATATTTCCCCAAATTCAGAAATTGTAGTTAATGGACGAATTAATAACGTTGGAGGGCATTCTGGAGGTCCCTAATAAGGTTTCTAACTTGTATTATGGTTAAGAAAGCTTGAGATGGCTGGTAGAAGGAGTTAGGGTTTTATGAAACTCGTCCATGGCAGAATATGTCTTCGCGAAGAAGACGAAGACCTGCTCGATCGATCGATCGAAGGTCTGGGGTCGATCGATCGAAGGTCGGCAGATTTTGACAGTTCGCCCAATTTTATTTTATATAAAGAAAATTTAATTTAATCTTTTTCCATGCATTAATTTGGTGAGAAATTTATACATGGGTTTTAAATCTAATTAATGGTGAATAAAATTAATTTGAATTTGGAGACGACTTAGTGTGACATCATAATTTAAATTCGTCGGGTTTTGGAGAAATTAGGTGATACACTAAGGTTAAATTTTTGGGAAGAGTTCGAAAGGATTAAACATAGTTAAAAAACAAGTACGGGGATAATGGTTGAGGAATACCGAGAGATAAACCTTATTTAGGTAAAGGCTAAATAATTTGAGAGTCGGGGATTTAGACTCGGGTGAGGTTGATTAGGACTACGAGAGTAAGTCCAATTTTATGGTGGGGGCGACACCAAAGGTGACTTAATTAATTAATGTGTGAATTAATTAATGACTAGAGTTGGACCATAAACTCTTAATAAATTAACTAGGCTTATGTTACGGATTGTGTACATGGTGTAGTCGGGACATTTTATATTTATATATATGTACGGGGTGTGACAGTATATATATATATATAGTGTGTGTGCATTAATATTAGTGATTGGATATTATTAGTATATACTCTAGTGCTATAGGGGGAGGTTGCGCGTAGTGGACGAATCCCCTAGCTTGAGGAGTAGGGCGAGTACAATCCCAGGTCATAGCGTCCGTTATATGGGTGAGGGGCATCTCACTTTCAAGGAAGGAATATGACCGCCTCCAAATTCGTATGTTAAACTAAGTTAGTGAGCAAATCTAACTCGAATAACTAGGTTATGTGAATACACCTAGTGGGATAGCACTTGGGAAAATTTATATTTTTGTGAGTATTTTTACTCGGTCAAAAGTTTGTATTAAATGTTATTTTAGTATGTTTGTGAATACTGTAAAATGATTAGATATATAATTAGGTAGATAATTATATATGGGATAATTAATACATAGTGAAAAATGTATTATGTGCATAACGGGTGTGAATGTTATATGAAATTAAAATGGGTAATGATTTAATTAAGTTTGATGTTTATAATAACTTAAAAAAAATCATGAATTAAGGCATACTCATTTAGTGTAGGAAAATTTCAAGGGTTAAAATAAGGATTGGGTCAAGAGCGCAGGACCTAGTAAATTAAATGGAAGCGTTAGTAATGCACCTTAGAGGAGGGGTGAGGAAGTCCTTAAGAGAGTGCGACACTAACTAAAATATGAAAAGCATGCACATTTAATTATTACTGCAAGTTAATCATTTGTTAAATGATTTCAAATGTTTTTGGGTACTAACCCTTGCTATAAAAAAATTTAAAAACCTTTTAGGTGTCCAACCACAAGGGCGCCAAGCTTGACTATATTCCAGGTATCCTTTGCTGCAGCACATGTGGATGTTGCGGAGTTTTGATAGACGTCTCCTTCTTTCGTTCGTGTAGGAATTTTCTAGCAGTTATCTGAGCATGTCGCTCACAGTTCATGTATTAGACTTGTTAAGATTTTTCTTTTTATCTTTACTTGTATTGGTTATTTGGACCGATGGTTTATTTGGTTAAGTATTTTAATTGTGGATGGTTATTTTAGTTAATTGTGATTGTGTATTATTTTATGTTCCGCATGAGTTTTAATTAATTTAAAGATATAAAAATTGGCACCAGTCTACTTTTCTCACTTAGGTGGTTAGTAATTAAAAAGACGACAGTGATGCTAAGAATGGACCAACTGAGAAACCTTTTCTAACATGATTTAGGACTGATCACCCGGGATTAATTAGGCGGGGTGTCACAACATGTTGTCTTCTATAATTCATATTGTAACGAGATGTGATCCCATTAAGTATTTGCTTGCAAGAACTATATTGATTGGCAGGGCAGCTAGATGGTTCCTTATCCTCTCTGAATATGACTTAAAGTGCGTGGTTCCTCGCGCAATCAAAAGCTAGGCATACGCTGATCTATTGGCCATTTTCCTTTCAGGAACGTTTGAGCCTCCCAAAGAAAGAATTCCAGGAGACGACTTGCAGGCCAATCACCTATATGCAATGGATGAATAATGGACAATGCAGTTCGATGGGTCATCGACAGAAAAGAAAGGAGGAGCAGGGGTTATTCTTCCGAAAGGAATGGAGGAGATTTTCCTTTATTACAAGTTAGATTTCCCTTGCTCTAACAACGAGGTAGAATATGAAGCATTGGTATTGGGATTTCTAGAGGATCTTCGAAGAGGGATCCGTTCACTTTGCATCAAGGGGGATTCAAACTTGGTGGTTCAGTAAGTGAATGGAGAATACGCATTAAAACACATGAGCCTGACACCATACATAACGATCATTCAGAGGCTCTTTGGTCAGTTCCATCGAACTAAGATTAAAAGGCAGCCCAGAAAGATGAACCGTCACCCAGACGCCTATGCCACCATTTCCCAGAAGATGATTATGAGGAGTGATACAACTAATGTCGTGATTCAACGAAGAATAACTCCTTTGATGGTACAACTAATTTTACCAATGGAGGAGGACGCGAATTGGAGGGGAGAGATTAAGAGGCAACTGAAGACTGGTGAAGGAACGATGGGGCTCAGAGAATTAGCCCAGTACTTTACAAACCAGGGAAACCTTTACTTCAGAAATGCATGAGGATAGCTGTCGAGATGTATCGGTCCAAAAGAGGCAGCACAAAGATTAAAGAAAACACATAAAGAGAACTGCGAAACGATTGAGATTCCTCTTTATAGAAGAATTCAAAGGGCGGGGTATTTCTAGCCTAGTATGAAGCAGGATGCAGCTGAATTACGACGAAAGTGCGATAAATGCCAATTGTTCTTCGAGGCAGCAGAATGTCATTTCGTGGAGACTCACCCTGACTAGAGACAACCCTATATTGACTTCATTAAAGATGGAGTTGTCCCAACAGAGAAAATTGATGCGATGGGACTCTGACGAAGGGCCCCGAGGTTCTACGTTCAAGAGGGGCAGCATTATCGAAGGGGATACTTCAACAGGGTGTTGTGTTGCATCACAAAGGAAGAGGCAGTCGAGGTTCTCAAACAGACGCACGATCCAGCTCATATAGGAGGGGCCAAGCTATATGACCAGTTGATGACTCTGGGTTACTATTGGACAACGATGGAGAAAGATTTCGCTGAGTTCATTCAAAAATGCAAAGCATACTAGCTTTATGGAAATATGATCCACGCCCCATCAGTGGACTTACACTCCCTGGAAATGCCCTATCCATTTTATACCTGGGCGTTCGACCTAGTAGGGGAAATACACCCTTCTTCGAGGGGGAAGATATGGATCCTAGTTGCAACGGAGTGTTTCACAAAGTGCGCTGAGGCGATACCACTTAGAAGGGCAACAGCAGGAGTAATGAGCAACTTCATCAGAGAGTACATCATTTGCCATTTTTGGATCCCAAAGGTTATCCTTTCGAAGAACGGAACCCCTTTCATCAATTCAGAACTAACGATGCTCATAGACAAATACTCCATTATCCATCACACTTCGATGGTGGCATACCTAAAGGGAAACGGTCAAGCCGAAGCGATTAATAAAACTTTGGTCAATATCTTGGCTAAAACAATAAAGGATTTCCCAGGATCAAGGGATGACAAGATACCAGCCATTTTATGGGCCTATCGAATGACTGAGAGGAAGCCTACAGGTATACACCATTCTCTCTTGTTTATGGGGCTAAGGCAATTCTCCCAGTGGAGTTAGAAGTTTCCTCGGCTCGATATGCTTTGTGAAGCAGCATGCTCCCTCCGAATAGACATGTGCAGTTAGAAGCATTGGACGAACACAGAGATAATGCGAGGCAACACTTTCAAATGTACACGAAGTAGCTCTCCAGGGAATATGATAACTTGGTGAGACCAAGGAAATTCGTAGAGGGAGATCTTGTATTGAAGGCCGCAGTGAAACACATTAGGGGGCTTCCTCTACCTAAATTTGCAGCAAATTGGGAGGGACCTTTCATCGTAAAGGAGACTCATGACTCAGGTTATTGCTTAATTTAAAAAATGGAAAAAGATAAACCATTTAAGATTAAAAATAAGTGGTTGAAGGTTTATCATGTGTAGGCAGTTATGTTGGACCTCTGATGTAATTGGTTGTTGTTATAAATACACAAGTTCTTTCTTATGATGAGTATGCAAGTTCTTTTTATTATACCTCAAGTAGAGATGAAAGAATTATAGAACTTCGTATTTCACAATTTAGGTAAACAGTTGTAACATAAAGAAATTGTATGGGAATAAGTATCTTTTTCCATTCATATACTTTGGGGCATTAGAAAAATTGGGAGCTATCGCCCAAGAATTACATGAGAAGAAAGGAAAAATACAAACACAAAAACTCATTGACCCAGAAGGAACCACAAATATGGGGAGGACCGTTGGGCATTAATGGAAACTTCCAACCTAGTCTGTGCTTGCGTACGTTCGATAAGAAGTGTTTCTCATTTTAGCTTTGCCAAATGCAGAGCTTCTTAGAGGTCCTCCAACATCCTTATCAATGGCTCCGAGGAGGGGTTCTATCTCGGCCAAATTAGCTTCCTCGACCCGCTGATCCTGCTGATATTTTCACAAAAGCTCCCTCTGGCTATCCAACCGTTGGCTCTTCAGAGTCTTCAAATGTGAGATGAGCCAGTCAAAATAGAACCCGTCACGACCCAACTCCCTCAGATAACCCAGGAATTGGTTAAGGAGGGGTCTGGTAACGTTAGCAGTCGGAGTATTGGCGATTTTAGCAACAACGGTGGCCTTGCGTTGAACCTTATAACTCATAATTGAGATATTTGAATGGCTAGTCCACTGTGAAGCTTTCAGGATGATAACTCATAAGTTGCTCAATTGCCAAACGGTTATTAGAGGGTATTTGGGGAGAATGCAGGAGTACCATCAGGCAGAAGGCATGAGGAGCCAAGTTAGGCAGAGGAAGCTCGCACCCAGATTCGCTTTCCGCAGCAGCAGCTGTCGTGGAACCTTGATCATCATGGCTAGTTTCTTCGGAAGCAACAGGTTCACGACGGGGCGAGGCAATACGTGTAGGAGCTGGTGGAGAATCCTCATGAATAACCTAAAAATAGTTAGAGGAAACAAAGAGTTTATGAAAAAATCTTAACAAGTGTTTTCATTATTGGAGCTTGTGAGAAAAAATCTTAAAAAGTGTTTTTATTGTTAAGTCACCATTATAGGTGGAGTTTATGAGAAAATCTTAACAAGTGTTTTCATTGTTAAGTCACAGTTATAGGTGGAGTTTATGGAAAAATCTTAACAAGTGTTTTCATTGTTAAGTCACCGTTATAGGTGGAGTTTATGGAAAAATCTTAACAAGGGTTTTCATTGTTAAGTCACCGTTATAGGTGGAGTTTATGAAAAATCTTAACAAGTGCTTTCACTGTTAAGTCACCATTATAGGTGGAGTTTATGGAAAAATCTTAACAAGTGTTTTCATTGTTAAGTCACCGTTATAGGCGGAGTTTATAAAAAAAAACCTAATATATGTTTTCATTGATTAAGTCACCTATATAGGTGGAGTTTGAGAAGCTGAGAAATATAGAGAAATTAGAGAAGTACCTCAGCAGCAGGAGCGAGACTAGTAGTTACCACGATAGCCATAATGCTAGAAACCGTGGGAGGCGGGCTTATTACCTCAACAGTTTCAATGGAGCCTTCGGCTACAGAAACCTCAAAGGTAGGCACACTCCCCTCGCCAGCATAGGGTACTATGTCCAACATGGGCACATCAGTAGAAGGAGATATTGGACCTTCGAGGGATGCCCCAATGAGAGCAGCTGCACCAACCTGGGCCTGAGAAGGGATAAGGCTAATTAATGCAAAAGGCGGAGAAAGACTTGGAGAAAGCTGCAAATGTAAAGACAAGTGTTAGATAAAAGGAGTAATTGTCAAAAAGGGATAAGAGATATAAATACACCTAAATTACCCCCGTTATGACACTAAAAAGAGGAACTGCAGTAATGGGTCTTGATAATGCAGGAGGAAGGAGAATGTTGGCTATCAGCGACGCCACTACCACCTAAAATAGCCCAACATGTTAGAATTGAGGAATAAACCAATGGGAAAAATAAAAGATGTAAAGCTTGGAAATAAACTTACCTGTGGGGCACTCTCTTCGACCACAACAAGGGGTAGAGAGACCTCTCGCTCCGAGGGTAACTCAAAGGAAGCTGGAACAGTTGCCTCGGGATGGTCATACATCTCAACAGCCCCCGTGGTGGCATCCTTGGCCCGATGAGAAGATGAACGGTGTGAATATGTGAGGCTTATCAAAGGAGAATGTGAAAGGATGGCAGTGGCTGGAGGGGTATTGCAACGTCCCCCCACGAAATGGCTCACTGTGGGACTGGGAGGACTGACCCTCGCTTCTTCAAATCCTTGCACCAAAGTTATCAAGCAATAAGTAAAAGCGCTATGTCAAGAAAAGAAGAATGAAAAATAAAGAGTGAACACATACTTCAGATCCAGAGGGAGAACGAGAGGGTATAACCACTGGTGAAGGTGGCGAGGAGGCAGCAACCGAAGGAGCTAGGGAGGAAGGCTTCTCATGAGTCTATTTCCTCTGAGATTTGGTACCCAGCTTTTTCTTCCTAGAGCTCATTGTGCCACCAGTTTCAGGTACTCTCGTCTTTCTTCTCCTTTTTCCATTGGCTCTGTGGGATCAACCACGATTGTGGGGAATGTACCCGGAGGAGGAATAGAGACTGCGTGCCATTGGAATTTAGCATTTATTCGTGCAACCTCAGCTTGCACTCGCCTCCTCATCTCTTCGGCCATTTTTGAAGACATGGGAGGAGGAACAAAGGCAGTTGGGAACGCCTCTAATGGAGTTTGAGTTTGACCTTGGGACTTAACCTTCTTAGACTTGGAATTCTTGGATTTCTTGGCAGGTGGCTCAGAAGGCCCTTCGACCGTGGGGACAGATGGTTTGGGGGTCGCAGTGGCCTTGGGTTTCGGGGTGGCAGTTGGGATCATTGGGTAACGAGGGGGTAGTTCATGGGAAGACTCTTTAATAGTTTTACTTAAGGGAAACTCAACCCTAATCACGGAGTTCCCCTTTAGACCCAACTCAGAAGAAAAGGAAAGGACTGGGGGATATTGAGGGGGGGACTTAATGTACTCACGAATCATGGCCAACTGATCCAGATGGAACTTCGTAGCAAAAGAAGTGGATACGTCTCCCTTCCTAGTAGCACTAGGAAGGGTGACACGGCCATTAATGGTGGATGTCACACCGAGCACCGTGGCTGCAGTGTAGAAGGTGCATTCTTCAGCGAAGGTGGCCTTATAATGATTGTCCCGAAACACAGGTCGAGGAGCCCCCTGATCGAACTCGAACTTCCTACTGCATTTATCAAGATTCTAGAGCTCAGAAGTGTATCCTCATTCAGTATAAGAGGGGAGGAACCCTGGGTGAAAAGTAGCACTACGGCTTGTGAGGGATCTTCTACAACCGGGTTAAATCTTGTCGTTGTGGCTGTAGTAGGGAAGAAGTCCTAATTATGGGCAAAGGTGGGCTCACTGTATGGCCTCATTACGAAGAAGTCTGAGCAATAAAAAACCTCCATTATCTCCTTCCGGCTTTGCTTCTTGTGTAAATATAGGAGGCGTGGGGGCTTAATACCTTCACTCACGGGCAAGTAAATTGTCTTCGCAGCAATAGCAGAAAAGCGGGTATAGAGGAAGCCCGTCAAGATGATGGTGTTAGCAAAATTCTCCAAGTTGTAACGGCCCAGTGACTGTTCCATGTCAATATGGGTTCGATCCAACCAGGTGTAAAGGGACCCCAAGGCGATGGAAGCCAGAGGTAGGTTGAACCCTCTGGCCAAACGAACGGAAATGTTTATCAGGTCCCTCCTGGGCTGATCGTTGGGTTTTTCAGTAAGAAAGAAGCCTGAAAGTAATACCACTATGTAAGCTGGTAGTTCCAGGGAGGTACCTCGACCGCGTCCCGTTACATCACTGACATCCTTCGGCATTGGGGCTTAAAAAAAATAGTTGATAAGAGGGGAAAATGTGGCTTTATTTGAGGAACCAATTCAACTGCGACAGATCTGATCCAGCTCAACGCGATCAGTAGCCTCTTCGGCATCCAGAGGCTCGTCATGATAGGTGAACTTACCCATAGGCTCAAACCCAAGGAGTTCATAGACGTCCTCCAGTGTAACGGTGAACTCCCCTCACACAGCAAAAAAGGTGTGAGTTGCAGTGTTCCATCGGGAAACCAGTACTTCTAACGCTGCATTGTGCTTCGAGAGTGTGAACTCCCCAAACTAATATGCGCGATGAAGTATAACCTTGGCAAGAGCAGTGGCGATGAAGCTCTGCATGTGTGTGTGCCAAGAAATGAAATGGGCTGGTGACCCCCAGGTGCTTCGAAGTCGATCTGGGAATAGGGAAAGTCACCACGGTCCAGGCAAAAATGCAGAGTTCCCTCTGGTGGAAGATAGCCCCACTTTGATGAATCCACTTCTTCATCACCCAACAGTAATGGATCGAACTTGGATGAGAAGTGGCAGGTCTTGCATGCCTCAAAAAACTTATCATCTTCTTCAAAGATGGGGTCCCGACGGTAGAAGCACAGTTGCTCTTGATGAGCAGCATCTAGGGCAGCGCCACTAAGGGCGGTGGCAACGCCAACAGCGATAGAGGGTAAACCTGGATGAATGGTGGCAATAACCTTAGAAGCATTTGAAGAAGCCATGCGAGAGTGGTGATGAGCGATATAGATGGACAAGAAGGGTTAAGAACAAGAGGGGAGGAGCACAATCGTAGGGGGTTGTGCAAAAGATGAGAGAAGGAGGAGACTGAGTAAAGAACGGGGAAACAATGGAGGTCGCACAGATTTCACACATAATTTCTCTCTCTAAAAAAAGCGGGGAGCTTGAAGAAGATGAAGAAGATGAAGAAATATAAGGGTTTTTAAAATAAAAGGGGCGTTACCTGTCGTTTAAGTTTCTCACCCTTGCACGTGCAAGGCTGCCTATAATCATTTCAAAAGCAAACATGTCACTTTGGGAAGTGTTCTGACAGCGGAAAAGATAGCGTTACGTCGAATACGAAGTGACATCTAGGTAATGGAAAGGGGTTGCCTTCCTAAGCAAGTTTAAGTTTTAGCGTCAAATTTATGTCAGACTTATTCAAGTCTCCCAATGAAAAAGATGCCCTAACGGTTCCAAAAAGGTACGATGTTCCCTCGTCACATGTCCAAACGTTTGAGTTGTGACTCAGTTACATCGGGGATAATTTTTGCTTTTTTGAACATAGCGATGCATGACAAGGGAAAATTTCACTTCCTAGGAGTCCAAACGAGTATTTGAGAATGTTAGTAGGCCTTTCGGGAGAATTTCAAATATTAAAGATAGAACGGTTGCGGCTCAGCATGAGGAAAAAGTGGCGATGTCCCTTCGCCCAAGACCCAATGAGAATGGATCTTCGGCTCAGGTACATTGAAAAGTGTTTTACTTTTACCAAGAGATTATATCGCTGCGGTTCTAACGAGGGAAAGAAGGCCAAAAATTTTTCACACAGAGAAGGTTCATCGAATTGAGAAGTTTCGTGCAGACATTTCTTGTTCCAATAAATCTCTCCAGGAAGGGGCAAATGTAGAGGGGGCTTGAAGGTAATCCTGAGATTAGGGATAATTCCATAATTGGCAATAGTATTTGAGATTAAGCAGCCGTGGAAACTCAACGAGACAGCTTAGCGTGGAAACTCATATTTATCTTGTTATGTTAATCATATTGTATCTTTGTTTATATTGACTGTAAGCTATAACGTTTGTAATGTTGTAATGATAATAATGAGTTTTAGAGTGAGGTCAAATGGTACTCATGAGAGACCAGGCTTGGTAGGGCTTGGGAGAGCTTTCATGCTCTATCGAATGACCTCGCCGTGGGAACTTTAGAGGGACTTGGTTTGGAGGATTGAGAAGTGAGGCACCGTTGGGGATTGTCCTGACCATCTTAGATGCACCTGATAAAACACCGAGGGACCCTGATCGTGGAACCTCAGGCGGAGTAGCTTGGAGTTCCATCGGACGTTGAGTTGAGAACCAAACAACCCTCTACTTAATGTCACATCTACTGTAGGTGATGTCACTAGCCAGCTAAACAATGTCTGACCTGCACTTGAGTAAACCACCATGGTATTTGGGGCGGTCAGGCAGTTGGTGAGCCACCTCTGCGACAAGAACCCCTTGACACATAGTGGTTAGGCAAAAGGCATGTCTTGGAATTTAATGTTTATAACGTGGAGATAACTAGTGGATCAGGTATTTAATGTTTGTGACATAAAGTATGAGGGATGTCTTTCATAGTCTTTAATGACTGAATTTCCTCGGGGATAGTGTGGGGGGCTATTTAAGGACCCCAACCACCCTGATGAAAGGATGATCTTTTGAGAGTTTAAGGAGTTATAACTAGAGAGAATACAGAGAAAAGGAAGTTATTACAAACCAAAGGGTTTACCCACTCACCATTGTTACTTATTACGAAGCTTTTAATACTTGACAGAGATTCTTGAGGGTGTTAGGTGTGTTTCTACCTGCCTACCAAGGTGTATTTAGGGTTCTTACTTCTCTCTCCCTTTAGCTAAGTTACTTCTAAGTTTCATTACTACTTTCTGAGTTATACACGAGAGATTTGTGAGTTTAAACTGACTCTTATCTTCATCAAGTTTGTTTTTGCATGCCCTATCATTAATCCAAGGTCTTGGGCTAATTAACTTATCATTACCATACTCAAAAGGGGTTATGCCTCCATCTTATCTAAACTACCCTCTTACAATGAGTGAACACGGGGAAGGGATACAAAAGGTACACAGATCCTTTGCGATTAAGCCACTGTTTAAATCAGACCTAAAAAGGCGTGGCATTGTAAAAATTAGTCAAGGTCCAAAGAGATTAAAAAGAGCTAAAGAAGTGTGGCATTGAAAAAATTATCCAAGGCCAAACTTGATTAGGTTGATATGATCATTCAAAAGGAAAGAAAAATCATTTATGATCATTATCTTATATTTAAAGGAGTTTGGTTTGAAATAAATCAACGGGTTTTCACGTCCTAATAAAGTCTTAAAAAAGTATTAAATAGTTTTATACATTATTAGTGTGAAAATCATTTTAGACTTTTATTTGTTGATTATATTGTGTCGGTGTCATTTGAATTCAACAATTTTCACACCTAAGGATGATTGTGAAGTTCCTTTGTAAGGAGTCTCCATAATCATCGTGCACATTTGTTATGTATGTTTGATCTGATTTACCTATTACATAAGTTCACACCCTCACGATTTGGTTATCTTATTGTAGATTCATGGTGTGTGTTGTTTTAGTAAGTTTTATTTGATTGAAAAATTTGAAAAAATAAAAAGATTTTGTGAAATCCTTTTGAATTTATCCTTGTATGAGCATAATTTTGCTGTTTAATATGCTTGTCATGTCACTTCGAGCTTATTGTTTGTTTATTCTTTTCCTTGTCTATTTTGGATAAATAAAAAGGGGAATATTGAATTATGAGTTATGGGGGAATGAGAGTTTACATTATGGGGGAGATTTGAGATTTATGTGATTTTCTTTTCTTTAGGTTTATCTCAATTGAATCTCGATATGTCACGAAGATATTTGTTGTTTATTGTGTGTAGGACTTTGATGATCATTTGAAAAGCACGCAAAAGAGGATCAAGGAAATCAAAGAGATATGATTTAAAGAAATTTCAAAGATGAAGATTTTCTAAGAATTTGAATACTTGCATTTTTTGTACCTTTTCACTTTTGGGTTGCATGGGAGGGTATTAGATTTATATAGGATTTTTGTTTTGATAATTTGGATATTTTTATATTGTATCGGCATATATACATAGGGAGAGATTTGTAAGGACATAATTTCCATTGTCCGTAGTTTACATAGAATATGTCATATAGTACTACAACCATCGAGGGAAGCTCAAGCATACATTCATGAAGACAGATCCGAATTTCAAGTATCTTCAACATTTTCACGACATGAGGTACAATTTCATATAAAATGTGTTTAAGTTTCATAATTGCTTTACATTATTATTAAGATACTTTTCGAAATTGTTTAAAATAAAATGCGGCATTTTTTTGTAAATCAAAATAATTTTTCAAGACTTGTAGGTGAGCATTTTAAAAATAAAATTCTCTCTCTCCTGTCATTCAAACGATAAGGAAATGTCGTTCAAACTAAAATTTTTAACATCATGAAATGTCGTTTGAAGGGTCATTTGAAGCTTGCATCAAACGAACCCATACTGTTTTAGTTTTTAGTCGGTCGTTTGTAAGGTCGTTACTAACGACATAAGATGTCATTCAAACGATATGAAGATGTCATTTGAATTCATTCGAACGACATGTACCACCTCAAGTCCTTTGTTTAGCTATAAATACCTGTTTTGGAGACTTATTTCATTAAGACTTTTTGCAAAACAAAACTTCATCTTGGATGACCTTTTAGTCTTCACAGTTTAGGGATTTTTATGTTTTTGATTCACCAAATTCAATCCCAATTCCTTTATGAGTCTTTTGTGGAACCCAAATCACTTATATTGAAGTTTGTTCTTGTGAAGTACCATCTCTACTGCTGGATTGCTAGCTCTTGAGGGAGTTGCTTGCTGAAGATTTTGATCAGTTGGGAAGATGCGAGGGTGTTCCTTGTTGAAGACAGAGCTGCGATTTTTGTAAGTTTTTAGGGAAGTCCATTGTTGATTTAGGCTGCAGTCTATGTAAGTTTGCTAGGGTAGATTCATTGTAGATTTCTGTAAGTGTACTATACGTTGCGTTTTGCAAACATTTGTAGAAATAAAAGGTTTTGCACTTACGGGGGATTTTTTTTTAAATTAGTGTGTCCTGCAATTTTTTATTGTTTTGATGGTATGATTAATTTATTCACCTAGATGCATGTTTTAGAGTTTAATTAATTTGGATAAAAAAATTGGCAACTAGTTTAATGAGTTTAACATTTGGAAATTTGTGAATTGAATTGATAATTGATATTGCACACCCTTTTACATGAATTTTTTATATTTTTATAACAAAATCATTCTTAGGGAGAACCTATAATCAAAATTATGGACTTAAAAGCAATAGGAAGGATATCCCATGCCCACTAATTCAAACCTCGCATTGTCCTCAATGTGAATTAAGAACTAAGTTAAAGAAACAAAAGGAGCTATATTACCCAAATAGAGAGATCTCCGGAGAGTACAAGTCCAAAGAATCTATAAAAACATGTTAGCACAAAGCACAACAAAAAAGAATAACTAAAACTTTAACTAATTACACTAGGAAATAAGTAAAAAGGAAGAAAAATGAAACAAACTACTATGTACAACCCATAATTTGAACTTCAAACTAACTATACACTAGAAATTAAAATTTTGGAGGCTCCACCCAAAATAACATTTGACTTTGAGAGAAAATTGGCGTACCCTCATTTGAGTGCATACCTTCCTTAAAATTGGAATTCCATTTGAACAGTCGAATATATGTGTAAGGTGAAAGAAAGTAACCATCACCAACTAAAAGTTTTTGGGGGATGATGCGGGATTTGGATTTAACGGGTGAGTAATACACATGGGATAAAAAAAAAGAATTTTCTTCCAAAGATTTTGTAATTGGAATGGGAGTTGGCGCACCTAGAGTCAATATTGCCTTCATGAAAAATGACTCAAGAAAGTTATCCTTATCGGTGAAAGGTTTAAACTTTTATCATTTTGAACCGATTCATGGGATACTTGTAGCAGTGTGATAATGTAGAATAAATATGTGGAGTAAATATATTCAATCTCAAGAGATGACTCATCATTGCATGAAAATTTAATTCCAAAGTATAAGGATTCACTTTCAACTAAATTTTCTTCCAAAATTGTTCGAGGTGAAACATATGTCTCAATCCCCTCTTTGTTTTCCAAATAAGAAACCATTTCATTGTAAATGGATACTACATCCATTTATTCCTCACATTCATTCTCTATTATTCCATAGGCAAAGAGAAGAATGGTTTTTTCCAAAGTAGGTATCGATTCCTCATTGGTTATTTACATTCAGGTATCGATTCCTCATTGGTTATTTACATTCCTCAACTTCAAATTTTAGAAGAAAAATCATTGTTGGATTCGAATAATGCATCCAAGTCTTGTTCCCGACAATGATTTTCTTCCCGATAATGGTTTTTAAGTTTTTAATTTTCAAGAATGTGCAAGCCCTTACAAAATGTCATATGTGGAGAGGGTAGCACCACTAGATGTCCTGAATGAAGTGAGGAGGCCCCAGAGGGTTAAAGGGATGCGATCGGCCCTCGATAACTCTCGATCATTTTGTTAATAATGTCTTTAAGATTTTTATTGGCGGCTTCAACTGCACCATTGCTTTGTGGTCAGTAGGGAGAAGATTTTTGTCTTTGAATTCTATAATCCTAGACCTGTTCCATTACTTAGGCTTCGAAATGTAACCCATTATATGATAGTATCTCGTGAAGGACTCCGTATCGATAGATGATTTCCTTTTGGATAAACTTGTCTATATTCTTAGCATCTAAGACTGCATATGACTCAACTTTGACCCATTTGGTGAAGTAATTAATGGAAACTAGGATGAAATCATGCCCCTTAGAGGATTTGGGTATGACTTTCCCTACGATGTCAAGGCCCTATGTAGAGAATGACCAGGGAGAAGTTATGTTGCATAATTATCGAGGAGGCAAGTGCTGGAGATTAGCAAATGGCTGGCATTTGAGGCATTTTCTAACATAAGCGGTAAAATACTGAACCAGGGTGGTCTAATAATACCATTAATGGATAATTTTGTTAGCAAGCATATGCCCATTCATGTGGGGTCCGCATTCCCTAGTATGGATCTTCTGTGTCATTTCTTCAATATCAATCCCTACGATGAAGTCTAAATGGGTTCCATCGAAGTTTTTCTTGAACATCGCTTCATCGTAGATGATGTACTGGGCAATCGGTTTGTGAAGGGTTGCACGATCTTTCTTATTGGCATCTTGGGGAAACCTACCATGCTTGAAGAGTTGCCAAATATCGTAGCACTAGACCTATGCCATATCAAAATCTTCCATTGTGATGAGATCAATGTGGTAGCAATGGGTTGGAAAATCTTATTTTTAGACTATGAATGGGGCCATCGTTATCCCCTAGGGTATATCGACCATAGAGTCTAAAGTATCAAGAGTGTTTGCTAAACAATTCTTTGCGTGGGGCAAGTAGTGGAAGGTGATATCTCAAAACTGGGAGTCCAACTCTTCTAAGTGGGTATGAAAAGGTAAGAGCTTCTCATCCTTAACTTTCCATCTTCTAAGGACTTGACTAATTATGAGGGAGAAGTCCCCGTAGACGTCTAGGTATTTGATACCTTTATTGAGGGAAAATTTGAGGCCTATAGTGCATGCCTCGTATTCGATCATATTATTGGTGCAAGGAAAATCCATCTTGATGGAAATGGGAGTATGAGAGTCATCAGGGGAGATCAGAAATATCCCAATATCATATCCCTTCTTATTAGCAGCGCCGTCAAAGAACATTTGCAATCGAAGGTCATCGTGAGAGGTGCAGAGAATATCTTCGTCTGGGAATTCAGAGACCCACACATCAACCTCTTCCATGGGGTGGTTAGAAAGGTAAGCAGATATATCTCTCACTTTTATGTCTTTCAATATAACATATATGATATCAAACTCATATAGGAGAAAGAATCATCGGGCCATTAGGCTAGACAGGGTGGGTTTCTTAAGCAAGTATTTGATGGGATCCATTCAGAACACAAGTCTCATCGAAAAAGTGAGCATGTAGTGCCATAACTTTTAAGTGACCTAGACTAGGGAAACAAACACTTTCTCTAAGGAAGTGTATTTGACTTCGTACTCGGCCAACTTTCGACTGGCATAGTAAAAGGCTCTTTATTTGTGGGTTTCCTCAATGTATTGGGCTAGCAAATCCCTTGTTGCGGAATCTATTACGGTCAAGTATAAGAGTAGGGGAGACCCTACTGCGATGGAATGAGTACCATAGGTCGGGTGACATATTGTTTGATTCTGTCAAAGGCTTACTGATAGGCATCATTCTAGATTTTGTAAATGGTAGTCAACTAGCTGATGAACCGATTAATATACTGTAGTTTTCCCAAGAATCCTCGGACTTCCTTCTCCATTCAGAGTGGTGGCATTTTGAGTATGGATTTCAGTTTAGCAAGGTCTAGTTCAATTCCCTTTTTGCTAACCATCAACCCCAACAACTTTCCTTAGGTGATGCTAAAAATGCATTTATATGGGTTTAACCACATCTAATATCGTCGTAGTCGTTCGAAGAACTTTCGGAGGGAGGCAACATGACTTCCTGAGTCTTAGAATTAATAATCATGTCCTATACATAGACTTTATCCTCCTTCTGTATCAGATCATGCAAGATGGTTGTAACATCCCTTTGGTAGGTATCCCTAGCATTCTTAAGCTCGAATGGCATAATCGTGCAATAAAAGGTTCGATAGGGGGTAATGAAGGATGTTTTTTCCTGATGATCAGGGTGCATCTTGATTTGATTATTTAGGCCAAACCCATAGATGAATGACTTGAGGGCATGATAGATCGTGTTGTCCACAATCATGTCGATGTTGGGTAGCGGGCAATCGTCCTTTGTAGATGCTTTTTTCAAATCTCGGTAGTCGATGCACATGCGAACTTTTCCTCCTAATTTTGGTATGAGTACAATAGTGTCTAGACATATGGGATATTCATCACCAGGATGAATCCTAAATTCAAATGCTTGACTACGTCCTCCTTGACTTTGGGTGACCATTTGGTATGGAGCTTTCGTAACTTTTGCTTGACTGGTTTGCATCCTTGGAGAGTTGAAATCTCGTGCTGGACTATTTCGGGATCAATCCCGGGTACATCGTCATAGGACCATGCAAAGACGTCCACAAATTCCTTTAGCAGCTCTTCAAATTGCGTGCTCTCATGGTCGTTAAGGGTGGTCCCTATTCTAATCTCATGCTGTTGGCTACTAGAACCAAGATTGATAACAACAGTTTTATCCTCATTAATTTGAATGCGGTTATGTTATTTTTTATTAATCTTATTAAGATAAGTTAAGAATTGTTCATTTGCAAAATCATCATCATCAATATTTTGATTATAATTAAGACAATTAATGTAAGGCGCATCAAGATACTCAAAATATTCATTTACTTTACTTTAGAGAAAAAATGCATTAAGAACCTCATCAAAAGAAGTCCTGATTACATTGTTATCAGAAAAATGAAGAACAACAATAGATGAAGAGATATAGTAAACAACAAGGTTGGGTTGCATCTCAACAGGTGGGACTAGTATAACATTCTAGTTATGGAGAGGCGCATCAGTGGCCTTGATCAGAGTAGAAGTATCCGACGATGTAGTGCCTGAATGGATCATGCAGAGTGTCAACCCTAGTGTCTGCAGATTGAACGAGTCTTTAGAGTCACTTTCGTTAAAGATCTCGATAATGGCTACAGCTTTCTGAGTGAGATATTATACCTGATGCTAAAAAAGTCTTTGTCGCAGGAGTATCTATCTTGAAAGATTATTTCCATCCATGGCTTCATCTTCTTATGCACATGATCATACCATGGTTCAGGATAGCCACAGAAGGGGAAGTCTTCGCCCTCTTTGATGAATCTTCCATTCAAGGAATCTTTTGAGATAGTTTTGGCATCTTCTAAACTTCTTTTCGACTATGGTTAGTGGATCATTCTGAGTTCTTCTAGTGAAGGATGATAACCCATGACACATGGGGGAAATGCCTTTTTAAGGACTATGGGCTCTAGTATCCCTTGTTAACGTCGCCTTAGCCCCAGTTCGAGCATAAAGTGAATGTTCTTAAACATTTGTATCACATTAACATTACTGTGAGGGTTATCTTCTAAACAAACATGATTTTTAAAATCATCCCATACCAGAAAGGGAAGCGAATCAATCCTAAAGTCGAAAATAAGCATGTCATTCGTCCTATGTTGTATTTTTAGTATCGGATTGCTGGAGTCGGCATTTTTAGTACTGTCATCATCTCCCAAAATGGTAAAGAGTTTCCTATTGGCAAAGAATTTTAACTTTTGATGAAGGGAAGAGTTTACCCCTCAAATGCTATGAATCCACAACCGACTAAGTAGAAGATTGAAGCATGCGACTATGTTAATAACTTGAAACTTAGTGACGGGATTGATAGGACTCAACCCCTATTATGAGTGTTATGGATCCCAGCACGTCTTGACGAGTGTTATCATAGGCACGAACTGTAGTGGAAGTAGGATTTATATCACTTACTTTCAATCCTAAGAAATTGAAGGTTTTTAATGGGCAAACATTGAGGGTGAAGCCATTGTCAATTAGTTAGATCAAGATTGTCTTTCCTATCACATCAACGGATATGTTGAGGGCATAGTTGTGATCAGGGATAACCTTCAGAATTTCTTCTTCCAAGAAGGAAAGGAGTCTAGTGGTGGTCAAGGCCCCAACCAAGGATATGGGTTCTCCTGGAGTGGTGGAAGGAGGTACTATGGTCCCAATGATAAACTTTATCAGAGCATTTCGATGAAATTGGTATGGCATGAAGAGTCCCTATAAGGTGATATTAACCTGAGTCTTATTGCATTGGTAGAGGATCATGCTTTATTTAATGGTCATCTCTAGCACGGGAACTTATTTGGAGACTACTTGTCCCTTATCTGTTCTTAATGGCTAAGGATTCGGATCTTGGTAATGTCTCGTTGATCTGGTCATATGGTTTATGGAGGTGAGGAAGAATAATAACCCCATTACTTCATCTATTTTTGGTTGTACGGCTACTTTACTAATTTCCCTTAATAGGTCCTCAAAAGAGATCATTCCACACATATTGATTACTAAACTGACCTTTTAATGACTCGGTTCATCATCAGAGATGTCAAATTCCCCCACCCCCCATCTAGTGGCACTGATGTCTTCCTGCCAAGAGAATTCAATGCATTCCATAACCTCAACGTATTTTTCATATAAATCCTCCCACTCATCTAGGAGATGTGAGAGTGAAGGTACCAATCACACATGAAGCTTAAAAATTATGAGTGGATCCAAAACGCTATAGATTTTACCGATCTATCGGAACATGTCTGCCAAAATCTGTATTATATCATCCAAACTGATTTTATCAGCGGGTACCACCCAATTATCTGACTCCTGATCCAACTTTGAAGCTTCCTTTAACTTGATGTTGAACTTCTGACAGCCGATGTTCATTTCAGAGTGTAATTTCAACCCAAAATCCAGAAGATGGTTTAAAATAGTCGACAACTCTAAACCTTCCCCTTCGGGCCGGGTATAAACGGTAACATAAGCCCTTGTGAGAAGTGACAGAGTTTGGTCAGTGAAACAGGTAGGGTCTAGGAGAAAACATGGGCAAACTTTGAGTGGTTTAGGTGAAAATATAGGTAAATGGGTTAAATTTTGGGTCATTTTCTACGAACATGGCATTGGTATGGGTTGGAAGTGGGTTGTGGGTGGTGTTAGGTTTAGGATTGGATGGTGGGACGATTATACCCTAGTCAATTAGACCTTGGATTACGTTATAGAAATGGAAGCACTGATAAGTAGTATGGTTGGCAGACTAGTAAAAATCACAATGGGCATCAGTTTTGAAGTTTTTAGGAAGTGGGTTTGGTAATGGATGATAGTCCAGAGGTTTAATAAGATTTTGGCTTAAAAAGACATGGTAGACTTATTTAAATGGAGCATGGAGCTCAGTTCTGGCGAGATTAGGGTGACTTTCTAGTGCCCAAGAGGTAGCGGACTAGGAGATATTGTTGATGGTTAAGACTGTGGCATTGTCAGGATTCTCATACTTTTTAGGGGTGAATTGTTTGGATACTTTCTTAGGCTCAGCTTCTGTCTTGGTAACACTTTCTTCAATCTCCACACATGCTTCCCGGAGGGGTCGGAAGTGTGGGTAATACTGACCTCCCATATTTTCTCTGATATGGGGTAGGAAATTCTTCTTCACTATGCTGATTTGTTTTTCTTCGAAGGGATGGCTGGTCATGGTGGTGTGATACCCGCCTAATTAAATATCGGGTGATCATTCATTTATGAAAGTAAAACAAAGTATCTGGTTGGTTCATTCTTAGCATCACTGTCGAAAAAACATTTATTTATTTATCACCTAATAAATAATTAAGCTAAGTGTCAAAATATTTAATTGCATGAATTAAGTCCCAACAATATGAATTGTTATACATACATAATTTTAATGAATGCAATGATAATATTTAATACCAAACCATCCAAATGAAATAAACGGGCTAGATTAATCGTTCCCAAATAAAAGATCTCAAATCCAAGGACAATGTAATAATTAAAACAATCCCAACTAAGAACCGA
This sequence comes from Sambucus nigra, assembly GCA_949130495.1. Taxonomy (NCBI): domain Eukaryota; kingdom Viridiplantae; phylum Streptophyta; class Magnoliopsida; order Dipsacales; family Adoxaceae; genus Sambucus; species Sambucus nigra. The sequence continues at coordinate 471,950,302 of OX422211.1, read as the reverse complement.
GTACTGCAAATAAAGGAGTACAATATCTCTCTAACTAAGTGAAGAGCTGAGTAACAAGGCTGAAGTCGTCTAAATGCAAAGACCTGCAACTCCCACACTAGCTGCATCATGTCAAACAGTCTAGCAATCTAAGTCGGACACCCCTATGGCTAGGCACCGGTTAATACATACATATATATACAAGAGAAAGAAGAGATGGCCAAGAAACGGGTCAGATCTCGATAGTTATAGTAATAAAAATAGTTTAGCAAGTATTTGAAATGCTTACTAGAATATACTCAATACATGTTAGTTACGTTGCCCTCACTTGGGAATTCTCACCTCTCATATAGTGCACATACCTAGCGTACTACTAAATTATTCTACATGATGATAAAATAGTTACCCAGTCTCCTCTCATAAATCCTTATTCACGTGATTTCATAAGTATAATTCATACGAAATTGAGTTCTTTATTTTTCCAAGTAAGCTATATACATCTCGATGCAGTCTTAAGTTCTCAAACACTTAGATTATTTAATATCATTATTCAATTTTATATATTTACAAGCACATTATATAAATCACTGGTATATATATTTATCACATAGGATATATTTACAAATAATGCATACCAATACTAAATTATCGTGCAGGCATACTCTGCTATCAAGTCCCTGTACCTCTCGTACAAATAAGGGAAATACTAGTTTGTATCACCCCCAAACTATATTAACACAAAACACATATATTGGAGGTGAATTATAGTTCCAAGCCGCTAAGAGGTCAGTATATACCCTCACATCTCTTAGGACTTTCTTCTTTACCACTCACATATAGGTTGCACCAAGGTTCTATGTTCTAGGGTACAAGTCCATATTCTCCATAACGATCACATTAGAATAAGATTGTCCCGATGCAGAGACCTCCGTGATAGCAAGTAACGCGGGTATGATTAAGAACATTCATTCATAAAATGTTTATATATACACTCATATATATATTCACATTATTCAGCTAAGTACAACCACGAACCATAACATATTCTAACAATATATGGCACGTAACACCTGAATCCTATGTATAATTAATTCATCATTTTATAGTCTCATTTACCGCACGTTTCCCACTACTTTTAGTCCCTCGAAGAGTATTGTTTTGATATGTAATATACCAGTATAGTTACTCTTGATATCCTTATATCCTAAGTTGCCATTAAGTTTCGCAACCTCCAATTTATCCCACACATGATCATAACCCATTTTCTAACCTCATGACCCTATGGTTAAATCTCATGTAAAATCTCACTACCCAAACCTTACCCACAACCATACTAGTCCTTCCCAAGTCCCATCATGGCATTTAAATTTGTCTAAGGGTTCTTATAAATTGAGGTTAGGTTAAACATTAAAAGTAAACAAGATTCAAATTCCAGGAGGAGTCAATCGATCAATGGGAAGAGTCAATCGATCGATCCAGTCGATCGATCGACATTCTTGAGTCAATCGATCGATCAATCAGATATTGGCTCAGTTTTCGCAAATTTTTGCCTATGGGTTTCATCAACATTAAATTCTCAATACCTCTATTAATTCATCCCAAACTCCCAACCAAACATCACAAACATTATAGTAACATGTATGAAAAATTTCTAACATAAGATCTTGATTAAATCCTTAAGGAATCATCATTAAATGGGTACAATTCATGATTTTGTCTCAAACCGTAGTCTACCATATTCTTTCAAGAACAACATAATATTTCCAGATTTCTTCCTACATGTACCTAGCATGGTTTTTACTCTAACATGTGAATTTCAGTCTTCCAAATACATTAAATCACCATAAAAACGTATAATTATTTCTCCTATTCTAACATGGATGTTGTATCAACACAGGATGAACAAGATAGATACTTTCCTTAAAGTTGCAGGTTCGATTCGAAGAATTTGAGTGGTATAGGAACGATCCTCTTCTTCCTATCTATGCTTTGGTGGTTGTGAAGGTGCAAAATGGGTGGTTCTTGGCCTTAAACACCTTGGAAAGCTCTCTCCTTCTTCTTCCTATGATTTTCCTCACTTTTTGATTCTCATAACCCTAACTTCCTTGACACACCATCTGATATAGCCTTAGTAATTTTGTCATTAATTAAGGTACTAAAATGAAAATTACCAAAATGCCCTCCTGGGTTGCCGATTAGGCCTAAAATTGTCCCGAGATCCAAACTAAACTCACGAGTACACTTTTCTGAATATCTCGACCCTTCCACACACATTGGCGCACTCAAAATGACCATACGGACAACTTAGAATTATTTTAGTTTTTATTTCATTAAATTAGTCTCGACACGACTGATATGTGCGTCCCGACTTAATTTCTATCACTGTCATATTATTCACTCGTGATAATTTTAATAAGTACATATCACATTTTTACTTCACTCACTAAGTAATAATCAACATAATTCCCATCAATAATTACTAACTCACGTCACGCTAGTAAATATTAATTTAAATCTGGATTAATTATATAACTCCTATAATTATTAAAATTATAAAAAAAATACTAACTCACTTCACGCTAGTAAATATTAATTTAAATCCGAATTAATCATATAACTCCTATAATTATTAAAGTCATAAGAATAAGGGGTATTACAGGTGACATCTTTCTTTCTCCACCTTGCTATGATGTTACTGATATTTTTCCAGGGTTCTGCTTGAGAAGCTCTAGATCACGTCATGTAACCTTTAGTTCTTTGTTATATTTGTATAGTGGCATGAATTCCTGGGCAACCACTACACCAAAACGATCAGATTGTCACGATCATTGACCGTGACAAGTCTGGGGGTGACAACTATTTTTGTCACGAACTTGTCATGGTCAAAAAGCGTGACAAGTTAATTAGACTTGTCACGATCCTTTCACGGTCTTTAACCTTGACAATTTTTTTTACCGTCAAAGACCGTGAAAAACCATAAAACAATTATCACGATCAAAGACCGTGACAATTCTGGGTAGAATTATAAAAAAAACTGTTGGGCGGTATGGCCACTGCCACTTCCCAACAGTATATTTGTACCTGTTATAGCAAAATTGTACATGTTTAAACAAATTATATCCAAATAAAATAGAAGGAATGCACCAAATCATTGCATATATAATTCCATATCCAAATAAAATAGAAATACAATCTATATCCAAACCAAAATATAACAAATCAAAACAATACAAATATAATCCGACTGTCCAAATAAAATAGATACAAATAATCAATGCGTAGAGTCATCGGTAGGTTGGAGGAGGAAGGAAGCTCTCACGATATACACATTTAGACACCCCTCAATATGTGCCACGCCGCATTATTCGTGCAGCCACAATGCGGAGTTCTCCTTTTTGGGTATCACATGGGTGACGAGCACCTTGGCCTCGATATCTTGAAGGATACGTCCATGAACCAACATACCCGGGAGAATTCTCGGGTCCCTCATCCCCCTCTATATCCACTGTCTATCTTATATTTCGAGTAAAAATATGCTCGACTAATCAATTGTCAACATAGGCCACTAGACAGGAGCCAAGATGGGAACCGAATCATCAATCAGTGAGTTCGCGCATATCGAAGATGAAATAATGACGTCCACATTCTTGTCCTCGTCCACCTCATCCTCCACGGTCTTCTCATTCCCCTTTCCCTTAACCAACTCACGCTTTATGAAGGCGTACATATCTAGGATCGTCTCCTCCAACCATAACAGCTTCTCATAATGCGTGCTCACTTGACGAGCCAATCCAGTGTTGCACATCTCCATTCCGATGATCTTAGACTTTCCCACCCGCAAGCTCACCTCTAGTCCTCCCCTTACGATCAGTGCCGAGCACTTAGCTGAGTGCGTTCCATAGCCAAAGATGCCTTGTCGGCATCAGACTGTAACTCATGCACTTCCTTAAGCTTTGCCTAAAACGATAAAAAGCACACGATTAGTTAATTAAGTAGATAAAAAATTACAACGTAATTAACAAAAATTAAATATTTATAACTTACAATCATGGTCGGGAAGCTCGGGGACACGTCCTTGTCCTTCCCCTTCTTCGTTCGAATTTCCACATAGGCATCAAGCCAATGTGGCCTATCCTCAAGGCCACTCCCTCTCTCCTTCAATAAATAATGAAAAATTAGTAAGTAACGCAAAATAAAATAATGAAAAATAACATAAAACTATAATTATAGAAAAATAAAAACTTACCATCATGTGCTCCACCTCGGCATAAGACGTCCTCCCCGAGTAGTGAACGTTCGTCTTCTTCGCCCAATTTTCCTTTCCCTATTGGCAAGATGCCAATTGTCGCTCCTCGATCTCATTGTCGATGAACTTTTTCCACTTTACCAATGTGATCGTCTCTTTCGGTGGGACGGTCTCATGCAGTGTGAGAATGGATTCTTGAGTCTTCCTAAAGTACCGTTCCTGCAAATTTTTCTTCCATGTCTTATGTTGTTTCCTCAACTGCTCCAACACGAAATCGCGGAGTTCTGGGGGTAGGCCGAATTGTTCCTACCAAATAAATACAAAACAAAATAAAGTAAGTGTTAGTTGCTAATAAATATAAATACATTACTTGTATTATCGCACAAATAACCAACTTGAGCTCATTTGACACCTCCCTCCAACTAGTGTATTCCGAGCGGATAATCATCTTCACTAACTCGATTGATCTAGCCAATATTGTCGTCTTGTTCTCAACATCCTATCCCAATTTGCCCCATTTTGGGAGCCTAGGGGCCGAGGAGCCCTCGTCGCCTCCGTTGCCGCCAAGCCCTGAAGAACACTTTTTTTGTAAAAATTGTTATTATTAGTACAAATTCAAATGAATTAGAAGAATACAAATCACTAACCATATTATAACAAAACACTAGCAACTTTGAAATGCCCAAGTTTTGTACATTTGAACTTTCCTCGTACACCCTTGCACCGAATATGTAACCGTTCAATCGATACTTTTTGTACTCTTGTGCCATGAACAAGGGTCTAGTGGCTAGACGAGCAAGCCTTGATGTCGCATCGCCCGTCTTATGGAGCTGAGAATATAGATAAATTAATTAGTTTAGTTTTAAAGTTTTATTGTAATGTAACATTATATAACAACCATTTTCATTATAATTACCTCGTGTGACAACTAAAGCCTAAATTCGCTGTCTATTTATGCCATTGTTTTTTGTCTTTTTTTGTTCTCACAGGCTTTATATTTTTTGCATAAAATTAATGTGACAAATGTATTAAAAAATTAATCATGTATAAAATAATCTAGAATAAAGTAAAACTTAAAATAATTTAAACTTAAATTTTCCATTGTTCGACATCTTCATGTGTGTTAAATAGATAACGAGCTACTTGTTCATGTTGCAAACTTGTTAATTTCACTCATTTGACCATCACATGACCACCCTCATCGACGAACTCATCGAGTGAGGCATATATTACCGAGTATATATTGATTACTCTACGATTATGTATTCCTCTGCAATTGATCCTGCAATGTATCTTGTATTCTTGACGTAATGTTTGAAAACTTTCATCAATCTTTCAAATGGATACATCCACCAATATCTAATTGGACCAAAAAGAAGTGCCTCTTCGCATAGGTGTACCAACAAGTGACCACTTATGTCAAATAATGATGGTGGAAAGTACTTCTCCAACACACAAATCTCTTCGATAACTGCCAATTTTGCGACCTCTATGTGTTCTCAATTGACTACCTTCTCACATAAAAGTGAGAAGGAGATACTAATTTGCATAATAGCCCTCCGCAAATCCTTGTTCTTGGAGAAACGGTGCTTAAACAATATAGGAACCAATTGCATGATCACATGCCAATCGCGGGACTTACACCTATGTAAATCATGGGAAGCATAATTCAGAATCCTTTGCAAGTTCGACGAAAAACTAGATGGAACCTTCAAATTATATATTGTGTTGGGGTCTTCTTATGATTGACATTATTAAATTTAGGGTTCTTACATGTCATATTAGGGCCACAATCAGAAGATTTACTTTCAACTTCTGAACCTGAAAGTTTCCTCAACGGTAGCCTATATTCAACCCCGCCCAATAAAAAATTGGAACCTTTCTCAAATCTGAAACTATGAGCGAGGGGTAAAAACCTCCTATAGAAATGGTATAAATTTTTTGAGCTAGCGGGGAGATAAAGAGATTCAGTCTCCTCTCCACAAATAGAACACCTCAAATAACCATGTACTACACAACCGGATAATGTCCAATAAGATGAAAAATCATGAATTGCCCACATCAACATAACTTTCAGTGTAAACTCTTATTTTCTAAAATAGACAAATGCTTGCACACCCTCTTCCCAAAACTCATTCAATTCTTCTACCAAAGGATCCTGGTTGACATCGATGTGATCACTTGGTGTCTTTGGCCCAAGTATCAATAAAGACAACATCAAAAATTCAGGTCTCATACACTATGAAGGAGGGGATTTGAGTGGGGCTAGGATCACTGGCCATACACTCTGATTGGTGATTAAATTTCCAAATGTATTGAAACCATTGATATTGCCAAACGAATTTTAGTCTATTCTCAAGAAAAATTGAGATACTCATAACTCATCCTCCTCCAAACTGTAGAATCAATAGGATGACACATGAGACTATCCTTTACTTCTGTCCTAGCATAGCATGTCATTGCCTCCTCTATCCATTGTATTGTGAAAACTCTCTTTAATCTTGGTCCAACGGGAAAATATTTCAACACTTTTGAGGCACTATTGAGCTTGTGCCTTCCTTGCCAATAAATTCGACATATATGGGTTCATCGCATACCGGACACCGATCGAGATTTTTATACTCCTTTCGATATAGTATGCATTCATACACACAAGCATGAATCGATTTATACTTCATCCTAAATTGTTCTTCATAATAGGATAACTATTTGGAAGCATATTCTCCTTGGATAGCAAGCCCTTCACTCAATTAAGAAGTCATGTCACCCTATTGCCAGATAAACCATTTTGGGTCTTCAAACTATGCAAACCAACCATGGCATGTAAAGTTTTTTGAACTTTCTCACAGCCAGAGTATAACAGTTGGGTTGCCTTAAATTTTAACCTTTTGTAGTCATTGTCAAGGTTTATCCCAATATCTTCATGAGCACCTGAACCTTGTACATCGTTAATGATCTCATTATCTTCCAATGCGTGAACTTCATACACGTCATCAACTAAATCCTCTAACATATTATGATCTATGTCGTCCCCTTGTACATTTGTCCTACTTGTTGAAGGTTGTTGTGAAGGTTGCTCGGGGATAAAAGGAACTTTCGATTCCCCATGAAAACTCCAAAATCGATAACTATCTTGCATACCCCATCTTAACAAATGTAGTTCAATTATTTTTCACTCAAACACCTTACCATTCTCACACCTCGCACACGAACACGAAAATTCTTCATCATTATGACATCTCTATGCGAATTTCACAAATTCATTAGCACCTTTGCGAAACACATCCCCTAATATATTTGTCTCACCCATACACTCTTTGTATTTAGTATATCCCAGAATATCTACTCCAAACAATTACCTATTATAAGTAAGAAGCGTATATTCGTGGATTAGTATATACAATAGTGTGAACATATAGTTTCCATTAGTATAAACAATCGCCTATTACTTGTTGTATAAAATTTATAGTATGTTTCATTAAATTATGTCTTATTTATATTCGATTTTTTAATTTCAAATTCAAATTTAATTTTTAATCTTAATTACTATTTTCTCCATCTCCTCTAAACGGTGAGTGGTCCTATCCCATTAAAGACCACATATTTCTATAATATACTTAACAGCTCATGCACGTTGTTCCAATTTGAGAAAAATTTGGAAGCATATCCCCATAGTTATCCAAGTACACGACGTAGATTTGCAAGTGTGAGTGTTATTTCAATTGATAATTGAAATAACACTTAACATTGCGTCATCGATTTTGTAACCAAATAACATTAAGATACAGCTACAGAACTTCCTCCAAAAGTAACAAGTTTAAGTCACCAAGAATATTATTATACAAAAACTATGTAGTCCCAAACTGTCCAAACGGGACAATGATCTCATTACAGTGCTAATGACTCTCGAACGGGTCTAAGGACTATTGAAGGTGAACGCATAAGAACTAGAATGCTAGTATCAATGGGCACTATGTGTAGTTTCAAGTATGTTTCATTTAATTATCATAAGTCCATGGTCATGCCACTCTTGAACGGGTAGTGACACAAAGTAATTTTAGAAAAAAATTGAAAACACCCCCTCCCCCCACTTTGACAATAATCTAGTGGTCGTGCCACTTCCAATATTATCCAACCCTATAAATTAAGACAATATAATTATTTAAGGATTTATTAGTGTGAATTAAATTAAGCATTTAAAAGAAATTAAACAACCAATTTCCATATCCAACTACATCCGTCCAGTATAATCCAACATCAACAACAAACCAACAAATGTGTATCCCGTACTCCTTCTAATTCATCTACTCAATTAATTCAACATTAATAATTTCTAACCAGTTTATAACCTAAATCAGAATATAAAATAAGATTCAATCACTATTAATAATACCTATCAATTTCAATCCCAACTAACATCACCTAATCAACATTAACAATTAATTTCAAGTCCTAAACTAAAAATAAAAATACCCAATCAATATTTATAATTCCTAAAATTAAATTAAAAAAACCACACACACTCCCCCCCTCCCCCACTCACCCCACCCCCACTGCCCCCCCCCCCCCCCCCACTTCCCCCCACCACACACACACACATGCACATACACACACACACACACACACTCACCCACCTGCACAAACACACACACACACACACCCAACCCACAAACCTCCCTGCCCCACCACCCCCCACTACCTCCTCCCCACCACCACACCTGCGCACACACACACACCACCTTTCAGACCCACTGTCCACGCCCCCTCTCTCCCTCCCCCCACACCCAACTGAATGCACACACACACACTCATATACACACACATATATACAAAGGAGAGAGAGAGAGAGAGAGAGAGAGAGCAGTCGCGTCCTTAGAGAGAGAAATTAGAGTAAAGTGAAAACGATGGGAAAAAAAGTAGGGGAAGGATTTTTTTACTGACAAAGTTGTCACGGACCTGTCACGATATTTGACCGTAACAACTTTCTAATGTTGTTACGGTCAATGACCATGACAAGCCTTTGTCACGAACTTGTCATGGACATTGATCGTGAAAAAAAATGCGTGTTTTTTGTCAGGATCAATGACCATGACAAGGCTGGCCGACTGATGTGGGGTGATGTAAAGAGATAAATTCGCCAGTCAATTTTGATCGTCGTCGATGTGGGGTGAAGTAAAGAGATAGAGTCCCTAGCCTATTTTTCACAAAATATGCAAAAGAAATATTTTTGCCTCGATAGAATGACATCAAAGATATATTGATGCTTGTGAAACCAATAGTTCAAAGATTCGGGGGCTAAGTTATGGAATGGAAAGGTGTCAGGCTACCATCCCGCCCTTTTGGTCTCTCATGGGAATGTGTTATTATTCTCCTTAAAAAACTCCGTGAAGTGTGTGCACATGTATATATAAATGGAGAATGAAATTTCTCAACTCACATCATGAAGAAAGGAGGAGTGACATCATCCGTAAGAGTGTTCCCAAAATAATAATTAAAAACATAATATGTGTGCTCATCGGGATATCGATCGTTGTGGTGAAACGATGATATGTGTAAGATAAAGCGTAAAAAGAATCACAAGTATCATATATGGAAATAATATGTGAATAAAAATATGCAAGGAGGACTCGATTCTAGGGTTTTAACTCGAAATTCCTAGGTAGCCTAAAAAGACATAAAAGTCCATGTAGTTCACATGCAACATCAAGGTGGGATTTATCCCATAAATATAACCGGGGATTTTATTTAGATATGTGTATGTAGAAAAATGATATTTTGATTTGAGAGAATGTGGTGAAGAGGAGCTTATGAACGAACCATTTTTTTTGTATAGAAAATAGGTTATGTGCAATACTACTAAATAAAAGTTGTATATTAATATGTTTTTGGACTAATGAAGATGAAATGCTAAAGTAAGGATTCGATAACTAATGCGAAAATAAGGAAATTAAAGGATCGAGAAGAATATTTGGACCTTCTTTGGGGACTTGAAGATTGATCTTGATTGTTAAAAAGGCTTCGCTCACAAGTGGGTGGAGGTTGTAGGAAGATAGGGAAAGGATTTTAATAAATTGAGTGTGAAAGGGATGGGAATGGAATGTGGAGGAAAGATTTCTATAGATAAACCACGTTGACTTTGAGATAATGTTGTTGAGATCACTGAGAGGGGTGTTTCTGAGGTGCCGTTCAAAGTGAGATCATACTCTCCTTATATAAGGTCAAGGGGGTGTCGATCGACATTGTACTTGACTTGCCTATCGACAAGCATCCCCAGACACACTACCGATAGGCCAGGAAATGGGTTTTCCATTCAGAATCCTCATGCAGATTTCTCAAAAAAATGGTCATGAAACGCAATTCGTAAGTCTGAATCGTACATGGGGTATACCGTTGGAAGGGGTATTTAGAGACCTTTAAAAATCCATGGGGATTCTCAATGGTTTGGGAGTTGACTATGGTCAAATATGTCTCGAAAGTACCCTATAGTCATTTGGATAGGAGATTCCTGGAGGAAAGCGGATCATTCATCCAAACCGTAAGGCCGATTTGTGTAGGGATGGAACGTTGGAAATGTTATTCAGAGCCCTTGGAAGATTCATTCAGTCTCGTTCAATTTTGATAGTTAACCTTTGACAAATAGGTCACGAAAGTGCCCGGTGACCCTTAAGAGAAAAATGGAGTGTTTGTCCATACCATAAGTCTTATTCATGCATGGGGGTAGACCATTGGAGACGGGATTTAGAGCCCATCGAAGATTCATTTAGTATTGTTCAAGATGAAGAGTTGATGGGAGTCAAACAGAGTCCGAGAGCACCCTATGGTCTCCGATTCACTTTTTAGTGGAAAATGGATTGTTCGTCTGAACCGTAAGGCCGATTCACGCACGGGTCAGATCATTGGAAAAGGGAATTCAGAGCCCTTTAAATATTTATTGAGCTTTTATTTAGGCGAGAAAGTTTGTTAGGGTCAAAACGGGGCCTGGGAGTTCCAAGTGGCTTCCAGATCAATTTTTGATGATAAAATGAACCGTTCGTCTAAAATGTAAGTCCAATTCATGCACGGGGTGGACTATTGGATAGGGTATTTAAATCCATTTGAAGATTCAATTAGCTTTTTCTTAGACGAGAAAGTTAACCGAAGTCAAACGGGGTCCAAAGGCACACGATGCCCTCTAGAACGATACTCAGAGTATGACCTAGGGTTCTATGGTGAATGGGGAAGTGCTAGGGACCTAAGGATAGTCTTAAGAGGGTCCTATAATGTGGTGTCTACACTCACCTTTAGATTTATTCTTATCATTCTTGTAAAAACTCTTACCATCTTTGAAATTTTTATTTTTCTCAAAATTTTTATTTTCCATTTTGAATGAATTTGATTTTTTTATTTTTATAAATTTTTTGAATTTATTTAGAAAACAAGACAGTGTCATCTTGGTCAAAATTAGAATCAGAGTCAAAATCCTCATTTTTTTTATTTAGATCTAAAAATATTCATTTTTCTTTTGGGTTTTAGAAAGCATGTCTAATTTATAAGTCTGAAGATGACCTGTGAGATTTTCTAGCTTAATTATGTATATAATTCTTTCGCATTAAAATCAAACGGGAGAGACCTTAGATGTTTCTTAATAACTCTCTTTTTTGGATATTTGTCACCCAAATTAAAACTATAATTCACAATATTACACAAACAAGCATAGAAATCATCAAATGTTTATCTTCAATGATGTTAATTTCTTAAATTTTATGGTGAGATTTTGAAGCATAGAAGCTTTGACAACACTGGCACCCTCGTGTATGATCTTGAGGATATCCCAAGGTTCTTTAGACATGGTACACATCATGCTACGATGAAATTCGTCGAGTGTTACAACACAAAAAATAACATTCAAATCGCGATATTTGAAATTACTCAATCTAAAATCATCTTCAGTCCAATTCGTGACTGTCTTGAGACAAATGATATTTTCATTAGCCACAATGGGAGGATTCCACCGCCTTTCAGCAGCAAGCGAAATTTTCTCATCGATCGATTCTAGAGACAATCTCGTTTAAGCTTTCCAACATGCATAATTTTTTCCATCGAACAAAAGGTGCCCTATTGTATAAATTTTCTATATAACCACCAGGATTTTTCTAAATAACTTGTAGAAACAATCACTGGCACCAATTTGTAAAAGGATTTTTATGGGGGTGATCTGATTAAATGGTTAAATGTAAAAATTGTTTAGTAGATCATATATAAGAAAAATTCAATTTTAGTCATATTTTATCTTGATTAATTAGGTGGATCTAAGCATGCAAGATATTGAATCTAAATTGAAAGAAACAAACCACAACATAAAAGATATTAGGAAAAAATCCCTTTCGGGAAAAACCTTTTATTTTTTAGCACTATTACAACTAGGTATTAAATAATGATAGGAAAATATTTACAAACTTAGACAACTAAGTATTGTAATTATATCTTCCTTCCATGTTATTGATAAAAAGAAATACAGATCCAGAAACGCTCCACACAATAAGCTCCACTTGCCTCAGTGTCCACCAACCAGCCATAAAAAACTCCTTCCCTATCTTAAACAATCAACAATCAACTCCCCAGGGATTAGAACATATGACGTGTTCTTCAGGGATTGATAAAGTGATCACAAAACATCCAAGGGGTTTGAATTTGAAAAAATAAAGTTTTTTATCACAAAAATATGTCTAAAAGTCTTGATAGAATTTGCAAGTTCGTATCTCGCTATATATGGATAAAAATCCCCAAGACATAGAATCATTAGATTTCATTTGATGAAAAATCACTTAACCAAAAATATGATTAATAAGGTTAATCAAACCTGTCTTTTAAAACCACAAGTTATTTGAAGAAACCCTTAATAACAAAAATTGAGTTGAATAGATGGCACAAGACGTGTAACCTAAAAGTCTAACATATTTTATTTATGAAACTTTTTTGTTTAGTTTTTAAGAAAAACTACAAACCAACCAACAAAAGATAACTACCATGTAAATAAATAAATAAAGCAATAAGAAATCACAAAACAAGGATTTAATGTGGTAAAACCTCCCCGAAGGAAACATCCATGAGGGACTCTATGACACAAATAAAAAACAAATCACTAATAATTAAGAAGCAACTACAAAAATAAAAAATATTAGAATAATGGAAAAATAGAAAATAACTAACTCGGATACCCTCTCAAACTTGGGTAAAACGCCTCTGAATATTGATGCAATAGTTCCCAGTTGAATGGATCAGCCAACGCCTCAAAATATCAACTAATTATAATGAATTTAGTGTAATGTGCACTGAAGTGAAATGCACACTTAAAATACACACAAAATAAAAGTGTTTTCCTAATTCTTTTTTAAACACTAACAGATCTTCGCACGCTAGTACTTAGTTTCAAAGATCTTAGGATCGAATCTTGGATTTTCACAAATAAACTTCATACTTATATTTTAATAAAATAGATACAGAAAACTATCCTTATCTTTTTAAAGCTTTTACGAAAAACAAAATGTTTTTCTCTGAATCAATTATTCACAAGATACTTATAACCAAAATGTTTTGAAAAATCTCATATATGATCTAAAGTTGTGAAATATAAACAAAAAGATTTCAAGAGATATTAAAACCTAGTTTTTCAAACTTTTGGTTCTGTAAAACAGAAGTTTAAAACAAAAAACTAAAATAACGTAGAAAATATTTATTCGTGAAACTATGTTCTAGGCTCAAATCTTAGTTTTATTTTCTTGAAACAAGACCGTAAAAACCAGAACTATGATTAAAAAATCAAAAACAAAAATAAAAAAACCTTTTGTTTTCTTCTCTAAAAAAAACTTTAGAATTCTCTCTTATTTTTTGGATATTTCTTTTTCTCTCTCTAGCTCTCTATTTTTTCTCTTCTCTCTCTAACCTACCCAACTGACCCAAAAACTTTGGATTCAAATGAAGCAATGGTTTATATAAGAGGGATTAGTTGGAGGTTACAATCAGATGAATTAGAATGTTAATATTTGATTGGTTTAGGCAATTTAAATCTAACGGGTGATATAGAAGCATCTTAAGTAAGCTAAAACGGTCAACCAAGTAAATAGGTTAAGACCTTGGTCTTCGGTCCATGTTAAAAAGCCTAACCAATACTAGCATTTGATAAAAATTGATCCAATGGTTGAGAAATAAATGGCCAGTTAATACACGTAGAAAACACAACTTAAAGGCATGTTATTTCTCCAACACAACCTCAAATAAAATATGTTTAAATATTATTATAAATGAATTATAAATATCTAATAATTCGATTAAAAATACTAAAAGCCATTTTAGGTTCTGAAAAATTTGTAAAATTATTTTCACACACTTTTATACCAGAAATTACTTTTTACACAATTTTAGCATTAAAAGGCAAGGAATTAAAAATTGATTAATTCCATTTCAATCAATTTTAATTCTAAAAGATTGTTTTAATGATTTTGAATTATTTTAATGCATGCAAGTGCATAGTGCAGTGTCTTTTCCACTATTCTTTGTTGACTTTATTACATATAAGAATCTTGATGCAGATACGAGTCCCTTGAAGGATTCAATGTTGGAAGGGAATGAGAGGGATATCTACTAAAAATTTGGTTTAGAACAATATCCAAACTAGTTGAACACTAGATAGTCTAAACTCGAAAAATTCTATTGAGTCTTCTATCTCGGGTAAAAACAAAATTTTGCCAGCTCGTTCAAACGGGGTACATCTCAGTTGAACAAATTATCCTATCTCATTTGAACCACTTTTAGCGACTAATCTAATAAGAAACTTGAGCGGGATAAAAGTAATCAAAATAGATATCATTCAAAGTTGTTCTAACGAGGTACGTATACTCGTTTGAACGACATCCAAAGCCTTTCCAAGGAGTTTGCGATTGTTAAAAAAAACATTTAAAAGATATTTTTATATTTTAAAACACCCCTTAATAAATTGATAACATAAAATCAACCTCATATACCTTTTCATATGATTGCAGTGTAGATCGCAACTCTTTGGTATGCGATTGTTGCATTCGATCACTAGTTTGTCTTCAATTGAAGCTCTTAAGAATGTTAATGATGAATTAGAGGTGTAATGGAATATTCCAAACTTAAAAACATAATGAGAAATTATAAATTTTTCTCTTACATAGAACTACTAATAGAACATAAAACCTATAAAAAGAAAGAAAATCACTAAAACATTCAAAATTGCATTATGGAGAAAAGTAAATAAAGAGGGGGTATAGACATTAAAGTTTCTTCAAATTCTATTTCGAATACTTGGTTTACTAATTTTTGGTGTTCAGATGAAGGAGGTGGTGAAGTGGTTAATGGTTTAGTAGGGTGATGTAAGGGTATGTATGAGAGAATGTTGAGAAAGTGATGTGTGCTGAATTCAAAGTCGTTTCTACATTGAATCAATATCTTATGTAAGTGAGGTTGGGGTCTCCTTAAATAGTAATATTTTAAAAATGAGAAAGATTAAACTTCTCTTAAAAACCCATCGATTGACTCCCAGTCGAGTCTATAAGTAGTCTAGAAATACTTTCTTTCCATGTAAACCCTATATGTCTATAGTTAAGTGAGGTGCTTTGTCTACATGCGGGTTTCATATGGTTCTATTATGATTTTGGGCCATAAATTTTGATCGAGGAGTTCTTTTTACGCACGGTCGGGAGCCTTAGAAAGAGGATTTAGAGCTTTATGATTTTTTTAAGGGAATGAATTTAGGGTTTGAGAGTTATTTAAGTCAAATGAAATTCGAGAGAGCATTGTTATTCTTCTGTTAAGGGTTGAACAAGGACCGAAGGCCGAGGATCAAAAGGATTTCAAAAGAATGTGGGGGTATCGGGATAAGTATATACACATATAATTTAGATCAATTTTATAACCAAAGTCACAGAATTATATGAACCTAAGAAAATTATATTATTTAACACACCCCCCCCCCCCCCCCCCCCCCCTTGAATCCTTGTTTTAGTTTTACAACAAATTTGATGAATGAGTTCCAAGTTAAACTGGAAATAAAATGTTAAATCCCTAATTTCAACAATGTGTTTACGATATTTTTTTATATATCTATGATTAATGGAATTTGAAAATCTTTCAATAATTTGTACATGGCATATTACAATTTGAAATTGACAAAATTCACCTCAGAAGGATAAGTCGTCTTACGATGGTGTACGCTATGTTTAATAGACTAGGTTTTATATGACCAAACTAGTCTATTGTGGTTAAGTCGGCCTAAGATGACCTAGATTCGTCTATAGTGACCAAATTAGCCTAAGATGGCTAAATTACACCATGAAAGTCTATACCAGGTCTAAGATGGCTAATTAAGAAGGAAAAATCACCATGAGATGGGTAAGTGATCCTAAGATTGCCTAAATTATTTTAAGATGACCAAGTTAGACTAAGATAGCTAACTCGGGCTAAGATGTCCTAAACTGGTCTAAGATGACCAAATAGGACTAAGATGGATGTATCGGTCTAAGAAGATCTAGAGTGGTTCAATATGAATAATGTTAATTTAATTATGAGAGTTGTATAACCAAATCACTTGAGACAATCCAAATAATCTAAAACTATTAGGCAAACTTAGGATAAAAGTGTCTACAATGATCATATTCTTAACTGATAAAAACCTAGCGAGCAAATGAAGTAAGTTATTTATGAACACTGAGTTAGTCGTGTCCCTATGTTTTTAATCATTTAGACTACTTTTAGGAATGAAAAATTAACTGAAATCAATCATAGATTGACCTTTCACAAAATCGAATGTGAGTTAATACTCAATTAACTTATTCATTAGATTTAAGAAATTTACTACTTACACAAGTATCTAAAGTCAGCCACGAATGTACACAAAACTTATAGACTATTGTGGCTTCTAGGCCTATATTTGTTGTTATGTCATTAGAATAATAATAATGACAAAAATGAAATGTTCAAATAACATAATCTTTACATTTCATTTATTGATAATGCTGTGATGGTTACAATTGCTTGGAAATGGAAAACCAAATAAGTGTAAAATATACTTAAATTCAGAAAGATGAGACAAAAAAGATTCAAGGTTCAAGGGCATCGTTCCCCTCTAGTCTTCCACTACTTCATAATTCTGGTCAACCCGATTGTCAGCAGTTTGATCATATGTAACATGTTCCATTGTTTGATCTTCCCTAAGGAGATGGAAGACTCATTTCCAATGACTAGAGCAAGGATAGGAGGGTGTGACACCCCACCTATTTTCACCACGGGTGATCAGTCCTTTATTAAAACAGAAAATAATCTCATCTCGTTCATTCTTAGCATCACTATCAAAAGCTTTTTAAATTACTAACCACCTAGGTTAAATTAAGCTAGTATCAAAAATTTATCTTTCATTAATCACACAACAACAAGCAAAATAAAATAATCTAAACCATCCACACAATAATAGAGTCTAAAAAATCACATGATAATTGACTAAATAAAATAATATCGAATAAACCATTGGTTGCCAAAACAAAATTCATCTACAAGTCTAAAGTAAATAAAACTAAGTCTGACAAGTACTGAAATGAAATGTTGAATAGTCTAAAGGGATAACATGACGAAATGAAATATTGAAATGAAATCCTATCTAGGAATGAATAACTGAAGCGTATATATCAAATCTTGCAAGCATGCACAAGTGTTGTAGCTATGCATCCCTGGAATGAGTCATCAAGCTTAGCATCCCTGTGGCTGGACACCTAAAATATATTGAAAAAAATAGATAAATAGATTTGACATGGATCACAGCCTGAAAAAACCTTTTGAAAATATTTATCAAGTATTTAAATCACAATTTAAAAACAGTTATTAGATACACATGTTAGTTTCGCATACACTCCCTTGAGTTTCTCACCTCTCATCTAAAGTGCAAACCTAACGCATCCTACCTAGCTGTGCTACCCAGCCAAACTAAACATCCATATATAACTAACCACAAAAGGATTAACTCCATCGTACTGCCCATACAATACACTATCGTACTACCAATAACTAATATTTCTCGCATATTATTATTGAAGTATTTTGATTAAGTTTCCCATACATAAATCACTTTTAGATATATACGATTTATCTTGTCTACTATCACATGTAAGTAGAATAGTCACACTTGTATATATTTATCACACTATAATATATACAACTATAGCATCCCCCAGAATGACCACCATAATGCATGCGTACTCTACTATCAAATCCATATACCTCTCCTACAAATCAAGGACTACCGATTCGGAATGTCTCTTCGAACCCTCAATCAAACAACACACAATGGAGGCGAACATAGTTCTAAGCCTTTGGGATACACACATACCTAACGTACCCAAATGACTTTACAACCTCACTAATACACTGCACATAGTGAGCCGCCCTAAGTTCTATGTTCTGGGGCACATATCTAGACCTCACTAGAATCATCAAGGTGGGATCGCCCTCTGAGTGGAACCTCCTGTGATAGCAGGAAGCATAGGTATGTTTCACACACATAATCAAATCACAATAATAGGTAATCACACAACCTATATATTCATATTATTCATTAGGTGTACACACAACTCATCATATCAACTCATGCGTGGTATATATCTCTCACATACTCAACGTACTCATCATAACCTCTTTTCATATATTCCTGCGTATCACTCACTACTCGAAGGGTCCTAGTTAGCCCTTAATTAATATTAGTAATTAATATCTCTCTATCCTACTTTTTCACAACTTGGGTTTACTCAGGTTCTCCGTAACCCGTTCCGATTCCCGAAATTTTTCAACTTCACATTATGCCCAAAAGGTCCTATCCTTAAATTCTCTCATTTGGCTAAACCCAAACCTTACCATAGTCTATTGGAATTCAATAGGTCTCTTCCTAGAGTTTAATAATAACCTAAAAGTCTCTCGATTAATTAATCATAAGTTTGGTAATCAACAAAAGAAACTAGTGAAATATGGGTAACCGAATCGATTTGATGAAGAGGCCGAGTTGATTTGCTTACCTTAGCAATTCACTCCTTGAGATGAATCGATTCAAGATGCCATTGTTTATCTTCTTCGTTTAATTGTTATGTTTTTCACCATAAACATCGAAATCAAACTCCACGAAACCTTGTTAAACTCCCATACAACATTACCAATGATTAAGTATATGTATAGGGACAATTTCTAATGTGATTATATCATCAAATCTTTAAGAAAACTAACCATAAACGGATTCAGTCTCCATAAATCATAAAGTTTTAATGTTTTTCATGCATGAACATTTAATTTTTTAGATTTCTTTCACATTCATAATCATAAATATTCTAATTATTAATTACCTATATGGATTCACTCTATATACAATCCTACCCCAAATCATGAGTTCTATTCATCTAGACTCCAAGAACATCCTTTAAATCAAGAATTCAAAACCATACACTGCATGGGTATTATAACATGCTTAAATAAATTGCAAGATAAACACTTGCCTTGGTACAGTAGGTCTGATTTTCATTAATTGATGATGGAATTGATCTTCCCTTGCTCCGATCTTAATTCTGGCGATGTCCATGGTGCAAAACGGTGTGGGGAGGCCTAGTTTCCTTCTCCTCTTCCTCTCCTATGGCCTCCTCTATCTCTAAAGTGTTATAATCCTAGCCTCCCACAACAATGGGCTAATATACTTCTTAAATTTTCAGGGTTCCATCTACTACAAACTCTCAAATGATCGAAATGCCCTCTCGTGGTGCCCGTCTGGTCTAAAATTGCCCCAGGAACTAATCTATACACCCGAGTATACTATTTTGACTATTTTGACTATTTTGACCAATTCGGAACCAACTGTGACCTCAAAATATCTATCCAAGTCACTCTAAAATAATTTTCCTTCTCGGCGTCATATAGTTTACACTCAACTCCCAGTTGAGGTATAACATTGTCACGTCACAGTCATTCACTACGACATATAATAATTATTTACTATTCACTTTGTAATTTATTCCATCAACATTAATCATCATCTCTCCCGATTTATATTTTAATCGACACATAATAATTAATTCAAATAAATTATGGCACACGTATAATTTAAAAATAATCGAATTACTCAAATTTTAATTACTCATAAATACGGGGTGTTACAAAGGGCGAATCTTATAGGCCTCATCACCCTCATGTCTGGTACACTTATTTGAGTCCTTTAATCCAACCTTAATTTGAAACCCTATATATATATATCCCAATAATGTTAAAGCCTATTTCATTTTTTGCATAGGGAAAATCAATTTCATCATGAACATAATAGATTTCGGGGTTTCTATTATAGAGGATTTAAGTCTAAAATATGAGAGTTACCCAATTTGGCCTAATATATATGTAGTAAAATAAAGAAAACATAAATATATGTGTTTCAACAAGTCTTTATGACTATGTCCACGAAGGAACAAGGAAGAGAGTGATACTAATTATAATGAGAATTGTGTGTTAAAATGATAAATGAGATCCAAGTTCTTTTATGTAAGTGTTTGGCATATTACCACCTCATTGTGGGAGGGGAATTTATTTTTACAAATATAGGATCCTTAATGGTTGAGAGTAATAAAAGGATGAAATTCTCCTTCCTTTTGGTGTTGGGAATTTATGAAGGAATTATAATAATTATGAATCCAAGTTACTGCAAGGAACATTATAGGAACACTGTCTTTAAGCAATATTTTTCCCCTTCTAGATAAAAACTACGAGTACATAATGGAGTTAAAGTATAAATTTTCCTTCAGGATACAATGCAGTAATGTTTCTTGTTTGATTCAAACTATGTACGATTTGATCAAACAAAGAATGCACTGAAATGTGAACCTAATAATGCAAGAAGGTAAAGGCTGGATAGAGGAGAATAGAGAAATTTTTTATGTCCAAAATAGAGGCCTATAAGTCTTTTTATAGAAATTTTGGTGGTTGTTCATAAACAGTCGCCTCCTTTCAGGCTAGTGATTCAGCAACTGTTGGATAAAGTCTTTTCGAGATTCCTTTGATCGCACGGTCTAAATTCGGTGTCTCATCATAAGCGAATGAACATACCCCCGTATGAATCACCATGAGTCAATCTAACGGTTTAGATCAACCCATTTGGGTTATAACATCCTTAGATCAAATCGATCAACTATAGCCGTCGTTCTGGTTGACTTTGATAAAACGTTAAGCACCCATTCTCCGAGCGATGATGCGCACATGCGAAGTTCCAAGTGCATCATCAAAGTGCCCAATGCTCCCTAAGTCTCCCAATCACCCTTTCTCAAATCGCGTGATCGCACGAACGCACACCTCGTCTCTCGATTGGTGGTGATTCGCACCACCATAAAACACCATAACATAGCCTCTTTGACTAGAAGACTAATAGTAATCTTTTGTCTTTTAGTCAAATACCCTTCCACTTTCTTGTAAATTTTCTATATGGGACACTAAAACCATACCCACCTCATTTACACCCACTTTGATTTAGCTTTCTCTCTCTACTAGAAAACCGAATATAAAATCCAAAAATTAAAATCTCACTTACACAATATTAATACGAAATTATATTTCAAAAATAAAACTTAATAACAATTTAATTAATAAATTATGTTTTGAAATTCCAACAATCCCCCTCCATTTCAAAATACTCATAAATAAGGAATTGGAGATACAAGAGTATATAGACAATAATAGAGTTTCTGGCATTATCGCTGAAATCTAGTATTAAATGAGAAGTGTCTTTCGAACTTGAACTTCCACTTAGTAAAAATAATTCAAAGATTAATCAAGGTGTCGTGGTGAACGTATCTTAAACCAAGTACCATTTGAGACAATCCAAAACCATTACACATATTTATCTCTATATTGAAGAGTGTTCTGTTAGTAGGCACATTTACGGCCTTATGCTTATCCCGATTTCATGAGTGTCTTAGGACCGATCTTAGTTCGATAGAAAGTGGGCATACTTTCATCACTCATATAGGTAAGTCAACTTTAGTGATTTTACGAGTCACATTTATATGATTTATTAAGAAGTAAACTTCATCATCAATCATGCAGAATACCAACACTAGGCATATAGTAATGGACTTTTACATATAAGTTCCTAGTGTACCTTAACTATCATTTAACTTATTAGTACAACAATGAACATTATATTTATTTTCAAGACATAAGTTGGTTTCCCATTAAATATAGTTGATTTATATTATAGACCTTAGTTTCATTCCTTTTAAGGTCATATATATAATTTCTCTAACAAGACCTTTAGTTAGGAGATCTACTAAATTATTATTCGTTTCAACATAGTCAATTATAATTACTCCTTCTTTGAGTAATTGCCTCAAAATTTCATGTCTTAGACCAATATGTCTAGATTTTCCATTATAGGTTTTGTTTGAAACCTTGTATATTATATCTTGGTTATCACAATTGATCATAATAACAAGATATGTCTTTTTCCATAATGGAATATCAAATAATAAGTTTTTAAGCCATTTCGCTTCTTTACTTGCATCTGCTATGGCTATGAGTTCTGATTGCGTTATTGAATTAGATAAACATGTATGTTTCTTAGATCCCAAAGAAATGGTTGCTCCTCCTAGCTTAAATATCCAACCAGTTGTGGACTTGGATTTTGATTCAAGGTTATTCCAACTAGAATCACTATATCCTTCTAATACAGATGGATACCCTACATAATGTAAGCCATAATCCATAGTCCTCTTTAGGTATCAAAGTAATCTACATAACATTCCTACCACATAGGTAGTGTCTGGTCTAGTGCAATACATTACATACACGAGACTTCTAATGACACTGGCATATTTAAGTTGATCCACGTATGCCCAGTATTTTTTAATAATTTGATACGAGGGTCAATAAGTGTGGTTGTTGGCTCAAGTTCAAAATGATTATATTTCTTAAGAATATTTTCAATATAGTGAGATTGAGATAATGCTAATGAATTATCTTTTTTTACTATTTTTATTCCTAGAATCACATCACCTTCCCCTAAATCTTTCATATCAAAGTTTAATGAAAGAAACCTCTTAGTTTATTCCATATATTTGAGTCTGGACCCAAATATAAGCATGTCATCCACATAAAAGCAAATAATGACTCCAATACCATTATTAAAATGACTACAAATGCATTTGTCACCATCATTTACTTTAAAACCATGGGATCTTATTATCTTATCAAACTTTCCATGCAATTGCATATGAGCTTATTTAAGGTCATAAAGATATTTAACTAGTTTACACACTTTCTTTTCTTGGCCTGGGAAAATAGACCCTTCAGGTTGTTCTATACAAATCTCTTCTTCTAAATCACCATTTAGAAAAGCTGTTTTTACATCCATTTGATGAATTACTAAATTATGAATAGAAGCAAGAGATATTAATAGTCTAATGGAAGTTATGCGTGCAACAGGTGCATATGTGTCAAAATAATCAATTCCATGTTTTTATAGCCTTTAGCAACTAATCTTGCTTTAAATTTATTAATTGAGCCATACGGATTTAATTTGCTTTTAAATATCCATTTACACCCAATTGGTTTTTCTTCAGGGGGAAGAACTGTAATAACCCAACTTTGATTTGACAAAATTGAATTAATTCATCATTTTCTTTTTTGTAAAAGATAACATCCCTATTTGTTACCGCTTCATGAAATATAGTCGGTTCTTCTTCTACATTAAGAACAAACTTGGTGTGACACCCCGCCTCATTAAATACTAGGCGATCAGTCCTTTATTAAATTAAAAGTGGTTTCTCATCTGGTTCATTCTTAGCATCACTGTCAAAAGCTTTTAAAACTTACTAACCACCTAGTATTCAAAAAGTTGGTGTCAAAATTTTAATCTTTTTATTAAAAAACAACAACAACAATATAAATATAAATTTGAATCATTCACACAATCAATGAATCTAAATCAATACTGAATAAATAAATGAATGACTAGCCAAATAAACCATCGGCCAAAAATCCAAAATTCACAATGAGAATCCAAAAGAAATAATAAACTGAGTACAAAGTCTGACTGAAATAAAAGAGCTGGGGAAACATGCCCAAATGAAATACTGAGTTGCGTCCTACTCTAGGAATGAAATGACTGAAGCGTCTAAGTCCAAATCCTGCAACATCCACACCTACTACAGCTATGCATCCCTGGAATAGATCATCAAGTTTGGCACCCCTGTGGCTTGACACCTAAAAGGTTTTGAAAATATTTTGCAAGTGAATTAAAATAAAATAATTAAAATGCATGAATGCTCTTCATACTTAAGTTAGTGTCGCACTCACTTGAGATATTACTCACCCCTCAACTATTGTGCACACCTAATGCTTCTTCCTAACCCTCCTAGTTACATAACCTCGTCTAACTAGCCTTGTCCCAAAGATCCTTAACACTCTACTCTAGCCCGAGTAATTTGGTACTTTTATGTCATAAGTTATTGATCATATTATCTTAATTAATCCTCCTTAAATGCATTATATAAGAGTCTCACTAGTTGTATACAAGTAATCCCTTTTTATCTTATGTAATTAGCCTGTATATAAATATGTACACTCTTATATACGTACATATATAATACAATTGCACTACATGTATTTTACCCGTATATAAATCTACACCATATACACGTATCAACATATAACAACTTTTACACACATGCCATATATATAACAATCCTCCTTAGTAGACACTCACCAGATGTTCTCTAAAATTCAATCACTCCAGGTATATTCATCCACTAGGACACCTCAACTCGGTTAGCTCTCCGAATTAGTGAAACAAAAATAAACGTAGCAAAGGCGGCCATAGTTCCTTCACCGAAAGTGAA
Source organism: Sambucus nigra (assembly GCA_949130495.1). Taxonomy (NCBI): domain Eukaryota; kingdom Viridiplantae; phylum Streptophyta; class Magnoliopsida; order Dipsacales; family Adoxaceae; genus Sambucus; species Sambucus nigra. Next base: position 471,925,177 of record OX422211.1, on the reverse strand, counting down.
ACCGAATCATACCCCAAAGCGGTTCACCCCTGAAAATAAATCACATAATAAAATCCTGGATGACTATGACCTGGGTATTATACTCGCCTTGCTCTTCAAGCCAGGGGATTCACCCACATCGCACAACCTCCTGTAATAGCACTAGACGGGTATGTATTCCTATAAATATTTTTCACACCAATATTTATAAAGCACACAAATATATATATATATATATATATATATATATATATATATATATATATATATATATATATATATATATATATATATAAAATAAAGTAGCAAACTTATGTATGTCATAAGTTTGCTTGATGATGTCATGAGATGAATTAATTTTTGCACTACCTATTTTACCCCCTAAACATTTGAGTTCCCCCTCTTTTCTCCCACTCTAAATATTTTACACCTCCTTATTTTAATTCAAAAATAAGGATACGTTTGTAAATAAACAACCTTCACTAAAACCGTGAAGAGGAGCTGTCTTTGTTTCTCTTTCATGCAATTTCCTCTCGATTTAATCGAGACAAACCGACCCTCACAAACCCTCTCACCTCAACATATCTCCTTAAGCACCCCACTCACAAACCTTCTCTCACTAATCAATTCAAACCAAAATCGGTAACTCAAACTCGGGCTTGATTTAGATCTAAAGTCGAGTTTGGTTTCTCTATCTAAGGATCGGGTTAGATCTCTCTTCCTCTTTATGGATATTTTATTTTTTTCATTTTGTAGATGGGTTTTTGAATTTCCAAGGTTTTAAAATGGGTTTGGGGTTATTGTTGATGGTGGCTTGCGTTGGTGCCTTTGGTGGTTGAAATATGATGATTTGTTGTTAATTTTCGTATAATATTTTTGACAGGGATGAACTCTATTTTTTTAGTGTTATGATTATATTTCCTTATATGTTGTATCTAACATGGGTGATTTCATTTGTTTTGTAGATGATTTCTGGGATTTCCAAGGTTCTAACATGGTTACTTCACTTTTTTATGAAACATGACACTTTATGGTCTCAAACACCTCTTTTATGGACGAGATCAAAAGATCTCCGCTCAATCTTGCCTCAAAGGCCAGTGGGGTACTCAGGTTCATTTGAATTTTCTTCCTTCCAATTAATAGTCATAAAGTAATTAATGTTCTTGATTTTTCATTTCTCTAATGTCTCGAATATAAATTGTAGGTCAAAATACACAGGTTGCTTTTACAGTCAGTATTTCGAACGAGAAAGAAAGAGGAAGCAAATCTTTTCTTTGTACCCTCATATGTTAAATGCGTTTGGATGATGGGTGGTCTGACTGATAAAGATCTTAATCAGACCTATGTGAAGGTGATACTCCTTCAAAATGCTTGATAATATTGCCTAATTATAACAGAGATTATTTATTTCATATTTGTTAGAAGTTTTATCATAATGAAGTTTCATATAGACACCTTTTACTTTTAGGTGTTGAGTCAAATGCCATATTTTTGGATATCTGGTGGCCGCAACCACATATTCATCTTTCCAAGGTAGAAATTTGTAGTTATTATACTAAACCATGTGTTTTCTCAGCAGTTGATTATGATACAACTCAGTGACCCTACACAAATTGGGGAATTCTATTTAGAAACTCACATGATTTACTAACAAATGTTCATTCTGGTAGATATTTCCTAGGGCCGATGAATGTTCACTTCCTCAATGTTCAGAAATCCCAGAATGGATGAATGGTTAACGATTTTTTCAAAGGTACTTCCTTGATTTGGAAAGAATTGCAAGTAAAATTTGCGTGTTATTATGATTTTCATGTTATTATGATTTCCGAATGTTATTGTGACTAATAGATACGCGGACTTGCAGAGCTGATTTTAGATCAAAAAGTAGTAAAGAGGCTGGGGTGTTCAACTAAAGTTATGAGGCAACTATTGGTAGCAGTGGCTAATGGAAACAAATTGATCACATCTCAAAATGTTCAAGATTCATATTTAAAATATGAGGTAATGAATTTGAAGTTGAGCTCAGTGTTCTTGAGTTACCTGACTGTGATATGGCATTGGGAGTAAATTGGATGAGAAAATTTAATCCAGATACTTTTGCTTTTGAAGATAAAAAATTCAGTTAAAGAAATAGGGCAAGACAATGGTAATATAAGGGCATAGAGGAAAGGAAGATATCACTATTTGTTGAGCCGATATCATTACCTCCCAAAAGGAAGATGGATAATGCTATAGTTCTTAAAAAAGTATCAGGTCCAACAAACCAAAGGCCATACAAATATCCTTTTTTTAAAAAAAATAAGGTAAAAAAAAATCTGAGTTTTGTAAACTTCTGAGCTTTCCTAAGAGAGGTCACTGATCTCATGCATTGACTTGGGGTCTTTTCAATTTATTCTCTCTTTGTGATCAACATACAACTAAAATTGTGTTCAATATTACATATGGTACCAAACAATAACACTATTTTATTGACAATTCTGGATGATATTAGTGGAATTATGCAGTTTATGCAGTTTGGCTTGAATGCTACCAATTATGCTACCAGTTATGCAGTTTGGCTTGAATGCAGTTATGCAGTTACGCTACCAGTTATGCTACCAGTATATGTAAAGTGCTAGCATTTACGTAGTTCGGCTTGAATGGAAATCAAACGGGAATAAATGTTATATGTTATTTTTTCAAAGTCCTTTCTTTTATTTTTCGACGCCATATTACACTCACCTGTGATCTCATTTTAACATTTCATGGATGGAGACATCTTTCTTAATATTGGATGTATTATGTTCACGAAAAAATTGGCCCATGGTTTAATTTCATCTCTTCTTGGTTTGTATATTTTGTTCTTAATTAAGTAGCCTAAGTAATATTTAAATTATGTACTTAAATTTGAATTATTGATCAAATGTTTGAGCAAGTGATAGTTGATATCTTTGATGTCAAAGTGATGCTCATAGCAATTTTTTAAGTTACTGTCTCCAATTGTTGTCTTTGCTGCAATCTTTTACATGTAATCAGTTGGATGATGAGGTGTGCCTTGGAGGTTGAAAATCAACTTACCGATTGGACCTTCTTGGGCTTCTTGGGTGTGCCTGATAGAACGAGATTTATGAACCTACTACTGCTGCTATTTTCTGCTCCTATAATCGACACTCACCTTTACACAGTCATCTTCTTCCTTGATAAAATGTTTTCTACACTCACCTACAATCAACTATTTTTTGTTGCTGATAGGATGAGATTTATGACCAGTACACAGTTATGGTCGACCTTTATAAGTGTTTGAGACATCGAGATTTCCTCTATGTTTCTCCAAAAAGGTATCTCTTGATATTCATCCCCCTTCGTTGATTTTTTTTATAAACTTAATCATGTTTGTTTGTTACAATTACTTATGATATTTGGTATACCCCTTATTTCTTTCTCTCTTTGGTCTACCTGAGATCAGGTATACCCCTTATTTCTTTCTGTGTTTGGTTTATCAATTTGATCACAAAACATTTTTTTCTACAATTTTTAGATCACAAAGTGTTTTACTAACTCAAATATTCCTCTCTCCTCCCGTTCTCTGTTTGTCAAATTTGTAGTTGGGCTACGGGTCACCGGCAACATAAATAGTTCCAACTATCAATGTGGGGAAACTATGTTCTCTATCTTCTTTTAGTTTCCTCACATTGATATCAATGTGATGTCAATGTCAAAGTTCCAGGTAATATAAATATTTCATTCACATTTTCATATTATAAAGTCGTTCTCTATGTTCCAGGTACCATTACTATTGTAGAGTTGTTCTTTGTGTTCTTTTATTTCCTCGCATTGATATAATAATTTGTAGAGTTGTAGACAAGATGTAGAGTTGTAGAGTTGTAGACAGGATGTCAGTCCTGATCGGGATTAACTGCTTACGAGATGGGTTGTATTATTGGACTAATTTATATGGTTTTATTAAAATAGTTAGTATTCCTGAAAACTTTAGAGGTTGTGTTTTTCTATACTTAAATTCTTTGTTTTCAGAGCTCAAGTCAGTTTTCCATAATCTCACTGTGTATAAGTGCATTTATGCTTTATTTGATTTATACAACAATGTTAGGTATATGTGAATGGAGCGATTTGATAGCAGTGGGGGTGGGTTAATATTTGTGGATTATTGTTTGTTGTATTCATATGTTATGTTTGACATTCATATTATAATGGCTATTGCCTTTTCAAGATCAGTGCTCATAAATTAAAAAAATTGTTCCATGGGTGTTTATGTTAGTGAAGAGAATCTAACATTCATAGTATCAACACCCAATGTGCATTGTAAGTTGTTATTTTCTTTTTGTTTTTCATTTAATGTTCATAGTTATTAATTTTTTAAGGTACTGAAAACAATCAAAAAATTTTGTGGGGTGGTCATAGGAATTGATAGATTTATATTTCTTTGTTTCACAATGTCCAACCTAAGTGTAGTCTAATTTTAATTTTAATTTTATCTTTTATATATCAAAGATGGGGTAGCGGCTTCCCCGAATATATCATAGCCAGTTTTACCAATTTTTGGCTACGCCTTTTTAATATATCAACATTTGTATGAGATACCAATCATTTACCTGCATTAAACTACTTTTAGTCATATATATATATATATATATATATATATATATATATATATATATATATATATATATATATATATATATGTGTGTGTGTGTGTGTTAGATTAGATACAAAGGGGTAAAAAGTGACTACTATAATAATAACATTATTTTTTTACTTAGATGCTCTCAATTTATTTATGCAGATTGAATGCCTCCACCTGAGATATGTTGTTGATGTTGCAAATACAATATGTTGCAAGGTTGGTTTGAAACATATATCGAAGATAAGAGGTCTTTTGGCTGCATATTATTATTGAAAACTAATTTGGTGATTATGTTGCATATTATGGCTTCATATTATGTTGCATATTATTATTATTAAAAACTGCATATATAAAAAAATAAAAGTCATTGGATGCGAGTTCATAAAATTTAACATTCCTACAACGTGTATATACTACCAAGACTTACTATTTTCTCAATTTTTTTCCATTAATAGTTACGTTACCATGTGTCGACTTCTATTTCGTTAGATGTTTTCTAAATTGAGTTGCAACTAATTGCTAAAGATGTGCACATATGTTTTTGGGTACAGGAAAAAGACTGCTTAAAGCGTTTGTGGAACTCGACGCCCCTGAATTTTGCATCAAGATTTCTTTTAGAACTTCAGAATGATGCTCATCCATGATGCAAATTTAATGGCAAAAGTGGGTTGTTTTCTTTGAATGTTGGATGAAATTATGGAAGTGTTGAATGATGTTTTTTGTTTATGTGTTCCATAGACATGCATAATATGTGTACTAAAGAAGCCAAAATTCTCAACATACATGGGATACTCGATTAGGATAATATTTTATATTTAATTTGACTACAATTTTGTTGGCATTTTAATACAAACGAGTATTGTTGTCATGAAGTTTTGTTGTTATTAATTATAGTGCCAAAGAAATGTGTTTTGTTGGTTGTTTTAGATTTTAACTATCTTTATTAGTTATTGTGTCTTGCCAGATGAAGTCGATATATTGTGCCATTAGTTAAATCGATGTTGTTTATATAAGGTTTAGTATGAACTATTAGTGTTATTATAGTATTTTTTCTTTAATAGAGGAACTTTTGCCTAAATTTTCTAAATTATTTAGACTTACAATATATAAAACATGTATTATTTACATTATACTCTATTTTATGTTTTTCAAAATTTTCTACGTGCCTTCAGGCACGGGCATACCCTAGCATATATATATATATATATATATATATATATAAGATACTAAGCACATCTCAATCCAGCCCGTATCCTAATTTCATCCAACATTTCCATTCGAATCCGTTCATATATTTTCGAGTGTTGTTTATCCTAAACACTCCTAAATCCATACCCCGAATTAATTAACATCCAATTCCAAGGTAAAAATAATGTTCCTTAATATTTTTCAGAATCCTACACTCATCTATGGACATCCCTATATAATCCAGATTTGATTTATCCCAAAGAATTTCGATTTCATACACCCTTTCGTAATAAAATGATTTCTCATTAAAAAAAATACAAAAATGGTGGCCACACGTTCATAACGAAAAGATCTATCTCCATGTCCGAACCTAGGGTTGTTTGAATGAGATATCAATCTCATTCCAACGAGATACTAAACTCGTTTGAATGACTACTGATGTCGTTCGAATGAGTCTCCAGGTCATTTGAACGACGTGTCCAGATTTCTCCCATTCTTATTCCTAAAGTTCATCCACCATGGAAGAGTTCTTCAACTCTATTACCCAGATTTCTTCCTACTGAAATCCCTTTTTATGTATCAGTGCGATTTCTATCCAATTCAAACTATAAATTTAGTAACCTCCAATAACACCAGTTTCATAAATCCCAAATCATTTATAGTTCACGATTTATTCCTCTAAACTCATAGATTTAGTTACATAATTTCCACAATACCTCTATCTAAATTTTAATCGTTAACCAAATAAACAAGATAAATTTCCTGGGTTCTAATCAAAGATCTTTATTACCCAACAGTACACTTTGAGATATCCCTTTTCCTAAAAAATTCTATGCGTAATGTTTCATAAATTGAAAACCCAATTTATATGCCAACCTAACCCAAAATAATTTATTTTATCACACCCATTATGATAGGAATCGATTATCACAAATTTACATTGAAGATATTGAATAACTTGCCTTTTCAAATTCGCAGAGTCTGGATCCTTTGATGAAGATGATAGATTTGTCTCCCAAAAAGCTCCCCAAATCCCTCTTTTCTTCTTTGCAAGCCGAGGGTTTTTCCTTTGAGTTGTGTCTGTCTCAATTCATCTAATTTAGATTTTATGATATTTTTCTTTTAGATTTGTGTTCACCCCAAACTCTAAAACTTAGGTTTTAATCTGTTAATCCTAAAATTATGCTTGTGGGCTAAGTTAAAATGGCCCAAACACCCCCGTGTGAGCTCAGTTATGCCTAAAAATTCTCCAAGACCCAATTACTACCCTCGAGGTACTCTTTTACGACTATCTCGACCTCTTTGGATCAACCGTGCATTCAGAATTGCTATTCGAATTACTTTATAATATTCATCAATTTACCACCTAAAAAAAATGCGACGGAAAAATAATTCAAATAATTAAATGTCAATTCGCCAAATTAAATAAATTCTCCAATTTAAATAATTTCTCTAAATCATAACTCTCCAAATTAAATAAGTTATATTCCTCCAAAAAATAATTTAAATTCAATGTCCTCAAAATTATGGGGTGTTACACTTGGTTTTGTTCGTAGTTTCATTCACATATCCCCCTATATGATAAATTACAAAATCAGGTTAAAATGTCATCTCAGTTCTTTGTCTCTTACTTATTCTTGGTACCACATCATCTGTTGATTCCAAAGGTGATATTTTTTATGATGAAGAATTAGAAGGTGAGGCATCAATAGTCGAATTGTTATTTTCCAATCCTTGATTCAAAGTACTTGACTTTGTTAGATGTTCAAAAAATTGCACATCCACCGACTAAATAATTTCTTGAGTTTCAAGATTTAGAAATCTATAAGTCATATTATTGTTAGAGTATCTAATAAAAAAATATTTGTAAGTCTTATTTCCTAACTTGGGTCTTTTAGGTTAGAATTTTCTTGCATAAGCAAGACATCCCCAAACTTTAAGACGATTAGGATTAGGTTTACGATTAAACCAGAATTGATATGGTGTAATATTCTTGCTTTTGAATGGAACTATATTTAGAATATAACTTGCAGATAATATTGCTTTACCTCACATAGACAAGCGCAACCCATAACTAATTAATATTGCATTTATCATTTCAAGTAAAGTCCTATTTTTCCCTTTTGCTGTTCTATTTTGTTTCAGAGTGTATGGTGTAGTAACTTGATATATAATACCATGAGTATTACAAAATTGAATAAATTCATTTAGGTAGTATTAACCACCTCCATCAAATCGTAGGACTTCAATTTTTTTATTTTGTTAAGTTTCAACTTCCACTTTAAAAATAAGAAATTTATCGAATACTTCATCTTTACTCTTAAGTGTGTGTGTGTGTGTATATATATATATATACATACATATTTGGAGTAATCATCGATAAAAGTTAAAAAATATTTATTTTCTCAACGAGTAACATTAATCTTCATATCACATATATCACTATGTATAAGATCAAGCATTTCAAATGCCTTCTTGAAAAATTTAAAAGACTTACTAGTTATCTTAAACTGAGCACAAATTTCATATTTATCGTAATGGTCAATTTTACAATAAAAAATTAATCCTAGATTACTCATACTTTATATACTTCTATAATCAACATGACCTAATCTATTATGTCGTAATGATATATAATCAACCATATAAATGAAACTAATATAATTTATCATATTAAATTTAATCATGTCGTTACAAGAGTACCCTTTACCAATAACCTGGCCATTTTTTTATAACACAAGCTTATCTGACTCATACATAAGTTTGAAACCTCTCTTATTGAGATGGTTTCCAGACACAAGATTTTTACAATTTTTGAGAACATGAAGTACATCAACAAAGTAGGAACCTTCCCAAATGCTAATTTCAATTCCACTGTGCCATTTTCAATTACTTTGGGGTGGAGGTTATTCACCATTTTTTACTTCCTTTCCATCGATCTCTTGATATGTTTTGAAAAGAGAACGATCTTTGCAGATATGAACAGTTGCGCTGGTATCTAACCACCAACCACCTTCATTATCCACACAATCTTTTTCACACACCATTTTAATAAGTTCTTTAACATATTTGGTTTCCTTTGCCACTTGTTTTCCCTTAAATGTCTTCTTTTTAAGTCGACATTCTCGAGCATAGTGACCCGGTTTTTCACAAAAGTGGCATTTACCTTTCTTCTTTTTATTTGTACCTTATTTCTTGAAATTTCAATCATTATTTGCTTTGAATTTGGAATCTTTGATATTGACCCTCAATCATATTTGCCTTGGATTGATTATCACTTTGATCTTCCTTTTTTTCGTGAATATGAGAATCTTCTTCAATACGAAGATGGTGAAGAAGGGATTCAACTATCTTTTCATCATGGTTAACTTTCTTCTTAAAGTTAATCCAAGTGAAAGGAAGTTTAGAAAGAGCTACCCCCACCTGAAATTCATCTTGAAGGTTTATTTTGGTGGCTTTAAGATCACCGACTATTTGTTAGAGTTCATGAGCCTGAGCAACGACAAATTTATCATTATTCATTTTATAATTCATATATAGTTATAAATAATAAACTTACGATTACTCGCTTCCTCATTTTTATATTTAATCTCCAATGCCTTCCATAATTCCTTTGCAGTAGGAATCATCTGACGTGCACTATCGACAGTTTGAGATAATGCGTTAAAAATGTGTCCTCGACGCATGAATTCATCTTCTTTCCTCTTCATACGTTTCTGCTTGATATCTTTAGTGTCTTCAGGTGTGGGTTCGGGAATAGGTTCAAGCCCTTCATCAAGAATATACGCCGGTTTAAGATATGTGAGAAAGAACATGATTTTCTCTTGATAATGGGTGAAATTTTCATCATCAAAAGGATCCAATCGAACCAAATCTTGACTCATAACTTAGATGATTGTGCTACTATTCCTTCCATTTTTTTCAGAAGTAATATTGCCTAAAATTCTTGGAAATTTATGAAGGAATTATAATAATTATGAATCCAAGTTACTGCAAGGCACATTTTAGGAACGTTGTATTTTAGTAAATATTTATCCCCTTCTGGATATAAAATGCGAGTACATAATGGAGTTAAAGTAAAAATTTACCTTCAGGATACAATGTTCTAATATTTCTTATTTGATTCAAACTATGTACAATTTTATCAAACCAAGAACACTTTGAAATGTGAACCTGATAATGCCAAAAGGTAGAGGACATAGAGAGGAGAATAAAACAATTTTTTATGTCTAAAACAGTGGCCTGGAACTTTTTTATAGCCATTTTTAGATCAACCCACTTGGTTTATAACATTCTTTGATCAAATCGATCATCTATAGCCATCGATCTGGTTGACTTTGACAAAACAATAGCAGGAATTAATTAAATTCGATGAAATTAATTAATAAAGGTTGTGAGTAATTAGACTCCTTATTATTTATAAATTTTATAGTTGGACTTGAATGGTTTGAATAAATGTAAGTTGGATTTTATTTTTAAATAAGAAGAATTGCATGTCTCACGTCACCATTAAAATATACATTTTGGATAAAAATAATTTAGACACATTTTGGGCTTGTTAGGGAATTTTAGACCCTTAGGAATGGTCCGGGGGTATATATATATATATATGAATTGGGTAGTTATCGAGCTAAGTATATAATGTATTTAGGCTCATTTTGGGGGTCCAAACTTGTGTCCGAAGGCCCAACTCGGGATTTGAAGACTAATAATATTTATTCAGAGTTAACCACTCCTTGTGAGTTATATTCAAGAACCCTAAGCACATCAACCCAAGAAGAAAAGGAAGAACCACCCTAGGTGGAAGAAAAGATGAGTTTCTCTACACTTTTAGGCAAGTATTCTCTTGCCAAACTTATTCATTTTGTTCTAACTTCATGTTTTTTAATCTATGTTTAGATTTGAGGTTAAATCTGATTTATTGAATAAGTTTGGGTTCTTGAATAATCTTGAATTTTTGGCGATATTCATGTGCTAGGGTGATAGATTCGTGAATCTCCATGATAGATGATGAAAATAGGTTGTTTGATTTAGATAAATCATTACTAAACATCTTTTAGAATAAATTTAAGAAATTTGGGTTTGATTGTTCAAGATTTATGATGTAAATTTGAGGCATTTTTGGTGTAGAAAAATCTGGTTAAAACCTTGCGAATATTAATGTTTCTTGGTGGATTTAAAAGTTAATCCATGTGTAGACTGAACCTAATCAATTGTAGAACTCATGGTGATAACTTAAGTTTAGTGTTTAAATCATTAGAACGAGTTTCGATGCATTTAGAATTGATTATAAAAATCCGATCTTGGAAGAAGACCTACTCCTAGATTACTGGGAAAATCGAATAGATTTGGTAGGGAGGCCGAATCGATTCGAAATACCTTTTTGTAAAAAATTTCGTTATGATCACGTGAACACTGACCTCGTATTTTTCTGATTTTTTTTAATTAGTTATGATTTTTCTATGAAAGGGTGTGCGATACCATTTTTTTTCAAGTGAAGGATAGAGACTTATTCCAAGATATTAGTGATATTATTATGGACTTACATACATCATTAAGCAGGGCTGGGTTCGTGATATGGTAGTGCATGCGTAATGACTTAAAATACAAGTAACTACATAAAGAAGACGACTCATGTAGAATCCTCAAATAACAGCATACGAAATGAATATATTAGAAGGCAGGGATGTGCCTAGTGTTGGAGAAAAAGTCAAAGGATCTATTGAAATTGCTTATGGATCAAACTACAAAAAAACTATACATACATGAAATCTTACAAGGAAGATTTAGGATTAACTTGGGAGATCTCTTTGACTTGATCTCGTTTTATCAAAAATAGAATATATGATGACTTGATTCACCTCACGGTCTTCTACTATATTCTCGATGTGGAAAACCATGAGTAGAGGGTGGGATCCTATTTTGTGACCACGTTCTTGTCTCCTCTTTCTTCTCCGTTGTCTCTCTTTCTCAAAAGTATGAACTCGGGTATTTTGAGTATCCAAGAGTGACGGCTAGGTTAAGAAAGAATGAGACTTAGGTGCATATATATAGGATATAATAGGGACCCTAAGGAAAGATAAGGATGTGGCTCCTAATAGACCTGAGAAAACCTAATCCTTCCCGAATCTTAATCTCGGTCCCTTAATTATAATTAATACACTAAATAATTATAATTGCAATTCCACTCCTTAACTCAAAATTATATTTCGAGCTCCTCATTACAGATACCCTTTAATAAAAAAATTACTGATAATTTATTTGATTAACTTCTTTAAGTCCTTAAGTGGTCCAACTTAATTTATTTGTAGTGTCGGATTAACATAATCCACCTATAGGGTTTAACACATACAAAACTTATAAGTATCTCAAGGAGGTATTGAGAGTCTCTATACTGAGACATGGGTTCCATCCATAAAATACTTTCACCGTACATTAATCATCATTACCCAATTTATCAAGATTATTAATCCAATAATGAATCTCACCCGATAAGTCAAAGTAATAAATAATTAGTGCTTATGTCCATAAATCATATCCGGATTACGATCCTGATGTAAACCTAATAATCATGAGGTGCACATTGCCTTATAAAATCAGTATAAAAATAATGATCTAAAATTGGTCCCGTTCAATACACACAAAATGTACTAGCACAATAAGTTGAAACTATATAATTTCCTGTAATCAAGATATACCTACTAAACTATTGTACTATAGTCCTACTGATGGTGTGTTCAGTTCCATCTAAGACTGTGAATGATAAAACTTATAATCCACAAGACCTGGTGATCTGATCATCTGTGTGTAAGCCATACTCTACACATCAGAACACATACTAGGCAGAATAATAGACATAAGTAATATATAAAATATTGTAAACATTATGTCCATACACGATTCTCATTAAAATAGGAATAACTGATCTAATTATAATAATAAATTCATCACTAAAATTATTACATAAAGCATGGTTTTAGTCTAATTTTCTAACACCTTGATGACTGGGTAATGTTGGTAGGGGGACATACATGATATGACCCTAAAAGATAAGATGGTGCTATTATGATTTATTCAGGGCAAATGTGAATAAAAGATATACTTATTAAAAATAACTCCAACGCTGGAGGATATAATTAATGGTTAACTCCCTCAATTTTTTATCAGGTAAGAATACTAAGTAATAATGCATCTTAAGCCTAGCGGGCTAAGTCTAAGTGGTTAGCAATGGTTGTGATAGTAAGCTGGGTGAAACTACTTATTCATATTACTGGGTTTCTTATATATGTACATATAACCCTTATTCAATTTAGTTGACTCCTTATATATGTACATATAAACCTTACTGAAAAGGTAACAGGAAGCATGTAATTATTAATAAATGAGAAGAATTTAAGTCTATGCGTAGAAAGCAACTTGCTAAAATCATTAATAGTATTGGTATGGGTATTTTGGGAATAACTATACCTATAATTGTGTTGGTAAGGGTAGTTGGGGATAACTATACCTATAATGGTTTTGGGAAGGTTAGCTTGGGATAACTATACCTAGATATTTATGGAGAAATAAATGATGAAATAAATATGATTATTCCACCTAGGAGGAATATATGGGACTTAATCTTTAATCGGGAAGTAGTCGTAGTATGGCGACTTAATAGGGATTATGTAATAACTTACTAAAACATTATGATTAATCCAAGAAGGCTATAATTATATGGATCGATGTTTCTGGGGTAAAAGTAGTTATAGAGTAACTGCTTATATATATTGGATGATAATATGTATTAAATTATTTGTGTGGACATACCTGGGTTCGTGGATCGTCCTATCTGCTGGGGTTACTCGTGCGTTCGGGATCGGATCAAACGTCAGCACACGTGGGCTAGGCATAGTGTAGGTCATATTATAGGTACTACGTAGCAGCGCCACTTACGAGAGGCAAGTGTTGGTGCTGGGATCCTTTGTCATCACTGGGTATGGGTTGTGAACTGTTGTACTGCGTAGGTACCACCTCACTTGCTTGTGTTTTGTTATTACCCACTTTAGGATGAGGGACTCCTCCGGTTACTACCGCTAGATCATGAATAAGAAATCGAAGATAGATGTCTTCGTGTGTGATACATATATATGCGGACATATGTATTTATTTATATACACATTGTGGTGTGCCTGGTATGAGAATGTATTCTCATAGTCTATATATAAATGTTGATAATACTTAATGATAATAAAGTTGGATTATTATAGTGAATGGTTAATTAGTGACAAAAATGGTCGAATGTTATAATATGGTAGACAATTATTAATGAGAATAATAATTGTGCAGTCTAAGGATGTAGACAGTAATTAAAGAGAATGAAACATATTGTCTAAATGGTGTAGACGATAATTGGTGTGAATTAAAAGTTAAATAGTCTGACGAGATAGCCTAAAGTTAAGGAACATTATATGACGTAAAAATATACACTGAATTTATATAGAACTTAGTGGACAACATTATGAAGTTAATCTGGGGACTATAGTATTAGATGTAATACCCACTTTTAGTTGATGCACGGCTAGATAACTTCATTATTACATGTCAGAATACACATTAGAGTTCATAATTGGTATTTGTTTGAGGATGCGAGTATGATTGCTTCTAGAGGATAAATACTCGATACATTCGAGCGTCGATGGAGAGGCGTAAAGTATTAGTTAGTTACATTTTGCATATTTTATTGGTGAAGAATCCTTGCAACTCTAGGGCTCTGACCCAAAATTATAAATATTTCCCCCAGGTTTTCTCATAAACAGGGATAGCAAGACTGCCAATGGATCAAACTTAAAGTTGCTTTGGATGTAGCAGGTTATGTCCCATTATATCTAGTAGAGGTTGTACTTATTCATGTGGTTATTTTATTCCACATAGAAAGTGTATGGCCATAAGCCTAAGAGTTTATTTATATCAGTTTGTTTTTATCTTTACATTATGGACATAGTGTGATGATTGAGTTTTATACTCATGTATTAAATCAGTTTGGTTTAAGTTGTCTTTATTTATTGTGATTTATTGTTAAAGAATAAACTTTTCTTAAAAAATATGTGTTTAGAATTGTATAAATTGACAACAAGACCCATCTTCAGCGTATCATGTCCGACCAACCTTTACGTGACAAAATAGTGGTTGGTACAATTGGTATCAGATCACGGTTCTAGTGTCCTTAGGATTTATGTTTGAGCTCATTACGTTTTGCATTGCGTCCTTTGATTTAGAGCCCCATGATTAGGAATCATTGTATTCTTTGCGAGTCATTTCTACCGGTTTGGGTAAGGGGTAAGTTTTGGAGAGGAAGACCTCGAGACCCCAGTGTGGGTCACTTGCTAGAATTGCGAGAAGTTCTGGCAATTTGGTGCCTAGAAATTTAAAGGGAAACATTTAGAGAAGTTGGGTAATGTGATATTGCATGATAGCATTAATTAGCAATTTTGTTTCGGGGGAACTTCGAAGGGAAGTTTCCCCACACATTTTTTCCTTCAAATAAAAAATGAAGAAAAAGGTAGAGAAGTGATCTAACTTTTTCCACGATGTGCCAACATGGAAAGATCAGTGATAACATTTACTAAAGGACCCATCAATTTGAGGGGTTCCAAGTGGGTAGTCTATGTAGAGGATATCATAGTTTCGATGGTCGGAATAAGTATGGCCGACAAGGCCAGGACCCAGAGCGAGAGGGGCATCGAGTTACAGAAAGGATGTGTTTTCCCCTGCTTTGGAGTATGTAGGATATGTTTTGTTGGATATTTGGACTTAGTGTTCATTTGAGTTTTGTTAGTACATTAGAAAAGATGGACTTCATATTTAGGGTAGTGTTTTACATTAGATCACCGTGGGGAGAAAGTGCATAATCACTTTGGTGTGTAGATGTACATAAATGCATATTGAGAGGCTTTTGTTTAACATAGGTTATTTGTTAGCTTTGTTGAAGTATGAAAATTTTCCTGGGAATGGATTTATAGTTACTTGATGGATGTTAGTTCTATATGGACTGCTATCAGTTGTGTTCATGTCTAAGAGAGAAGATTGGTTAGAAATTGGTGTTCACCGTAGTCGTGAGGATTATTGTGAGAAAATTTTATAGGTGAGCCTAGTTTTAAAATAATGAATTTCAATGGGAACTTAGGTCATGCAAGGACCTTTAGAAATTTGAGTATGCTAAGGGAAGCAACATGTGTGTAGTTTAAATTTTTTGAATAACTCAAGGAGGTAGATGCATGTGAATAAACTCGAAATTATAGGATAAATCGAGTTATGCTCAGGTTGGATCAAGGATCTTTTATGTGGGGAAGCGTTTATGAGATAATTTAATAATATAATTTTGGGAAGTATTGCCTTAGCAAGTATAGACAACAAAGTAGAAGTAAGGCTAGTGATAGCTTCGATTTTTGAGATTGCATATGATTAAGTTTAATGTTTGTATAGTGACGTGGTCATTTAAGTGGTGATGGTAGACCTGATTAGAATGGGTATGCCTTTGGAGACTTAGAAATGACTAAATGTTCTATAGATTAAATAGGGATAAAGAATATCCTACCTAGGTCATGCTAATTGGAGTGTTGGACATGGTAAGGTCAGTTGACTCTAAAGGAGTTTGGTATAACTCAAGGGAAGGATAAAGTGGTTTGCTTCAAAATGGAAAAAAAGTTTGAATCTTTTGGTTAACATATTGGCACAGGTTTTATTTTAGGCTAAATGGGCCTTAGTGATTGGCAAATCTATGTAGTAGTCTATCAGGAGGGTTACTTGTTTAGATTTTTCTTGCAAGACATTCCACGTACGAAACTTAGCAAGTGTTGAGAGTTGAGGGATCTTTGGACTTAAGGCATTATGTTTAATAATTGGTACATATGTAATGATGGTACGCATCGAACAACGAAGAGTATGGGTATGGTAGGTAGAGTATTCAGATATACTTATACCTGATGTGTATACATGGTAAATATAGTTGGTTTATGGATATGGGTGTGCCAGTCATGTTTGATAATTATGTATAGATGCTTGTGATTGTGACGTGTGGGTGTCCTGGTGAGAGTATACTATTCTAGGCATATGTGAACTTTTTCTGTTAATCTCATGGGATACGAGTGCAAACTATAATAATAGTGACTCATGATAATTGTGTGAAAATGCTTGGTGTGAATGGTAAAAATTAGGTCATGAGTATGGACTAGTTGGGTATAAATTTAAAATAATAGTGTGAAATAAAATGTGACTTCATGCTATAGTGAATTCCGAGGACGAAATTCAGTTATTAGGGGGAAGAATATAATACCCCATATTTTTGAAATAAAATAAAACTTAGTAGGAATTAATTAATTTTGGTGAAATTAATTAATGAAGGTTGTGAGTAATTAGACTAACTATTATTTATAAATTTTAGAGTTGGACTTTAATGGTTTAAATAAATATAAGTTGGATTTTATTTTTAAATAAAAAGAATTGCATGTGTCACATCACCATTAAAATATACCTTTTGGATGAAAATATTCGGGACACATTTTGGGAGCCATTAAGGGCTCGTTCGGGCATTTCAGACCCTTAGAAATGGTCTAGTGTGTGTATATATATATATATAATTTAGGTAGTTATCGAGCTAAGTAAATAATGTATTGGGGCCCATCTAGGGGTCCAAAGTTGTGGCCTAAGGTCCAACTCAAAATTTGAAGACTAATAATATTTATTAAGAGTTAAACCACTCCTTGGGAGTCATATCCAAGAAACCTAAGCACATCAACCCAAGAAGAAGAGGAAGAACCACCCTAGGAAGAAGAAAATAGGAGTTTCTCTACAGTTTCAGGCAAGGATTCTCTTACCAAAACTTATTCATTTTGTTCTAACTTCATTTTCACGTTGAATCCATATTTAGATTTGAGGTTAAATCTAATTTATTGCATCCATGTTAGGGTTCTTGAATAAT
Organism: Sambucus nigra; assembly: GCA_949130495.1. Lineage (NCBI taxonomy): Eukaryota > Viridiplantae > Streptophyta > Magnoliopsida > Dipsacales > Adoxaceae > Sambucus > Sambucus nigra. The sequence continues at coordinate 471,907,430 of OX422211.1, read as the reverse complement.
CTTGAATTTTTGGAGATATTCATATGCTAGGGTGCTAGATTCGGGAATCTCCATGATAAATGATGAAAATAGGTTGTTTGATTTATATAAATCATTGCTAAACCTCTTTTAAGGTAAAATTAAAAATATTTGGTTTAATTATCGAAGATCTATGATGTAAAGTTGAGGTATTTTTGTTGTAGAAAAATCTGGGAAAACCCTTGCGAATATTGATGTCTCTTAGTGGATTTAGATGTTAATCCCGGTGCTAAATGAACCTAATCAATTGTAAAAATCATGTTGATAACTTAAGTTTAGTGTTTGAACCATTACAAAGAGTTTCCATGCATTTAGAATTGATTGGAAAAGTTTCGTCATGGAAGAAGACCTGCACTCAGCTTACTGGGAAAATCATATCAATTCGGTAGGGATGACGAATCGATTCGGAATACCTTCTTGTAAAAATTTTTGTTACGAGCATGTGGACTCCGACCTCGTATTTTCACGATTTTTTTTTAATTAGTTATGATTTTTCTACGAAAGGGTGTGTGTGACCATTTTTGTTCAAGTGAGGGATAGAGACTTATTCCAAGATATTAATGATATTATTATGGATTTACGTACATCGTTAAACATGGATGGGTTTGTGATATGGTAGTTCATGCGTGATGAATTAAAATATAAGTAACTACATAAAGAAGACGACTCATGTAGAATCCTCGAATAACGGCATACACAATGAATATATTATAAGGCATGGATGTTCCTAGATGATTGGGTAGTGTTGGTAGGGGCACATATATGATATGACCCTAAAAGATACGATAGTGGTATTATGATTTATTTAGGGTAAATGTGAATAAAAGAAATACTTATTAAAAATAAGTCAAACGCTTGAGGATATAGTTAGTGGTTAACTCCCTCATATTTTTATCGGGTAAGAATACTAAGTAAAAATGCTTCTTAAGCCTAGAGGACTAAGTCTAAGTTGTTAGCAACGGTTGTGATAGTAGGTTGGGTGAAACTACTTATTCATATTAGTGGGTTTCTTATATATTTACATATAAACCATATTGAAAAGGTAACAGGAAGCATGTAATTATTAATAATCATGGAGAATTTATCTCTAAACCTAAAAGGCAACTTGCTAAAATCATTAATAGAATTAGTAAGGGTAGTTTGGAAATAACTATACCTATAATTGTGTTGGTAAGGGTAGTTGGGGATAATTATACCTATAATAGTTTTGGGAAGGATAGCTTGGGATAATTATACCTAGATATTTATGGAGAAATAAACAATGAAATAAATATGATTATTCATCCTAGGAGGAATATATGGGACTTAATCTTTAATTGGGAACTAGTTATAGGATGACGACTTAATAGGGGCTATGTAATAACATACTAAAACGTTATGATTAAGCCAATAAGGCTATAATTATAAGGATGGATATTTCTGGGTTCAAAGTAGGTATTGAGTAACTGCTTATACATATTGGATGATAATATTGTAACACCCTGCATTTCTGTGCATTTAATTTTTAATTAATTCGGTTAATTTTAAATTACTTGTGTGTCAAAATTTAATTTAATTAATTATTATTAGTATATATTTAAATATTAATCTAGAGAGTAAATGGTTAATATTTATGGAATTTTTATTACTAAGTGAATAGTAATAATTTATTTATGTCATGACGAGTGATAGTGACGTGGCATTTATTTATCTCAACCGGGAGTCGGGTACAGACTATATTGGGGTCGAGATAAGGACTTTTAGTAAAATAATTCGGATGACAATTCTGAGTGCACGGTTGATTCCGGATAGGTGAAGATAATTAGAAAAGAGTACCTGGGGGTAGTAAATTGGTCTCGGGATATTTTTAGGCATAACCAAGTCCACACGGGAGTACTTGGGCCATTTGAATAAAGTCCACAAGCCTAAAAATGGGATTGGCTTAATAAAGCCTAAAAGTGAGAAGGTGTGGCAGCCACAACTCATTTAAGAAACCCTAATTAAGTAGAGGAGAAAAGAGGGAGAACTTGGAGAACTTTTGGGAGCCAAAAGCAAGAACAAGTGTGGGTGTTGTTCATCAAATACTCATCTACACCAAAGGAATTCAGACCCTATAAATCCTAAGGCTAGTGATTAATTTACTTCAATATAAAATTATTATAATCAATTCATATCATAGTAGGTGTGATATGATCCATTATTTTGGGTTGGGTTAATACATAAATTGGATTTTGATTTATGAGACATCTCGTGTGAATTTTGTGTTAAGGAAGATGATGATAACAAGTCTACTGTTGGAGAAATTAGGCTACGATTAGAACCCAGAAATTATTTGCTTTAAATAGTTAATTATTTAAGTCACATGGGGATGATAAGAATCGTTGGTGATTGGGCTTGTAAATCTAGAGATGATTAATGGTGGATTGAACTATTTGAGAATTAATTTTCTGTTATTAGTAGTTAATAAGAGTTGAGTTTAATCTGGTGGAAATTGTGTGGGTTACAAAATCTTACAGTAAGTGTATAATTTGGAAATAACAGAGGTTAAACAACCCTGACAACGCAAGGAAGAAGAAGATGACAAGAGAGAAAATCATTGCTCATTCGAGTGACGTGGTTTTCGTTCGAGCGACACCACCTGTCGTTCTAACAACAAGGTGGGTTGTTCGAGAGACGCAGTAGGCTAGATTCTATTTTGGGTCGAAATAAATACATTTTTGTGACTTTTAGTTAACCCAGTAAAGAATTTTACCCCTTTTGTAATTAGGGATTAAAAAGGGGCTTAGTATATTTATTTGTGTAAAGGAAAAAAGGGACTAAATCTACATGAGAGAATTTGGTGACAAATCCCAAGGAGTGAATTACGGACCAAGGGAGTGTGTCCGTGTATTTTGGTTGAGTGACGCCATGATAACCAATTAACTAATGGGAACGTTCATTAAAGTTTAGAGTCAGGTAATTGACTCGAATATTTTGGGCTGGTGCTACGAGTGCTTAAGCACAGATTTGGTCGGGTTAATTTATTATAAGGTTATATAATAAATTATGGAATATTAGATATAAAAAGGGTGTTAACTAGAATAATGGTATTTTGAGGAATAAATTCTAATAGATGGAATTTCGGTCTGAATGAATGAGTCTGGGTATTTTAGTTGGGTGACACGACTCAAGTGATAAATAACTGAATGAGTGGTTGATTTAAATTACAAGCCTGATAGACTTGGGTACATTAGGCTAGTGTTACGTTAATTGTGTATGGAGTAGCCAGGATTACTTATATATATATATATATATATATATATGTGTGTGTGTGTGGGGGGGGGGGGGGGTGTGGGGGTGTGTGTGTGTGTGTGTGTGCTTTATAAATATTAGTGTGAATAATATTTATAGGAATACATACCCCTCTAGTGCTATCATAGGAGGTTGCGCGATGTGGGTGAATCCCCCTAGCTGGAGATGATTGTCTTCACACTTGAAAAAGTATGACTGCCTCCACTACGCTTATATTTTATGTTCTGACTCAACAGTATTTAACTGTCTCGAGAATTCGGGTGGGACTGAGTAGACCTGGGATGATAAAACTTTAGAGAAGTATCCGATGAGGTATTACTCGGAAGAATGGATTTATATATATACGACATATATGTGAATGTTGTATTATAGTTCTACGTATATAATGGAGTGAATAATTATATGCAGGTAAAATACATGAAGTGAACTGTATTAATTATATAAAACTCGTGAGAATGTTATATGGTCTAAAATGAAAAATGATTAGTTAAATTTATGTGATGAATAACTTATAAATCATTTATTAAACATACTCGGGCTAGAGTAGTGTGTCAGGAAGGAGTTATAACAAGAGCTAGTTACGGGGTAGATGACTAGGTAGATTATAAAGCAAAGCGTTAGGTGTGCACAATAGTTGAGGGGTGAGCAGGTGCTCAAGGGAGTGTGACACTAGCTTAAAGATGAAGATCATTCCTACATTTTAAATTGCTTCATTTTGATCACTTACTAAATATTTTCAAATTTTTTTGGGTTCTAACCCTTGCTATAAAATATTTTTAAAACCTTTTAAGTGTCCATCCACAGGGATGCCAGACTTGATTCTATTCCAGGGTTATGCAGCTGCGACATATGTGGATGTTGCAGGAGTTAGAGAAGTTGCCTCTTTCATTTATTCCTAGTTTAGGAATTCTATCTCAATCTTATTTTGAGCATGTTTCTCACTGTAATTATTCAAATTACTTAAGTTCAAATTTTATGGGATTTATTTACTATCTGTTAGGTTTATTTGGTTTTGGATTTTTGTCGATGGGTAATTCGACAAGACCTTATATCAATTATTTGTTTGGATGTTTAGACTCTATTATTATGTGATGGTTATATTTTGTTTTAGTTGTATTTAATGACTTGGTTATTAAATAGGGGTGGAAGTTTTAGATACGACACGATAACACGACATGACACAACACGAAGTTTACCTGAAACTAACATGACTTGTCGTGTTCATGTTTTTAACATGAAGTCGTGTTGTGTAGTGTTCGTGTCAAAATTATGAGTCGTGTTAGTCATTTTAATCATTTTTTATTCGGTTTATCGTGTCTATTTATGTTTAGTTTACTGTAAAATTTAAGAAATCTTGTTGTGTCGTGTCGTGTCGTATTCATGTCAACTAAAAAAGCACGAATTCGTGTCGTATTCGTGTTCGAAAAACCCTTGTCGTGTCATGTCGTGTCAGCCCAAAACACGAACCAAAAACACGTATTGCCACCCCTATTATTCAAAGATAAAATTTTGGCACCGACTTAATTAATGAATATGTGGTTAGTAAGTTTTAAAAAGTTATTCGATAGTGATGCTAAGAATGAACCAAATGAGATTCCTATTTAATTTTATATCGGACTGATCACCCGATATTTTATTGGGCGGGGTGTCACAAATATGTATTCCATTATTTTGTGTGGACATACCTAGGTTCGTGGACCGTCTTATCGGTTGGGATTAGGAGCGCATTCAGGATCGGAGCACACGTCGGCACAGGTGGGAAAGGCATAGTGTTAGGTCATATTATAGGTACTACATAGCAGCGCCACTTACGAGAAGTAGGTGTTGATGCTGGGATCCTTTGCCATCGCTGGTTATGAGCCGTGAACAAATGTACTTCATAGATACCGCCCCACTTGCTTGTGTTTTATTGTTACCCTATATAGGACGAGGGATTCCTCCGAGTACTATCGATAGAGCACGAAAAGGATGCCGAAGATAGATATCTTTGTGTGTCATACATATATATACAAACATATGTATTTATTTGTATATACATTGTAGTCTGCGTGATATGAGAATGCGTTCTCATAGTCCATAAATGTAGACAATACTTAATAATAATAAAGTTAGATTATCATAGTGACATGGATAATTAGTGACGAAAATGGTGTAATGGTCTAATATGGTAGACAATTATTAATGAGAATAATAATTGGGCAATCTGAGCATGTGGACGATAATTAAAGAAAATGAAACATATAATCTAAATGGTGTAAACGATAATTATTGTGAATTAAAAGTTAAATAGTTTGACGAGATAGACTAAAGTTAAGGAACATTATATGGCATAAAAATATACACTCAATTTATATAGAACTTAGTGGACAACATTATGAAGTTAAATTGGGGACTGTAGTATTAGATGTAATACCCACTTTTAGTTAATGCACGACCATATAGTTTTATTGTTACATGTCAGATTAAACATTGGAGTTCATAATTGGTATTTGTTTGAGGACGCGAGTAGGATTGTTTCTAGATGAGAGGTGAGATACTCGATACATGCAAGCGTCGATGGAGAGACGTAAAGTATGAATTAGTTACATTTTGGTGAATTTTTTTTGTAACTCTAGGGCTCTCACCAAAAATTATAAATATCTTTCCCCCGGGTTTTCTCATGAATAAGGATAACGGAACTGACGATAGATCAGACTTGCAATTTCTTTGGATGTAGCGAATACTGCCCCATTGATTCTAGTATAGGTTGTACTTATTCATTTGGTTATTTTATTCCATATAGAATTTGTATGGGCATGAGCCTAAGAGTTTAATTATATCAGTTTGTATTTATCTTTACATTATGGACATAGTGTGATGATTTAGTTTAATACTCATGCATTAAATTAGTTTGGTTTAAAATGCTTTTATTTATTGTGAATTTTTGGTAAAGAATAAATTTTTTATCTAAATTTTAGCGCCGAGAATGGTATAAATTAACAACACGCCCCATCCTCGACATATCATGTCCGGTCAACCTTTATGTGAGAAATTGGGGATTACAATCTGTGTGTTTGTAGAAATTTTTCAGTAAAAAGGATGTTGAGATACCTAAATATTTGGTGATAATTTTATGTTATATAGTATCCTAAGGTCAATGAATGTTTTCATTGATACCTAAATATTTGTATATTGTATTTTCAAAATAGGAATTTTTGGAAAAGGAGTTGGATTTCTATTTTATACATGTAGTGAAAAGTTTGTGAGATACTATTATGGTTAGGGGTGGCAATTCGTGTATTTGCGTCGTGTTTCGATCCAACACGACATGACACAATAAGGGTTTTTTGGACACGAGACGAATTCGTGTTTTTTTTAATTGACATGAACATGACCCAAATGAAAATAACATAACATGACACGACACGAATAACACGATTTCTTAAAATTTCACTCTATATTAAACATAAATAGATACGAAAACCTGAATAAAAACACGATTAACCTGACAAGACATGATAACATGACTCATACTTTTGAGACTAACGTGACTTCATGTCAAAAAATCGGACACGAACACGACGCAAACACGAAATATAGTGTCAATTTCATCCCCTGAGGCAAATGGGGTTCCACATTCTCATCCCTTCTGTTTTCCCTGGTCGGGAGACCTCATTTTGGCGGCATCTGAAATAAGGATTAACTATATTAGCCCACAGTTTAATCATTTATCAATGCAGAAGATCGTATACACGTAATGAACACAACGGTCCTAATAACAAGGATCTATCTAAAAAACGATATGGTAGAATGTAGAGAATCCGCACAGATCCTAAGACTCTAGAACCTGATGCCCTGATACCACCTGTGACACCTCGCTTATAACAATAACGGGTGGACAACCCTATACTAAGATAAAACAGGAATCTTAAGTATATCATTCTTAGCATCAACTGTCGAATAGACTCAAAAAGAATTAATCCCCCAATATTAGAATAAACAGATGCCAAAATTTTATTTTTAAAACATATAAACCATATTCAACAACGGAAAGTGATCATATATATACAACGTGTACAACAAAAGAATATACTCGAATAAGCTGTCGGGCAACCGACAATACAATATCAAGTATCTAAAATATAAAAGATATATATTTGTACAACCCAATGGACCCTTGGGTACACACCCAAGTTACAATTATGGATCTTTAACTAGATTTTAAAAAAATGAGAAGTGGCTACAATAAAAGTCCTGCAACAGTCCACACAGGCTACAGCTCCATATACACAGTAATGGAAGACTCAACATTGGCGTCCTTGCGGTGGGACACATATAATATAATAAATAAAAGAAAGAAAGAGGATATAAACAGATCAGAGCCCGAGGTTTGAAAATAGTTTAGCGAGCGAATTAAAATGTAGAATAATTATGAATGCACAATTTCATAATATAAAGTGGTGACTGTAACATCCCGTACTTTTGGAGAATATAAAAGTTAATTAAGATTGGAGATTTAGAAATTATTCAATTCGGTGATTTAAATTTAATTAAATTGGTTTAAAGTTTAACCGTACGAGTGTCGTAATTCAAGGTGGGAATGAAATGATTTTTAGTGACTCGAATGCTAATTTAGAGGTCACAGATGATTTTGAAAGGGTCGAATTAGTCAAAATAGTATACGCGGGGGTACTAGTCGAGTGTCGGGACATTTTTGGGCTAAACCAGGCCCATACGAGGGCATTCTGGCCTTTTTACAGTTTAGGGTGAGGAGACCCACGAATTTTAGAACTCTAAGTCAGATTATAAGAGTTTGAGGCTAGGGTTAGAGAGAAGAAAAACACACTATAGCCACTAGAGAGAAGAGAGAAACAATTCCAAGGAAAAAAGGAAGAAGTGGGAAGGATTCAAAGGAGACTTTCACCACAAACTCATTGGGAAGAAAGATAAAGGAGAAAGTTCATCAATCACCAACAACAATCACGAAATCAGACCTACTGGACATAAGGCAAGTAGTTTATTGCAAATTTATGAAGTTATAATACCCATGTGTAGGGTTTTTAAATAAATTGTTTTTATTGAATGTTCTTGGAGAAAAATAATGGATTGATTACATATTGGAGTAGGATTGCATGTAGTTGGTATTTACATTTGTAGAGGACTAATAACAAATGAATTTACATTGGAAATTATGAATCTAAATCCGGGTTTATGATGTATAACCATAAAGAACTAAATTATCTAGGGTTTTGAGAAAAGTTAGATTGGGATAGTTCTTGGATGGATTTAGTGAGGATTTGATGATATATTTACATTGAGAATGATCCCTAAACATTTATAAGATGTTTGGTGATGTTGGGAAGAACTTTCATAAGGTGTAATGGAGTGTGGGATCGGACAGACATGGTAAAATAAGGAAGAAGACTACCTGCACCTATTCGATCGATCAATCGACTCAAGAATGTCGATCGATCGATGGAGTCGATCGATCGAAGCGTTTAGTCGATCGATCGACCAAAGCTAATTTTGGACTATTTGTGTTAATTAAGTTTTCTTTGAATTTCAACGATGAAGGAAAATTTTAGAGATGTTATTATGCCTATTAGGGACTTGATAAAGACCAGTAGGGAGTATAACTGTGGGTACCTGGATTTGCCATCACGGGCCCGACCGAGTAGCCTAATAAAAATGGCCCAAAGTCCGGATCCCTCACCTTAACTAAATTCAGTTATGACTTAGTCTTCTCCTAGAATCTCGTATATAGATATTACAGGAGAGAAAGATGGACGTGGGGGAGTCAAACACCCCCACTCCCTAAAGATAAACATGTATAAAAGAAAACCTTAAGCCTGGGGCAAGGGACACACATTGTATTCCCTGTAAACGCTACCTAGAGTATATAGAAATAATACTGACAGCACCACCGTGGATGTAGGCATTCTTGCTGAACCACATACATACTGTGTTATGTGATTGGCATTTTATGTTTTTTTATTTTCCTTGGCGATTGCGCTTTTCTCATTTATTTGTGTTGAATATAATTGTCACCACAATTGGCGTCATCTGTGGGAAACGTTTGTCTTCCATGAGAAATCCCACACCAACAAAGAAGTTTGAAATGTCTGGTCATAGCAGTAATGCCCCTCAGGCAGGAGATATCCAAGAATAACCTGCTCCTCGCAGAATCGGAGGTTCGGCGTTCAGATCAGAGGGCTCGCCCAGAGAAGCCAGCCTCAGAGGAAAGCCAAGGACCAGCAAAGTCCACACAAATCTCCAGACTGATTGATGCCTATGAGGCAAGGCTCCAAGAGCAAAGGGAGTCCTCTTACAAGCAAGAGGCTGAGAATGCTCGCCTTAAATGAAAATTAGAAAGGATGGATAAAGAGCTCCATCGCAGCACTAGTCGACGTCCATACTGCACTCCTACCCCTCAGGCGATCAAGTCTCGCAGCCGAGGAAGGAGCCCAAGGCGTGGATCCTAAAAGAGTGAGAAGCATGAGTCAAGCGATGACTCTCTCGAGCACCGGCGATCGGCTCGCCATTACAGGAGACTAGCTCACAGCAACGAGAACATATGAAATTTGGTCCAAAGGGAGATGAACCAACACCCATCACACCGCGGCTGAAGATCGACAAGGTAGATTTCTAGACGAGCTCTTAAGAACCAAATGAAATTCACTTTCTCAAGGGAGATAAAAGAAGAGGAAGCCCCCAAGAAATTTGCTATTTCGAGATTCAAGATTTATGACAAAAAAACTGACCCCATTGATCATGTTAGGCAGTACAGGAAATCCATGACTCTCTGGAACCACCGGGATGCACTGATGTGTAGGATTTTTCCCTCGAGGCTTCATGACGTGGCACAAAAATGGTTCGAGAGGCTCCCTCATAGGTCTATCAGGAGCTTTAAGTCCCTGGCCGAGCTCTTTACGGCCCGCTTCATTACTAGTAGCTCCCATCCCAAAAGGATGGATGCTTTACTAACAATGAAAAGGATGCCTCAAGAGAGCCTCCGATACTACGCGAAGAGGTACTGGGAGTTGTTCAATGAGGTCGAGGACTGCTCAGAGCAGGTAGCAGTGGCCTCTTTCAAAATTAGGCTACCCAGCTCTTACCTTTTGCACCAATCACTGATAAAGAAAGAGGCCACGACCATCGATGACCTGATGGCTCGCATCGAGAAGTACGCTAAAGTGGAGGATGTGACCCACCTCAGCACAGGGGAAAATGGTCGAACTAAGCTCGCTGCCAAAGGCAACGACAAAGCTGAGAACCAGAAGAAAGGAGTCAAGAATGGGGGCAAGAATGGATCAGGGAACGGAGGCAGGAACGATGTTTCAAAAGCATTTTAGGCAGTCAACACTGTCTTCAAAGAACCAATTTATAAGATTCTGGTGAAGATTTAGGACGAGCCATTTATTAAGTGCCCCAAAAAGATGGGAGGAGATCCCTCAAAGAGAAACAACACGCTGAGATGAACTTTTCATAAAGAGGGAGGATATAAGACTGAGCACTGCAAAGCTCTTAAGTCTCACCTCGAAGAACTGGCGACCTAGTCTGGGCACCTGAACGAGTTTGTGGAGAAGAAGGTACAGAAAGTTGTTGCCAATGGAGAAGCAAGACCTGACAACGTACTCGAAGACGATGCTGGCCATGAATTCATGGTAATTCATGGAGCATCTAATATGAAGCAGATCTAGGGGAATTCAGCTCGGATGGAGGTAAAAAATCTTACAACAGTAATGCAAGATTTTCAGATCGATCCAGGAAAGACACAATAAGGAAAGTGTCGACGAGCAGACAATGTCGACTATAACAAACATATCGTGTTTACAGATGAAGATCTGGTGGGAGTGAGAACCCCACATCATGACGCCTTTATCATTACGGTCATGATAGATAACTATGACGTCGATAAGTTGCTCGTCGACCAAGGAAGCTCATCTGAGGTAATGTATCTCGACCTGTTCAGAAAATTAAAGTTGAGCATCGCCAACCTAAATGAGGCCACTATCCCTCTAGTTGGCTTCTCTGGAAAAGTGACTATTCCACTGGGAAAGATTGTGCTACCAGTAAGGGCAGGAAGTATCTCCAAGATGATTAAGTTTCTAGTAGTCGATATTGACTCGCCATACCAAGCTATCCTCGGCAGAGGATGGCTACATGCGATGAAGGCAGTCCCTTCGACCTACCATAAAAAACTCCAATATGTGACCGAGCGAGGAGTAATGGAGATCCATGGCGATCAAGTAATGGAAAAAAGGTTCTTTATAGCGGCCATCCGCCCAAAACCAGAGAAGAGGGCCGAAAAGCCCAATGATAAGGTCGAGGAACAAGAAGGTTCGATACCTTCAAAATAGCAGTTAAGGTATCGAAGATCAGAGTGGAAGAGACCAGGCTCCTCCCCTCTGAGCGGGTCGTCAAAAACCTGTAGGAAGTTATAGCTGGTGTTAGTGAGAAGGACAAGATATTCTTGACTGGAGCATCTCTCACAAATCAAGAAAAGAAAGAATTGATGATTCTACTGAGAAACAACATAGACGTTTTTGCGTGGGAACCATACGAGCTACCTGAAATTGATTCCAGTGTGGTTTATCATCGATTGCATGTCGATCCCACTTTCAAATCTATCATGCAGAAGGCATGACGAACTGCCCCCGAGAAGGAAAAAGCCGTAGAAAATGAAGTTGAAAAATTGCTGGATGCAGGATCCATACGGGAGGTTCAATTCCCTAAATGGTTATCCAACCCAGTAGTAGTTCCAAAGAATAACGGGAAATGGAGAGTCTACATTGACTTCACTAACCTTAATAGGGATTGCCCTAAGGACAGTTTCCCTCTCCCAAAAATCTACCAATTAGTGGATGCCACAGCAGCTCACGAAAGAATGAGTTTTCTGGATGCATATTCGGGGTATCACCAGATCCCTCTGTATGCACCAGACCGGGACAAGAACGCGTTCATCACCACCGTCGGATTATACTGTTACAGAGTCATGCCCTTCGGGCTAAAAAATGCAGGGGCAACCTGCCAGCGACTGGTCACCAAGATGTTCAAAGATCAAATGGGAGACACCATGGAAGTCTACATAGACGATATGCTCGTCAAGAGCAGGAATAAAGAATACCACCTCTCAGACCTATCGAGAATCTTCAAAATCCTCAATAAATACAGAATGAAGCTCAATGCGAGCAAGTGTTCTTTCGGTGTCTAGTCAGGAAAATTTCTTGGGTACTTGGCCAGTAAGAGAGGCATTGAGGCTAATCCAGACCAGATCGATGCAATCAACAGGGTATAGCCCCCTCGCACAAAACGGGACGTACAGAAGCTCACCGGTATGCTCGCTGCCTTGAACCGTTTCATCGCGAAGTCCTCCGAGAAATGCAATCCATTCTTCTAGCTCTTTAAGGGAAACAAGACAGTAGAATGGAATCAAGATTGCTCGAAAGCATTGAACGAGCTTAAGGATTACCTTAGCTCACCACCCCTGCTCGTCATACCTCATAAAACAGATTCCTTATACTTATACCTCATCATTTCCAACCACACTGTCAGTTCTGCATTGGTGTGCGAGAAAGCAAGAATCCAGTACCCCATTTATTACACGAGCAAGACCTTATTAGAGGCTGAGCAGCGGTACCTACCACTAGAGTAGCTCGCCTTTGCACTTGTAGTAACTTCAAGGAAGTTAAAGCACTACTTTGAATCTCACACCATCATCGTCCTTACATCGTACCCCCTTAAAGCAATTCTGAGGAAAGCAGATTTTTCGAGCAGACTGACTAAAAATCGATCGAGCTCGAACGATTTGACATTCAATTTTAACCAAGGAATGCAATCAAGGGATAAGTCCTTGTTGATTTCATAGCTGAATTCACGGGCGAGCATCCTCTTGACCAACTTCAACCTATGAGGAAAAAATAAAACCAAGCAATAAAGGGAGTTTGGCAGTTATTTATTGATGGAGACTCCAACTCAAAGGGGGCAGGAGTGGGCATTGAGCTTGTTACTCCAGAAGATACAATCCTCGAACAGGGAATCAGGCTTGGATTTGAAGCCTCCAATAATGAGGAAGAGTATGAGGCTTTAATATTCGGCCTCCAGAAGGCACACAATTTAGGGGCTAAGCAGTTACAGGTGTTCAATGACTCACAATTAGTCTCTAATCAGATAAGTGGGGACTATAACGCAAAAGATGAAAGAATGGTAGCCTACCTCGCCTTGTCAAAGAAGCTAATGGCCAGCTTCGATGAAGTCAGTGTCCAGTAAATTCCCAGAGGACAGAATAGCCATGTTGATGCCCTGGCATCCCTGAGTTCGTCACTCAATTCCGTCTTAAAAAGAACGATCCCCATCGACTTCCTCTCTCATTCGAGCATCAACCAGAGCGATGAGCTACCAGGCGTGGAACATGTACTCTAGATTGAGTTAACACCTAGTTGGATGGACCCTTTAAGGGACTATTTGAAAGATGGCGCACTTTAAAATGATAGGAAGACCGCTCATCAGATAAGATTCAAAGCTGCTCGCTTTCACTTACCTCTTGAGGGAAAGCTGTATAAGAGATCATTCTCCGACCCTTACCTACAATGTGTTCACTCAAGGGACGTCGAGAAAATTCTACACCACGAAGGAATCTGTGGAAGCCATATTAGAGGAAGATCACTAGCTTTTTTAGCTATGAAGGATGGATACTGGTGGACATATATGCAAAAAGATTCGGCAGTGTACGCTCGCAAGTGCGAGAAATGTCAACTACATGCCCCTATGGTTCACCAACTTGCCAGCGACCTAAGATCACTCACCAGCCCCTGGACTTTTGCCCAATGGGGAATGGACATCATAGGACCACTTCCTACCGCCACCGGCAACCGCAAGTATCTGTCGATCGCAACGAATTACTTTACCAAATGGATCGAGGCAAAGCCACTAGCAAACATCCGAGATGCAGATATGATGAGATTCATATGGAAAAACATAATTACCCATTTTGGAATCCCCAGAACCATCATCACTGACAATGGAACACAGTTTGAGAGTGGCCCTTTCCATAACTTCTTCAATGAACACGGAATCAGGCACTATTTCAGCTCGGTGGCGTATCCTTAGAGCAATGGTCAAGCCGAAGCTTCTAACAAAATGGTGATCGATGGGTTAAAGAAACGATTAGAGCGAGCTAAATGCGCATGGGTGAACGAACTACCGCATATTCTGTGGGCTTAACGCACTACACCATGTTGGGCAATGGGAGAAACCCCATTCTCACTAACGTATGGAATAGAAGCGGTCATCCCATTGGAAGCAGGCCTACCAACTATGAGGTCCACCCTTATCGACCAAGACCAGAATGATCCAGCATTTCTCGCTGAACTCGACCTAGCCGACGAACGCAGAGAACTTGCCTTAGTGAAACTAGAGAGCTATCAGCAACAGCTCGCAAAACATTATAACAAATAGGTCAATCCAAGGGCATTCCGAGTTGGAGACTATGTAGTAAGGAAAGTCCTTGGCAGCGCAGTAAAACCATCAGACGGCAAGTTAGGGCCAAACTGGGAAGGACCATTCAAGATAATAAGAGATGATCTACAAGGATCCTATCACTTAGAAACACTGGAGGGCAGAGAGATACCCCGAGCATGGAATGCAACCAATCTTAAGAAATTATATTTCTAGTTTTTTCTTTCGTCTTTTACCAGATTTATGAAACTGGCAGCTCATTTACTTGTGATTAATAAAAGTTGTTTGGCAGTTGCATTATATAAGGTGTTAGTTAACTAATATATGAACTTTATAACTTGCACACCCTTTCCATGTGATAGGCACACTACTGAGTACACGATAGTAGGGAAAACACCCTCCTCAAGTTTTCATTATGAAGCACGAACAACCTCTTAGCATTTCCCCTGGAAATATATGAAGTCCTACATGACCTAAAAGGTAAAGTAGGGCATAATGGTATCTGATAAGCATACTGGACTGGAGGGACACTTACTCAACAATGCAAACTTACCAATCTAGTCAGCCACAAGAGGCCCAAGATTATTAAGCGAAGAATAAATGACGAAAAATAATGTACAATACATGTTTAGTCGGCGAGTTCGCCCAAAACTTAGATATTATATTACTTCATCACATTTACAACAAGAATGTACAACCTGTGTTTAATCGGCGAGATCGCCCAAAACATCAATATTACATTACTTCATTACATATGTACACAGAGTTACAACTAGTAAAATCCTAGTGAGGCTGAGGCGTCTGAATAAGATAATTAGCCACTTGTGCTCTTCGACCGTCATCCGGATGAGGAGCTAATTCCTCCTCGGCTTTATTCCTATCTGACTCTAACAGCTACCGGGGGATAGCATCGATAGGGATCCACTGATCATCCCTCCTAAAGGGGTTAGGCCTTAATGTGGAAGGAGAGATCTCGTGACGATACCAGAGTATTGAATTCCTTGGAACTTGTAGCTCCCTTAGGGAATTCAACCATCCCCTGATAAATACGAGATCTTCAAACTCTGTCAGCCTCGTCGAAGTATCTACCCAACCTTGGTCCTAAACATCGACCCATACTTGTCTAGGTCCTCTCTTAAACAGATGCCTCAGCCATGTGACATCCCTTTGAAGCCCAGTAGTATCACGTATGATCGACGGACATCTTCATGGAGCTCGTCCATTTCCCTAGTTGGGCTTCTTACGTTTGTACCAGCTCGTAAAATAATCGATGGAGTAGAACCTCGCAGTACCGGAGGAGCATCGCTTGGTCCTGTGCCAGCTCGTGATGAGGAGAAACCCCTTAAAATGCAAGGTGCAGTGATCGGTGCATGATCCCTGAGGCGCAACACTTCCATCCTTAAGGACTCATTTTCCTGTTGCAGAGCTTCTCCGAATTGGTTAATCTTAGTAGCATCGAGGATTCTTGCTCTCAGAGTATTCACTTCCTCTTGAACAAAAGCTCCCACTTCTTCCATTTCCTGAAGCCTGTCTTCCAGTTTAGCAACGAGCTCCGTTTGATCTATGAAATGCTTATTCCTCAATCACAACGATTTGTAAATTCTTACAAAGGTATGACAAACTTGAGGACTCACATCAAGACCAAACATTCTTCCCAGTTGAGAAGTGGCTAGTATATATTCATCTACATCAATCGACTACAGACCATAAAAGAGCAGTAAAGGATAGAATGAATCAGTACACTGAGGAAAAAATTCTCTTCATTTCATTCATAAAGGATCAAAGTACATCGAGAATCAGAAAAGAACATTACAAACAAGTCAAAAGTACAAAATCAATCCTAAAAGTAGATTAGCTGGCGACCACGATTTGTTCAGAAGAAGCTGGCTGCTTCCCCTTATTAGCGGTAGTGGGAGCATCTCCCCGAGGAGGGATAACTTCTGTCGCCCGAGCAGGAAGGGCATCCATAGGAACTGACTGAGAAGCGGGGTCCATACCTTCGACGACTGCGGTAGGAGCTTCATCTACGACAAGCTTTGGGTCTGGATCATGCTCATCGAACAAGGGAGAATTAACATCCACCCCAGCAGCTAAGAGGGCACAACAGCTAAAACTCACAAAAGATGAGGGAACACTAACAAGTTTGAAACGGCAACTATGGAACGCTGTTCCAAATAAACTTTTAAATGATACCAATCATCGCGCACAGGACACGAAGCAACTGTCGTCTAAATCAGTTCTTAACTTTAAGAAGAGTTACACGATTTATAAAAGAGACATTATGACAAATCATTTAAATTTGTTGAGCCCAAATTGTGGCCCAACAACTTTAAGGGCAATTGTGGGTACCCGGATTTGCCATCATGGGCCCGAACGAGTAGCCTAATAAAAATGGCCCAAATTTCGGATCCCTCACCTTAACTAAATTCAGTTATGACTTAGTCTTATCCTAGAATCTCGTATAGAGATATTCCAGGAGAGAAAGATGGACGTGGGGGAGTCCAACACCCCCACTCCCTAAAGATAAACATGTATAAAATAAAACCCTAAGCCTGGGGCAAGGGACACGCACTGTATTCTCTATAAACACTCCCCAGAGTATATAGAAATAATACTGACTGCACCACCATGGATGTAGGCATTCTTGCTGAACCACGTACATACTGTGTTGTGTGATTAGCATTTTATGTTCTTTATTTTCCTTGATGATTGCACTTTTCTCATTTATTTGTGTTGAATATAATTGTCACCACAATAACTAAGGTCCGTTATAGCCGTGGAGTGTAAGGCTTGGAATATGGATCGACGGGGATAAACCGGTCAAGTCGCTCATCGAAAATGTGAGAATTGAGTTACGGGGAGAGATGACGTCAATATAAGGTGTATATCAGTAGAATAGAGATAGTTTAACTATTGTTATAAATAAATAGGTATAGAGAAATCTTAGAGTTGTGCGAATACTCTAATATGTACAATAGTGAGATAAATCGTTGATTAATAAGTACAATAAGTATACGAGAGAAAACTATTATGTACACACAGGAATAATTTGGTTGTGTGAATACCTATTGTTTTATAGTATTACTTGGATTGTGAATGCCTATTGTATGTTTCCTTCTTATAGGATTTATAAGTTCGATGAGATATTCTGAACTATGCTCGATGAGATATTCTGAGCCATGTTCAAGGGGACATTCCGAACCATGTTCGAGGAGACACTCCGAACATTTCTTGAGGATACATTCCAAGCCAGGTTCGAGGAGACATTTTGAACCATTTGAACTTAATGTGTAAAATAGGACCGGGGATAGGGTATGTTGTATGGGGTATATGTGTGTATGGACGATATACCGTCTGAATAATCTACTTAAGTGTGATAGTAGTAAGATTAGGTGGGGCGTACCTAAATATTGTTTTCAATATACTCAGGCGTGATAGTAGTGAGAATTATTAGTGCATAACTAAGATTGTATAAACTACTTATGAGTAAGGGTGGATGGAACATATAAGTGTGCAACTAGAATAAATATAAAATCTACTTGAGTGTGATTAGTAGAAAAGGTAGGTAGTGTGTATTTAAGATTTGATTAAGTGTGAGGGCTTAAATTTTAAAGCATTGATAATGAAGTAAGAGTAATGATAATTACTAGACGTTCGGACACATGCTGTATGGGCGGTATGGGAAGGTTATAGTGACACTTAACTAACGACTTAATGTAAATTAAGGGTAGCATGTAGCGTATGGTATGGGCGGTACTGATGAGCTAAAGTGTCTAAGGTGTGTAGACGTTGTAGACCTAGTTAAAGTGGGTAGAGATACTAGGTAGGAACATTAGGTGCGCGCGATAGATGAGAGGTGAGGATACTCAAGAGAGTGTGCGTGATCCTAACATGTGTAATCAATAACTGATATTTCTTACGATAAATTACTTGCTAAATATTTTCAAAACATTTTGTGTACTAACACTTGCTATAAAATATTTTTAAAACCTTTTAGGTGTCCAGCCACAGGGACGCCAAGCTTGACCCCATTCCAAGGATTTCGGAGCTACAGCATAGGTGGGTGTTGCAGGGCATTAATTAGACGTTTCATTTATCCTTCCGGATCTAATGTAGGAACTCAGTTTTTGTACTCTCATTTTGGGACATGTTGTCCACTCGTTACATTTGCAGTTATTTTATTGTGTTGGATTTTGATTTAGTTTTATTTCAGCCGTGTTTTTCGGCAAGACTTTATTTTATTCATCCATTTATGATTGTTTGTTTTAGTACTGCTTAATTTATATTGTTCCGCATGAGTTGTATCTGTTTTAATAAAGATAAAATTTGGCACCAACTTAATTTCACTTAGGTGGCTACTGATTAAAAAGGTTTTCGACAGTGATGCTAAGAATGAACCATTTAAGAAACCTGTTTAAATTAAATTAAGGCTTGATCACCCAAGGTTAAATTAGGCAGGGTGTCACAGTGACACACTCTCTTGAGATTGAACCTTACCCCTCAACTATAGTGCACACCTAAAGGTATGCATTTTAATATTAATCAAGCTATCCAACTCGTCTAGGGATGACTCAACCTCATGTCTATGCATTTCCCCACTCGCGTATCTAGTTTATCCAAAACATAATCATTTAAATCTCATCCTAAATGATTATATAACAATTCATTACTTAATAACTTTCACTAGTTATTCTCATAACATACCAATTATTATTTTCAACTCTATATAATATCAATCTCACTATTATACGAGATAAATCATCGCTACCAAGTACACATACATAACATGCATAACATATGCATACTAACCATCCCTCAGAGTTTTAATACAATAGATGCAGTCTCTACAATGCTATCATCTTCCTAGGAATTACTCACATACCATCCTCGGTTAATAGCAGTCGGACTCTCACACCGACTTGGTAAAAACCAAATCATAAATGTAGGGGAAGTGGTCATAGTTCCTCACCGTAAATAAGACGAACCATACCCAAAACGTCTTACCTCTAATAAATGCCACAAAATAAATAAATGGACGCTATGACATGGGGACTATACGATCCTTGCTCCTCAAACCAGGGGACTCACCCACATCGTGTATATATATATATATATATATATATATATATATATATATATATATATATATATATATATATATTATGTATATATATATATAGGGAGAGGTTCACAAG
This sequence comes from Sambucus nigra, assembly GCA_949130495.1. Taxonomy (NCBI): domain Eukaryota; kingdom Viridiplantae; phylum Streptophyta; class Magnoliopsida; order Dipsacales; family Adoxaceae; genus Sambucus; species Sambucus nigra. The sequence goes on along the minus strand of OX422211.1, from coordinate 471,887,511 downwards.
TGGACCAAAAGAATGGACTTTTTAATGGACTTAACAAAAAAGACTAATAAGTCTCGGTTATTGGGTGCCGCTGGCGCGGACCCATTACACCAAGGAATTAAAATTAGGGGGTTATTAGTCTTTTTTGTTAAGTCCATTAAAAAGTCCATTCTTTTGGTCCACTTGTGATCCTTCTCCTATATATATATATATATATATATATATATATACACACATCATATATACAAACCATCTCATATTCGAATGTATATATTTAATAATCCCGGCTACATGTATATACCACACCTTACACTAGCCGATAATCCAGAGAATTATTCCCATTATACTTTTTTATTCAATCACTCACTTGAACATTGATCATCAATCACACATATGATATAAATAATCACTAATTTAACACCTCGCAAGACACCTGACCTCTTTTCAACTCGCCTGTATCCTTCCTTAAGAAAATTCCTATCACTAGGAGAATTTACGAAAGAATTTGACATAATAACCTCCTGACTATTTCTCCATAATTGACCTGATGTCTACCCAAACATCATGTCATAACATCACCCCACCTTTTGACTCATAAACATATTTATCGTATTATTTTAGAGGGTTTCCAAACACCAAACCCAAATGGAAAGGAGTTACATAAGAGTTAAAAATTTGTCATTACCAAACCAAACCGAAGGTTCCCAAAAACAAATCAGTCCGCTAGTTTGAGAGGTGCGAACCAAACGAAAAACCTTTAAAAATTAACCGGTCCGTTATTAAAATCAACCGATCTGAGGTCCACAACCAAACCGATCCGGCCTGTTCAGATTTTTTTCCTATGAGATTTTAGTTGCATCTTGGGAACCCATTTCTACCTAATTTTAACATCATAGATCAACCAAAATATAATCCCAACCATTTTTACACCATCAATCCCATACATACTCATCAAATGCTAGATTTCAACACAAAATCTAGGGTTTATCATATATTTTCAACATCACCATAATTTATCCACAAATTATGAAATAAATCACACACATAAGCATTTAGTAAGTTTAATCACTTGCCTCAAATTCGTAGAGTCTGAATCTTCCCCAAAAGCACGAATTTAACTAGAAATTTATAAAGCTCCAAGGTTTTCTCCTATCTTCTCTTCTTTCTCAAGTCTCTCTCTCTCTCTCTCTCTCACACACACACACACACACACACAAACGTTTTTTCCCTCACAATGAGATTGCCTAATAACTCATTTTCTATTAAACCCAAATTTAAATGATAATACACACTTAAAATGGCTCGTATACCCCAATTCGAGTCAAACTAGCCAAAAAGACCCCGTAACCCAAATAAAACCCCTTGCCAGTCATTTTGAGTATCTCGGCACTTTCGAGATCAACCGTGCACTCTAATTTGTCGTCCAAGATTCCGAACTAAAAATCATCTCCCAACATCATATAACTCACTCAAATATGCCCCGTTTGAGAATTAACTAATTCCCGTCGCTAATACTCGCATGCGACGTAATAGCATGCAACATAATTGTATTTACCCTATCATCACACTAGTAAATATACAATTCGCATAGATATTAATTATTCTACCCCAATTTATATTCATGTTAAATTTTTGTTTTAATTCTAAATTATTTTAAGTCGCACATGCCCCAGGAAATTTCATATAAACACAAAAGTAAGGGATATTACATACTCCTCCCCCCCCCCCCCCCCCCTACAGAGGAATTTCGTCCTTCAAATTCAGGCGTACCTTAAGGAAAGAGGTAAGGACACTTGGATTGCATATCATCCTCTCATTCCTACGTTGACTCATGGTGCTATGGTTCCCCCATTGAACTTGAACTAAAGGCACTACCTTCGATCATAGCCTACGCTCAGTACGGTCTAAAATTGAGATCGGTTGTTCTTCATACGAGATATCAGGTTGTAACTCAATTTCCTCCAACGGGATATGCCAATGGGCCCTCTCACTTCTTCAATACTTTTTCAAGGATGAAATGTGAAACACATTATGGATTCTCTGTAAATTCTTCGACAAAGCAAGTATGTAGGTCACATGAAAAATTCTCTCAATAATTAGAAAAGGCCCTACATACATCGGCGCAAGCTTGCCTTTCTTCCCAAATCTTATTATACCTTTAATCCGGGATAACTTTAGCAACACTTGGTTTCCCACTTCTAACTCCACGTGTTTACGATCTGCATCGGCATAAGTTTTTCTGTATGTCTTGTGCAACCTGTATGCGATTCGTAATCAGCTCAATTTTCGTCGAAGTGTCTTGGATCACTATTGGTCCAAGAAGTTTATTATCACCAACTTTTAACCAATATGCAAGAAAATGACATGGGTGACCATACAATGCCTCTTAAGGCGCCATACCTATGGTAATCTGGTAAGAATTATTATAAGAAAATTCTACCAGTGGTAGGTATTGTTACCAACTTCCCTTAAAATCCAACATACACATTCAGAGCATATCTTACAACATCTAATTTACTCGTTTAGTTTTCCCATTGGTTTGGGGATGGTATACGGTACTCGATCGCAATTCAGTTCCCATTGCTTCCTGAAAACTCTGCCAAAAATGGAAGACCAAAATTTTATATCCGTAAGACACAATATTGATCGACACTCCATGCAATCGCACAATCTCTATAATAAAGAGTTGGTCATACTGTGCCGTCGTGAAATCCGTTATCATAGGCAAAAAGTGTGCCGACTTAGTCAAACGATCCACTATAAGCCAAATGGAGTCATGACTATGCTACAACATATGTAATCCCACGATAAAATCCATGGAGATACTTTCCCATTTCTAGACTAGAATCTCCAATGGCTGCAACATTCCGAAAGGGCACTAGTAGTCCACTTTCACTAACTGACAAGTGGTAGATCTGGAGACGAACTCAGCTATGTCCCTTTTCATACCTGCCCACCAAGATTGTCAAATAATTTCCTAATACATCTTGTCTACACTTGATGGACCATAAATTTTAACCCGTGAGACTCTGACATAACAGCATGCTTCAAATCCTTATCATCCAGGACTACCAATGTCTCGCTAAAATGTAATCCACCCTCAGAACTAATAGAGTAGGATTTCACTCCCTCGGTCAACAATTTTTTCACCCTATATTGGTAATCCTTATCTTCAGCTGGAGCTTTCACCACTCGTATCACCATCTCGGGTGTGACTACCAATAGTGCCAGTTATGCTCTAGCCACTGCATTATTCTGGCTAAGTTCCATCCACTTGGCTTTCTAATCTTCTGCTAATTGCTCAGTGGGTTGATGATTCAATGCGTTAGCTACTACATTATCTTTCCCCGAATGGTATTGGATATTAAATTGATAATCCTTTACAAATTCCAACCACCTACGCTGCCTCATACTTAGATCTTTCTGGGCAAACAAATATTGCAAAGACTTGTGATCCGTGAAATGACTGAATTTCTCCCCCATGAGATAATGCCTTCATATTCTTAATGCAAAGACTACTGTAGCTAACTCCAAATCATCTGTAGGATAATTCCTTTCATGGGGATTGAGCTTACAGGATGCATGAGCAATAGCCCTCTCCTCTTGTTGAAGCACACCCCTAATCCCTGCAGAGATGCATCCATAAAGACTAAATACTCCACTCCCATTTTAGGTAATGTGAGAATGGGTGTCCATGTCAACCTGTCCTTTAGCTCATCAAATGCTAATTGACAAGAATCATCCCACACAAACTGTACCTCCTTCTGAGTCAAATTCGTCAAAGGGTGGGTAATCTTCAAAAAGCCCTTAATAAAATAGCGATAATAACCTACTAAACACAAGAAACTACGGATCTTTATATGTGTCATGGGCTGAACCCACTCCATCACCGCCGCAACTTTATTTGGGTCCACAGAAATACCCTTTTCTGACACTATGTGACCCAAAAACTGCACTTCTCCCAACCAACCCCACATTTTTCGAACTTGGCATATAGTTGATGGTCCCGTAATGTCTATAAAACCAAACGCAAATGCTATGTGTTCTCTCCCACTGTCTGAGAATAGACAAGGATAACATCAATGGACACAATCACAAACTAGTCCAAGAAATCCCAAAAGACCCTGTTTATTAGATCCATAAACACTGTAGGGGCATTGGTTAACCCAAATGGCATAAGTAAAAACTTATAGGATTTGTGACGGGTCAAAAATGCAGTCTTAGAGACATACTTCTCTCTAATACAAAGCTGGTGATACCTCGTATGCAAATATATTTTTGAGAAGTAAAAGTCTCCTCTCAATTGATTAAATAAATCTTCGATTCGAGGTAACGGGTACTTATTCCGAATTGTTACCTTATTTAACTCTCGGTAATCTACACACAACCGTAGAGAACCGTCCTTCTTCCTTACAAACAACATAGGGGCTCCCCATGGCGACGTACTCCAACGAATAAATCCCTGCCCCAAAAGTTACTAGTTTTGGTCATGTAACTCCCTCATCTCCAAATGATCCATACGGTAAGGAGCTCACGCAATCGGCCCAGTCCCAGGCGCTAGATCAATAAAAAAACTCGATCTCACGACTAGGAGGTAAGCCTAAAATTTCTTGAAAATAATCAGCGAACTCCCCGACCACCAGAATCGAATCTAAGGAAACAACTACTTCCTACGAAGTCTCCTCATTGATTTAATACAAATGGGTGCTCGAAACTCCCTCCGGAAAAGGCATGGAAACTACAAATATCTCCTCGCCTGGAATGGCAAATACAATCGACCTCCTAAAATAATCCACCATAGCCCAGTTCCGTGCCAAACAGTTCATACCCAGAATAACATCATACCTAACAATATCTATCACAACTAAATCAACATCAAGACACAATCTTCCAACATCTATCTCCACTCCTTTACAAATGGAGTGAATAAGCACCCCATTACCACAAGGAGAATCTATGCACATCAAAAGACTATCGATAGACTCTAACAACCCCGTCTCTCATGAAAAATGAACGACTGTAAATTAATGGGATGCTCCAGTATCAAATAACACCCGACCCATACGCCCATGGATAGGGAACTTACCCTCAACTACTGGTGGAGGATGTTGCCCCTATGGTAATGTCGCATTCTGGACATTAAAAACTCGTACGTATTGCATTTGTCCCTGCTGAGGCTGAACAATTGGAACAGGTGCTGGAGGGGTAAAGGCGCTTACTGAATCTGCTGAGCTCCCTATGCCTATACTCTATTTTTCTATGGGAACTCTAAATTCTTATGACCCACTTCCCCACACTAATAGCAACGGCCTACAAAGTTCTCCTGTCTCTGGCCCTGCTGCCTGAATTTGGGGTGCCCTTGTCCCTGTCCCTGATGACATCTTCCCGATTGGCCTCCCCCCGTTGTTTCCTCAACATGCCTATCCCTGGGGAACATTCTGATGTTTTTGCTGTTAGGTCCCTTAAAAACTCTACCTAAAACCACCACCATTAAATCTGAAGGCTCCTGAATGATGCCTCTTAGCTGAATCCCCTAAATGGAGATCTCGCTCCTTCTACATATTTACCTGTGGCTAAGCCTGTTGTGCCCCACTGACACCATCTAGTCCCGACTTTCTCGATGAACCCGAGTCTATAAACTTCTTACTCCGCTTAAAATGTAGACGGTAATCCTAATAATGTAAGCACATAACATTCATTAAATCTGCAAATGTTAATAAAGTCGGGTTCCCCAACAGATGTTGATGAATTCTCCAATTCAAACCTTCCATAAACTTCAAAATCCTCAGCATTTACCTCATCATGTACAAAATTCACCTGACGGGTAAATTCTTCTTCATACTCAACAAATGTTCGATCTCCTTGAGTTACATACAATAATCCCCTTGTCACCTCGATCTGGACTGCAGGAGGAAAATACTTATGATCAAAATGTACCCAAAATTTTTCTATGGCCATTGTATTTCTCTTCTCAGATGTATTAACCGACTCCCACCATTGGACAGCCGCACCCACTAGCTTAAAGGTGGAGAGTATTAGCTTATGAACCTCACTGCATTTAACCATTTAAAGATTCCTTTGAATATCCTTCTTCCATTAACTTGCAACAATCACATCAGCTCCTCCCTAGAATTTTGGAGGGTGCCCCTTCTGAAAAGCATCACGTACTCTCTCCCACATGGATGGCCCGGTATGGGTATACGCTACCAGAGATGCAGGTTGTTTCACTTAAGGAAGTTATTGTGCCATCGCCATCATGGAAGCATTGACTGTTAGTGACACAACATTAAAAACTTCGGTTGCAGTCATAGTCCCCTGAGGCAAATGGGGTTCCAAATTCTCAGCCCCTTTGTTTGCCCTGGCCAGGCGACCTCGTTTTGACGGCATCTTAAATAAGGAAAAACTTTATTAGCCCACAGTTCAAGCATTTATCATCGCAGAAGATCATACACATGTAATGAACACAATAATCCTAATAATAGGTCTCTATCTAAAAAATGCTACGGTAGAACGTAGAGAATCCGCACAGATTCTAAGACTTTAGAACCTGATACTCTGATACCACCTGTGACACCCCGCTTATAATAATAACGGGTGGCCAGCCCTATACTAAGATAAAACAAGATTCTTAAGTGGATCATTCTTAGCATCAACTATCGAATAGACTCAAAAATACCTAACAAACCAATATTAGAATAAAGAAATACCAAAATTTTATTTTTCAAAACATATAAAACAATTAAACCATATACAATAACGGAAAGTGATCATATATATATATATAATATGTAAATAAAATAATATACCCGAATAAGCTGTCGGGCAACAGACAATAAAATATCAAGTATCTGAAATACAAAATATATACATTTGTGCAACCCTTTGGTACACACCCGAGTTACAATTATGGATCTTTAACTAGATTTACAAAAATGAGAAGCGGCTATAATAAAAGTCCTGCAACATTCCACACGTGATACAACTCCATATACAAAGGAATGGAAGACTCAACATTGGCGTCCTTGCGGTGGGACACCTATAATATAATAAAAGAAAGAGAGAGTATATAAATGGGTCAGAGCCCGAGGTTTGAAATATTTTAGCAAGTGAATTAAAATTCATAATAATTATGAATCCACAATTTCGTAATATAACATGATGCCTCACTCTTTTGATATTCAACCTTACCCCTGAACTATAGTGCGCACCGAAACATATGCATTTTAATCTTAATCAAGCTACCTAACTCGTCTAGGGATGACTCAGCCTCAAGTCTACGCATTTACCCCACTCGCGTATCTAGTTTACCCAAAACATAATCATTTAATTCTCATCCTAAATGATTATATAACAATTCATTACTTAATAACTTTCACTAGTTATTCTGATAACATACCAATTAGTATTTGCAACTCTGTATAATATCAATCTCACAATTATACGAGATAAATCATCGCTACCAAGTACACATACATAACTTGCATAACATATGCATACTAACCATCCCTATGGGTTTCAACGCAATGGATACAGTCTCTACAATGCTATCATCTTCCAAGGAATTACTCACATACCATCCTGGGTTACCAGCAGTCGGACTCTCACACCGACTTGGTAAAAACCAAATCACAAATGTAGGGGATGCATCCATATTTCCCCATCGAAAATAAGACAAATCATACCCAAGATGTCTTACCCCTAATAAATGCGACACAATAAATAAATGGACTCTATGACCTGTGGACTATACGCTCCTTGCTGCACAAGCCAGGGGCTCACCCACATCGCATAACTTCCCATGATAGCACTGGAGGGGTATGTCTACATAATAGATATATATCATACACACAATATATATATACAAATCATGTATACAAACCATCTCATATACGAATGTTTATATTTAATAATCTCGGCTACATGTATATACCACACCTTACACTAGCTTATAATCCATATAATTATTCCCAATATTAAATTGTTCAATCACTCACTTGAACATTGATCATCAATCACATATATAATATAAATAATCACTAACTTAATGCCTCGCAAGACACAAGACCTCTTCTCAACTCGCACGTAGCCTTCCTTAAAAAAATTCATGTCGCTAAGAGAATTTACGAAAAAAATCAGCATAACAACCTCCCGAATATGTCTCCATAATTGCCCTGACGTCTACCCACCCATCATGTCATAACATCATCACACTTTTTGACTCATAAAAATATTTATCGTATTATTTTAGAGGGTTTCCAAACACCAAACCCAAATGGAAAGGAGTTACAGAAGAGTTAAAAATCTGTCACGACCGAACCCAACCGAAGGTTCCCAAAAATGAACGATTCGCTACACTGAGAGGGGCGAACCGAATCGAAGACCTTTAAAATGACCCGGTCTGATGTTAAAATAAACCGATATAACATCCACAACCAAACTGATCCAGCCAGTTCAGATTTTGTTCCTATGAGATTTTTTCTACATCTCGGGAACCAATTTCTACCTAATTTTAACATCATAGATCAACTTAAATATAATCCTAACTATTTTTACACTATCAAACCCATACATACTCATTAAATGCTATATTTCAACAAAAAATTTAGTGTTTATCATATATTTTCAACATCACCATAATTTATCTACAAATTAGAAATTTTAATCACTAGTCTCAAATTTGTAGAGTCTGAATCTTCCTCTAAATCACGAATTTAATCGAAAATTTCCAAAGCTCCAAGGTTTTCTCCTCTTTTCTCTCTTCTCTCTCTCTCTCTCTCTCTCTCTCTCTCAAACATTTTTTCCCTCATTGTGAGATTTCCTAATAATCAATTTTCTATTAATCCTAACTTTAAATGATAATACATACTTAAAATGACTCGTATAGCCCAATTCTAGTCAAACTAGCCAAAAAGACCCCGGAACCCAAATAAAACCTCCAGCCAATCATTTTGACTATCTCGGACCTTCCGAGATCAATCGTGCACTCTAATATATCATTCGAAACTCCGAACTAAAAATCATCTCCCAACCTCATATAACTCACTCAAATATGCCCCGGTTGAGAATTAACTAATTCCCGCCGCTGATACACGCATGCGCCGTAATAGCATGCAACATAATTATATTTACCTTATCACACTAGTGAATATACAATTCGCATAAATATGAATTATTCTACCCAAATTAATATTCATGTTATATTTCGTTTTAATTCTCAATTATATCAAATCACACATGTCCTAGGAAATTTAAAATAAAAATAAATACACAAAAGTAAGGGGTATTACATAAATGATACTAGTTATATAATAAATAATTTTATATATAATAAAATACATTGTTTAGAAAAATAAGTTAAAAACTCAAGTTTTTAGAAATTTACTTTATAAAAATACATTATTTATATATAATAAAATAATTTATACTTATCTTTATAGAATCAAGTTTAAAAAACATTTTTTTATAAAAAGAAAGTGTTAGAACTCAGTTTTTATAAAAAATAATTTTATATTTTTATTTTTATATAAATTGCATTGTTTTAAAAAGAATTTATATTTATAAAATAATATATATATATATATATATATATATATATATATAATAAAAAAAATAATTTATACTTATATTTATAAAATCAAGTTTTGTAAAAAAAACGTTTTTATAGACAAAAAGAGTTAAAACTATAGGTTTTATAAAAATATATATTTTAAAATAAGAAATAATTTTATATTATACAGTTTATATAACAAAGACCAACCATAATTACATATTTTCCATAACATGTATGTAATTATCATCAGTACGATACTCTTTTCGCCTATAAACTTGTCCAAAACTCAGTACTTTGAAGAAAGTTCTTATTATACAGTTTATATAACAAATACCAATCATAATTAGATATTTACAACATATATGCAATTGTCATACGTATGATACTCTCTTTGTCTACAAACTTGTACACAACTCAATACTTTGAAGAAAATGAATTAGGTTTTTCTTGCCATCATGGATATTTTTGGAAGATAAAATTTGAATGTATCAATCTCACTTGTTGTATAACATATACCAATCATGATTACATATTTACAACAACATATAATTGCCATACATATGATACTTTCTTTGCCTACGAACTTTTAAAAAACTTAATACTTTGAAGAAAATGAATTAGATTTTTCTTGCCATCGGGGATATTTTTGGAAGATAAACTTTGAATGTATCCATCTTACTTTTCGTATAACAAAGACCAATAATAATTACATATTTACAATGTGATTTATGTAATTGTCATACGCACGATACTCTCTTTGCCTACAAACCTGTACAAAACTCAGTACTTTCAAGAAAATGAATTAGATTTTTCTTGCTATTGGGGATATTTTTGAAAGAAAAAATTTGAGTGTATCAATCTCACTTGTCGTCGAAAAATTTCTTATCTCTAAATTGTAACTACGTAACTTGTAGCATCCGATAAATTTGTGATATGACATCATGTGTTTAACTTAATTGCAATTTAATAACAAAATTATGGAAGAGAGTTAATGAGTGTCATACCCATAGATTTAATAAATGCTAAAGCAACTTCTATGTCAAATTTTATGATGGGCAAATTTAGGAACAACAATACATATATTCGGGAAAATATGATATTTATATACTAATAAAGGAAAAATCAGTTTTTTGTATATATTTGACCATCAACTAACAAAAATGACATTTTCATATTCTAAAATGAAACAAAAAAATATTTTTTGATAATAACTTAAATAGTCCAACCAAATTGAAGCATTATAACAGTTCGTCGCATATGATGACAACCAAAAATGCATTTATACTACAAATTTATATATTAAGAAAAAACGGATACTAAAAAGATAAGCAAAAATGAAGTGTTGTTAGATACTTTGTATCGTGTCTCTTCATGTCGTGTTCCTATCCGTATAATGAATCCTAAAAATGTGTGATTCATGTCATATAATGTTTTATTTTTTTTATGCAATTTTGTGTTATGATTAAAACACATAAATCATATTGTGTTGTGTTTTAATAAGGACTAATAGGTCTTATAAAAAAAATTGACAACAAATCCTAAAATTTAGAACTTACTATAAATGAATAATGATAATTTTATATCTTGAAAAAAATTATGGGGTATTCCTCAAAGTAAAAAAAAATAACATTCCAACATGCACATCAACATACACAAAATTGACATTGCAACCTACACAACAACATAGAGATAGGGATTGGATTGAATCTTTATATATAATGAAATTAAAATATGAAGTTAAGAATGAAGTGATATATCATATCACATTATACATGGTGAGTGCAAATTTGATCTTTCCAGAAGCAATTAGGAACCCATAAATATTTTCATGAATATGAATAAATGGTAAGATTTCTATGAAAATGAACATAGAAAAAGGGATTGGACCTAATTAATAGAAAAGTCATTTCTGACCAATATTTAATAGGAGAAGAGATAAACTGGTGTTTTTCAGACATCTTCCACACAACACATGAAATTCACTTTCAGGGACCTTCCACATAACACAAAAAATCTTGGTCAGAAAAAAATGCATAATTGAAAGTAATATATACATTAAAAGAAAAATAAGGCCATGAAAAATGCACAAATTCTTGATTAATAAACAATTGCAGAATTGCAAATATAAATAACAACTTCCTCACTTATACGTTTTAGATGACGATTGATCATCTTCTTGGTATGAATATGTTTTTGGGTGCTGGTAGAGGGAAAGAGGTTGAACTCGTTGAGATCGTTTATCCCAATAATGAGAGAGAGTTATAATGAAAGTAGGACATTTCGTCAATTCGAAGATAGATTTTAATGAACAGAGTGATGTTTTATATACCACTTCTTAGAAACGTTGGAGATGATGGTGTATATTACTGGGAGATGAGAAAATATGTGAACACGCAAAAGGAAAATGAATAAGGTATACAAAGGGTGGGGGGGGAGAGAGAGAGAGAGAGAGAGAGAGAGAGAGAGAGAGAGAGAGAGAGAGAGAGAGATGGAATTAATTAAATATATTAAAATCGGCCACATAGAAGGCTATGGTTTGGAGACACCATTTTTAAATAGTTATATTAGATATATTTATCATTAGGTTCCAGTGGATATGATTATTAACACGTGAGATTTTATACCTTAATTTTTTGTCATTTTCATTTAACATATATGCAAGGTAGGGGTACAATAAATGTTTTTAGTCATGATTTGGCTTGAAACAATACGACAAACACCATTTACTAGGGGTGCAACCGGTACGGGTTTTACCCTACCGTACCATACCGTTTTGGTTCGAGAAAAATGGTTTTGGTTTCGTATTATGAAATACCGAAAATCGATTTTAACGAAACCAAAAATTTAGTTGGTTTTGGTTTTTAGATATAAAAAATGATTTAACGAATTACCGTACCAATTTATCGTACCGAATCTACCGTACCAAAATTATCGAATTTACCATACCGAAATTACCGCATAATACCATATCAATTACCAAAAATAAATTATATTTGAAAAAATAAATATACCTAAATATCAAGGCCCTTAATTTTTGTAAACTCATCTCATCCATTCTGTAAGGACACAAATTTCCAATTGAGTCCATATATAGTTTTGGCTCAATTCCGGACAAAAACATTTATTCATAGGAATGTATTTGATTGTAATATTCTCAAGCCTATGAAGTGTATGTTGAAGACGTAGCGGCAAAGAATTTAAAGCTTCATCAAAATGCCAGTTTGTGTGCCTCGTTTCTACGTTATCAACTAAGGTTCCATGCTCCCAAGGTATGAATGTATTTATATTTATATAGGAGCTTGGAACAAAGTTTATTGGGTGTTAGGTGTAATAAAAAACTACATTTTATTTTCAGAAAGAATCAATTAGAACTTTAAAATAAGTATATAAAAGTTTCTGGGCCAAAATCGAATTTTACAAACTTTCTGGTCGTTCGTTAGAAATGTCGTTCGAACGAGTTTTTTCGTTCGAACCAGGTTTCGTTCGAACCAGTTTTCGTTCGAACGAGTTTGCCAACCACCCTAAACTGGTCAGTCGTTCGATATGTCGTTCGAACGAGTTTTTCGTTCTAACGAGGTATCTAACGAGCTTCTAACGAGCCCAGGCTGGTCGCTCGTTAGAAGTCTCGTTCGAACGAGAGTCAAGTTCGTTCGAACGAGACGCCAGGGCGGGAACAGTTTTGAGCAGTGTTTTGCAGTTTTCTCCCACTTTCCCCACTTGGTTTTTAACCAACTTTTTCAAGACTTAATATGTGCGGGAAACACATTTTTCCAATTAACTTTTCCATTCCATAGCCATCTCTTAGAGAGAGCTTGAGAGCTAATTTATTTAGGGAAAATGTTCATGTTTTTGAGTGTTAATTTTTAAAGAAAAATTCATACACACTCTAGTTTACACCCAATAGTTGTTTATTCCAAGTTTCTATATTCATATTCTTTACTTGGAGTTTTGGCACCGGTTTTCTCTACCGAATTGAAAAAGAGACGTTTCGGGTTTGCTTCTACACCCCATCACAAAGAAGACTTTTTGTTGAGATTCTACCCACTTGGAGAAAGGCTCCATGCTTGGGTGACGGTGACCATATAAAGTCCCATCGGTGGATTCCGAGACCACGGTGGTGTTCCGAGGTTGTTCGCTAGGAAGAGGTTTCTACGAGAAGAAGCATCGAGGCTTGAGAGGGATCGAGTCAGTCGTTGTAAGTCTATCTGTCTTGTAATTGTAATTCCATATCTAGTGGACTTGTGGCTAGGGCCGTCCGAGGTTGTTTCCCGTCTTGGGTTTTTCCTCGTACATCTCGGCGTAGTGTGATATTGTTTATTTTATCTTGCTCATCAGTTAGAATCCATGCTTTAGGTTTAATTCAAGATAAAATTTGGTTTAATTCTCACACTATATTTAATTTGGGACTAAATTAAATATTGTTGTTGTTAATTTTGGATTTAATTAAAACTTGTTGTTTTTAATTTTTTGGAAGTTGAACCATCACCTGTTTTATAACGCTTCCGCATCATCTATATTGAGTTTACATTAAAAAGGAAATTAAATATTTTTTTTAATTGATTTAGATTATTTAAAATCCGGGGATCCATAAACCACAGCGTTCACAAATTGGTATCAGAGCCAAAAACGATAAATTATTTCGTGAAGATCTTTTTATTTTTTGGCCAAAATGGATTTTTCCCCATTTTCAAAATTTTCTATTTTCGATGGTTCAAACTACGCGTATTGGAAAGCGCGAATGAGATCGGCACTAAAATCTATCGACGAGAGAGTTTGGATGTCTGTTGTTACCGGATACTCCCCACCAACTTACTTAGTTGAAAATGAACGTGTTATCAAACCCGCCGATAGATGGACTGAAAATGAGTTTAAACTTGCTAATTTTAATTCCCGTGGTTTAAATGCCTTGTTTAGCGCTGTCGCACCGGATGAATTCCGACGTATTATGACGTGTGAAACCGCTAAAGAAGCTTGGTATATTTTATAATTAACTCATGAAGGAACTAGTGTCGTTAAAGCTTCAAAACTCCAAAACCTCACCACTCAATTTGAAACTATCAAAATGGATGAAAAAGAAACTTTTGATAAATTTTATGCTAGACTTTCTGATATTGTTAATTCATCCTTTAACTTGGGAGAGAAAATACCTGACGACCATGTTGTAAAGAAAATTTTGAGGTCCCTACCCGATAGATTTATTCCTAAAGTGACCGTTTTAAATTCTTTACCCACTTTAGCCTCTACGAAATTAGAAGAGCTTGTAGGTGATTTACAAACCTATGAACTAGATATGTTTCCCTCTAAAACTGAAAAGAAAATTGAAAAGGGTGTTGCTTTAAAAGCCCGAAAAGAGGTCAAACAAGTAGTAGAGAGCGATAGTGAAAGTGACTCGGAAGATATGGCTTTGTTTGCTCGCAAATTTAGAAAATTTCTTAAATTTAACAAAGATAAATTTAAAAATGATTTTAAGAAATTTGATACTTCTAAACATGATAAAAGCGAGAAGATTTCTAAAGCCGAGAGAATCCCTAAACCTAGTAATGACAATTTAGATAGGGACGAGTCTAACAAGTGTTTTGGTTGTGAAGGTTATGGCCATCGAGCTTATGAGTGCCCCACTAAACTAAGGAAAGAGGGTAAACGACCCACTGCATATAATGCAACCCTTAGTGATAGTGATAAGGAAGAAAAGACCGATTCCCCCACTAAGAAAAATTTTGTGGCTTTTATGGCTAGTCATGTGAGTGATAATGAGAACTCATCGATTGATGATACGATAGCACATGCCACTTCCAAGGTCATTGTTCATGATTCCCTTGTTTTTAATGATAGTGAGAGTGGAGAAGAAAGAGAGAGTGAAAATGAAGAAGAGGTTGATGTGAGTGAACTTCAAAATGCTTTTCATGAATTATATAAAGAATCTATTAATTTGAAAAGAACTAATTTGAAGTTAGAAGCTTGTTTAAGAAAGAGTGTCAAGGTCGTTGATGATAGTGCCGTAATAGAAGACCTTAGGACACATGTGAGGACTCTTCAAGAGAAGCTTGATTATGTAGAAGGCGAAAGAGATAGCCTTAAAGGTTTAATGGAATCCTTGAAAAAGGAGCTTCTTGCTTTTGAAGAGCGAAATGTTTTACTAGAATCTAACATTGCTGAATTGGAAAATAAATTAAAAGATTCTAGTAATGTCAAATTTGATTTGGAATGTCGTTCTGAAAAACTAGATAAAATGTTAGGAACGGTCCAAATTAAAAATGACACTTGTGGTTTAGGCTTCAATCCTTGTAATGAATTTACTCATAATGCCCAAACCAATGTTTTAGGAGAATCAACTAGGAATACTTTTAAAGATCACTCCTTAAGTAAATCTTTTCGACATGTTCTCACTTGTACACATTGTGGTCGACAAGGTCATCTTAGGAAATTTTGTTTAGATCTTAAACGAATTCCTAGAAAACCCCATAGTAAAGTAACCACAGTAGTTAACGTTCCTACACCCCAAAATAGTCATTCCTCATTAATTTGGGTTAGGAAATCCGACTTGGTTGCCTTACAAAATAGGGTTGTTGATTCTCATTTACTTTCACATCCTTCCTCCCTTGCTAAATCTAATGGATGAATGTGTTAGTGTTTGCATACTTTAGCGTTTGTACTTCATGCTATATTCATATGCTAAATGTATGCTTGTTTTAGTCATTTTCTAGTCATCGCCTTATTTCATATCACATGCTAGAAATCATGACTTGTTTATCTTTTTGTATTATATTTTGTGTTTGAATTAATTGAAAAATATAAAAAGATTTTTGTTTAACATTTGTGTTTTATTTATTTCATTTAAGCTTAATGAAAAATACAAATGATTTTTGTTTGTCCTTTTGAGTAAATATTTATTTTTGATTAAAAATGTTAAAAACTCAAAAAGATTTTATTTTGTGTGTATTTTAGTTTGACACACTTTATGTGGCATATATTTGTGTTTGAATCCTATCGTTTACGCTCCCATGTGGCTAGAACTTTTGGTTTAGATTTTCAATCCTTAAAATGTTCTTTACCATGTTTTATATGGAGTAGTTGGATTTTGTATTGTTTAAATGGATTCTATTTCATATGCCTCTTTTCACACATGCACGAGCTCTTTTGAAATCTTAATGTCACATGTTATATTTGAGCTTTTTGAGGTGTTCTCCTATCAATCTAGTCATCTACATATCTATGACCTAGGAGGACTAGTGCATGTCAAAATCCGTTGCATGTGAGATTTGTGTGAAAAATGAAAACATGATAAATTAATATATGCACGGGGAAGGGCTCCGAAAGGATGAATTAAATCATTTGTGATAGTAAGCCACCGTTGATTGGATCTAAAAGAAATACATGATCCAAAGGCCTAAAAACAGAATATTTGGCATTAAACAGAAAGCAATTGCCAAGGCCTATGTTTGTTTGATATATTCATTCAAAAACAAAATAATATATATGCTCATTGAGGGAGAATTTGATGGTATATCAACGGTTTGCACAATGTCCGTTTATCCTAGTTGTCTTTAATGTCATGACTCTATTTGGTTTGTAGAATCATCACCATGCTAGGCTTGTATGCATTGTGTATGTTTGTTCATATAGTTAAATCTTTATATTGTCACATGAGGTTATATTTAACTGTGATGAAGTTTGCAATCAAATGAGAACTCCGTGAACGTTTCTTAAGTGTTTGGGTCTAAATTTAATTGTTGCTAGTTCACACCCCTACACTTCCGTTTCCATATGACACATTTTTGCCATACGAGTGTGCAAACTTATTGTATTTTGTGTCATGTGTGTGTTTATATCTATCTATATATGCACGTACTTATTGGTATATTTATAGTATATATATATATATATATATATATATATATATATATATATATATATGATATTTGTTTGTCTTTGCCTTGCTTTTATTGCCCATATGCTGTCATGTCGTTTATTTAAGCTTCCACATGCTGTTTATTAGTTCTTTATCCTTTGCCTATTCCTGAACAAAAAGGGGGAGAATGATGATAGGGGGAGAAATGGTATCTAATCCTATTATTATCGTATCTTCGTTTGGGGGAGATTTATCTTGGGGGAGACGTCTTTCTAAGTAGGTCATGTATTTGATAAATGGGAGAATTAATTTAGGGGGAATAATTTAATTAATTGCATTTTATATTTTGATATTCCCTATGCATTTGATGAGTTTGCTTAAGTGTGCAGGTATTCTACTAAAGCAACATTGTTTAATGGCAAAGCGTTTGATCCTTGGGTTGAGTCAAGTTTGGGCGGGTTATGTTTTGAGTCTAGTGAGCTTGACGGCCCTTTAGGATTTTTTGTTTGGTTTTTGTCCCGGAATAGCCAAAGGGGGAGATTTGTAAGGACACAAATTTCCAATTGAGTCCATATATAGTTTTGGCTCAATTCCGGACAGAAACATTTATTCATAGGAATGTATTTTATTGTAATGTTCTCAAGCCTATGAAGTGTATGTTGAAGACGTAGCGGCAAAGAATTTAAAGCTTCATCAAAATGCCGGTTTGTGTGCCTCGTTTCTACGTTATCAACTAAGGTTCCATGCTCCCAAGGTATGAATGTATTTATATTTATATAGGAGCTTGGAACAAAGTTTATTGGGTGTTAGGTGTAATAAAAAACTGCATTTTATTTTCAGAAAGAATCAATTAGAACTTTAAAATAAGTATATAAAAGTTTCTGGGCCAAAATCGAATTTTACAAACTTTCTGGTCGTTCGTTAGAAATGTCGTTCAAACGAGTTTTTTCGTTCGAACCAGGTTTCGTTCGAACGAGTTTTTCGTTCGAACCAGTTTTCGTTCGAACGAGTTTGCCAACGACCCTAAACTGGTCAGTCGTTCGATATGTCGTTCGAACGAGTTTTTCGTTCTAACGAGGTATCTAACGAGATTCTAACGAGCCCAGGCTGGTCGCTCGTTAGAAGTCTCGTTCGAACGAGAGTCAAGTTCGTTCGAACGAGACGCCAGGGCGGGAACAGTTTTGAGCAGTTTTTTGCAGTTTTCTCCCACTTTCCCCACTTGGTTTTTAACCAACTTTTTCAAGACTTAATATGTGCGGGAAACACATTTTTCCAATTAACTTTTCCATTCCATAGCCATATCTTAGAGAGAGCTTGAGAGCTAATTTATTTAGGGAAAATGTTCTTGTTTTTGAGTGTTAATTTTTAAAGAAAAATTCATACACACTCTAGTTTACACCCAATAGTTGTTTATTCCAAGTTTCTATATTCATATTCTTTACTTGGAGTTTTGGCACCGGTTTTCTCTACCGAATTGAAAAAGAGACGTTTCGGGTTTGCTTCTACACCCCATCACAAAGAAGACTTTTTGTTGAGATTCTACCCACTTGGAGAAAGGCTCCATGCTTGGGTGACGGTGACCATATAAAGTCCCATCGGTGGATTCCGAGACCACGGTGGTGTTCCGAGGTTGTTCGCTAGGAAGAGGTTTCTACGAGAAGAAGCGTCGAGGCTTGAGAGGGATTGAGTCAGTCGTTGTAAGTCTATCTGTCTTGTAATTGTAATTCCATATCTAGTGGACTTATGGCTAGGGCCGTCCGAGGTTGTTTCCCGTCTTGGGTTTTTCCTCGTACATCTCGGCGTAGTGTGATATTGTTTATTTTATCTTGCTCATCATTTAGAATCCATGCTTTAGGTTTAATTCAAGATAAAATTTGGTTTAATTCTCACACTATATTTAATTTGGGACTAAATTAAATATTGTTGTTGTTAATTTTGGATTTAATTAAAACTTGTTGTTGTTAATTTTTTGGAAGTTGAACCATCACCTGTTTTATAACGCTTCCGCATCATCTATATTGAGTTTACATTAAAAAGGAAATTAAATTTTTTTTTTAATTGATTTAGATTATTTAAAATCCGGGGATCCATAAACCACAGCGTTCACAAATTGGTATCACTTACTATAAAATCCAGACAACCCTAAACTCAAATAACAAATCAGCAGCCGCACAACAAACAACTGAACAAACCAAGAATATCTCCCTCCTCGGACAAGGTAACTGTTATTCTTGATCATTTTTTATTTCTGATTTAGAATAATCTTGCGTTTTGTTAGACAAATCAGTTTACGTTTACTTCTTTCATTGTTCCCGTCTTGTGTATATATTTGTTCTCTGGAGTTACGTTCATTTGTACGACGAAGTTGCTACTCTTCCATAGCATATAATGATATAACTGTTCAGCAAAAAAAATTGGTTTTTACCTAACTGGTTTTCCATCGTTGTTCTTCTATAGCTTTAACCTAACTGATTTCTCCGAGATGGTCTCCTCTTACCCCTTTCTTTTTCTTTTAAATTTTTTTAATATATGAGTTGTCCCTTATTTCCCTCTTTGATTATTATAACTGAGATTTCTCATTCCCCCTATTCTATTTGTGGCCCGAGGTGGACTCCTATTTAATTCTTATTTTTTTTAAAATATGTTTTCTTAAAAATTATATTGTATTACAATCCATTAAATTTTTGGACTCTACCCCTTCATATATGGAAAATTTCATGTATTTATAATTTGTTTATGCAATTTGGTTTTAATTTAGAGCTTAATGTGTATTGATATGGTTCGTCTCGGTATAGCATGCATGTGCATTAGGAGGAAATACTTTATGTTTATATGTTGAATGTATTTACATGTGTTATTGTGGTAGATGTGAGAAATTGACATTTGATTTTAAAATTATCTACCACTTTTATTATTCTTTATTGTCGGACAAGTTAAAAAGTAATTTGTTCTTCCCTTACATTTACCTTTTTAGCATTTAGATAGGTATGTTTCATAAAAAAAGGTATCAGCTACTTTTTTTAGTATATCGCCATTTAGTTATGTATCTAAACTATAATTACAATCATGGAGTTAAACAAGGAGAAGTTGATGAAATCATATTACTTACTATGTTTAAAGTTTTCTGCCTTAATTTTCATTTTAATTCCATCTGCTAACAATTCATTTTAATAAGTAAAGAGGTTGATATAATTCAATTATAGGTTTTAAAGAATTGTTATTTTTCTGCCACTTGACATCAGATGAATCAAATTAAATATATTTCTTATGAATCTATAATATTTATTATTGTTTAATTCAACCTTATTCTCTCGTACCCTCACCCTCTTCATTTTTTCACCTTCTTAATCTTCTCCTGCGAAGCTCGCTCTCTGTCTCTCTGTCTCTCTCTCCCCCTTCATATTCTCACCCTCTATACACTTACTCCATGAAACTGTCAACATGGAAGACCAAATACCAATAGTCAAAGATATATATTTAATCGAAATAAATCTTGATCCACTTGAAGAGCCTCCTTTCCAAATGAGTATAAAAGCCCATCCAAATTTATCAACTCATCGCCACCTAAAACCCGTAAACAAGACTCTTTTACATGTATGTTTATTCTGATGAAAATTTGGATTTTTTTGAATTTTAGGGTAAGAGTATGGATTATCCACTTTACATTGCATGTTCTTATGAATTTACCTTATGATGAATTTGTTTTAGCTAATTAAAAGTTTTTTATAGGTTTTGGGTAAAAGTATGGATTACGCCACTTTACTTTGCATTTTATGTGTGTGGAATTTCGTTTGATGTTCTTATGAATTTACAATATTAGAAATTTATCGTGGTCTTCTCTAGGTTCTCATATTCAATATTAGTCAACTTATTATTCTATTTTATTTCCTTTATTTTGCAATTTTATAACACGAAATTCATAGTAGTGTTAAAAATAAAATTCATATTCACCATAAATGTTCCAATATTGTTTGAGATTTTAATAATACAATTATATGTTGTCTATCTCCTTAGCATCCCCACAAAAGGAGAAGTTTACTATGCCAACACATAAAATCATAAAGGATTCCAAAAATGTGACTATTCATCATATCATAAAAGAAATTGCAACAACTAGGAACGTGATGCATCCTTATCTTTTTAATAATATTTTTTAAGGTTTTCTAAAGTTTCAATTACATATTGTACATTAACCAAGTTCATTATTGGGCAACAAAATCTATTTTGTTCATTCAACACAATGATTATGGAAGTCAGAGACAAAGATAAACCTTGGTACGATGCTTGTTATATCTGTAACACAAAGATCACTCTTACTAATGGAGTAGCAACATGCTCAAATTGTCCTTTCTCAAATACAAAATACACCCAAAGATAAACTCAAATATTTATAACTTTTGCCTAAAAGAGATTATATATATATATATATGTGTGTGTGTGTGTGTGTGTGTTATACCCTTATGAACCGATCAACGTGGAGCCTAAATGACATACGGAGGGACCCACAGGTGTTCAATATGTGCTCAACTTCATTTCCAACACGAGGTCGACTCAGGTACCTGCCTATTCGGCCATCCTCAATGGAAAGTTTTCCTAATCTGGCGTGGTCACTTTCTCACACCATGAAGACATGTCCTCACATACACCTAATGAACTTCTCATAGGTCACATGGGAATGAAGGAAATATGGTTTTTATGTGGTTGTTACCCGCGCACATATCAAAATACTCATATTGTATCTAATACGTATCAATTTTTTATTAATCGGTTATCATATTTTTATTGGTGTAATTGTTTGACCTATAAAGGCAATCCACCTATCCCTTAAATATTCTCAACAAATCACCTATAAATAGGGAGTAAACCCACATGGAAAGGGGGCTCAATCATTTTAGTAATTATAGAAACCCTGATTGTATACATCACAACTGAAGAAGAAGAAGAAGAAGAAGAAGAATTAGTAGCACCCATTGATGTAAGCCTTTTGGGGCCGAACCATATAAATTTTGTCTCATTCTCATTATCTCTCATACTCATTCTCTCTTCCTATATTACTTTAGTTATTATTCCTTTATATAATATCACCATTTTTTAGACAATAACAAATTAGCACTGTCGATGGGAATCATGATAAGCCATTGTGATCCCTACCTAAATTCCTCCATTCATTACCTACTCAAAATACCTGAGAATGGTGGACAATTTCGAGAGAAGTCGTATGGCAGAGGTCCAAATACCTCCCACCACCACTGGGATGGTCAACTTGCATAACTTACTGGTAAGTCTGGCCAAGGGAGAGAAAGACATGTAAGAGAGCGTTAGGCAGTTGGCACACACTCTCCAGGATAGACAAGCGTAGCCCAACCCGAATGTCATTACCCCTGAGCTAAAGATATCGCGAAGTAGGGGAGGAAGGTTTCCTCTAATGCCTTATAGAGACAGGGGCGGGAGTACCATAATAAATCTCAAGAGAACCCTAGGAGGATGAGCCTATGATCTCACGGGAACGCCAACTCCTCTCGACGATTCTAATCTCAACGGGAACATTCTTACCGCCCCGAAGACACATCCTCTATCCAGTAACCTAGTTATTATGATGATCAATACTTCTTTGAAGAGTGACCTAGTGCACTGGAAAGGTTGAGCAGAGGCAAATCGTTCGATCGATTGGTCCCGTGTTATAATTATGGACAGGCAATAATATTTCCTCGAGGTCACGACCTAATAAGAGGCGATCCTAGAAGATCCATCACTGGGGGCTCCCGTCGTTCTGTCAGGGCATCGACCATACCCGATAAGACTGCCTAAGAAGAGAGTTCAGCTAAAAACCTAGACCGAACTACTAAATTAGCTACTAAAAAAGCCTAAGAGGACAACGTACCATGGAAGGGATCCATACAACGCTTAGAGGACCAGCTTAGTAAGATGTCTAAATCGAAGAACCACCTGTAAAAGGATTTCGTTAAAGGGTATCCGTTCGTCCCGTCTATCATGAGGTATTCCACTCTGGCCAAATTCAAGCCACCTTATATCACACCAAAGTATAAAAAAATAGATCATGTTCTTCACGTCGAACAGTATCAAGCGATTGTAGACATTTATTCCATTCTCAATGAGATGCAAAGCAGAGCTTTCTCTAGCACTATTATTGGTTCGGCTCAAATTTATTATAATAGCCTGCCCCGAGGATAAATATCCAATATCCAGTAGTTGGCCCACCTATTAGTCATCAACTTCCATTTTAGAGTGAAACTAGGGAAGAGAGTGGCCCGTTTACTTGACATTCGACATAAGGTTGATGAGACCACTCGTGATTATACCACTCGCTTTAACACAAAAAAGAAGGTGGTGGTAGATTACAATGAGCAAAATAGTATAACTTCTTGGATGTGTGGCATATAGCTGGGGAAGATGTTTCGGGCACTGGCTAAATAGCTACCCAGGAAAATAACGGAGTTTCTAGCTAAAGAATGAAAAATCATGAACATCGAAGAAGCCATAGCTGCTAAAAAGTCTCACCATCCTAAATTATCGTCCAACAAGGAAAGCGATAAAAAGAATCAGAAAGATCAAAATTTCAATAAGATAAAGAAGTATGATGAATATACCCTTCTGACAGTTGACATCCATCACATTCTTCAGGATATTCGAGGAAAAAAGGACCTCAAATGGCCTGGTAAGATAAAGGCACCGATAAAGAGACGTGATAAGATTAAGTATTGTGAGTTTCATAAGGACCATGACCATAACAATGACAACTATATCGCCTTGAAAAATGAGATTGAAGGCTTGATCAGGATAAATAAGCTATCCAGGTAAGTAGACATGGATGGACAACCAGGCTCCAACGAGTGTAAGACCAGGAGACGATTAGAGTCATAATGCCAAAGAACAGATGATAAGAAGGGAGGAAGGAATGATGACTCGAATAATAATCCAAAACTCCCTAAAAATCCTAAGGAGACTGCATATGAGGTCAGCATGATATCACTTCGGTGTCACTTCATTGACAGGGGGAGATAAAAGTGGGGGAGAAGACCCAGCTGAAAGGAAGGCCTATTTTAACGAAGCCAAAACTTGTGCTCATGTGAGGCATATTAATATGGCAACATAGGTAGACACACACCACTGCAAGGTGAACAAGGATAAGTTAATCCTTTGGTTTTCTAAAGATGACTTATTTAGAGTAATGTATCCACATGACGATCCTCTAGTCATCACTATGATGATCCATGAAGGGAGAATTGCCAGAGTATTGATTGATAACGACAGTTTAATAAATTTTATGTTTTATAAATGTTTTAGAATGTTAAAGCTCCGAGACAGTAAGTTAACACCGTATCATCGGCCCTTGACCATCTTCTCGGGGGGAAAGTTATATCCAATGGGAATAGTGGAAATAGAGGTCAAAGTGAGTAAATGGCAAACCTATCGAACCGAACGTGTTCGATTCTTTATCCTCGATAAAAATGTGATTTTTTCCTACAATATGATAGTAGAAGAGTGAGATTAAAGAAATTTGAAGTCATCTCATCCACAGTACACAAGTGCCCAAAGTTTCTAACTCATTATGGAGTGGGGGTCATCAAGGGCAACCAGGTAGAGGCACGGGAGTGTTATTACACCTCCACTAATTAGGAAGAGCAGAGGAAGCTGACGACCACCTAATATATTAAAATTATTGATCCTCGAGATGAAGAAAATTTGGTCAAGGGGTATGCAGTCAAAGAAATTGAGATAGTTTCGCTTGACGTCGACTATCCCGAGAGGACAGTTCAGATTAGATCGTCACTAGATTCCCGTCGTAGGAAGGAGCTCATAGACTTCCTACGGTAATGAAGGAGCATTTTCCCGTGGAGCCACGAAGACATGCCTGGGATTGATCCTGATTTCATTTGTCATAAGATGAGCAAAATGAAAGGGATGAAGCTAGTTAAGCAAAATCGAAGAGTCTTTGACACCGAGAAGAACCTTGCCATGCAGGAGGAGGTGCTTTAGCTTAAGAAGGCTAATTTCATCAACGATGTCAAATATATAAAGTGGTTGTCCAACTTAATGATGGTACGTAAAAAGAATGATAAATGGAGGATGTGCATTGATTTCACAGACCTGAATAAGACGTTCCCCAAAGATCACTATTCATTGACCTAGATGACTAACTGGCCGATGCAACTTCAAGCCACAAGATCCTCAACTTTATGAACGCTTATTCTGGATACAACTAGATTAGGATGAAACCCTCAAATAGAGAAATAACTTCCTTCCTAACTAGTTTTGGTTCTTATTGCTATAATGTGATTCCTTTTGGTCTAAAAAATGAAAGGGCTACTTACCAATGACTGATGAATAAAGTCTTCGAAGATTATATTTGGGTAAACATGGAAGTATAAATGGACAACATGATTACGAAGAGAAAAATCGCATCCGACCACATTAAGAACCTTGAGAAAACTTTTAACCAAATGGAAAAGCATCAGATGATGCTTAATCTGACGAAATGTGTGTTCGGGGTAAAGGAAGGCATGTTTATGGGATTTAGCGTTAATCAGTGGGGTATCGAAACTAACCCCGATAACATCCAATCTCTGATCAACATGCAATATTCCATAATAAAAAAAAGATTTGCAACGATTGACGGGGAGAGTTTCTGCCCTCAACAGGTTTGTCTCCAGAGCCATAAATAAATGCATATCTTTCTTTAAAGTTCTAAGAAAGTATTTTGAATGGAATTAAGAATGAAAGAATAATTTCCTAGAATTGAAGCGGTATTTAGGATGACCCCCTCTTTTGTCGAGACCTATTGCTAGGGAAGAGCTTTACCTATGCCTTATCATGTTTGAATCAGCTGCCAGTTAGGCATTGGTAAGGCAAGAGTAATGGACTCAAAGTTTGGTTTATTATACTATTAAATAATACCGAGGAGTGAAAATATGGTTCCCCCGAATGGAAAAACTAGTCTTAGCGCTGAGGGAGGCTTCAAAGAGAATGAAGCCATATTTATAATACCACATCATTATGGTCTACACTAACTCACCCTTATGGTAGATCCTGCATACTCTAAAAAATCTAGTTAGTTTTGATGGCTAGAGAAATAGATCTCGGTGAATACGATATTTAGTATGAGCCCAGAACAACTATTAAGGGCCAAGCATTAGCAGATTTCATTATTGAATTCACATACGAAGAGAAGCTATTCGAGCAGACTCCTCCGAGAGATAGTTCCATTCATGAAGGTAAGTTGACTTCTTCGAAAGAAAGCTTAATTCGAGGTGATGTAGAGCATACTCCCTTGGGAGATATCTCCTCGTCAACGAGTTATAAGGATTAGCACGATGAGTTTCAAAAGAAGCTATTTAGATTTAGAAAACTTAAAGAAGAGGATTTTGTCCAGTACAACATTATCTGGAAGATGTTTGTTGACGGGTCATCTTATTCATTGGGTAGTGGTGCATGTATCATCATCACTACCCTACACAAAATAGACATAGAATATGACCTGCACTTTTAGTTTAAATCTTTTGATAACAACGTGAAATACGAGTCCTAGATTGCCCGATACGGGTTAACCTTGGCCCTAGGGGCCGAACGCTTTACTGCACACAACGACTCTCGGGTGGTTGTCAAACAACTACTTGGGATCTATAAAGCAAGGGAGGAATCCATGATGAAATACTTAACCAAAGTGTAAAAATAGTTGGAAAAATTTACAGAAGTCAAGACTGTGAGGAAACCTAGGTCGAAAAATGCCCGAGAAGATGCCTTAGAAAGATTGGCCTTGACCACCAAAACTGATTTAAAGAGGACAGTACCAATTAAAATATTGGCCCACCGAAGCACGAATGAGGAGAACTCGAGGGTGCTGGAAGTGAGTCTAGGACCATCATGGATGGATCCTATACGAGCATATGTTGGAGTTGGAAAACTACCTTCTAACCCGAAAGAAGCAAGAAAGTTGCGTTATAAAGCAACCCACTATGTAATAGAGGCTAGATTATTGTACAGGAGGGGGCACATCATCTCACTGTTGAGGTGTGTTTATCCCACCAAAGTAAACAAGCTAATTACGGAGGTGCAGAAGGATGTTTGGGAGAACATTTCGCTGGAAGATCACTGGTGAAGCGCATTGCAA
The DNA here is from genome assembly GCA_949130495.1 of Sambucus nigra. Classification (NCBI taxonomy): domain Eukaryota; kingdom Viridiplantae; phylum Streptophyta; class Magnoliopsida; order Dipsacales; family Adoxaceae; genus Sambucus; species Sambucus nigra. The sequence goes on along the minus strand of OX422211.1, from coordinate 471,860,004 downwards.
CCCAAGGCTATTACTAACCGATAATGAAGGTATACTATTCTAATCATGCGAATAAATGCGAAAAGTGTTAAAAATATTTTAAAATTCCTCACACACCTGGAACATCGCTGGCCCCGATCACATCTCCTTGGCCGTTTATGACATGGGTAATGGATTTGGTCGGACCACTGCCCAGGACGAAAGGGTGATTCAAATACTTGGTGGTGGTGGGTGGACTACTTCACAAAATGGATTGAGGATGAGACCTTGGTAGAGATGCCTTGTGAATCACTATTCTAATTTATCTGGAAGAATATAATCTTTCGTTACAGCATGCCTTATGCATTTATTATAAGTCATGGTACGCAATTCGACAATTAAGACTCTGAAGAATACTCCATCCGATCCAACATCCAAAAGTTTCACTCTACCTTAGGACATCCACAATGTAACGGCCAAACTGAAGTTACTAATAAAATGTTGTTGGATGGAATCACCAAATGGCTGGATGACGCAAAGGGCAATTGAATCAATGAGCTACTTAGTGTACTTTGGGCCTACAGAATCACTCCACGAATGGTAACGGGAGAAACGTCATACATGCTCGCATTTGATACATAAGTTGTGGTCCCTACTGAGATAGGACTCCCAGCCATTGGATTATTATCTTTTATTCCCCCTAAAGTGATCTAATAAGAAGGTTAGATGTCGACCTAGTTGAAGAGGTCAGGGAGAATGCGTCACTATGCATGGTCGCATACCAGTAGAGGATTGTTCACTACTATAATAGACATGTACATCTGATAAGTTTGAAAGAGGGAGACTGTGTCCTAAAGAAGGTGATACAAAATAACAACAAACTCAAACCCAAACGACATGGGTTGTACTGGGTGACAAGCATGGTAAGTACTGGAACTTACCACACCTAAGCATTGGATGACGAGCAGTTAAAGAACCCGTGGAACTCTGAGCATTTGAGAAAGTATTATAAAAAAAAATTCCACTCTAACCATGTATTTAGTGGATTGATATTAATAAAGTTATGTTCTTTCCGTTTCAACTATCCATGCTTTTCTTTCATTTTTTATTTTTTTCAGGAACGAGATATGTGCATACATATCTAATCGCTAGGCCTCGACCAAAATGAAAACCGTACAAACTCGCAAATACTAGTGTATGACCTCATAGGGCACGAACATAATATATATGACTTCATTGAACAAAGAAGTCACGAATAGGATGATCACAATCTGTATAGCTTAGTTAAACAAATAATTCACAAACAGAAATTGTATGGTCCCGTTAAATAAAACCAAGTTCTAAAAAATGCGGGGCGTAATCGAGGCGTGGATGCCAAGCCTTAAGTCTTAGAAGCCTAGGCGGGGCCTTAGGCGTAAAAAGGCGTCAAAAGGCGTTTAGGCCTTCTTAATATATTTTAATATTTTTTAACCATAACAAGGCTATTAAAATTCTAGAATTGTACATATCATAAAAATATGTCTGAATATATGCAGATTAAAATACAATTTGATTATTTTGGATGAGATAATGGTTCGGTTTGTAAAAAAATCTTTAAAAGGTGATATCGTTTCACTAAAGCATTGTTGTTTTTAGAAAAAGAATGCGCCTTAAGGTTTTTACCAAGAATAAGGCGTAAAAATCATAAGGTGGGGAGTTTCTCCCAAGCCTCAAGCCTAGGAAGATCCTTGGCGGGTTTTTTAGAACAATTAATAAAACTGACCATGAACATAAAACTAGCTCCATGTACAATCTTGTCTTCAAAAAGTTATGAATAAGGAGATAAGACTAACCTCTGTACGACCCAATGGGTCGCAAATATAAATGATTAGTCACTTTCATACTTAATCATACAAAAGTGGGCACATAATTTTTTTTTCTTACAGCAGCACGAAGGAAAAAAATAGTTACTACACAAAAATCACCATTCACGATGCTCCATGTATATAATGATAATAATTGTACTAGGAAGTTCATAAAACATATTACATCACCAAAAAAGAAACTAAAAACAAACACATATGTAGCTTCATAAAAAGACATTAAGCTATAGGAGTGTCTTTATCACTAGGGTCCAGGACATTCCGAGCTAGTAAAGGGTCATCTAGAGGAACATAGTCCAAAGGAACATCACCACCATCTTCCCTCGCTAGGGTGGTGTCTTCTTCATCACATCACTGCCATTTTCTCACTTCTTCAACAATGTTCGGATAGTGGGTTATGACCCTCTTTTTCAATCCCTCATAACAGTACATAAAAAAGCCCAGGAAGTCTACATTATAGTTGGCTGAGGACTTGTACTTTTGAATGCACACTTCCTCAGTAGAAGTCAAAGCATCACGGGAACTCTGCAACTCAACCGACATAAACCACCTTATCCTTCTCAATTTTTTAAAGGACCTCTTGGGAAGCGCCAAGGGCTTCGTTCAGACACTTGATGGTGGCATCATCGGTGATAGACTTATCCTTAAGCTGTGTGATATCATTCTCTGTCGAGCTCAACTCAGTAGTTTTGGTCATCAGTTAATTATCTCTTTCTTCCAACTCATCAATAGTATTCTTCAAGTCACTCGATACTTGCTCCATATCATCTTTTAACTTCCTGCTCTCATCAGATAATTCCTCGAAGGCGTAATGGTTCGCCACTGCCTTCTCCCTCAAAGTTGTACATGTCACGGAAGCCTAATAATGAGAAAAGACAAATCATTAACATAAGATGGAGAATTATTGAATATAAGGAGAACCCACCACTGAAAGTATGCGTTGTGTCAGCCTCCACAAAGTGTTAGCGTCATAGCCTCTCACAAATTCAAAGCCCTTACTATGGTCATGGTAGCCGAGCAAATTAGTAGCATTATTGGCATGGTAGAAAATGGAGTCTAGATTAGCCCTAAGAACCTCAGGTGTGATCTTATGGGCATGATCAAAATTAAACTCTTTTACATCTCTATATCTAGAGGTATTACCCTGACCCCTCACCAACGTGAGAAAAGGAGGCCTAACTTCTTCCACCCGGGACAGCTTATTGATATTCTACGCAGCTGCCAGATCTAGAGGTCGCTTTTCCCAAACTTTGGGAACATTAGAATGCATGGGGGATTTTCCTTTTGACTTGGCTGTGGAGACTATAACTTTATTCTCCTTGCATTGAGAAAACTGCTTGGCTCTTTCCTCCTGGTCGACCTATTTCTTTTTCTCGACCCCCTACCTGGCTCTTAGTGGCCTCCAACTTCTTCTTCCTAACTATCTCCATCACCTTGCAATCTATGAGATGAGGAACCATCCCATAAGTTTCCTTAAAAGAGTCATCTACAGTAGATGAGGGGAAACGAGCAAGCAAGTAAGACAGCCAAGTAGAAACTGAGAGTTAAATAGAAAGGAAAGTCATATGATACCTATTTCTACACCTGATCCCTTTTCTTTAACAACCTGCTCAGCTACATTAAGATAAGTATCGTACGTTACGCATCCCTTTAGGGGAAATTGGACTTCTATTGGAGGATTATCACTTGGAAAAGTATGATAGCCAATAGAAACGAACTTCTTTACCGAAAATAGCTCCTCAAACTTTGGGGGTTTCTTCTCACACTAGGACTCAATAAAATCCACCAGGGATGTAGCTAGTCTATGGGATTTCTGCACTAAAAAAGTCAAATTCAAGGCAGCAGAATAATAGAAGAGGCAAGGTAAATAAGCAAATAAAAATATAGGGGAACCTATACCCATCATGTATTATCCATTCCATTCTCTAGGGATACTACATGATCTATCTTGCTCATGATGCCTAAATTATCAATCCCCTTTTGCAAACACGAATTGAACTTTTCAACTATAATTCTTGGTCTGAATGACAGTTACCATCCTATACTGAGATTTTTTGTGAGAAAAGTAATAGTATCTAGGAGCTTTGGCATTATCCTTTAACTCAGGGACATATCTGAAAATGTCCCTAGTAACATCAAATCATGTTCGAAGCTTCCAAAACATTATTTTTTTTAACATCGTTTGATATGCAACAGGGGGAAGCTAGGTTTAGGTGACCCCATAACCTCTTAATATTGAACGTATCACATGATGGAGGGGCAACCTAAGCCCCACCTACAAAAGCCAAATAGGTAAGAAAACCTCATCTGCATCATTCGCATCGTACACCCTCTCTTCAGGATGAGGAACCCTCATGCGTATAGCAATGGGAGTCCATACGTATCTCTTAAATGATCCAGTTCATCCTCAATTATGGTACTAGGATACCACCAAGCGTCAGTTTGGATAGGATCTTAAGAATTATTAGAAGACTCGAAAGAGCCCTCTTCCTTATCCTTTGCCTCATCAGCCATAGAATCATTCATAGGGGAAGTAGATGGAAAGGGAATTACACTTTTGGGTCTCAAAACCTCATCCCTATCCGAACTAACATCATCAGAAGGGGATTTTAAATTTATGGAAGACATGGAGACATTTTTCACTAGGTCAATGCTTAGAGAAAGGGGGTGGAACAATCTGCATCAGAATCGTCTAAAGATGGAGAATTGGTGAAAGGATATTCTAGGATGGGGGCAAATCCACTACTAGACGAATTCTCGGGTGTATATTTAGGGTGTCATGGTACTTTCCACTATCTAGTTATGTGCAAAGGGTAGGGAAACCTTCTCGTAGTAATTCTAGGACGTTCATACTCAAGCTCGTGCACGAAGTCATAAATACACTAAATATAAGGCAAGAAACTCATAAAGATGGAACAAACACAACAGTGGACCTAGTGGATTAAACAAAAAATCTACTTCGTAATAAATTGCAAACCCAAAAATCTAATGTTGCCCAAGTCCTTAGCCAACAAACTCAATGTCCATCTATTACCCCATCCAGGATTTTCCACAAAAAATCACACGCTAACTAGAAAAGAGCAATACTAAAATTAAGGTTGTTATTTGGTTGTTAGGTGGAAATAAGGGAAACATAGTTGTTATTTGGTTGCTACCCATGCACATCTTAAAATGCCCACATGGTGTCTAATGAATATCAATTTGTTATCACATTTGTCTTTGTGTAACTGCCTGACCTATAAAGGCAGTCCACATGTACCTTAAATACTTTCAATAAATCACCTATAAATAGGGAGTAAACCCACATGTAAAGGGGGATCAATCATTTATGTAATTATAGAAACCCTGATTGTATACTCCACAAGTGCAGAAGAAGAATTAGTAGCACCCTTAGATGTAGGTTTCCTTGCTAGACGAACCACGTAAATTCTGTCTCATTCTCATTATCTCGCATCCCCAATCTCTCTATCCTTTACTCTTTTAGTTATTATTCCAATATTTTCTATCATCATTTTTTGAACGATGCTTGCTATATCTGTAACACGAAGATCACTATTACTAATGGAGTAGCAATATGATCAAATTGTGCTTTCTTAAATATATATATTGTTGATGCAAAAAACTGGACCGAATCCCATTTTTATGATCACAGATAAATAGATAAAAGAAATCCAATCAAGCACATGAGAGACAAAGATTTTTAAAGTGGTTCGGCTATAAGGAAAAGCCTACGTCCACTGTTATTTTATTCCCAGGGGTTTACAATAGCACAATGTGGTGTAGAGAGAGAAAAAGGTGTGGATCTTGTGTATGGTGTCTCTCATCCTTGTTGGATCTCCTTCGTTCTCCTCTGCTTTTGCCTAAGGGAATACATGTATTTATAGTGATGGGAGATAAAGAGATTCATTGTATGTAGACATTTATACATTATGTCTACATTCAATGAATCTAATTACTTGGTATGTTATGTGTTGTCATCTACAATATAAATGTACATTAATGATCATTAAATGCGTAGTTATCCTTTGATATTCCTGGTTGGTATGCCGACCAACTCTCCTCGGGTGCCGACTAACACTCCTCGGGTGCCGACCAACACTCCTCGGGTGTTGAATATTGCCACGTAGGATGACACGTGTCCTTTTCTGATTGGTCCTCGTAGATGGAGAATTTTTGCGTTAACAGAAGCCCCCAATGCTCCATGCTTGATGGTTTACTTGAAAGGATGGAGTATTTATTCTGCAGTGTTGCTCGGTGCTCGTGAAATTCTTGATCTACCTTCTTGATTTGTTCAACATAAAGTGCATTATCTCCTGGACGACATATGATGCAGGCTGATCAATGGTTTCTAATCTTTCTTTTGAGTAACTCCGTGTGCTATGTATCACCCCTGGGAATTTGGATGCCGCCATGGCATAGTATGCAACTTGTAGCTTGTCATAATCTTCAAGTATGTTGATCGGTTTGCTAGCCGACCAACTGCCTCTTGTGCCGAGAAACTGAATGCTAACTTTACGTGCTTGATTTTTCTGATTTATGATCCTCTGAATACTTTGTCGAGTAACATACTAGCTTTTGAACCCAACTCTTCAATCTGATTAGTACCAAGCAGGTGGCAGACTTCGAAACATTTTCATACAACTTCTTCTTCATTGTTGGTCGAGACAGTAGTAGTAAAGATCTGAATGATGTAGATGCTGATTTTGACTTCTACCTCTGTTCGTGGACGAGCAAGAGGTTCTCGGGGACTAACAAGTGATTCTCAGGGATAAGCAAGAGCTTCTCGGGAATGAGCTAGTGCTTCTCGGACAGATCATCTGTGATGAATATCAGAATGTTGAAAGATCTTAACTTCATAAACTCACCTTATACTTTGGATGATCCTCCTGCTGGTGAGGAACCTGTTTTAAAAGCAGAGGGAAAGAAACCAATAGAATAGGAATCTCAATGTAATAGTTAGTATACATTTTTATTCTCAATGTATTTTGTTTTTTGGATTTAATGAAAGACTTTCATTTTTGTTCGCAATCTTAATTGCTATTGTCTTGTAAATATCAAACACTTTACATTTATGCATATGTATCTGTTAAAAAGATAACAATATTGTGTTGTTCATCGACCAACTTAGTAATAAAAAAGTTACAAGTATTAGTAACGTTGCTCGATCACTTAATAATAAAGTAATGAGTATAAAAATGTTTAATTTTTTTCCAACCAACCAAGGTTGTTAAATTGTGCTCATCGACCAATTATGGTTAGTGAGATTTTATCCTCGACTAACCATACTTAGTAAATTTTTATCTTTTTCATAAAATGTGTCCGACCAACCAAGGTCGATAAATTCTCCTCGTCGACCAACTACAATTAGTGGATTTTTATCCCCGACCAACCATACTTGGTTCAGTTTGGAATATTTTGTTCTTCGAGGAACTTTTGTAATAATCTTACCTCCCGGCCAACATAAGTTGTAATGTGAGAGTATATTTTTATCTTACCAACCGTAATTGATCATGCTGGTGTACACCTCTTAACCAAAGGAGTAGTAGTGGTTCTTTCGAACTATATGTCCACTAGATATCTTACCAACCGTAGTTGGTCACACTAGTGTACGCCTCTTAACCAAAGGAGTATTTTTTTGGTTCTTTCGAACTGTCCACTAGATATCTTACCAACCGTAGTTGGTCACACTAGTGTCACCTCCTAACCAAAGGAGTATTTTTTTGGTTCTTTCGAACTGTCCACTAGATATCTTACCAACCGTAGTTGGTCACACTAGTGTCACCTCCTAACCAAAGGAGTATTTTTTGGTTCTTTCGAAATGTCCACTAGATATCTTACCAACCGTAGTTGGTCACACTAGTGTCACCTCCTAACCAAAGGAGTATTTTTTGGTTCTTTCGAACTGTCCACTAGATATCTTACCAACCGTAGTTGGTCACACTAGTGTCACCTCCTAACCAAAGGAGTATATTTTTTGGTTCTTTCGAACTATCTGGTCCATTAGCTCTGAGGATATCCTGGCGCTGAATGAACCTTCAAACTGTTTGACTGATGATAATAGGCAGCAAACTCCTCGTTATCAAATTGCGTTCCATGGTCTGTGATGAAGGCATGAGGGAGACCATATCGGCAGATGATGTTCTTCCAAACAAACTGGTACACCTTCCTTCTCGTATGTCATGTCAATAAGTGGCTCAGCTTCTATCCACTTAGTAAAATAATTTACTGCGATGACGAGGTATTTGAATCTTCCTCGAGTCGTCGGCAATGGTCCAACCAAATCAATCCCCCATATGGCAAATGGCCAAGGGGAAGTTATGGGTGTCAACAATGCTTATGGAGTTCTTCGGATGGAGGAAAAGCGTTGGCACTTGTCACATTTCTTGGCATAGGCTTATATAGTTAGCTTTCATCGTCGACCAGTAGTATCCCTGCGTCATCACCTTTTGCAAAAGTGTCCGACCTGCTACAAGGGCTCCACAGGACCCTTCATGTATCTCTTTAATCAATTCTTTCACCTCGGAGGGATGTACACATCTTTGCAAACCTGCCATAATTCCTCGTTTATACAAAATACCATTAATTAGTACATACCGAGCAGCTTTAAACTTCCATTTCTTGGCAGCGAGCTTATCCTCCGGTAATTGTTCCTCCTCAATATATTCTCCGATGGGATCCATCCAAGATGGTCCTAAATCAAGGGTAATAATATTAATCGTCAGGTCTTCATCTATGCTCCGACTTTCTATAATTCAATTGGTATCGTTCTTCGCAACTCGGTACGAGTAGCGGATGCTAATCGGGCCAAGGCGTATGCTCTCACATTCTCCATTCTTGATATTCTTACCAGTTGAACAGCAACAAACTCTGATACTAACTCCATCACCTTTGCTTGATACTTGATCATCAATTCTCCTTTGGCTGCATATATTCCCAACATTTGGTTTATGATCAATTGAGAATCACTGAAGACAATAACCTGCTGTGCCTCCATAGTATTTGACAAATTAAGACCTGCAATCATGGCCTCATACTCAACCTCATTATTAGAAGCTTTGAATTAGAAACGTAGGGCGTATTCCATGTTGACCTCATCTGGGCTGTTCAAAATGATCCCTGCCCCACAGCCTGTAGTGCAAGATGAGCCATCTACATATAGCCTCCATATAGGCAACTTGTCTTCTAATTTCTGGTCTGACAGAGTTCCTCGGTGGAATACTTGTCGCTTTCTTTCATCATGTCCTGATACTTCTGAATACACCTCTTGAATTTCAATATACCTCCTGAACTTCAATATTCCTCCTGAACTTCAATATCAAAAGTAATTGTTGAGCAAGAAAAACAACTCCTGAATGATGATTAGTCGGGGCCCCAACCGTGTGAGTTTGTGGAGTTGAATTTGATGCTCGACTGCATGATGTTATAAGAATGTGCCACCAAATGAACAAATATATCTGTAATAGAAGCCCCCAAGTGTGGAATGTGAACTTTGAATGAGATTTATCGACCAATACCAACCGGAGTTGGATTTTATCTACCAACTGGAGTTGGATTTTGTCTACCAACCGGAGTTGGATTTTATCTACCAATCGGAGTTGGTGGTAATTGATAATAAATGATGAAGACTTCCTCGGAGCTGACCAACGGATTGTTGGGAATAAGATAATATAAATGCTGGAGACCTCCTCGGCGCTGACCAACAGATTTGTTGGGAATAAGATAATATAAATGCAGGATACCTCCTCAGCGATGACCAACAGATTTGTTGGGAATAAGATAATATAAATGCTAGAGACCTCCTCGGCGCTGACCAACAGATTTGTTGGGAATAAGATAATATAAATGCAGGATACCTCCTCGGAGATGACCAACAGATTGTTGGGAATAAGATAATATAAATGCTAGAGACCTCCTCGGCGCTGACCAACAGATTTGTTGGGAATAAGATAATATAAATGCTAGATACCTCCTCGGCGCTGACCAACAGATTTGTTGGGAATAAGATAATATAAATGCAGGATACCTCCTCAGCGATGACCAACAGATTTGTTGGGAATAAAATAATATAAATGCTAGAGACCTCCTCGGCGCTGAATAAGATATAATAAATGCTGGAGACCTCCTCAACAGATTATTGGGAATAAGATAATATAAATGTTGGAGATATCCTTGGGGCTGAATATATGATTATAAATATTTGTCGAGCTCCATGCTGAAATGAGAATAGAATATGCATCCAAATAGATATAAAGAATAATTAAAAATAATAAAGTGCCTCTTTGATCTGTCGAGGTAGAATTATATAATGCCGAACAAGAATAAGATCTTCCAGAACATAAGAATATGGCCGAGAACGTTGTCAGGCCTGAATATAAATAAGAATTATCCGACCAACTATCCGTTGGGGGTGAAATACAACGAATGTTGTAATTCTCCTTAAAGCTGAATAAGTATCTTGTCGAGGCACAATTGCATAATGCCGAATAAGAATAATATTTTCCAGAACATAAGAATATGGCCGAGAACTTTGCTGGGCCTGCATATAAATAAGAATTACCCCGACCAACTATCCGTTGGGGGTGAAATATAATAAATGTTATAGTTCTCCTCAGAGCTGAATATGATAATAAGTATCTCGCCGTGCTCCATGTTGAGATGAATATAGAATATGAATCCCAATGGATATATAGAATCATTTGTGCTGGAGCAGATATCATAGCAATAATAAAATCAATAGTTCCTCGCTGAGGTGAAATTTCATACTGCCGAGCTATGATAATATTTTTCAGAAGAGTAAGATTATTTCCGAGCATTCGTCGGAGTTGAATCTTGTACCTGTAAAAATTAATATCTTGCTCTACCATTTGTGTAGGCTGAATTGATTAGTCATGAGAATAATTTACTCATCCAATCAATATATGATATGTATATGCTTGAGAAATAAAAATATTATTTTCAAAATATAAAATAATATGTTTTATGCCAAATGTGTGTGAGATGGACAAATTATTATCAAATATGCATCATAAATAAGACGTAAAGTTTTTTGTAAATTTATTTAATCTCCAACAACTAATCAGGTATAAGTTGTTGTTTGAAAATTATTTATCACTTGGTTTTAAAAATATTTTTGGAATGATCATAAGTTAAAAAAGACTTAAGCCCCCTGCTTGTCCCCAAGCCGAACTCGTGTTTAAAGAAATATCAGGGGTGCTTAGCATTTTTTAATACCCCAAGATTCTACTGCTACCGACAAACAACATGGATGTTGCCGACCAACATTTAAGGATATCTCAAATTATAGAATATATGGTTGGATGACCAGAATATATCGAATCTTTAGATCAAAAAATAACATTCAATGTAAAATTTAAGCCTTAAGAATGTTAATTAAATGAATAAATATATAACCCACTAGATCGTGTGATTTCGACAAAGAAACCTTGTGATGTGATGAACGAGGGGCCAACATATCAAATTTGTGCCCAGAGTCTTGATATGGTCATGATTATTTTACTGATCCTCTTTTACAAGAGGTGGATAATGATTTTTCAGGTGAGAGAAAATTATTTTTTATATTGATCCCTTCCTATTCCCAATTTGGAGAGATAAAAATATGGTGAATGATTAAAGTTATTACCAAATTTATATAAAAAATCAATCAATTTGACTTTATTGACATAGATGGAAGATGAACCAAATTAAGTATATAGTTCATAAAAGTGAATGCAAAGAGACTCAAACTTGAAGAGAGAGAAAATAGATCTGGGTCATGATTTCCATGAGAAGACTTTTTATTGTCTTTAACCTTTTCCCATTCTTTTATTAAAAATATGATGGGAATTTGAATAGACATCAAAGATCTTACAAAATTTATTTCAAAATCAACAATGAAAATGATCAAATCTTATCATCGTCGTATATATTGGTATATTTAATCATTTAAAATATTTATTCCATGATATAAAATTGAAACTTGAGAATCAAGTAAAAAATTATGATTTATGAAATCCATTATTTTTCAGATTTCTAAATAAGAATTAATCTAATAGTTATGATTTAAAAATCATGATATGCAACATTTTGCAGATAAAAATTGGACAATTAATTTATGTATACAAACATAAAAATCATGATTGAATAAAAAGATGTATGTATAATTGATTATACGTAGAGAAAATAAAAACTTAGCTTTTGATGGAGAACAATGCTTGTAACACGTTCCCACAAACGGCGCCAATCTGTTGATGCAAAAAACTGGACCGAATCCCATTTTTATGATCACAGATAAATAGATAAAAGCAATCCAATCAAGCACATGAGAGATAAAGATTTTTAAAGTGGTTCGGCTATAAGGAAAAGCCTACGTCCACTGTTATTTTATTCCCAGGGGTTTACAATAGCACAATGTGGTGTAGAGAGAGAAAAAGGTATGGATCTTGTGTATTGTGTCTCTCGGTTCTTGGATCTCTCTCTTGGATCTCTCCCTTGGATCTCTTGGATCTCTCTCTTGGATCTCTCCTCCTTTTGGCTAAAGGAATACATGTATTTATAGTGGTGGGGGATAAAGAGATTCATTGTATGTAGACATTTATACATTATGTCTACATTCAACGAATATAATTGCTTGGTATGCTATCTGTTGTCATCCACAATATAAATGTACATTAATGATCATTAAATACGTAGTTATCCTTTGATATTCCTGGTTGGTATGCCGACCAACACTCTTCGGGTGCCGACCAACTCTCCTCGGGTGCCGGCTAATACTCCTCGGGTGCCGACCAACTCTCCTCAGGTGTCGACTAACTCTCCTCGGGTACCGACCAACTCTCCTCGGGTGCCGACTAACACTCCACGGGTGTCGAATATTGCCACGTAGGATGACACGTGTCCTTTCCTGATTGGTCCTCGCAGATGGAGAATTTTCGCGTTAACATATATATATATATTAACATATTGTTGCTTATACCACAATAAAACAAAAGGTATTTACATCAACTAATAGACCAAGATGAGCATGAAAATACCTTTTAATTTAGAAATTTTATTTATAATTTATCAATTCGGTATTCTTATTATCCGTAAATGGTAACTTCAACCACAGGGTATTATGTATTTAGAGTATCTTTGAATTCTATATACTTGCATCGAAAAAGTGTTCAAGTTATATATTAAATATTATATATCAAATGAAAGGCATTAAGAAGTTTCAATCGCAAGCTTGGACATTTACTTGCGCAAAAAATTAAAGAAGTAGCTGAAATAAGCAGCAAGTGTAAAAAATGTCAAAAGCAAAACAATTAATATCTTTGTTCACCTCGACTATGAGTCACTTTAAAATTCTACATTTTATTCATCTTCTACATTCTGAGTTTTTAGGACTTAACGCCCTCTTATGTTTTAGACTTAAATCATATTCGAACTGTATTTCTATTCAACTGCAAATGAATGCATTTTTCTTGCAATAATTTCAATGTCTTTACCATTAAAACATAACATTGGAATGTATGTTTGACCTCGTAACGGATCTCTATAGATATAATGCCTCGCTTCCTACTTTTAAAATTTTAATTGAATACCCAGATTCGATCGCATGTGCAATGTACATGGCACACCTAGAAATAATAAAAATTCAATGGATGCATAAGAGCCATATATCAAATATTTGAATCTATTGAACATTCTCGTCAGTCATACAATGAGTACATGATGGCATGTTTTACCACATCAGTAACCTTGGATATAGGTTTACCTTAAACTAATGATGCATACTCATGGCATGGTGACTTGTGGTCTAATTCATGATTGTTTATTACACGTTCATGGAAATTCATGTCATGGAAGTGATACTCCAATAGTTATTTTAGTTTATGTTTATGATTTTAGCTTCATATTTCCCTTTGCCGCCTTGGGTGGGATTATTTGATCCTATTATTGTGGATGCCCTAGCTACTTCGTAGAGTTAAGATAGTTTTATTTTAGATTAGTATGCTATTGTTACCCTTGAATTGGCTTTCATGGTATTATTGTTAGATGTTAAATTTGACTTTAAATAGGTTTTATATTTATTGAATATTTATAATGCCCCAAAATTAAAGGTAAGACTATAATTGGATATGTACATCAGAAGTTTAGTTATTTTTAGAAATTTAGTATCTTCACATTGTAGGTTTAAAATTTAACTTCAATTGATACTAAAATTGGTGTTATTTTTTAAACTAATCGGATCATCATCAAAGCTTATGAAAGTGACAAAATTAAATTATCTTATTTTTGGTTGTCTTTAATATTACTTCTATTATTTACAGTGATAAATGTCCTTCACAAAAAAACCATTGATGTTAAAGAAAGTGGAAATTTTAACTTTCTTATTGCTAGTTCTTGCTACAAATAGAATTAATAAAGTTACAATTTGTCATTCTCCTGTTCAGTGACCAAGTAAAAATTTGTCGTAACTTCTTACAATGATATAGAGGTGAAAATCAAGGGGGTAAAATCACGATCTTGGGTCACCTTCTAGTAATGAAAACTGCTTATTTGTCTTCATTAACAATGATTCACCCTCAAAATATTCATCGTAAACGCAACTGACAAAGGTGATATGTCATAACCAATTGCAATGATAGATCGCCTATTTTTGTATAGCGTTCCTCATGCCTAAAGGTACGAATTTCATACCTCATCTTATGTTTGGAACTATTTATTGAACAATATGTGGACTAGTGTCAAATTATAGTTGTGAACATAGAAACCTATCAAGTGGTCATATCGGCGATGACATCCCACAAATGATGCCAAATGTACGGGAGATAAATCCTTAACAATATAAAACATCTATGAATACATAATGAAAGGGATTAATGGTAATAGTATTTATGTGATTTATCTTGGTCAACCTTGCCTACTTACATGATGGAAATATATGTGTTATCTTTTATTTCGTATAAGACTTGGATGCTATAACTTCTAGCTAAAAGCCAATCAATTAAGTTACAAAGTGTATGTCAAATTCCATCAACATAAATATAGGTATTTATGAATAGGATTTTGTTGGCGTGATGACATTTCCTAACTTGTATAAAGGTTTTTTAGCATGATAAATTACACTTAGCTTGTTATGAATAGGATTTTTTAGTGTAATCACATTTCCTCTTTATGCTAATTTGATTTTAATGTTACTTATGTCTATTGATAAATAGTCTTGAATCTACCTAGATCTACATCATTTATTCCTTCTCAAATTCTATGTTTGATTTTAGAAATTATCCCTCACATAGTCAGTGTTGGTGATTATAATCCAAATTACTATTTGTATAAAGGTTGAACTCAAGATAGATAAATAGAGGAGGGGAACGACTTCCTTATAAGTAGTTAATGAACATTTGGACTGTTGAGGTTTTATTCTTAAAACCATATATGATATTTACTCTTAAGTAAAGGTATGTCAGTTATTTTTAACTAAGAATCATGTTTATGAGAATGTCTCATATTTATACTTTAAATTTTGTGTATAAAATGTTGATCAATTGAACTTAGTAGAAATTCTGATGAGTTGGATTCGACTTGACCATAAGAGATAATAATTCATGTTCTAGTTCAATTGAATAGTTCACAACCTTTATAGGAAGTTGACATACTTTTGTTATGCTTGCATGTACAACCCTAGTGGTTTATCTCATACCAAGGGAACCTGACTCATTGTTAGAGTATTTGTATGATAGTTCAAAATAGGATGGTGACTTGTACATCAAAGAATGCATTGAAGAGGACTACCCATGAGATTTAAGTATAAGGGATGTCTTGATTAGACTTAGGTAATCTCATACTATTTGCAAAGGGTGCATAAATTCTTAATTTTGAGAGTTATGAGGATTGAAATCTTTTCACAATTGCCGCTTTGATTTTTATAAGTGAGATTCAATTATATATTGGCTTAATTTAGGCAACCATTGTATAAGTAGATCTGAGATCATAATTTGAATAAATCCATATCCAGGTGATATCTTGCATTGTGATACCCCTTAATAGACTTATATCATTTGTTTACACTAATAAAAACTTGGCCACTGAATTATTTTCTAATATGGTGGAATAGAAAATATGTTAAGCCTGAGAATCAAGGAATTCATTAGATGTTGATTAAAATCGATTAGCGATAAATTGATTTAACAAATTAGGTATCGAACACTTAATGTGGCAAATCACATTATGTATAAGAGATAATTAAAATGGAGTCAGATCATAATTGTTTAGTGAAATTAATTGTGATTAAATAAATAAAGGAAATAAATAGGGTAAATGTAATTTGCATGTCTAAGTATTTATTTGGAAGCCAAAATTATATGTCTTGGCTCCCTAGTATAGTCCAATACCCAAGTAATAGATTAGAAACTCTTTGAAAGCCCAATTTGATTAAAGAACGTGACTTATACCTACTTATATTGGTCTAACGTAGGGTTTTAGGTTAATGATCCATGATGGAGGTTTAGAGAGGGAGAGTACATATTATTCAAGTTTTTGTGGGTGAGGAGAGAGAGAGAGAGAGAGAGAGAGAGAGAGATTTTTCTCATATTTCACGATAGTGTCATCTCCAATAATGTCCACACATAAGATTACTTTGGGTGGATCATATATTAGAAGATTTGAGATGTTCAGAGCATTTTAGGTTGGTTTTTGGAGACCTCGGAGGGCAGAAATATCTTCATCTTCTTCAGCCTATCTCTCCTCATATGAATCACAACAAGATACTCAATGGCATTGTTACTTGAAACCCTTGGTTTAATCTTTAAACCTCGTTCCTATTTTATTTCCAGTGCATGATAAATCTAAGTTCACAAGGATGAATTTTTTTTGCATTTTACAATTCAATCCCGATTTCTTAAGAATTGGTAGCAGAGCGCTCGGTTGAAAATTGATCATGTTTGGAAATATTCATGTTGTCCAATGTTCAAAAGCTAAGGTTGTATGTTAGAAATATGTGCATTCATGTATATATTTTTGTTTTAACATGGTGTTTTAGTAAGTGATTGATTATATCCCTTCCATCATGGTCACATTAATGTATTTTGTGTGATTGGATCACGTGGAGACTAAATTATTCATTAGGACCATTTTGGGAGATGGACGACCAACCCACTATATTACAATACTGTTCGGCCCCGAATCAATGGATAATTACATTTGTGTATTTAACATGTTCTTAAATACATATTAATAAGCTTAAATCAGTTACCAACAATCTCAAGAAGATATGCAGGGATGCCTTATGAGCTATTTATAGGCTGGATGAATTACTTGTACAATTTAACCACTTATTCATGACTAAAAATGTAACACCCTCACACCGGTTCTAAGGGATAAAACTCTGAACATTTGAAAGAAGCTTAATAAAAATAGTGTCTTTGTGGACATAGGCAAGTTATCGGACCACGTATATTCTGTGTTATGTGTGTAATTGTTTCATATTCCTTCTTTATTCATTTTCTTTTTGGAAGATATTCATTATGATAATTTTGATCTCACAATTGGCGCCGTCTATGGAAAATATTTATTTCTTTTTTTATGAAAGCAACCACTGGAAGGAAGTGCCACGATGTCTCACCACAGCAACATCCTATCTTACGTAGGCGACGTGTAGGCTGATCCTCCCCTAGGGTCAGGTTTGAAGTTCGCTAAGAGAAAAATCCAAGGTTCTGTCAGCAAATGCATCCTTCTAAAGAAATTCATGGACCTCCTAGGTCCACACAGATATCCATGTTGGACGACACATACGAAGCTAGGATTCAAGAGTAGGAGGAGGACACACGCCTCCAAACAGAAGAAAATGCATGCCTCCGAAGGTGATTAGAACAAATGGAGAGAGATCTCAACAGAGATAACCGAAAATGTCATGATCGAAATCCTCGTCCTCGAGCGAGCAATACTCGCAGTCGGGGAAGGAGTTCTAGGCACCATGAGGACCGATCAGAACATTATCTATAAAAAAGACACCGCTGAGATAACGATTGCCAAAGAGATGACTTAAGGATCTTGGTTCGTAGGGAGATGGACCAACACCCAGCTAACCAATGGTTTAGGTCTACTAAAGATATGTATAGAAGGGATCTCAACACGCTGATGAAATCCTCTTTTTCAAGGGCGATTGAAGAAGATCCCCCAAAGAAGTTTGATGTTACCAAGTTCAGCATCTACGATAGAAAAACTGCCCTCATAGAATATGCCAGACAAAACAAGCAATCGATGACCTTGTGGAGATATAATGGCTCCCTCATGTGTCGTATATTCCCTTCTAGCCTTCACGATATAGCTCAAAAGTGGTTTGAGAGACTACCACACAAATTCATCAATGTCTTCAAGGCCCTCGATGAGGCCTTCATTGCTTTCTTCATAACCGATAGTTCTCACTCGAAGAGGATGGACTCACTTTTCAACATAAAGAAAAATCCATAGGAGACTCTTCACGAGTATGCCAAGCAGTATTGGGACATGTAATATTACTTAGAGTAGGTTTTCATAATATCCTTCAAGATTAGTCTGTCGACCACATCTATACTGCACTATTCCTTCGCCAAGAAGGAGGCTAACACCATCGATAACCTTATGGCACGTATTGAAAACTATTCTAAGGTTGAAGACGTGGTTCACACTAGTCCAGGGGAGAATGGTCGTGTCAAAGGAAAAAAGGGAGGAGATAAGTCTTGACACTCCCAAGTAGGGGAATAAGAAAGGGATCAAGAATGGTTAAAAAAAAGGAACAAGGCTGACCCTTCAAAGGTCTTTCAGTATATTAACATAATCTTTAAAGAATCAATCTACAAGATCCAAGGAAAGATCAATGACTAACCATTTGTTAAGTGGCCTAAGAAGATGGGTGGAGACCTTATGAATAGGAATAACGTGTTGTGATGTGAATTACATAGGGAAGTGGCTACTGAATAGAAATATGCAAAGCCTTGAAACCCTATGTGGAGGAGCTGGCCCGGGATAGACATGTGAATGAATACATAGACAAAATGGTTGATAAGTTCATATCCAATGGATACCAAAAACCAAACAACTTACTTGATGACATTATGGGGCAAGAATTTGCAGTAATCCATGGAGCCTCCGACCTTAAGCAGATCCAAGTAAACGTTGTTCGCATAAAATTGAAGAAGGTAATGGCCGTTATGGAGGCCATCCATATTGACCTTACAAAGAGCCAGGATAAAAAGAGACGATGACCAGAGGACATAGACTACAACAAGCACATCATCTTTACGGAGGAAAGCCTGATTGGGGTAAGAACCCCTCATCATGATGCCCTCGTAATCACCCTTAGGATTGTAAGTTAGGACGTCGACATGATTCTAATAAATCAAGGGAGATCATTCGAGGTAATATACCTAGAGCTCTTCTATAAGTTAAAACTCAACCTAGCCGACCTTAAGGAGGCAACTGTTCCATTGGTCAAATTCTTAGGGAAGATCATAATACCGTTGGGGAAGACACTCCTTCTAGTGAGGGGAGGGAGTATTTCAAAGATGATTGAGTTTCTGGTGGTGGATATTGATTATCCCTACCATGCCATTCTGGGCAGAGGATGGCTTCATGCTAAGAAGATCATACCGTCAACCTACCACTAAAAAAATATTATATGTTACTGATCAGAGAGTAGTGGAGATTCGTGGCGTCCAAGTCACGACCAGAAAGTGATTCATCACCACCATCCATCCCCAAAAAGGAAGTAACAAGGAACAAGAAGCTATCCTAGAGTAAGACCAAGATGGGGATACCCCTTCTAAATAGCAACTACAGTACGACTGACTAGAGGTGGAGTAGACTAGGGTCCACCACGCAGACATGGTCATCGAAAGCCTGTAGGAGGTTAATATTGATGATAACCTACCGTAAAGATAGTTTTTGATCGGTAAAACACTCTTCAGTCACGAAAAAAGGAGTTCATAACCTTTCTAAAGTGTAACTTGGACATATTTGCCTGGGATCCCTACGATCTATCGGGACTAATCCCAAGGGATCCTTCCCCCACCTTCACATGGATCCAACTTTTAAGACAATCATTCAAAAGACATACCGAACACCCCCCGAAAAGGCTAAAGCAATCAAGAACGAAAGTATGAAATCTTATGGACGTAAGTTCCATTAGGAAGTTTAATTACCTAAGTGGATTTCAAATCCAGTGGTGGTGCAAAAGAATAATGGAAGCTAGAGAGTTCGTATTGACTTCAATGACCTCAAGAGAGTATGCCCCAAAGATTGATCAACTATTGAACTCAACGATAGAAAATGAATGAATGAGCTTTTTGGATGCGTATTTCAGATACTACCATATTCCACTGTTTATCCCTGATCAAGATAAGACATCGTTCATCACCTAAATGGGGTTATACTGCTACAATGTCATGTCATTTGGCCTTAACAATGTTGGGGCCACCTATTAGCAGTTGGTAACAAAAATATTCAAGCAGCAAATGGGAGATACTATGAAGGTCTATATCGATGACATGTTAGTCAAGAGAAAATACAAAGGCGACCACCTCAGAGACCTTTCCAACACCTTTGAAATCCTCAGAAAATTCTGGATGAAGCTCAATATGAGGAAACACTCATTTGGTGGCCACTCAAGAAAGTTTCTAGGCTACCTTATCAGCAAGAGGGGAATTGAGGCCAATCTGGACAAAATCGATGCTATCAACAGGGTCCAGCTACCGAAGACATTATATGATATTAAAAAGCTTACTGGAATTATCACAGCACTCAACCACTTCATCTCCAACTCATCGAAGTGTTATCGACCATTCTTCCATCTCCTCAAGAAGGATAATGGACTTACATGACACGACGATTGTTCGAAATCCCTTGAAGAGATCGAGTCCTATCTTAGCAAACCACCCTTATTGGTAATCCTCAATGAAGGAGATACTTTGTACTTATACCTTGTAGTATCAAGTCACATAATTATCTCAGCCTTAGCATGCGAGAGGGAGGGAAGATAGTGACCTATCTATTACGCCAAGAAGACACTTTTGGATGCAGCAAAACGCTACTTTCCATTGAAAAATTTAGCTTACGCTCTGGTTGTTGCCTTCAAAAAGCTTAAGAACTATTTTGAAGCCCACTCTATGATCATAATCACTTCATTCCCCTTCAAAGTTGTAATTCAAAAATTCTACCTCTCTGAATGATTTTCAAAATTATTAATGAAACTCGAAAGGTTTGATATCTATTTTTAGCCAAGAATAGTGATTAAGGGGAAGATCTTTATCAATTTCATCACATAATTCTTAGGAGATGGGACACCTGACCATCATCTTGTGGAATAGATATCAAATAAGGAAGTACAGTCCTAGGACTGGACCCTTTTATGTTAATGGAGCCTCCAATTCTAAGGGGAAGGAGTAGGGATTTTCCTCATCATACCAGAGGACACTGTCATCAAATAAGGAATCAAGTTGGGCTTTGAATTCTCCAATAACAAAGTTGAGTAGAAAGTGCTAATGGAAGGCCTACACAAGGACTTACTGCTAGGGGAAAAGTAGCTCAATGTGTTCAGCGATTCCAAATTGGTGTACAATCAGGTCATAGGTGATTATAATGTAAAAGATGATATGATGGCATCCTACCTTGACATGGTTCATGAGCTCATAGCACAGTTCGAAGAGGTCTATGTTTAGCAGCTCTTTTGGGGCAAAATAATCATGCTGATGCCTTAGCATTCCTAAGCTGAACAGTGGCCTCTGACCTCAAATGAACAATCGAAGAATTCCTCGCCAACCCCAGTATTGATAAGACAATTGTCACCGAGCAATTCTCACCATTGAAAAGGGTCCCAACTGGATGGATCCAATCATTGCGTACTTGCAGAACGAGACACTATCAGCTGATAAGAAATTGGCACACCAAGTGAGAGTGAAGGTTTCTCATTTTTACCTTGATCCTGGAGGGAAACTCTATAAAAGATTATCACATGTCCTTATCTCCAATGCATCCACCCAAAAAATGTTGAGCAAGTTCTCTATGAGATTATCGATAGGAATTATGGGAGTCACATAGGAGGAAGATCCCTAGAATTCTAAGAAATAAAGGAGGACTATTGGTGGCCATATATGCAGAATGATGCAAGTATCTATATTCAGAAGTATGAAAAGTGCCAACAGTTGTCACCAATAGTTCATAAATCAGCTAATGATCTGAGGCCTTTGACTAGCCCAAGGCCATTTGCACAATGGGGGGTAGATATTATAGGATCACTACCTACTGCACCTGGGAATCATAAGTATTTGCTAGTTTGCACTGAGTATTTCACCAAGTGGGTAGAGGCATAACCACTGGCCAACATCAAAGACACTGATATGATGAGATTCATCTTGAAGAAAATCATTATACGCTTTGGGGTATCAATAGCCATCATCATTGATAACGACACATAATTTAAAAGTGTCCCTTTCCCTAACTTTTGCGATGAGCATGTAATCAAACACAACTACAGTTTGGTAGCGTACCCCCAAAGCAATGGCCTGGCATAAGCTTCCAACAAGACAATGCTCAATGGCCTTAAGAAGAGGATGGAAAGAGAAAAAGACACTTGGGTGGATGAGTTTCCCCATGTTCTCAGGGCATATCATAGTATGCCTAGGAGACTAACCAGGGAAACACCCTTCACACTCACTAATGAAATAGAGGCCATCATAAAGTTAGAAGATGGCCTCCCGACTATAAGAACCAGCCTGGCCGACTAAGGACTTAACGATGATGTTCTTCGTGCTGAACTTAACCTGGAAGATGAAAGAAGAGGGAAATCTAAGATTAAGATGGAGTCATATCATCAACATCATATCAGTAACACCTGGCAAGGCAGTATAATAAAAGGTCAATCTGATGAATTTTTAGGTAGGAGACTACATCCTAAGGAAAGTTCTCGGCAATGCCATAAGACCGTTAAATAGAAAACTAGGGCCAAACTGGGAAGGACCTTTCAAGGTTGTTACGGCACCCCCAAATGAGATCACATTTCGGTTCTCCTCTCTCTCTCTACCCATTTGGCTCGAAGGAGGGCAGAGATGAAGAAGGAATGAGGATCGAAAGGTCTCGCACCTTTACTTAGGAATGCTTTGACCATCATCGGTGTGAGGTAAATGTAAGGATATGGACCTATTTTGCACAAACACAGGCATAAGAATATGTTTCCACCTCGAAAGAGAGGCATTAAATACAAACTGATGCATACGAAACCAATAGTTCGGAGATCGTTGGATGAAAACGGATTGTTCATCCACATGGTAAGTCATAATCGCACACGGGGTAGATTATTGGAAATTTTAGGATATATACTTAGACATTCCAAAGATTTTCGCTCGGTTAAGAAAGTTGACCTTGGTCAACCGGGGCCCGGAAGTGCCCGGTGACCTCTCAAAGTAAAATTGATCATTCGTCCGCACTGTAAATTAGAATCGTGCACAAGTGGACTGTTAGAAAGGTATTCAGTTCCCTTTAGAGATTCATTCAGTCTCATTTGATCTGAAGAGTTGATTTGGGTCAAATGGATCCTTAGAGCGCTCGGTGGCCTTCAGATCAAGTTTTGTGGGAAAATGGATTGTTCATCCAAATAGTTATGACATTTCGTGCATAGGGTAAACCATTGGAAATGAGTTTCAGTGACCTTCTAAGATTCAAAGATATATCGCTCCGACAATGAAGTTGATTGAGGTCAAATCGGGGGCCCGGAGCGCCCGGTGGCCTCTAAATCAATTTTTGGTAGTAAAATGGTATGTTCGCTCGAACCCTTATGTTGATTCATGCACAAAGCAGACCGTTGGAAAGGGTATTCAGAGTCCTTCAAAAATTCAATGAGATTTTGCTCTAACGATAGACTTGACCAGAGTCAAACAGGGCCCGGAGCGCCCGATGTCCTCTAAATCGGTACTCAAAGTGCAGCCTAAGGTTTTTAGTGAAATGGGTAAGTCCTAGGAACCAAAATAGAGACTTAGGGGGGCCTAGAATGCGGTGTCTGAGAAGTCCCTTTAGTGTGTGCTTTAGGCAAAAACAACTTTGTTCCAATTTTTAGTTAAAACCAATTCTAACTTCTTAAACCCTAATCATGCATCTAAGTGATTAAATTCACTCCATGAATAAAGCATGTGTTAAAAGAAATAAATTCAAGAAAAATCCCCGAAGGGAAAAACCTTTTTATTTCACTATAATTTGTAAGACAAAACTTACTCGGATTACAATGAAATAAAGTGACACATGAATACCCGCAAGTGTCAGTCGGTGTCGTTAGCAAAGGAACAACTCTAGCAACTCCTCAAGAACATGCAGTTCTGTCTTCAGCAAGGAATACCCTCAAGCACTCCCAATGACCTCAGTCGATGTAGTCAATGAATGAATTTTTTTTTGGTAAACACGTTTCAAGATCACAAACTTTGGAATTGAATAATTTGATCTTTAATAAACTCCAGATGATGAAAAACTATAAGGGAATGTGTTTTTCGAAACTGTTCTGCTACTAAAAACTTTTGAATAGACGTTTATTTATATCTGAGCAACATAGAGTCCAAGAAAACCAAAACATAAAAAATTGAGGCGGCAGCTCGTTCGAGCGAGAAGTGGATCTCGTTCCCCCAACAAGCGATTATCGTTTGAACGACCCACCGTCTCGTTCGAGCGACAGTGTCTAAAAAAAAATTTCTTTAAATAATTCCTCGAATTTTCTTTAAACTATTTTTAGCTCAGAAATATATATATATTTTTTAAAAATGTTTTCGTAAAAACAGATTTAATTCACAAACATTTAAATCACCCACCTTTTAATCAACATACTAAATTACCCAAATGCTCACAAGTATTCATACCTGAGTGATCTTAAACATATGCAACATGTCTTGACTTGAAATCTTATTCAAAGCTTTAAATTACACATTCTTGGACTTGAACTTTGTCGTAGGCTCCAATTAAACTCCATAATAAAACTAGCCTAGACTTAATTTATTTTGTCCGGAATTAAGCCAAATACAATAAATGGACATGATAAGAATTATGTTCTTACAAATCTCCCCCTTTGGCTATTCCGGGACAAAACTAAACATAAATGCTATATGCCATAAAAAGTACATGTCCTATCCCAAAATTCAAAATGATAAAAATACAAGACATAATGAAACAAAAAAAAAACGGCAAGCATCTGAATCTGATTCTTTCACTGAATGGAAAGCATTTAAATATGATTCTATCTCCGAATGTGATGTATCAATAAATATCTGAATCTCTGAAATAATATACCTACACACACGAGACACAAACAAATACCCAAGTGAAGTATGGAGGAACAAAACAAGTATAATATTATAATAAATACTCCCCCTACATCACATATCTCTCCCCTTTTTTGCCTGGAATAGACAAAAGGTGGTATAGAAACATGAAATCTAGTTTGAATATACGGGAGTAAATAGCATGGCTATATAAACAATATCAGTATGACTATGGAGAGAAAAAGATAGCAGTAACTGAATCATAATGAGAGAAACACTAAAACGATAAAAGAAACTATACATCCATGCCATAAGATAAAACCAAGGGTGATACAACTGACCATAAGAGTAAATCATATCAAAGAATAAGTAAATACATCAGGAATATCAATGTCTAAGATACAATGACAAAACAAATACAGCTAGACATCGGTAGGAATATCATCATCATCAGCAGCAGTACCATCAGTGTATGTAGATGAAATATGGTCGAGTCCAAAGGATCCGACACCTCTCAGCTACTCTCGTTGCCGCATCTCATCAAAGAATGTTGTAATCCTGGATTCGATACGAATACGAGCTTCGACCTCAGCATCAAATCTGGCTATGATAGAATCGTACATTTGAGTTTGGGCAGCTACTTGTGCCTGTAAAGCAGAGACATCCTCCTCAAAAGGACATGTGGGAGCAGGTGTGGAGGGTGGTGGCTGAGAAAAATCAGAGGTGCTCGAAACAATGTGACCAGCAGGCTAATAGGGATCAACATCGGAGAAGGCTCCCTCAGTGGGTGGAGATCTAGCTCTTATCTCCTGTGGCAAATGACTCTCTGAACGTGTGAGAGTATTATGATCAATAATAGCAGGCATAGGGAGACGCTAATCACCCTCTAAAACACGAACCCTAACAGCAGTGCAAATGAGGGAAATGAGAATCCCATAAGGAAAAACAGGGTGGACAAGAGTGGTACCACTGACGGTAATAGATGATATAACACTAAGCATGACATCCGGTAAATCTATATCCCACCTCTAACAGACATGGTACATAAAATAGACAATGTCAGACCCGATCTGAGTATGATTTATCCGAGGATAAATGGATGCTGACACAAATCTATTAAGAACATGAAAGGTAGGGAAAAGATAACGTTGATATATAGTAGTACCCACAGGGAGAATCTCCCAGAAGAAATGACACAAAATATTCTCATATGTAGGACCATCGTCGGAATAATGGCAAAACACAACGTCAGGGACACGGGGAAGGTGTAGAAATGCTGCTATAAGATCTGTTGTGACGAGAACAGGAATGCCACGAATAGTAGAAAAGATACCCTCAGCATTGGGGAGAGCGCAAAAGAAGAACTCGCAGACAATGTCCGGATAAACAACCCCACGAGCCTCAAATAGGTGATCCCAATCCCGACCAGATAACTAGAGCTGAATACCTAACTCATGAAACTCAAAATAACAAAACACATGCTCCTGAATAACATACCTAATATGGAGACCCAATAAGCAATAGTGATTATGCTCAACACGTGTGACCCATCTCAATGGGGAGTACTGGGGTCTACTGGCTTGAGCTCTCTAAGCTCGAGAAGAGGGTGGCGGCTCATCGAGTCGGCCTGAAGGGGCACCACGACGTCTAGGCAACACGACAGAAGAGTGTACTATGTGAAAGGATATCGTCACCAAGTAATAGACACTTAAGAACCTATCTTCGTACAAAACATCCAATAGAACCACTACGAACACCAACCATAACAACAGCATAAATCAGATGAAAATACTCAAAACGAGAAATCAAACTTAACAAATGATTTCTGATCCCAAATAAAAGGAACACAAAAGAGACACTATAAAAGAGGTAAAATAGACCAAGTCAGTGTTATTTTGTGAATACATCTTGGAATCAGATATCATTAAACCCAACACAGAATAAAACATAGACAAGAGCAAAAAATAGTGAGTACCTCAAGGGAACGAGACAAACGAGTTGAAGGAGTTGGAGACACACAACCACTGATTGAAGTAGGATAATGGCTAGAACACAACTGCTAGAGACCACTCGAAATCCAAGATGGTTAAGGGCTGGAGCTACCACGTGAATCAGTAAAGCACAAATCGAAGCTTCAAGATTTTTTTTTTAAAAATGGTGGTTTTTTTAAGAGAGAGCGAAAACTATTGTTGCCGCTTGAAAACATAGGGAAGGGTTATGAGAGAACGAAAAGGGGAGAAGAGAAAACGACAAACTTTAAATGAAACCCTGATATCGCTCGAAGTCGCTCGAACGACTTGGTTAGGTCGCTCGAACGAAAATTGAAAATTTCCATAAATACCCCAAAATCAGTAAGGATTTGACCAGTGAAAAAATTATTCCAAAACAGTACCTGAAAATTAGAAACAGACATCAAACAGACTCAAAACATAAAACAAAGTAAAACGACCAACGAGAATTACATGTTAACATAGTAGCAATGTGCTCAAACATGAATGTGGCATGTATGGGCGTGAACTACAACAAACGTGTCACCATTTCAATACGTCGAACTGATCAAAAAGTTCTAATTGATAGCAAGAAGTCATCAAACTTCATCAAATCCATTTGTGACAAAATAAGTGTGAGTTTAATGAACTAAACTAATCAACATGCACACAAGTTTGGATTATTGACGATTCTACTAACAATAGCCTCATGATGCGATGTTTCAACGTAGGATTCGTGGTGCAAACCCGTTTAAACTTTTCTCCAACCAAACTCCCTCATATATATGAATATATTTTAAGTTATTTCGAAATATCTATCAATCTCAACTTAGAGAAAGTCCTATTGGCCTAAATTATTGGCATATGAATTTTTATTGCCTTGATTTTCTGTTGGTCTCTTTTGAATGGTGGCTTTCAAGACAAGTTAATTTTATACTCTCGCAGCCCTTTCCCGTGAACACTCATCATTTTTTTAAATATCAATTCGCACGGAAAACGGTTCTTACAAGCACACATCCTCCTTAAGTTTACTTACGCATAAATGATAAAATTGAGATAAGAACGTCTCACCAACCTCAAATATGCAAGAGAAGTCAAACATTCATATAAACTCGTGCATGTGTGCAAGACTGGCATATACACAAAGTCGAATCAAACTGCAAATCAACTTCGAAAAACCCCATAGTGAAATGGTTAAGATCATTCTAAGCATCAATAATAATGACCAAAAGTCCTATGTACATGGATAATGAAAGGAGGGGGGGGGGGGTTCAAGCACACCAATATGCCACATCAAACATATAACCTCACGACTCAAAAACCAAAAATCTTATTGTATTTTTCAAAAGTTTTATAAAAAGTAAAATATTTTTGTATTTTTCGATAAGACATAAATAAATAACAAAAACTAGACACGGATCATAACACTATCAAAATATAACACATGAAGTCAATACTAGAGTATGACAAACCGACGAACAACCTCAATAGAAAGATGAAACATGAGGAGAACCACGGGCAATGACGCGAGAATCACCAAGCCTAATACCTAACGCCTCTAAATCCGACTTCTTAACCTAAGTAGGTGTGAATAGACAAGAAGGGGTATTGGGAACCGGAATGGCTTTAGACTTTCTAGGAGCTTTCTTAAGATCGTAGCAAAACCGTCTAAGATGACCTCTCCTACCGCAATGAGTGAAAGAGTATATACGGTGAGGAGCGTTTGCTATAGGCCGATTGTACCTCACGTTCATAGGTGGATCTTTCCTAAAGTTCCTAGGAGGCTCTCTTGTTTGCATGGTTTTGGTTTTGGGTGAAGGTGCGACATGATTATCAAAGCCAATACCTCTCCGATTATCTTTGATTTTGATTGTGCCTAAGATTTTGTCAAGCTTTTCAGACCTCGCCTCCAAATCAAACTTAACTTTACTCTAATCTATAAGTTTCTCATCAATCTAACCTATCCTTGACTCAAGTAAACGCATAGAATTCTCAAAACTTAAGAAGTTCCTTTTTCATAGACTCCATCAACCCTTGAAGACTATCTCTCTCATCCTTGACATATTCTAGCTTCTCTCGAATTTTCTTTTCACGTGCCCTAAGATCATTAATTAAAGCATTGGAATTATTTTTTTCTATGGCACTTTCTCTCAACATAGCTACTAATTTCAAATTTTCTTTCTTTCCTTTTAATGTTTCTTCATATAATTCTTTGAAAGAAGTTTGCAAATATCTC
This sequence comes from Sambucus nigra, assembly GCA_949130495.1. Classification (NCBI taxonomy): domain Eukaryota; kingdom Viridiplantae; phylum Streptophyta; class Magnoliopsida; order Dipsacales; family Adoxaceae; genus Sambucus; species Sambucus nigra. The sequence goes on along the minus strand of OX422211.1, from coordinate 471,830,708 downwards.
TCGTCTTCACTCTCATCCTATCTCACCTCACCCTCACTCTTAGGTGTATCAACTTCTGTGGCTGCGGAAGAATCATGCAAAGGTAAGTCTTTGTCACTTACATAACTAGCCACAAAGGTGGGAAGTTCACGCTTAGTAGCATAAAATTTTTCTTCTTCTGGGTCACTATCACTAAGGGTAGAACAACGATTCATGGGTTTATTCAAAATCTCCCTAAGTTTAGTGGGACACTCATCTATCCTATGACCATACGCTCTGCAAAAAAGATACTTTTCACACTCACCCTTATTAACCAATTTATTAAGAGCAGTTTTCATGTAAGATTTCCAATGAGATGATTCAAACAAGTGAGTTCTAAAACCATCAAAACCACCGAAAGGAATACCTAAAGACACGGGATCACAAACACAATAAGATAGTGCAACAAGATCTGATACCAATTTGAGAAGGCCCTTTAGTGTGTACTTTAGGCAAAAACAACTTTGTTCATTTTAACTTCTTAAACCCTAATCATGCATCTAAGTGACTAAATTCATTCCATGAATAAAGAATGTGGTAAAAGAAACAAATTTAGGAAAAATCCCCGAAGGGCAAAACCTTTTTATTTCACTATAATTTGTAAGACACAACTTACACGGATTACAATGAAATAGAGTGACACACGAATACCCGCAGGTGTCGATCGATATCGTCAGCAAAGGAATAACTACAGCTACTCCTAAAAAATACGCAGTTCTGTCTTCAGCAAGGAATACCCTCAAGCACTCTCAATGACCTCAGTCGATGTAGTCAATGAATTAATTATATTCCGATAAACACGTTTCAAGATCACAAACTTTGGAATTGAATAATTTGATCTCTATAAACTCCGGATGATAAAAAACTATAAGGGAATGTGTTTTTTGAAACTGTTTTGCTACTACAAACTTTCACATAGACGTTTACTTATATCTGAGAAAAACAAAGTCCAAGAAAGCCAAAACACAAAAATCGAGGCAGTAACTCGTTCGAGGTAGAAGTGAATCTCGTTCGCGCAACAAGCGATTGTCGTTTTAACAACACACTGTCTCATTCGAGTGACAGTGTCTAAACAAAATATTTTTCTTTAAATAATTCCTCGAATTTTCTTTAAACTATTTTTAACTCAGAAATATAATTGTTTTTTAAAAACGTGTTCAAAAAAATAGATTTAATTCCCAAACATTTAAATCACCCACCTTTTAATCAACATACTAAATTACCCAAATGCTCACAAGTATTCATACATGAGTGGTCTTAAACATATGCAACACGTCTTGACTTGAAATCTTCTTCAAAGCTTTAAATTGCACATTCTTGGACTTGAACTTTGTCGTAGGATCAAATTAAACTCCATAATAAAACTAGCCTAGACTTAATTTATTTTGTTCGAAATTAAACCAAATACAATAAATGGACATGATAAGAAATATGTTCTTATAGTGTCTACATAGACCCTCGACGGGTGATATTGGAATAAGTGAAAGTTGTTGAATAGACACCACACTATGTTTTGGAAAGAGGTCGATTTGACGGACCTAAGGGAAGTCTGGGGATGGCCAATCCTATGGGGCTAGGTTGATTTTGAGGACTTAGAAGAGGTGATGATCGAGGTTCGAGGTCAATCCTAACCTAGAAGAGGTGACAACAGAGGGCCGAGGTCAATTCTAACCTGAAAGAGGTGACGACCCAGAGCTAAGGTAAATTCTGACCTAAAAGAGGTGACAACTCGGGGCCAAGTTCAATTCTGACCTAAAAAAGGTGACGACTGGGGGGCGAGTTCAATTCTAACCTAAAAGGGGTGATGACCGAGGACGGAGGTCAATTTTGACCTAAAAGAGGTAACAACAGAGGGTCGAGGTCAATTCTGAACTAAAAGGGGTGATGATCGAGGGTCGAGGTCAATTTTGACCTAAAAGAGGTGAAGATCTAGGGCCGAGGTCAATTCTGACCTAAAAGAGGTGACGACCCGGGGCCGAGGTCAATTATGACCTGAAAAAGGTGACCACTACTGGGGGTCAAAGCTAATTTTGAGGGTTGAGGTTGCAACATCCTTTAGGGAAATTTGGAGACTCTACTGAGGATATGTATCTTATAATTTTGTTGGGGATTGAGGTTTGGATGTGATTTTTAGATTCCTCTAGGAAGAGGGATTGATCCGAGGGTTGGATGTGATTTCTCGATTGGGGAATTTCTTTATTTTTGTGTCGTCCTTTGGAGATTTGTTGGGGAGAATATCCAATTGTTTTTGGGAATTCCGCTGGGGAGGTAAGAGTTCCGCCGGGGCAATGAGTGTGGTAAAAATGTTTTTCTTTGTGAAAGAGGTTCTAAAATCCAATTGGTAAATATAGGAATTTTTTGGGATTTTTTGGCATTTTTAGGGGACTTTTTGTATGAAATTTTAAAGAAGGTGCCCACCGGCATGGTTGGAAGGGTTCCAACCGGAAGTATCATGGAGTTTTAGGGTACCTCAAGCAGGTGGAGGGACAGTGTCGATCGGTGGGTGGCAGGGGGATGCCGATCGGCATGCCTCTTGGCCTCTTATAAAAATAGGGCGGGCTCTCCTCATTTTTCACAGCTTTCTGAATTACCTTCTTCTGCAAATTGTTCTAACATTCCAAATTCAAAAGATGGATGAGTTCTAAAGTACCTCAACACACATGGTGTGGATCGATAGTGATGATTGGGTAGGCTTGCAATGGAGGGCTAGGGTGAACCTTGCTTTGGGTAGCAGAAACTCTTTTCACTCATTCGAGCCAGTGGAGGATGATCGGATTTTCTTGTGTGAGCATACACATCATTTCTCTTCTAGGTGGTGAACCCTGGAAGTTATGTAAGTATTAATGACTTTTGGTCTTCCTTTCCTTTTTTTTCTCTTGGCGATATTTCCTTATTTCTTGAATTTTGACAAGGGTTTTTGGTTTTTGGTTTTTGCTTTTGATAGTCTGATGTTTTTATATCGACTATACATTCCCTAGGTACGATGGGGCTTAGGGATATTTGGGAGAACCTTCCGCCTGTGGTGCGTTGGATGGTGTCATTAATCAATTTTAGGAGACTGGCTTCTTCTTCGAATGAGACGCCTCATTCTACGGCTATTCTCCGTGCTTTAGGGGAGAGATGGTGGGACACCACCCACACCTTCCATTTTGGCTTTGGAAGATGACGGTTACTTGCATAAATATACAGCATTTTTTGGGGTTGGATTGTGATGTGGTGCAGATTGAGGTGGATAGGACTCTGAGGGTGACGTCGGAGGCGGTGACAAAGGTACTAGGTGATGTGGAGAGGGTAGTCTCTAGGGACTCTATTTGTTTGTCTCTCTTGAGAGAGTTATTACTAAGGAGGAGGATTGATGAGAGTGACAGGCGAGAGGTGCGGTAGATGTCCCATTTATTTATTCTGCAGGTGTTGGGGGGTTTCTTGGTGGCGACGAGTGGCGACGTCGTCCACTTTTTTAGGGTATTTTCGAACATCCCTCTTTATGGCTGGGGGAGCCTGACCTTGACGACCCTTTATTTTTCTCTTGATGCATTCATTAGGTGCTACCGGTAAACTTTTATTGGGGCCACGTATCTTCTTGATGTATTCTTTATTATTTTGCATTTTCCTTTATGTATTCGCATTTTCCATCATTCATTTTATTCTTGGTGTCTTAATTACTAACCTTTGTCCTTTGTAGACGTGGTTCTATGAGGTGATGGGGTTTAACACCCAATCGATATCTTTGAAGGACGAGTTTGTTGGGGAATTTTGCAGAAAGTAACAGTGGCAGAAGTCCAATCGATAGTCGAAGAAGTCCCTCTCTCTAGAGGTGGTGAGACAGGTCTTGAATGGCTTGACGAGTGAGTTGTTAAGTCCTTTTTTCTCCTTGAGACTGTATTTTCTTTGATGATATTTTATTATATTGATCTTCTTCTCTTGCTGGGTAATTTATAAGTGGCCTTCTATCCCTGGGCAGCCATACAACACATAGGGCTGACTGGGGGTAATGCGTAGATGCGGCGTCTGTTGTCACACGAGTTTGGACACTCTTGGTACCTCGGGGAGAGAGTAGTTCGACAAATTATGGAGGATGAGGTTACGGTTCCACTGGAGAGGCCCCTGGTATACATGAGGCAAGTATTGGAGATGTCGGACGATGCATGGGTAGCAACGATGATGGGTGAGCCTTACTCATCATATACCAACACGGTGGTAATGTATGACTAAATGGACTTTGTTTCGAGTTAGTTAATGCCACCTAGCATATATGACGTGATTCCTCTCCCCCATAAGGGCTCGAGTAGACCGATGGGGTCTTCCCACCATGTAGGCGGTGCATCGACATCAACGGTAGAGATGACTTCAGAGGTTTATTTTGTTCGGTTGGTCGCTCCTACTTATAGTATCCAGCGGGCTATGGAGGGTTAGTGTGTATACTTCACCATCCTAATGCGATGGATCCAGAGGAGTTGGACTTGAAATAGGAGGTCCTTCAACCTGAGGTATACTTTTCATCTCTTTGTCTTTTTTATTTCCCGATTTCTTCCTTTGCCTCAGACTGACTGATTTGCTCTTTTCTATTTTCTTTTGCAGCACATCCGGGTGTCCACCACCTTGCTGAAGGATATTAGGTATTGAATATCTTCGACGACCGCCCATATTTGGGATGCGATTTTGTTTCCTTCTTGTTTGGTGTCGTCTTCCTCGTCTGAGGAAGGGTCGGGCTCAGGGTGTGGAGGCACATCATATCATCGCAGAAGGAAGAGAGCGCGCCGCAAGGAAGGAGGCTCCTAGACAGAGAGAGATAAGGATAAGAGAGAGGAAGAAGAGAGAGAGAGAGAGAGAGAGAGAGAGAGAGAGAGAGAGAGAGAGAGAGAGAGAGAGAGAGAGAGAGAGAAAGTAGGTGGGTTAGGGCTGCGTCATGTTGTATTTCCTTGTTTTACCTGCAAAACTGATGTAATACGGCAAAAATCTATGTAAAAAATGAAGTTTTTGTTAATTTTCGTTTTTAGTGAATATTGCACATGCTCTTTTTACTTTTCTACTGAGACCGTAAAAATAATTAAAAATGATTGGAAAAAGATTTTATTTTAAAATGGGACAAGTAAAAACATAGGGAAATTTGGAATTCCCTTAAAATAAAAAATATTTTTATTGTGTTTTTTGGTTTTGACAAAAAAAGGAAAAAAGGAATTTTCCCAAAAATATGGGGGGTTGCCAATCGGCATGACCCCTGTCATGCTTATCAGCATATCAGTCTAGTCTAATCAACCTGAGGCTTTGATTGTACTTTCTTCAATTGCTTGGTACTTGGTGGGGTAAGTTTTCCTCCGATTTTTGCAGGGTTTATTATCTTTTTTTTTAGAGCTTTCAAGTATAAATAGGGTTATAGATGGAGCTTTTCCTTCACAATTCCACATTCTTTCTTCTTTACATTCTCATGTGTTCACTATTTTCTTATTTTATGTCATGGCTCACCCTAGTAGTGTTGAGTTTGCAAAATACCTTGAAACCTTAGAAGTGATGTGCTCTTACAACATTGACTATGACACTTTCAACATGCGACGAGTCTCTTTATGGAGCAACCGGCTCATAGAGTGGAATATGCTGATGGCAGAAGTTGAGTTCTAGTACCCCAAAGACGATGTCTTTCGTTTCGGGATGGATAAAATTTATCCGACCCATGAAGAGTTTTCTACCATATTAGGGATAAATCCCAGTGTTGCAGTGTCTATGCCTGAGTTTTCCCGATCCCCTAGGGAGTTGTTGGTAGGAATTCTCCACATTTCACTTTTCGCAGCCAGATCGTTGGTTACAGGAGGAATGATTTCTCTTCCTACGATTCTTCATTTTGTACATTTGCAGGATTTTGGCAATGTTGTCTATGCTGGAGCCGTCATTTTAGGCCTGGTTTCAAAACTATCATTTGTAACTGGGGAAATGCTAGTGGACCCTGAACTTACATCTATTATTTCCTGGATGTTATACCATTGCAATCCTGTAGCGATGATACTGGCAAAGACTTTAAATGGTCTAGATGCCTGGAGGGAAGGTCGTTCCAACTTTCTGAGGGATATACCTGTAATTTTATTCATATTCCTATTAGAGAGATTCCATATGGCGGACCCATCTAAGTTTCCTTTACCGGCAGTGCCAAACTTCTTCTAACGCTATTTTATTAGTATAGGCCTAGATATCGAGAACTAGAAAAACTGGTTCATGGAGCACGGGGCTCGAGGCTTGCTTTGGTCACTGCCTTGGTGGGGGGAGTTGTTGCCCATTCTAGAACTTAAAGAACACCAGTATGTTCGGTTGGTAGGCCTACGAAAAACCTCCTCTTTCTACTTTCACTGGTGGCTTCTATGCCAATTTGGTTGGGAACAAATTTTGACACCGTGAACACTGAACTTCTTTCATGTGGAGGATCTCACAGAGCGTATGAGCATGCATCTTGGCTCTTTATGAGATAATTATCGATCATTGACCCTTCTATCCCAGTCTGTTGGTAGAGTTTGTTATATCTTAGGGGACTACATGAAGTGGTTATGGAGAAGAGTAATTGCCAAGATGATGGATGTGGAGACTTGGCAAAGATGGTTTATTGTATCTGACACCATGGAGGGAGGCATTGTGGTTTTCCCCAGGCTGGTCCATGCTTATTGTTCAATGGAGCTTCAACGGCACTCCCTTTAGGCAGGGAAAGTTTGGGGACCCGAGGATATGTGTGATGATGGGGCTAGTTCCTCTGGCAGCTGCTAGTAGGGCCCTTGGGAATTTTGTGAAGCTTTTGTAATGGGTTTGGTTATGTGTTTGGGAATAATTTGAATATTATTTTAGGTGTAGTGGGGGACTTATTTTTATTTGTCTTTTAAGAAGGTAAGAGTAGATCGACAAGGGAAGTTGTTTGATTCCTTATGCCGATGTAATTGTACTGGAATTTTCAAATGATGTAATAAAAGAGTTTTTGATCATCTAGTTGTGCCTCTTGATAAGTTTTGCATTTAAATTATCTATTCCAATGGCTAAGTCATAATAATCCTTTTGTTTGTGTATATGTTAAAATAAACTGTCGTTCTCGAGGATAAAAAGGGAATAGCATTTTATGAAAAAAAAGGGAGCCATGCTCATATAAAGTAGATGAGTTGCGTATGTACCTCTGAGGGTTTGAAAATTTTTTGAAATTCATTTTTGCAGGCAAAACAATTTTTATATGATCAGGCCCCACATAATTCTGAGTAGAGGGAAATGAAGATTTTTTTTACAATAGAAGGTTGATAAGAAGAATCGTAGTGCGCCGAGATTTCAGACTAGGGGTAGAATTTATTAAGACGGTCCAAGTTGACTGGACGCGCCATTTCTTCTCCTTCAAGATTGGTGAGCATAGCGGTGCCGCTTGACAGGATCTTCTTCACAATGTAGGGGCCGCTCCAATTGGGCTTGAATTCCCCTCTGGGGTCCCAGATGGGCTCTACTACCTCTTTAAGGTCTAGTCCCATTCTCGAACACCACGGTCCTTGACTCTCTTATTTAATAATCGTGCTATATAACGATGGTAGCCTTGTATGTGATACAGATCTTTCAGGCTCCTTTCATCCAAAAGTGATAGCTCATTAAAACGACTCTGATGCCAGTCTTCATTATTGATTTTTCTTTCAAATGTGATGCGCAATGAGGGGATTTCTAGATCTACGGGTAGGAATGATTGCATTCCATATACTAGAGAGTAAGGGGTAGCCCTAGTAGAGGTCCTAACTGAGGTGTGGTAGCCTCAGAGGGCGTAAGTGATCTTGTCGACCCAATAATGGCAACTCTAGGTCATCTTACTGATGATGGCTTTGAGATTCTTATTAGTGGCCTCAACTGCTCAATTGTTTTAAGGTCGGTATGGAGAGGATTTGTGTCAATAAATCCCATATTTATCGACCACCTATATAATCTCTACCTTGAAGTGTAATGCTTTATCTGATACTAGCTCGTGCGGACCCCCATATTGATAGATGATGTTTTTCTTTATGAACTTGGTCATTTTCTTGGCATTAAGAACTGATTATGATTCGGCTTTAACCCATTTAGTGAAGTATTCAATGACAACTAGTATGAATTCATGTCTGTTGGGTGCTTTGGGTGTAACCTTCCATATGATGTCAATGCCCCATGTGGTTAACAGCCAGGGACAAGTCATGTTGAACAATTCCCGTGGAGGTAAGTGTTATAGGTTAGAAAACTGCTGGCACTTGAGGTATTTTTTAGTGTAGGCTATGCAATCCTGAACCATGGTAGTCCAGTAGTAACCCTGTCGGATGATCTTCTTCGGAGCATATTTCCATTCATAAGGGGTCCACATTCCCCACTGTGGATTTAATGCATCATCCCTTCAATAACACCCCCTACGATGTAGTGCAAATGGGTGCCATTTAAGTTTCTCTTAAATAATGTTTTTTATCACAGATAATATATTAGGCAGCCAGTCTGCGAAGGATTGCTCGGTCTTTCTCGTCAAAGCCTTGCGGATACCTACCATGCTTGAGGAGGCGCCAAATATCATAGTACCAACTGTTGGATATATCAGGATCTTCTTCTATGATGAGCTCAAAAGGGGCCATGGTTGTTCCTTTGAGCATGTCAATCATGGAGGCTAAGGTAGCAAGGGCAACAACTAGGTTATTCTTTACCCGGGGTAGGTAGTGGAAGGTGATTTCTTGAAATTGATAATCTAGCTCTTCTAAGTGGGCATGGAAGGGTAAGCGCTTCTCGTCCTTAACTTTTCATCTTCTGAGAACTTGATCGATGGTGAGGGTTGAATCCCTATAGACATTTAGGTATCAAAATCCTTTATTGAGGGCAACTTTGAGGCCTACTATGCACGCCTCGTATTCAGTCATGTTGTTGGTGCAGGGAAAATCCAATTTGATGGTAATGGGAGTGTGAGAGTCATCAGGGGAAATTAGGAGTATCCCAAAGCCTTACCTATTCTTGTTGGTTGCATCATCAATGAACATTTGCCATCTAAGATCTTCTTAGGATATACAGAGGATATTCTCATCCAGGAACTCAAAAATCCAGACATCCGCTTCTTCCATAGGGTAGTCAGCAACGTAATTAGAGACGGATCTTCCTTTCATGGCTTTATATGTGACATAAAAAATATCAAGTTTGACTAAAAGAATTAACCAACGGGTCATTCGGCTGGATATGGCAGGCTTCTCGAGTAGTTACTTGATGGGATCGATTTGAGATACCAGTTTAATGGGAAAGGCAAGCATATAGTACCGTAACTTTTGGGTGACCCAGACAAGAGTGACAAATGCTTTCTCTAGAGCTATGTAGTTAACTTCGTATCCGACCAACTTATGACTAGTATAGTAAATGGCACTCTCTTTACATGTTTCTTCAAGGTACTAGGATAGAAAAGCCCCACTTGTAGTATCTGTTACAGTTTGGTAAAGGAGTAAAGGAAGACTAGACTACAGAGGCATGAGTACCAAAGATCGGGTTAGGTATTTCTTTATTCAATCAAAGGCTTATTGGCAATCTTCTTTTCAAACCTTGTTCGAATCCTTTCAGAGGAGTTTAAAGATGGGCTCACATATGAAAGTCAATTGGTTGATGAACCAGCTGATATACTGTAATTTTCCAAGGAATCCTCGAATTTCCTTCTCCATTTGGAGTGGTGGAATTTTGAGTATGGCTTTTATCTTGGCAGGATCTGCTTCTATCCATTTCTCACTTACCATGAATCCCGAGAGTTTTCATTTGGCAACGCTGAAAATACATTTTTGTGGGTTAAGTCGCATCTCATATTGTCGCAGTCGTTCAAAGAACTTTCTAAGGGTAGGAACATAACCATTAATAGTCCTAGACTTGAAAATCATATCATCCACATATACCTCGACTTCCTTGTGCATTAGATCATGCAAGATGGTTATGGCAGCCCTATGGTAGGTAGCCCATGCATTTTTTAGACGAAATGGCGTGGTAGTGTAACAAAAAGTTCCCCAAGGGGAGATGAATGTAATTTTCTCTTGATGATCAGAGTGCATCTTGATCTGATTATATCCAGCAAACCCATCAACTAATGACTTGAGAGCATGACTGGACGTATTTTCCACAATCATGTCGATATTGGGTAGAGGGTAATCATCCTTCGAAGAGTCATTGTTCAAGTCTTGATAGACGATGCACATACGAACCTTCCCTCCTAATTTCGATATAGGTACATTATTAGCTAGCCATGTGGGATATCCGATCACCCGAATGAAGCCCACGTTTAACTGTTTGACCACTTCTTCCTTAACATTAAGCAACCATTTAGTGTGGAGCTTTCATAGTTTCTCCTTGATCGGTTTGCATTTGGGGAATGTAGGAATCTCATGCTGAGCTATCTCAGGGTCAATGTCGGGTGTTGATGTAAAAAACTAGATTTGATCTAATTAATTAATCACAGATAAATATGAAATAAGAAATAAGACATAAGATTTTTAAAGTGGTTCAGCCTTATGAAAATGGCCTACGTCCACTGTTTTGTATTGCTGGATGTCTTTTCCTTAATCTCGATTATAATTGCTAATGATTAATTGCCCCATTATTGATGGTGTTACAATGTACTTATAGCCTTGGGCTGTCAATATGAATAGATGATATGTCGTTATTTAATAGACATATACATTTGTACAATAAGAATGTTCATGAAATTTGATGTTCACTGAATATGCAATTATCGCTTGATCTTCTTGACTAGATGCTTTGCACGTTGAACACCTCGGCACGTAAGTAGCTCGGGGTGATGAGTTGCTCGGTATGCTAGTAGCTAAGAGGTTGAGTAGCTTGGTGCGTATAAGCATTTTCCACGTAAGATGACACATGTCTTTATATGATTGGTACACGTCAACTCACTAATTTTCGTATCAACAGAAGCCCCCAATGTTTCACAGTCGAGTTTTGATATGAGAGTGTGGAATATTTTACTCGAAAGTTGCTCGGGTACCTTTTTATGTCTTGATTAATTACAGATCTCCAACACTTAGGAATTTTCTCTTTGGTCTTGTCATTTGAGCGGGAAATGGCAAACTTGTAAATATTTTGAATCGGCGACAGACGCTTGGGTATTTGCATTTTTTCATGATTTAATCGTCGAAAACGTAATCGTCTTTTCTAGTAATCATTTCGTTTCCTAGTTCTCGATGAAAGGCATTTAAAGGCGATAGAAATAGATCGTCATCTACTTTTTACTTCTATATTTCTAAACTCTTTGTCTTCTCATTCTATCCTTGTATTGTCATTCTTTTTGTCATCCACCTTATCAGATTTCTCAATCCCTCTGTAATAACTTCTTATTTCTTCCTTCTTTGCTTTAGCCACCATGGTTTATCTTATAGAATCATTGGATAAGTTCCGAGCTGATTTTGCGATTCCCTCTTGGGTTATTCTAAAAGAACCTCCTTGCCCCTCTGATTTATTTTCTATGGCTGAGGGACATTGGTTTCCCTCCCTTTTTATAGTGGAGTGTGGCTTTTCTTTTCTGCCTAATCCCTTGTGTTCAGAGTTTTGCCAATATTTCGATATTTTTCCTGCAAGAGTAGATCCAAATACATAGAGGGTAGTTAATGGAGTACATAGGTTAAACCAGATTCATGGGACTTATTTAGGGATCCCTGAAATTATGTTTTGTTATAAATGGGTTACCAACGATACATCATTTTATTTAAAAACTAGGTTTTCCAATAGAGCTTTAGTGGTCAATCTACCCGATGCTAATAGGGACTAATTGATCATGGGGTTGTGATGAAAAATTGGCAACACCCCCCATTAAAAGGAAATGATGTTTACCAAGGTCCCAGATGTCCACTATATGGCAATGGTATAGGTTGTTTTTAATTTTTCGGTTTAGCTCCATTTATATTTGATGAAATGCGTCACTGATATTTATTTTATTTTTTTGCAGTTGATAATAAAATAAAGCCCCCAAAAGAGAGTGACATTAATATAAAATATTTGAAACTCATCTGGGGTTTGCATCAATAAGTTATTGGGGAGCACGTTATAGCTGCTTCTTATTTGTTGAGATACAAAAATACTACTTCCTTTTTTATTGCTCGTCCTCTTGCCCCTCCTGTGATAATTGATATTGATCAAATTCCTTCATCTTAAGCCGGCGTAGAAGAATCTTCTTCTGATTTGGGTACCTTTATTCCTGATTTGATGACGAGGAAGAGGAGAATTCCTGAATTCTTTGCCAAAGATGCTCCTGGCACTGATGGGACAAAGAAGATCAAAGGGAATGTCCCAATTGAAGGAATGAAGAAAATGGATAGTACTCCATTCAAAGAAACAATTCCAACTGTCAAGGAGGTCATCAGGAAACCTCCTGCTGTCCTAAAATAAGCAGCACCTTTGATTGAAGGTGTTACTATTACACAAGAAGAGGCATCCCCTTTAATTGAAGGTGCTCCTTTAAGGAGATTGAGGAGAGGTCTTGCAGAAAGACCTATAGAAACTGCTGCTCAACCTTCTGATGTTGAGGATCTTTCTTTAAGAGCTAACACTCCAGTTCTCATTGCTTCGAGCTCGATAAAAAGTTTGATCAATTCTTGGACTATTCCTGAATATTGAGCTATTGAGGGTTCCCTTTCTCTGGAGAAGGTCACTAACTTAGCTGCTTAACATATTGCGTTAGTAAGTATCATCATCCTTACTATTTCATCTTCATATACCGTGCTCATATTCTGATAAGAGCTCATTTTCTTCTATAGTTTATGACGTGTTTTAATAGTATCTTGGATAAATATGAGGCTATCAAGGCTTCCACATCCTCCAGTGGGGTGGAAGAGGCTTTTACTGGGTTATCATAGTCTTTAAAAGATTCTCGACAAAAGTACGAGGAAGATAAAGCTGCTTGGGAGAAGAAACTTCTATCTGCAGAGACAGCTCATCAACACGCTAATACAGCTCGAGACCAAGCTATAAATGCCTCCTATGAATTGGAGGAAAAATTAAAGGTCGCCCTTTCCAACAAGGAAGAGGCGGATGGAAAGCTTGAAGAGGCTGAACGACGTAAGAAAGGTCTGGAGGAGAAAGTTCAGCTTGCTGAGGGATATGCTTCTTCTGAGAAGGTGAAGAGAAAAACTATTGTGAAGAAGTCCTTTAGCTCTAGTTGGGATAAAGGATGGAACAAAGCCTTAACTGCTATTACTTGCCAGATGGAGTATGCAAGTTTGAAGTACATCAAAGGCGGATGGGTCGCAGCACAAAAAGAATTGAGTGTTGCAGACGATTTTGAATTATTTTAGAAACACGCTCATGGCCATCCTCTGAATATTGATGAAGAAGAGGAAGATGAAGCTTCATCTGATGAATATTCTATGGTGATAGTAGAACAAGTTCCTTTTGTTACCATTCCTCAGCCCTCCGACCAAGTTCAGCGGGCAACAACTTCTACCAAGAAACACAAACTGCCCTTCGAGAAGCCAACTTCTTCGTCCAAAATGGCTGATGACATTGTAGGGAATAAGAAAAAGGTGTAGAGTTGTTCGGCTCTTTGATTATGTTGTTCTTTTGCTTTTCCCTTTTTTGTTGTAACTTTGATTGTACTTGCGTCTCCCGTTGATTAATAAAAAGGACTTTGTTATTTATTCTGAGTTTCTCCTTTAATTGCTCTGTCTGTATCGTTGTTGATGCATTTTTGTTTTTCCTTGCTAGTTTGTTGCCAGGATGGAACTCTTGTCAGCTCATGATACAGAGTTGATGAAAAAATGCAATGATTATTTCAAAGCTAGTCACACAGATTTTATTGAAGCTCAAATAATTGATATCCTTGGGTCTGACACTTCTGAACGAGTAGTTGATGCATACCAATATTTAAAGTGTTTACTTGATCGTGATGTAGCAAATAATGTGTCCTATTATGAAATGATTAAAGACCTACAAGGAATGATCGAGGAACTCCAACTTCAACACAAAAAAACCATGGCACTCTTGCTTGAAGGTTATGAGAAAAAATTACCAACAGTTGAGCATTGATCGGGGCTATGACAAATATATCTTGGCCCATGAAAAGAGGGAAAGTGTGCTGAAACTTGATATCGAGGAACATAGGAATATTACCAAGCTGTTGGAGGAAGAAAATATTGCCTTACAAGAAGAAGTGAAACAACTCAAATCTGCTGCGTCATCTTCTAGATCTTTAGTCCCAGTTAATGATGAAGGTTTTTGCTTTTTGGAAACTGAAACTGCTGCCTTGAGAGAAGAGCTGGACACTTTGAAACGAACCGGACCTACCTCGTCTGTTCGTGGCAGAGCAAGGCCTTCTACCAGTGGTCGAGCAAGGGTTGGTTGAATTAATATTAAAGAGATGAGGACCCAACTAACTTTAGAAAATCAAGTCGTTCAACTAATGGCAAAAAATTAAGCCCTGGCAAAAATGTCCAGAAACATTCAAAGTTTTATCTACCAACTTTCCAAGCAAAGTTGTTCCTTGGAGAGTAAAGAGAATTTTGTGAAGAAGATTCATCAAAATGTTGAGAGATGGACATATCAATTCCATAAATAGCCTAGGGAATTTTGGAATGCAGGATACAATGAAGCTCTATGCCATCTCAATGCTCGGTTGAGACAATCAAACAATGAGGGGTACAAGCAAGGATGGTTGAATGCCGTTGGTGTGGTGCATCTTGAGAAAGGAATTTCCCAATGGGATTGGTATGAACCTGGGTTACTTGACCTACCAGTACCTCCTTTCAACTTATACGTTAGTTGGATTCTAGCTCGTGCCATACCTCAATGTTTAATCTCCAAGTACCTTGGTGATTACAATCTTCATGAAGATTATGAGATATCCCGACCTCCTCATCTACTTGAAAGACCAAATTTGAGCAACACTAGGATGCTACTGAATATGAATTTTATCAATTCTCCTTATGCTTTGGATGATCCTCCCGCTGGGATGGAACCTGTGCCAAAATCAGAAGGAAAAAAGCCAATAGAATAGGAAATTTGTATTGAATTAAGAAAACTTCATCTTTTGTAATTTGTTTTCCTGTATATGATGCGAAGAAAAATTTCATCTTTATGCACTCTTCTTTCCTTGGAAATGGTTTTTAAGATGTCTTTCTTATAACATAGTGATGAATGCATATATATCTATAAAGGGACAAGTTGTCCTATTTTTTTTATTTGCCTAGACAATGGAGCTTGCCCCACTTACTACCTAGTTGTAGTGACTTGCACCCATAAGTGCCTAAGCAATAGAATGATTTTCATCCCATGATCTTGCTTAGTTTTAGTAATCTTTTCACGATTACCTTGGTGCCTAGATAGTGGACGCCCCGTGAGGTCACCCATCTTCTTGCCTAGTTTGGGATGCCCCTTGAGGTCACCCGTGATCAAACAGGCTTTGCCTTGTATGATTGTTATGCCAACATTGTTGGTTATATTTATTGGTTCCGACCAATCATGGTTGGTGGTTGCTGATATATCGACCAACCGTAGTTGGTGTAGTGTGTAGCACTAGTACTCAAAAAAATTTAACAAATGGAATATGGAGAAAATATCATCTTTATTCATACTGAAAGAACTGAAGTACATATGAATCTGAATTAATGATAATATTTGCGTAGATGCTTCGCATTCCATGCATTTTTGAATTCTTCTCCCTCTAAGGTTTCTATTCTGTAGGTCCTAGGTCGAACAATTATAGTTACCTAGTAGGGTCCATGCCAATTGGCCTCTAGCTTATTTTGCTTCTGAATCACCTTCTTGAGAACATAGTCCCCTCCTTAAGATCGCATTTCTTGACTCGTTTATTGTAGAACATGGCAGTTCGTTGCTTTTAAGTTGTGTTCCTGATCGTCGCATCTTCTCTTACTTCTTCGAGAATATCCAAGTCTAAACGTCTCATCAAATTTCTTATAAGAGAGTTAAAGTTAAGCACCCTGTGTGTCGATAGTCCCAGTTCAGTTGGTATGACTGCTTCACTGCTAAAAGCTAGCATATAAGGGGATTCCCCAGTTTCTGTTCGGTATGTTGTGTGATAAGCCCATAACACAAAATATAGCTCGTTAATTTAATTTCCTTTTGCATCATCCAGCCATTTTTTCAACCCGTTCAACAGAGTTCTATTTTTAACTTCAGTTTGTCCATTGTTCTGGGGATGACCTAGTGCAGAATGGATTTTATGGACATTGGATTTATGACAATATGTAACGAACTCCTCATTATCAAATTGGGTACCATGATCAGTAATGAAAACATGTGGCAGACCATATCTGCAGATAATATGCCTCTAAATAAACTGATAAACCCTTTCATATGACATGTCAATGAGAGGCTCAGCCTCAACCCACTTGGTGAAATAATCAACAATAACTACTAAATATTTGAATCACCCTTTGGTGGTCGGCAGAGGACCGACCAAGTCTATACCCCACTTGGCAAATGGCCAAGGGGAAGGGATGGGTGTTAACAATGCCTGGGGAGTTCTTCGAATGGAAGAGAAATGTTGGCACTTATCACATTTCTTCGCATAAGCTGTACAGTCAGCTCTCATCGTTGGCCAATAGTATCCCTGTGTCGTTATCCTCTACAGGAAAGTTCGACCTATATGAGCTCCACGAGAGCCTTCATGAACTTCCTCTATTAAATATTTAACTTCTGAAGGATGCACACATGTCTGTAGACCTGCTATGATACCCCTTCTATACAAAACACCATTATTCAGTACATACCGAGCATCTTTAAACTCCAGTCTCTTAGCTATAATTTGGTCAGTTGGTACAACTCCTTCTTCAATGTATGACCTGATGGGGTCCATCCAGGATGGTCCCATGTCCAAGGTGATGAGTCTTACCATTAAATCTTCATATATACTTCGATCCGCCAGAATCTCAAAAGGAATCATTCTTGGTAGCTCGGTGCGTGTAGCTGACGCTAACCGAGCTAGTGCATTAACTCTCGCATTTTTTAATCTCAATATTCTAATCAATTAGACCGCAGAAAGAGTGGACACAATCTCCATAACTTTGGATTGATACCTTGACATCTAGTCTCCCTTCGCTGCTCACAAACCTAAGAATCTGATTTATGATTAAATGTGAGTTACTAAACACAATAACTTGCTCTGTATTCAGTGTTTTGGCTAAACTGAGGCCCACGATCATAGCTTCATATTCAACTTCATTATTAGAAGCTTTGAGCAGGAAACGTAACGCATATTCCATATCCAATCCAACTGAGCTGTAAAGAGTTATACCGACTCCGCTGCCTATGGCACACGAATAGCCATCAACAAATAAATTCTATATAGGGATGCCATTATCAAATTCTTGATCTGATAAAATTCTATGATGAAATATTTGATACTTCCTTTTATCATCTCCTAACACTGGGTTGTTGTCGATGGTTCTTACTGGTCGGCATTTGTTCCCTTCATTACCTCTGTTGATAAGAGTTGATCGGGGGTAGTCTTCGATGATTCCTTAACATCCACAAGTTATTCTCCATTAGGGCCTTATTTTTTAACAGTATCAGGGCAAGTGAATTCCATAATGAAATTTACTATCGCCTGCCCTTTGAGTGAGATCCTTGGCTCATAAACAATATCATACTCTCCCAGTTCGACTGCCCAATACATCAGTCTTTTAGATTTTTCTGGATTATGCAAGGCCTGTCTGAGCGGCATATCAGTGTACACCACTATGGTATGGGCCTGGAAACATCTATCAATGCTAGGTCTAGCTTCTCCAATCTGGGATATCTTACCTCTGCTCCTCGGAAAGCCTTGCTCATATAATACACAGGTTTTTATACTCCATCTTCAACTCTTATTAACGTTGAACTGACTTTGCCTTCAGAGACATCCAGATATAAGTATAATCTTTCTCCCATCACTGGCCAGGAAAGTAGAGGTGGCGTCCCCAAGTATTTCTTTTGAGATAGAAATGCCCGCTTGACCTCGTCATTCCACTCAAAAGCCTTTGTAAGAACCTTAAAAAATGGGAGACATTTATCCTTCACTCTGGAGACGAACATGTTTAGAGCTGCAATACGCCCCGTAAGGCTTTTCACTTCCTTCTTAGTAGTTGGAGATTTCATTTCTAACAAAGCCTTGATTTATTCAGATTTTCTTCGATACCTCGTTGATTCACAATATACCCGAGGAACATGCCTTCTCATATGCCAAAAACACACTTAGTAGGGTTTAGCTTCATCTGATATTTCTCCAGTTGATCAAAAGTTTAGCTCAAATCATTTATGTGGTCTGCGGCTTTCTTACTCTTCGTTAGCATATCATCGACATAAACCTCCATGTTGTTGCCGATTTGTTCTGCGAACACCTTATTCATCAATCGCTGGTACGTTGCACCTGCATTTTTTAGACCAAATAGAATTAACATTATAAAAGTATGTACCCCTTGGGGTGATAAAAAAAGTACTTTCTCTGTCTTCTTGTTTTATCTTAATCTGGTTGTAGCCGAAATAAGCATCTATGAAGCTCAGCAATTTATGCCCCGAAGTAGCATCCACCAGCTGATCAATTAGGGGCAAGGGAAAATGGTCTTTTGGGCAGGCTTTGTTGAGATTTGTGAAATCTACACATATCCTCCATTTGTTGTTCTTCTTTTTCACCATCACTACGTTGGCTAACCAATCTGGATATTTGACATCCTCAATGAAAGAGGCCTTTTGCAGTTTTTCAACTTCCTCCTAGATAGTTTGGTTATTCTCTGGGCTAAATACTCTTTTTTGTCATTTCACTGGATTGATCTCTTTATTAACATTAAACTCGTGGCATAAGAAGGCTGGATCTATCACTGGTATATCTTCGTGACTCCACGCAAAAACTTGCTTTTAATGCCATAAAAATTCCACCAACTCCTGCTTTATTGACGGGTCCAGTGAGGCGCCAATTTGAGTTGTTCGCTCTAGATGTTCGTCGTCCAGAATGATGTTCTCCGTGGTCTCCATAACCTGACCCTTCATAAGCTCGGACTCATCTCTGGGGTCCATAGTCTCGATACCTGCGTCTTCAGGCTCCTCCACTTGGTACGTGGTGGTATTTTTCTTAGCTTCCTCCAACTCTTCCTCCTCGGTAGATGAATAGTATCATTCCTGAGCTACTTTCTAGTCACCCTTCATAACTCTAACCCTAAAATTAGTCAAAAACTTCAGGCATTGATGTACCGTGGATGGCACTGCTTCGAAATTTTTCAAGCCTACCCTCCCTATGATTATGTTGTAGGTTGATTGGTCATTTTTATCCATTACCAAAAAGCATACTTTTTCTATTCTGCAAGCAAGCCAGGTCCCAATTAGCATATCCAACTTGATCGTCCCAAGTGGAAAGACTTTCTCGCCAATGAAGCCAAGGAGGGGCCTGTGATATGTCTCTAATTGTGCTAACTTCAAATTCAAGCTGTCAGAGAACGGGTAGATCATGATATCTGTAGATCTACCATTATCTACCAATACTCGTGAGATCACCACATCCTTCATCCTCATCTTGACAACTAAAGGATCATCATGAGGATATAAGACACCTTCTAGGTCATTTTTGGAAAAACTAATGACCAGTTTATCCTCGTTCACCTTCCTCGGGCGATCATCTTCAGTCAGATTTATGAGCTATAGATAAGAATAAGCTTGGGCCTCATTGAGGTAAGCTTTCCTTTTAGCAGTGTGATCCCCACCTCCTGCATCTCCACCTGTAATCACATTACATTTAAATAATCCAAAATGGATTGAAAATACGTCGTGTTTGGGTTGCCTTGGTCTTTTGGGAAGGTCGGGGTCATCTTTTGGATCATCTTCATGGTCCCTTTTCTTACTATCTTTAGCTCGGCGAGGAGATTTGGACCTTTGCCTTCTTTTTTCATTAACCTTTTTATCATTTTGATGATTAACGAACTTGCTCAATTTTCCTCGTTGCATAAGTGTTTCAATCTCATTCTGGAGAGCTATACAACGCTTGGTCGTATGGCCATGATCTCTATGGAACTCGCAATATTTGGACTTATCCCTCTTGTCAGGGGTTGTCCTCATTTTCTCCGGCCAATTCATTTCCTCGTTATTCTTGATCTCCTCAAAAATATGGTTAATATCCACCTTTAAGGGAGTATAATTCCCATACTTCTTCAACTGTTCTAGTGTTTCCTTGCCTTTCTACTGTTTACTGCCCCCATTGTGCTTCGGGTCTTTCCTCTCAGTTTTAATTGCAGCTTTCGTCTCTGCTTTCGCGTCAGTATTCTTCTTCACGTCCATGGCCTCTTCAGCGTTCATGATCTTAGCTGCCTTTTCCATCAGTTCTGCCATGGTCTTGGGGGGATCTTTGTCCAGTGTATAGTATAACTTATTGGGTAACAGACCACTCATTAGAGCTGTAATGGTTGTCTTCTCCTCATAGTCTATTACCTCAAGTTTCTGTTATTAAAGCGATTGATATAATCCCTGGTGCTCTCTCCTATTTTTTTCCTTACATTCAGTAAATGTGTTACTCTCTTCATTGGCTTTGCTACAAAATAGAAATTCCCTATGAAGAGCTTTGCCAGCTGATGGAATGTAGCAATCTTCCCCCAAGGAAGGTTGTTATACCATATTTGGGCTGACCCGGTGATAGTTCCCGAAAATACCCTGCATCTCATCTCATCAGGAACGACGTAGATATCAACAACAGCTTGGTACTGCTCTATGTGAAGGACGGGATCAGTTTTTCCATCGTACTTAGGTGTTACTACAGGAGCTTTAAATTTTGATGGTGTGGAAAAATCCATAATTGCCTGTAAAAAAAGGGTGATCCCTTGACAAAAGTCCCTTGGAGAGGGTTCTTGGCCTTAGCCATTTCCCCTAACCTGTCCTCCAACCTTTGAATGGAGCCCTTCCATGCGTTGTTTCCAGCCTCTGACCTATTTGTCCTAGCAACAGATCGCACTGAATTCTCCTCTTGGGATCTTTCATTACGAGTTACTGGTCGTGACTGGGCAGAACCTTCCCGTAGATCGTTTAGTCGTTGAGAATTTCTCGACGTAATCTTAGGAGGGATTCTATTCCTCCTAGGGCCCAAACGGTCAAAGGGAGAAGCTCTTCTCAACCTCTCCATAGCGCTTGTTCATTCTGGGGCTAATGTAACATTTCGTTGAGAATCTGTAGCTCTTATAGAAAAGGTCCGACCAGGCTGATAAAAGGGATCATTGGTCCCCTCGGTATGATGAGACCCAGTGTGTCGAGATTGAGGAACATCTGGAAATAGCGTACGCCTGGTTTTTGAAGATAGAAAATGAGTGGGTCTCTGGACACTTCGTTGACGTGACTGGGCAGGCGTACCATTACGAATGGTTTAAATGAGTTGACTCATGGTCTCTTGCATATCTATTTTCCCCTGGGCTAAATTGACTACCATGCCAGTGAGATCTTAAAGAGTTGGGGGAGCAGATGGATTTGGAGAAACTCGATCATTGTTCCTGTTACTAGATTCTGGGATCTCAGACATTTGTGATGAATATGTTAGTGAAAATGCTATATATAGTCGTTTCCACTGATGACGTCAATATGTTGATGTAAAAACTAGATTTTATCTAATTAATTAATCACAGATAAATATGAAATAAGAAATAAGACACAAGATTTTTAAAGTGGTTCAGCCTTGTGAAAATGGCCTACGTCCACTGTTTTGTATTGTTGGATGTCTTTGCCTTAATCTCGATTAAAATTGCTAATGATTAATTACCCCGTTATTGAGGGTGTTACAATGTATTTATAGCCTTGGGGTTGTTAATATGAATAGATGGTATGTCGTTATTTAATAGACATATACATCTGTACAATAAGAATGTTCATTAAATTCGATGTTCATTGAATGTGCAATTGTCGCTTGATCTTCCTGACTAAATGCTCTACACGTTAAGCAGCTCGGCACGCTAAGTTGCTCGGGGTGATGAGTTTCTCGGTATGCTAGTAGCTCGGAGGCTGAGTAGCTCGATACGTATAAGCATTTGCCACGTAAGATGACACATGTCTTCATATGATTGGTACACGTCAGCTGACTAATTTTTGTATCAACACCGGGCATGTCAACGTAGGACCATGCAAAGACATCCATAAATTCCTATAGTAATTCCTTGAGTTGGGCGCCCTCATGCTCGTCAAGGGTGTACCCTATCCTAATCTCGCTCAGTTAGCTACTAGAATCGAGATTAATAACAACAGTTTCATCTTCATTAACTTAAACACGATTATGTTATTTATTATTAACCTTATTTAGATCGATTAAGAATTTTTCATTTGCAAAATCATCACCATCAAGAGTTTGATTATAATGAAGACAATTAATGTAAGGCACAACAAGATACTCGAAATCTTCGTTTATTTCATTGATAGGAAAAAAAGCATTAAGAACCTCATCAAAGGAGATATCGATTACATCAGAGTAAGGAGGACCAACTAAAGAAGAAAAAAGGGGATAAACATCAGGGTTAGGTTGAATTTCAGTAGGCAAAACTAGTGCAGCATGCCAGTTGAGGAGAGGTGCATCAGCAGCTTTGATCAGATGGGATGAATCCCCTGAGTGGATTATACAGAGTGCCAGCCCCAGTGTCTACAAATTGAAAGAATCCTCGGAGTCACTTTTCTCAAAATCTCTGGTATCATCTATGATGTTCTCAATGAGTGGTTACACTTGATGCTGGGAACATTCTGCCCACGAGTAGCTATTTTGGAAAAATATTTCCAGTCCAGGTTTCATCTTCTTATCCACATGATCATACCACGGTTCGGGAAAGCCACATAAGGGGAAATCTTCATCCTCTATCATGAATCTTCCATTCATGTAATCTCTCGAGATAGTATTAGCACATTCTATCCACCTCTTTAGTCGAGGCTGATGGATCATTTGGAGTTCTTCTACCGACAGTTGATATCATAAGCCACAAGGAGGAAAAGCTTTCTTTAACACAATGGGTTCAAGTATCCCCTGCTGTCATCATCCCAGCCCCAGTCCGTTCATGAAGTGCATGTTTCTGAACATCTGGATTACATTGACGTTGCCATGGGGGTTGTACTTTGGGCAAAACCTATCTTTGAAATCATCACCTACTAGGAGTAAAAGTGGTTCAGCCAATAAAACTGATAGAAACATATCATTTTTCCCGTTCTATATCTCCAGTAATGGATTACTGGTGCTTGCATTCTCGGTATTATTTTCATCACCCAATATGGTGATGACATGCCCATTAGCAAAGAACTTCAGTTTATGATAAATGGAAGAAAAACCCCCTTGATGCTATGGAGCCACGATCGTCAGAGAAGAAGATTGAAACAGGATGAGATATCGATGACTTGGAATTTAACAACTGATTTATAGGGCCAACCCTTATTGCAAGATTTATTAATCTTATCACTTCTCGACGGGTATTATCGTAGGCCCGTACTGTGATAGAGGTTAGAGAAAGGTCACTTACTTTCAATCCCTAACAATTGAAGGTCTTTAATGAGCAGACATTCAGAGATGATCCATTATCGCCAAGTGAAAGTGGGACGGTCTTTCCCATGACTTCGACGGAGATGTTGAGAGAATAATTATGGTTTGGACCAATCTTGAGTATTTCTTCCATGGAGAAGGAGATCTTTCTAGTAGAGGTTAGATATCCAACCAGATTCACTGCTTCTTCTGGCGTAGTATAAGAAGGAACTGTGGGTCCTATAAGTTGCTCGATCAAGGCATTCCGGTGCAGCTGGGAAGACATAAAGAGTCCCCATAGAGTGATGTTGGCTTGGGTTTTCTTCAACTGATCGAGGATCTTTCTTTCCTCGAGGATCTTTCTTTCCTCGAGGGTAATTTATAGCATAGGAAGATTCTCAACACCCTTTCCTTTATGGATTTCTGATTGTTGTAGGCTTGGGATTTAGTAATGCCTCCCTGATCAGGTCATGTGGTTCACAGAATAAGGGGAAAAGAGAAACCTCGTTTCCTTATCAATCTCAAGTTGTTCAGCTACCTTATTGATTTCTCCTGGCACCTCCTCAAATGTTACCATCCCACATACGCTGACTATCGAACTAGTCTTTTCTGGACTCTTCTCCTCATCTGAATCATCGAATTCATCCCCTTACTTCGTTACAATGATATTATATTTCCATGAAAAGTTTATACACTC
Organism: Sambucus nigra; assembly: GCA_949130495.1. Taxonomy (NCBI): domain Eukaryota; kingdom Viridiplantae; phylum Streptophyta; class Magnoliopsida; order Dipsacales; family Adoxaceae; genus Sambucus; species Sambucus nigra. Next base: position 471,806,568 of record OX422211.1, on the reverse strand, counting down.
CAAAACTTTAATGCCTTCTTCATATAAGTCCTCCCATTTAGCGAGGAGATGTAAAAGCGAAGGGACTAGACGCCCTTGTAGTTTTAAAACATCGAGTATCTCGGATATACTATAAATATTATCGGTCTATTCGAATAAATTCGCCATGATCTCGACCATATCATCTAAACTGAGTTCATCAATCGATAACCCCCAATTGTTTGAGTCTCGGTCCCATTTTCAAGTTTCTAAGAATAATATAATGAATCTCTGACAGTTGACGGTCATCTGGGAGGGTAATTTCACCCCGAACTCTAGGATTTAGTTCAATACTTCTGTCAATCCCATATATTCACCTCCCTAACGGGTGCATACAACGATGCATGCTCTGATAAGGAGTGATAGGTCCTAATTAGAGAAATTAGTAAGGTGTAGGAGAAAGTATGGGTACGTTTGGAGAGGTTTAGGAGAGTATATGGGTATGATTGGTGATTTTCTTGGTATGATTTGGGTAGATGGGTCAAATTCTAGGTCTTCTTCTAAAAAGATGGCATTTGTATGATTCGATACTAGATTATGGGTAGTGTTTGGTTTAGGATTAGCTGGTGGGACGATGACACCCTAGTCGATCAAACCTTGGATCATATTTTGGAGGTGGAAACATTGGTCGGTAGTATGTCCAGAAGTTTGGTGAAAGTCACAATGGGCATCTGATTTGAAATTTTTGGGAAGTGGATTTGGTAATGGATGAGGGTCTATGGGTTTGATAAGATTTCGGCTCAAGAGGGCCTGGTAAACTTTAGAGTGGGGAGCGTGAAACTCGGTGTATTCCTTCCGGGCTAGGTTAGGGCGACTTTCTAGTGCCTATGAAGTGTCAGGCTGAGAGATGTTGTTGATAGTTGAAACTACGTTACTGACTAACTTTTCACACTTTCTGGGATCAAATTGTCCATATACTTTCTTTGGTTCAACTTCTGTCCTGGAAAAACCTTCTTCCATCTCTACTCCTGCTTCTCGGAGGGCTTGAAAATGAGGGTAGTATTGTCCTCCTATCGTCGCTCGGACGTGGAGTAAGAAGTTTTTCTTCACAATGTTGACTTGTTCCTCTTCGAAAGGTCGGTTGGTCATGGTGGCTTCTTTATTTATCCACCTTTATATGAAGTTACTGGATGGTTGCTCAGGATTCTACTTGAGAAACTCTAAATCACGGTGGGTAACCTCTAACTCTTTGTTGTACTTTTACTACGACATGAATTCGTGGTCAACATCCTCCCAACTACGAATTCTGGACTCCTCTAGAGATAAGAACCAATGGAGAGCGTTATCCTTCAAGGTTTATTGGAATATTTGGGCCATTATATCCTCGGAGGCCCCTAGGAGAGTCATGGCTCAGTGATAGCTGTGGAAATGAACGATCGGGGGTCCACTACCCTCGAACTTTTTGATGTTAGGCATCTTAAACTTTTTCAGTAACCTAGCTTTAGGATAGGGAGACATGTGGGTGTAGTCCATGTAGTTTCCATAGAGTCTGGCTTGGTCAAACTTCTTGGTTAACATCTTAAGGTCCTCCTTGACTTTGTTCAAATCTTCCTCCTTTGGATCAACGGTCATGGGTAAGTTAAACCCTGGCTGGTTAAGGTTCGGTATAGGGAGTTGGGATGGCGGCGACCCATTAACAGGAGGATCACATGAAGCATGCGAGTATTCCTCGAAATAGGCTCATTTACAGGCAGACCCATAGCACGAGGAAAGTGGACCTCGGGATCTTCGGGGATAGGGACCCAGTTTCGTTGTATCTCATGAACCTTAATTTAAAAGTTATTAATCTTGGCAGTGAGCTATGCTAGGACTGTCAACAAACCCGGTTGCACATTCGGTATTGGGTATGTGTTCTCCATGTAAAGAAGATCAATCCTAGACTCGAAGGAAGTAGTAAAGGAAGTGATGGATCTCCAGGGCAGTTCGACTGAATACCGAAGCCAACAGGGAGCCAGGCTAAGGGTATGGAAGGAGAAAAATTGGGATTTATTTTTGGAAAATGGAAAGGAAGGAAAAATATTTTTGACATTTTTGGAAAATATGAGGACAAACATGTTTTCAGGTAAAGGGAAGGAAAAATATTTTTGGGATTTTTTATAAAAGAGGGAAAAATATTTTGACACTTTTGGAAAAGCAAGAAGGAAAAAATGAGAGATGGGTATGAGCATGATTATTATTATGTTTATTATGTTCTCACTTGTATTAGGTTTATCTAAATGCAAAAAGAAATGTCGGATGGGACCCGAGCCTGGAAAAATTGGGTTTGAAAAATATGTAAAAACTATGGTTGGACTTGTTACCAGGATCTTGGGCAAGGTCCCATTTTTTTTAAAATTGTGTCAAATTTTGGGCGGCATGCAGACCTGTCATTTCGGCAGAGTTTCGGGTAGAAATCGACAAACTAAATATGAGTATCCTACATCTGACACCTATATTTATGTATGGAGTTGTTTGGTAAATTGTAAGGTGTCCCCCCCCCCCCTGGAATGACTTCCACGGTATACGTCTTACTTTTGAGGACAATCGGTACGTGTGGACAAGCCATTTGATAAACCCGAGTGTACGTGAATTGCCTCATAATATACCTCATGGGGACATTACATGTGAGAGAGAATTTGATATACTCGCTGTACGTGAACAATTTCCCTGCGATAGACCTCCCGTCACGACTTTAGTCAAGCTGTACGATGAGGGGGGAACCATTTGATATACATCAAAGGTACTTGTCCATTAGAAGGTGGGAGTCATATCGCTTAGGCTAATTGCGATCTGTCGGACCAGAGCCCATTACAAAGTGACTCTCCAGTTACGGGACAAAATTTGGTCAATAGCAATGCTCATTGGTGATGTAGTATTCAATATGCATGATTCTTGATTAGTATCTTATGGACAGAATATCTTTATTGATCATGCTATGCTTGGAATAAGGTAAAAGTAAGTAAATCTACACTAAGCATGGATATGTGAGAGTGAGTGGTGTGTAATTATCTACAACTGAGTGTGTGGTAGTGAATCCAAGCATGGATCAACTAAAAGTAGTGTGTGATAAGTGTGAGTGAGCATGGATATATACAAGTGTAATATGTGGATGTGTGTGTTAGTGACACCTAAGCATGGATTTCTAAGTGGTGTGTGCAACATGGGGATGTAAGTGATCCTAGGTGCACATGGTGTAAAGTGTACATTGAGAATTTCTACTAGTGTGTGAGTGAGTAGTGATACAAGCATGAGGTATATATGTGCAAGAAATAATAGAGTGGAGAAAATGGTACATACAGGTAGGTGCATATGCACACAAGAAAATAAAACACCCATGCAAACATAGTCTAGCCCTCTTATGAAAAAATCCCCAGCGGAGTCGCCACTGTGATCATCCCCATCGAGATTGTGTGATGGGCCACATCTCTCTCTCTACCCCTTTTGCTCGAAGGATGGGGGAGATGGAGAAGGAGGGGTGATCGAAAGGTCTAACACCCTTACTTAGGAATGCTTAAGCCGTCCTCGATGTGAGGTAAATGTAACAAGATGGAGTCGCCAACCTATTTTTCACAAAACAAGCAAACAAATATGTTGTCTCCTTAAGAGAGCGGCATCAAAGACAAACTGATGCATACGAAACCAATAGTTCGGAGGTTTGGGAGCTAAGTTACAGAATGAGGAGGTGTTAGGCACACATCCCACCCTTTCGGTCCCTCGTGGTCTATTGTTATCGTTTTCCTTTATTTCTCCGTGAAGTGTCTGTGCGTGTATATATAGCGGAGATCGAAATCGTTCAACTCATACCATAGGAAAGGTAGAGTGAGGTCATCCATAGGAATGTTCCCAAAATAATATATATAGAAAATATGATTTGTGCATTTGTCGCAATATTTATCGTCATTATGAAATGACCATATGTATTGGATGAAACGCTAATAAACACAATATGTATATTAATGCAAGAATATGCAGAAATTAGGAAAAATGAAAATTAAAAAATTAAAAAAAATGGAAAATTTGAAAATCGAAAAATTGGAAAATTGGACTCGAGTCTCGGGTTTTAATCTGAAATGCCTACGTAGCCTATAAAGGCATCAAAGTACACGTAGCTATAATGCAACATGGGGGTGGGATTTATCCCATAGATTCGAAATGGATTTTATTATGGGCTTGTGTGTAAAAATGTGTTCTAGTTTTGAAAAAGTGTGATGGATAATCCCGTTCGAAATTTATGGTGTAACCCTATTTTTGTTTGTTTTGATTTTTTTATAGAAAATAAGTATGTGCGATATACTAATAAAAATGTAGATATCAATGTGTATGAACTAAAGTAAGAACTAGATTATGAATCTAATGTAATTTATGCATTAACAAGGAATTTAAAGATAGAGGGAAGGATTTGGACCTTCTTTGAAGCTTGATCTTTGATCTTGGATGAAATACCATAAATGCGAGATGAATTTTGTATGTGAGAAAATGAGATTTTCTAATTTGGGTATGAAATGGTTGGGAATATAAATTTGAATGGAACTTCACATAGTGGAACTTTGCTGATTTCGAGAGAATATTGTTGAGATCACTTATGTTGATGGATCTCTGGTGTGTCCTGCGAGTGAGGTCATGCCCTCTATTTATAGGGTCAGGAGTGGTGCCGATCAACATGGCACTAGTCCTGCCTATCGGCAGGTGACCCTATACACATTGTCGATAGTTAGGGAACTGGACCTGCCAATTGGCAGTCTCATGCTGATTTTCTTTGAAAAATAGTCATAGAATGTAATTCGTTGATTCGAATCGTACATGGGGCATACCATTAGAAAGGTACTTTAGATAACTTCAATAGTCCTTGGGACCACTCATGGGTCCGAGAGTTGACTTTGGGTCAAATATGGTTTGGAAGCGCACGTCGGTCCTTTAGACGGGAGACAGTCGAATGGAAACGGATCTTTCATTCGCATGGTTAGTCTGAATCACACACGGGGTAGACTGTTGGAAAGGTTAGGAGATGTAATTCGACATTCCAAAGATTTCTCTCACTTAGAAAAGTTGACCTTTGTCAACTGGGGCTCGAAAGATCTCGGTGACCTCTTGGAGTAAAACGGATTGTTCGTCCGCACTATAAGTTAGAATGGTGCACGGGGCAGATTGTTGGAAAGGGTATTCAGGGCCTTTTATAGATTCATTCAGTCTCATTCGAGCTGAAGAGTTGAATTTGGTCAAACGGAGCCCGGGAGCGCCCAATGGCCTCCAGATCGATTTTTGAGGGAAAACGGATCTATCGTTTGAACGGTTATGCCGTTTTGGGCACGGGGCGGACCATTTTTAGTTACCTTCAAAGATTAAAAGAGATTTATCTCCGACAATGAAGTTTATTGTGGTCAAATTGGGGCTCGAGAACGCCAGGTGGCCTTCGAATCGACTTTTGGTAGTAAAATGGTATGTTCGCCCGAACCATTATGCCGATTCGCGCATGGGGAAGACCGTTGGAAAAGGTATTCATTTCCCTTCAAATATTCATTGAACTTTCACTTTGACGATAGATTTGACCGGAGTCAAACGGGGCCCGGTAGCGATCGATGTCCTCTAGATTAGTACTCGAAGTGAGACCTCGGGTTTGTAGTGAAATGGGAAAGTGATAGGGACCTAAGGAGAGATTTTGGGGGGCCTAGAATGTGGTGTCTATAGTGGAAAAATATGACCTTCAAGGATATTATCACATGGAAACAATGGGGGGAAAGAGATACCAAGGGCATGAAATGCGACCAACCTCAAGAACTTCTACTTTTATACTTCTTAAATCTAAGCACATTTAATTTATGTATATTATCATTTCAATCTTATGATGCTCGCAATTTTCATTTTAATGTGACACCTCGCCTAATTAAATACCGGGTGATAAGTCCTTTATCAAATTAAATCAAAGTGTCTGGTTGGTTCATTCTTAGCATCACTGTCGAAAAATTATTTTTCTTTATTAATCACCTAATAAATAATTAAGCTAAGTGTCAAAACATTTCATTTTAGAGATTAAGTCCTACTAATATGATTTAATATATGAAACCATTTTCAATAACACGAATAATATTAAAACCAAACCATCCAAATGAAAGAAATGTGCTGGTTAAACCAATCCAAATAAAATATCCCAAATCGTAGGACAATGTACTAATTAAAAAGCAATCTCAACTAAAACAAAATACTGAAATAAATCAAGAGTAAAAATCTCTCTGAACTAGATAAAACTATATATGGCCGACACATGCCCTATTTAATGATGACTTAATAGAAGACTGATAAGAAAAGGATAAATTCGTCTACTGCAAGGACCTGCAACTCCCACACTAGTTGCAGCACGTCAATAGTCTAAAGATCTAAGCCTGGTGCCCCTATGACTGGGCAGCTGTAACACACACACACACACACACACAAACACACACACATATATATATATATATATATATATATACACAATAGAAGGAAGAGATGATAGGAAATGGGTCAGAGCCCGAGTGTAAAACAACTTTAAAATAGTTTAGCAAGTATTTAAAATACTTACCAGTTGATATTACATACATGTTAGTACCATGATGCTCACTTGGGAATTCTCACCCCTCAACTAGTGTGCACGCCTAATGCACTAATGAACTAATCTAGATAAATCTAACCCGATTCATTAGTCTAACACAATACACTAGTCCAACCCAATTTCCACTCACCAAATTCTATTTCAAGTAATCGCATGATTATAGTTTATATCAGACAACCTTTTCTTATGGAGGTATTAAGCCACTTATATTCATCTCAATACGGACTTAAGTTCGCGAACACTTAAATCAATTACTATTAATTATTCAATTTGTATCTACTTACAAGCACAGTAGATTAATCACCTGTTTATATATTTATCACCCATAATATATATACTAATAGGGCACTGTACATAAATCTATGGTGCCTGCATACTCTTCTATTAAGTCCCCGTATCTCTCGTATAAAGGGATATACTAGTTCGGAATCACTCCCGAACTGTATCAACACAAAGCACAAATATTAGAGGAGAATCATAGTTCCAAGTCACTAAGAGGTCAGCACATACCCTCAAGTCTCTTAGGACCATCTGACTATCATTCTCGGATAGCCTATACCAAGGATTCTATGTTCTAGGGTATAAGTCAATATCCCCCTGAAGGTTCAATCAAGAGAAGTCTGTCCTGGAGCGAAACCCCCCGTGATAGCAAGTAGCGTGGGTATGATTACACACAAATACATAATTGTATATATATATACATGCACTCATATATATATTCACATTATTCAGCTAGGTAAGCCCACGACGCATAATGTATTCGAACCATACGTGGCATATAACGCCCAAGTTTTACGTATAATTAAATCAGTATTTATATTTTCTCAATTACCGTAAATCCTTAAGTACTTCTCGACTCTCGAAGTGTATCCTCTTGATAAAAATAAAATCAGTAGGTGTACACTCACTACCCTATTGGCTAAGTCCTTCTAAATTCTTACAAGACCTAATTTAACGTACACACGATTTCCTATTCAATTTATACCCCCCAAAATCCCACGATTAAATCTTATATAAAGTCATATTATCCGGACCCTACTTATACCCTACTAGTCCTTCCCAAGTCCCATTATGATATATAAATCATGTCCAAGGGTCCTTACACATTGGAATCGAATTTACATTAAAAGGGGAAAAAGTTTTAGTTTCCAGGAGGGGTCGATCAATCGATGTAAAGGGGTGGATCCATTGATCCAGTCAATCGATCGACATTCTTGAGTCGATCGATCGATGGATTGATCGAGAAATTCTTGGCCCATATTCTACAATTCTTTACCTACGGGTTTTATTAATATAAATCCTCAAAACCTCTATTAATTCATCCCAAACTCCCAAATAATCAAACCAACAGTTGTATTATCCGACATACGTGATTTCTAACGTAAAACATATACAAATTCATCAAGGGGTCATCAATTAAAGGATGAAGTCAAGCTAATTCAGCAAGAACCCTATTTTTATCATCATGATCAATAGCTTCTTAATTCTTGCACAATTTCAACCTCTACTGGACATCAATTTCACAATTAATCATCTACATATAACAATAGGGTTGTCCTAACATGGTTTCTACTCAGATATAAATCTCCCAATTATCATTTATCTTTCATGAAAACATAAAATTATTATCTCCTACACTAGCATGGATGTGTTGTAACCTAAAGAACAACAAGTTAGATACTTACCTGGAAATCAATGGTCTGGTTCGACAGATTAGAGTGGTATAAGAACAATCCCTTTCTTCCGATCTACGCGTTGGTGGTGGAATTTGTGAGAGTGGTGTAGGGTTAGTGGCTCTCCTCCTCGGAAGCCTTATCTCTTCTCTCTTACTTTGCCTCTATGAAACTCTAATGTTTCTAACCCTCGAGGACTCTAACTCCGATCAGATATAACCCTTCAATTTTCGTCCATAATTGAGGGCCTAAAATTGGAAATTACCAAAATTCCTTCCCGGTTACCGGTTAGGCCTAAAAATGTCCCGAGACTCAAACTAAACCCCAGAGTATACTTTTCTGACTATCTCGACCCTTCCGGACACATTGACGCACTCAAAATGACTATACGGGTGACTTATAATTAATTTACTTTATATCCCATTGATTTAGTCCCGATGCAACTGACACGCGCGTCCCGACTTAATTTCTATAACTGTCGTATTATTCACTCGCGACAATTTAAATAAATTAAATCTCATATATTACTCTACTCAATAAGTAATGTTCAACATAATTCTTATCAATAATTACTAACTCCCGTCACGCTAGTAAATATTCAATTTAAAATCCGAATTAATATTAAATTAATTTATCCCAATTAAATTTAATTAATCCCATAATTAAAGGCCATAAAAATACGGGATATTACATACATCCTCCCTAATAAAAGAATTTCGTCCCAAAATTCAGAAAATAAGGCCTACCTGGTAAAATAATTCTGGATACTTTATTACTATGCAAAACTAACTTCAGAGTAAGGCGCTCAATCACTATAGCCTCCACCTCACAGCAAGCTTGTTTAACACTCTCAACAATTTATTAGTTATAGGGTCACACCTCAATAACAGCACTTCACATTGTGCTCCTATTCGACGACATTCATATAAGATGAGCCTATACATCATTGGCTCCCATTATCTCAATATTATTGGGAGGCCGCACCTCACTACGTGTCAACTACTCGTATTTATCTAAACACAAAACTCCCATACTGAGAGAAACCATATGAACATTTGACCACTCTTGTCAGTTCTTCGAATCTCAATTTCCGGCGATGTAACTCTTACGACAGTCAAAAGTCACCTAAAACAGTAAGTGGTAATTCCACTCTAGTATTCGGACTCTAACTCGACCAATAAAAAAAATCTGATTATTCGCTCACCTCTAAACAACCAGACGGAGAATAGTCAAGGTTCTTATACACAAAACCTCCATAAGCACTTTGTCCACAATAAAAAGGTATGAGTGATTACACCCAACTCTACCATTTAGTAATATCTTCTCCTAAGTACCGTATTATACTTCACTTACCAGCTATAATTGTTACAAAAATAAAATGACCACAATGAGTCCAAAATTACATTCATATAGCTCCACTAGTCGTTTATCACCTTTTGCCTACTCCTTAGGCTATAGGTGATGCAACCTGCTCAAAACGAATGTCATCCCCACTGCTTCCTGAAATCCTATATTGAAGGAAGGGTTCAAGGATCTCATTCTAGTTCAGTACAATACTGGGCAGGACCACTTACTGGCGTGATCCTTCTTTTCAAAGAAAGACTGGGGCATACTGTCTAATAGTGTAAATCACCCAAAAGAATAACAAGTATTTTCTTTTAGGTCAACTTGTTCCACACATTCAAAGGAACTCGTGACCTTATCTTGAGGTTGGCAACCCATCAAAGAAATTTACTAAATGGACTTCCCTCTTCTATTACAGGAATCGTCGGCTTTTTACAAAATTCTCTAGCTAATCCTCTTGCTCCAACCGATTTCTATCTATGGGTGGTGCATGCAGAGACTACTCACTATGTCCCGCTCAACATCGACTTCCAGTTGTAATGTCTCACATTAAGTGATACTTAACACTCCCCTTCTTTCCTTGGCGTATACCAAAAGTTTCGACCCGTGCACTTTTCTCCACGATGTGCACTTCTGGACTTTTTATACCTTACTAAAATCATCATTCTATCTATGCGTAAGTCGCTGTCAACATTTGACTAGGTAAAGCGCTGCTCCAAGTGTTTTCCATAATAGTTAAATTTTACCCTTTTCAAGGAATACCCCTTTTTAAATGGCTTTCCATAGCCTTTCAATAAAATTAAGGTGTGATACTATGATTGCATACGTATATGGATTATCTATCTTCTCACATGATGCTTAATCCACTCTTCCATTTTTACTTCATTATATTAGTCCCACGGGCATATATTTCACACATTTATTCACACATACCTTTAACCCAAACGATTCTGACATCAGCTAACAAGGATGACCACACACCCTATAAACCGTGCATATTGGCATAAACATCACATATGCTTCACACATAACACTCAATTCTTTATTACCCCTGTATTCACAACGTGGCTATAACACTTGGGTATTCCCAATCACCCCAGAAATAGAAATTTTAAATCCTCCTTATCATCGTTCCATTCTTCAACTCGCAGTGATAAAATAAAATTTCCAATGCTTCCTTACCACACAACCGGCTCCACTGGACTTAAATCATAATTTAACTTCCAATTTATAGTTATAACTACCCTCTCCTATAACAATCAAGGTACCGGACTCATGGACTAATGACCAAACATCTCCCTACTTCCAACCTTACGCTAGGTTTCATGTATGGGATGTCTCGCAAGGAAAAATCCAAACAAGGAACCCCCCGATACATTACTACCTAGCATAATCGGATATCGAAATCCATTAGTCCCTCCGTCCATAACATGTACCCCTATATTCTCGTCTCTTTACATAAAAGCTACATCTCCTCCCATAATTACACTTAAACAAAGAACTTTTCGCCAATTGCCCTATCGCTCAGCATTGGTGGTAATCACATTCCATAAACCTCATGTACATACAATCAGGACTCTTAAAATCCTGTCCCCAAACATATGAATATAAATCTTAACTACCACGTCTCTAAAGGATAGATATAACAATGGGCTCTTCCTATCACTAAGTCCTGAGCACTAAACATAATAATGAGTTAAATATTTTCGTTCAACACTAACCCACTACACACCAACTTATGACAATAAAGTTCCTATACACCCCTGGATTAAGCATTTCAATACCACTATACCCTTCGAAATCTCTATAATATATGATATAAATGTGAGCCCTACCATCTCGTAGGTGGGCTTCGCTAGAACAAAACATATTTCACTATGACAGCAACCCCGATAGACTTGCGATATCCGCCCACTATCGGTCTAATTATTACTATAAAACCATAATCAAGATAATATCATACTTGTATAACACATCACTAAAACGAGTAACCTCAACAAGGTATATACCACTATAAATACACCCATTCATCCTCCGCGGATAACACTAAAGATAACCCCGTCATACCAGGGAAAGCATTCACATAATAGTAACATTATCGATATACGCATTAAACTCGTCTCACTTACGAATCTAGCAATCATAAAAATATAGTGACTCGCTCGTGTCACATAAAACGTACCTCATCCTCTGAGGGTAAAACTCATACTTCTACCATGACAATCACCCTAACTGCTCAATTAGTTTCCGTACATAACACGCCTATTCGAACTAAAACAAAAACTACTTTAATCATTGCCCTTTACTAGGCACCCTACTCTTGTCCATTTACTCGCTTTGGGAAACATTAACACATGTGATTTCACTCTCCACAAAATACATCTATGCATAATCCACTTGTCATCGGTCATACTGACCATATTTGGGTTGTCCTTCTCTCGCACTTTGGTAGCCTCGATTTCTGATAGCTACCCTCGTTGTTCCCTTAGCTTTATTGGACCTAATGAACACACTACTGGCTTCGACAGCTCTTACTGTACTCACCATCGCTTGGTAAGGATTCATCTACTCGAATTATTTAATGTGTCTCCCCCTTGCGGCATTTCGCTAACTGCGTTTCATCTAGTCTTACTCCCCAACTAAATCTTTCGATTCCTTTTAGCTCCCTTCACAGAGAAGCGTTAACATCTCTACGGACAGTGCATGACATTGTCACCATATGGATCGATTGTCCAGCAGAATTCCCTTTAAGTGTTGTCAACTTTCCTTACGAGTCGATTTCCCACTTGAAATCCACCTCTCCATTTGTATATACTTCATTCGGCATAAGATTATCTAAGTAATTAAATTCATTTTCATACATGGACCTCTGTCTGGCCTTCCTATAATGAGTTCAGAACAACATTCACATCTTAACCTGAACATCTGATGAAGGAACTTGCGATCAAGCCGTAAATCGTACCTAAGATCCTTCCATTGACACAAAATTCCACTTCTAAATGTGGTGGTTGAATCCCACCATTATAACTTTGCTCTAACGAGTCAAGAAAATTTTACACCAAATTTTTACTCCTCTTTACCCACACTCCTCCATATGTCCAAGCTCTTGGATACTTTACCTTCGTCTATTAACACACGTAATTCCCGTATTTCTAGTTCTTCCACTGATGGTTCTCCTCAATGATTCGTCTGACTCTCTCCCAGTCCTATCACGTTGGGTGAGTCTAATTTGGCACCACTTTCGACTGTAATAGCACATGGAAATCATATACTACGCCCTAACCATCTTTACAGTCCTGGCTTCTCGAGCCATAATAGGGGTTACCTCGAGTGCGGTCGTCATCCTCGAATATACTCTACAACTTCAACTGAGCCCTGCCTCCTGCTACCCACCCAATGGCCCTCGCCTGACATGCTTCATTGTTCGAACACGCCCGAACGTAAAGAAGATTCACTAATATAAACGTTATAGAAGGAGAACTAAATCACACCATAGAAATCAACAATCCTAAACATAGGGCTCTATATTAAAAAAAAGCAACACTAGAAGCATAATAAGCCGCACAGATCTTAAGAACACTAGAACCTGATGCTCTGATACCACTTGTGACACCTCGCCTAATTAAATACCGGGTGAGCAGTCCTTTATCAAATTAAATCAAAGTGTCTGGTTGGTTCATTCTTAGCATCACTGTCGAAAAATTATTTTTTTTATTAATCACCTAATAAATAATTAGACTATGTGTCAAAACATTTCATTTTAGAGATTAAGTCCTATTATTATGATTTAATATACAAAACCATTTTCATGAACACGAATAATATTAAAACCAAACCATCCAAATTAAAGAAACATGCTGGATAAATCAATCCAAATAAAATATCCCAAATGGCTGTACAATGAAATAATTAAAATCAATCTCAACTAAAATAGAATACTGAAATAAATCAAGACTACAAATCTCTCTGAACTAGATAAAACTTGAAATGGGAGACACATGCCCTATCTAATGATGACTAACTAGAAGACTGAGAAGACAAGGATCAAGTCGTCTATTGTAAGGACTTGTAACTCCCACACTAGCTGCAGCACGTCAATAGTCCATAGATCTAAGCTTGACTACCCTGTTGCTGGGCACCTGTAACACACACACACACACACACACATATATATATATACAGGAGAAGGAAGAGATGACAGGGAATGGGGAACGGGTCAGAGCCCGAGTGTAAAACATCTTTAAAATAGTTTAGCAAGTATTTCAAATGCTTAACAATTGATATTACATACTTGTTAGTACCTTGACGCTCACTTTAGAATTCTCACCCCTCAACTAGTGTGCACACCTAATGCACTAATGAGCTAATCTAGATAAATCTAACTTGATTCACTAGTCTAACCCAATACACTAGTCTAACCTAATTTCCCCTCACCAAATTTTATTTCAAGTAATCACATGATTATAGTTTATATTAGATGACCTTTTCTTATGAAGGTATTAATCCAGTTATATTCATCTCAATACGGACTTAAGTTCGCGACCACTTAATTCATTTACTATTAACTATTCAATTTGTATCTACTTACAAGCACGGTATATTAATCACAGGTTTATATATTAATCACTCATAATATATATACTAATAGGACACCCCACATAAATCTATGGTGCCGACATACTCTGCTATTAAGTCCCCGTATCTCTCATACAAAGGGAAATACTAGTTCGGAATCACTCTCGAACTATATTAACACAAAACACACATACTGGAGGCAAAGCATAGTTCCATGTCACTAAGAGGTCAGCACATACCCTCACGTCTCTTAGGACCGTCTGACTATCATTCTCGGATAGCTTGTACCAAGGATGTTATGTTCTAGGGTACAAGTCAATATCCCCCATGAAGGTTTAATCGAGATAAGACTGTCCCTGTGCGAAAGCCCCCGTGATAACAAGTAGCACGGGTCTGATAACACACAAATATACAATAGTATATATATATATATATATATATATATATATATATATATATATATATATATATATATATATATATATATATATATGTGTGTGTGTGTGTGTGTGTGTGTGTGTGTGTGTGTGTGTATACATGCACTTATATATATATTCACATTATTCAGCTAGGTACGCCCACGACCCATAATGTATTCGAACCATACATGGCATATAACACCCGAGTTCTACATATAATTAATCACTCTTTTTATTTTTTCAATTACCGCAAATCCTTAAGTACTTATCGACTCTCGAAGCGTATCCTCTTGATAAATATAAAATCAGTAGGTGTACACTCACTACCCTACTGGTCTAAGTCCTTCTAAATTCTTACAAGACCTAATTTAACGTATGCACAATTTCCTATTCAATTTATACCCCTGAAATTCCACGGTTAAATCTTATATAAAGTCGTATTATCCGGACCCTACTTATACCGTACTGGTCCTTCCCAAGTCCCATTATGATATATAAATCATGTCCAAAGGTCCTTACACATTGGGATCAAATTAACATTAAAAGGGGGAAAGTTTCAGTTTCCAGGAGGGGTCGATCGATCGATGAAAAGGGGTCGATCGATCGATCCAGTCGATCGATTGACA
Source organism: Sambucus nigra (assembly GCA_949130495.1). Taxonomy (NCBI): domain Eukaryota; kingdom Viridiplantae; phylum Streptophyta; class Magnoliopsida; order Dipsacales; family Adoxaceae; genus Sambucus; species Sambucus nigra. The sequence goes on along the minus strand of OX422211.1, from coordinate 471,791,348 downwards.
TTCTTGAGTCAATCGATCGATCGAGCAGTTCTTGGCCTAGATTCTGCAATTCTTTATCTACGGGTTTCATTAACATAAATCCTCAAAACCTCTATTAATTCGTCCCAAACTCCCAAACAATCAAACCAACAGTTGTATTATCCTACATACATGATTTCTAACGTAAAACATATAGAAATTCATCAAGGGGTCATCAATTAAAGGGTGAATTCAAGATAATTCATCAAGAACCCTATTTTTATCATCATGATCAATATCTTCCTAATTCTTCCAGAATTTTAACCTCTACTGGACATAAATTTCGTAGTTAATCGTCTACATATAACAATAGGGTTGTCCCAACATGGGTTCTACTCAGAATTTCAATATAAATCTCCCAATTATCATTTATCTTTCATGAAAACATAAAATTATTATCTCCTACACTAGCATGGATGTGTTATAACCTAAATAACAACAAGTTATATGCTTAACTGGAAATCAATGGTCTGGTTCAATAGATTAGAGTGGTATAAGAACAATCCCTTTCTTTCGATCTACGCGTTGGTGGTGGAATTTGTGAGAGTGGTGTAGGGTTGGTGGCTCTCCTCCTTGGAAGCCTTATCTCTTCTATTTTCCTTAGCCTCTCTGCAACTCTAATATTTCTAACCCTCGAGGACTCTAACTCCCATCAGATATAACCCTTTAATATTTGTCTATAATTAAGGCCTGAAATTGAAAATTACCAAAATGCCCTCCCGGGTTACCGGTTAGGCCTAAAAACGTCCTGAGACCCAAACTAAACCCCCGTGTACACTTTTCTGACTATCTCGACCCTTTTGGACACTTTGGCACACTTGAAATGACAATATGCACGGCTTATAATTAATTTACTTTTTATCTCATTAATTTAGTCCCGACGCGACTGACACGCGCGTCCCGACTTAATTTCTATAACTGCCGTATTATTTAATCGCGATAATTTTAATAAATTCAATCTCATATATGACTTTACTCAATAATTAATATTCAACATAATTCTTATCAATAATTACCAAATCTCATCACACTAGTAAATATTCAATTTAAAATCCGGATTAATATTAATTAATTTATCCCCATTAAATTTAAATAATCTCATAATTAAAGGCCATAAAAATACGGGGTATTACATTTAAGTTATAAGTAAATAAAGGACTTTATGTTTCAATTTTATGCATCTGTAATTTGTCCTTATCTTTGGGTGTCGAGCGGCAGTTCTCTTGATTACAGTAAGTTATCAACTTATTCCAATCAAGGAACTTCCTCACGCTGAATGGGATTCAAGTTAATTATAGTAAACTAATTAAGCTAAATCCTCAAGCCCTCACAATTCAACTACAATAAATTGTCTAGTTTAGTCCAATGAAGTGATAGGGTCCATAAGTCTTTATTATCTTTAAACAAACTGACCTCACGAGTTGCCCTGGCAATAACGAAAATCCTTGCGGGGGATCCCTAGGCATAAAATCCAACTTTGGTTGGTTAAAAAAATCATGAATGGGTAAATGGACCATTAACCAGGTGTATTATTGCCATCATCTTTCCTAAGCCTAAGGGGGTGTCACGACACGACCTAAAAGGTAAAAGAGATGGAACAAAACATGCAAAGTCATAATGAAATGAAAAAAGTGATCATAATTGATATTAACTTCACTTAGTTGGTAGAGGCCCAAAGTACAAAACATATCAATGATACAGTCAAAATCATAAATGAAAATGTAGACCCCCAATTTTTAAAAAACTTTCTCTTTAAAAATACAATTTCCTTCTAGATACGGAATAAAGATGGCTCAACTCAACACACACAAACACTATTTTTTTTAATTTCTTACAAATTAAAAATTTAGCTAAACACAAGGTGACATTAAATTAAACAACAAATTAATTTTCATCTAAACCAAATTAATTCAATCCAAGTCCTAGAAATTTGCCTAACACATAGTTATTCCAAAATTGCAAATTTAGGCCAAACCAAATTTTATCAAATTAAAGTAATGACTTCAACTAAATTAATTAAACATTACCCAAATTAATTTTAGCACCAACTTAAGCATGAGTAGTGATTTAAACCAATTTTATATTTTTACCTAAGCATACATCTAATGTTAATTTTGCAAACGATAAAATAAACAACCAACCACTATGCCGCGATGTACAAGGAAAAACCCACAATGGGAAAAAACCTCGGACGGCCCTAGCCTCAAATTCACTAAGTACGATTTTACAAGTACAAGACAAAAAGAACTTACAACACTGGACTTGACTCCGTCCAAGCCCTGATGCTTCTTCTTGTACACACCTCTGCCTAGCGAATAACCACGAAGGTCTACCGCGATCTCAGAATCCACTGATCGGACTTTTTCTGGTCACCACCACCCGAACAAGGAGCCTTTATCCAAGTGGGTATGTCAAAGAAAACAACCTTCTTCTTTGTGGGATGTAGAAGTAAACACAAACTTCTCTTCTTTGAGGTGTAGAGATAAATCCCGTGCCAAACACTCCAAGCAAAGTATATATATTAAGGAACTTGGATAAACTAAACAAATGGGTGTAAAACGTGTTTTAGGATTTTTCTTGAAAAACTAACACTTAAAAATTGAACCTTTTCATTTGGAATTGAAACAATCTAAAATTCTGTCTAGGAGATGGAGGAATATGAAAAAGTTACTTTGAAAATTTTGGTTCCCGCACTAGATAATTTTGTCAAAAAGTAATGGGGAAAACATAGTGGGAACATGGAGAAAACTGTAAAAAAAAATTGCCTAAAAACTGTTCTCGCCAATGTCGTTCGAACGACTTTACTAACGATTTTCCACAAGGGAAAAAGGAAACTCGTTAGAAGTCTCGTTCGAACGACCTGGCAATCTCGTTCGAATGATATAGGAATCTCATTTGAACGATATTCCAGTTCATTCGAACGACGTGTCAGAAAAATAAAATATTCTTTTTAAGTCCAAAACTTTTTATGAAAAGTTCTAAAAAATATTTTCCAAGTAAAATAAAGTCATTAAAACTATTTATAAAAATTTATAAAATTACATCCAATAAATTTCCAAGCTCCTATATATATATATATATATATATATAATGCATTCATACCTTAGGAGCATTGGAACAATGTTGTTGACGTGGAAACGAGGCACACTAAACCCGGCATATGATGAAGCTTTATAATCTTGGCCGCTACGTCTTCAAATAACACATCATAGACTTGGATGGATACACATGAACACTATCCTATGACACAAATGTTTTTGTCCGAAATTGAGCCAACATTTCATTAAGACTCAATCGGAGACTTGTGCCCTTACAATAAGGAAATATTATTACAAATAAATATACAACACTTTATGGTCGACGAGATAAAAATTGCTCTATTTCCATTCTCCAAGTATCGTTCGGATTGGGGGAAAACACATCCTCGCTACCAAGATCCACATTAAAGTCATTGAGCAGCTGATGAGGGATATCATCCAAAGGGAGTTCGATGATAAGATGGGCAGTCCACTTAGTATATATACCAAAGTTGAGACTCTTTAGGTTCTTTGAGCACTTTAAGGGCGTTCATCCACCCACGCTCGTACACAATGTCTTGTGCCTCTTGTAACCTCATAAGTTCATCCTGCCAGCCTTCATCGTAGAATGTCGACCATGCAGTCCAGGGACCCATCCTGAATAAAAACTTAAGCCTCTTTATGTCTCTCTTTAACCCGGATATGATAATGTTCTTCCTCTAAGAATCCTCTTCTAATTCAGAAAGTTTCTTCTCCATGGCATCATTCTCCAACCGAACTTTCTCGCCAACCTTGCCTACATCCTTACTTACTGCAAGCTAGGCCTTAAGGTCATTTATCTCTTTCTGCGTCAAGGAGATAATATCCCCCAAGTCTTAGAGATCGTACTTCAACTTGGCAATAAGTTTATATGGTACTTGTATGCTTTAGTCCTCGCCTTCAATGCCCTACGGGCCTTTATAAACACGTGATGAGGTTTCTCTCTTGCATCATGACCATGCAATTTATCAATATTTTTATTGGAGGAAACACCCTCGATAATAAGCTACGAGGAGTAAAGAGAACAAAAATGAAAAAAAATATCAGGAAAGGAGGAAAGTTTTCTTTCATTAATAATTGAAGAGGTAGGTAGAAGCCATTACAATAGAGGAAAAGGAAAGTACAACACTTGAGCAAAATAAAAGAGAAACACCTAAATTTATAAAGCTTCACTTTGTTACCTTCTCGAATGACTCTAGAGCCTTTCCCTTTGCAGCAGCCTTCTATTTCTGGTCGGTAGACGTCTCGACCTGGTTTGATGCCCTCTCAACTGGGTTGGCAGGCTAGAAAGTAGAAAGCTCCTCTTCAACAATCGAAGAAGGACCTAGAAGATACAAATTGAACAACTCTGAATCAAGAAGGACACATGTTATCTTCAAAGTTTGGTCCCATCCATTCTTAAAGGATAACTATAGAGCATAAGCGATTTGGATTTTAGCATCATCACATGCCACAATCCAGCCCTTCGCATAGCTTCCTCCTTAATGACAGGGACCTCACCTTCCAGCTTCTTAACCTCATCAGGGACCTTATTAGTCGTCTTCAGCTCGTCCATCGCCTACATAATGATCTACCTCTCCATCTCAAAGGCCTTCTAAGCATCCACCAATTCTTGCTTGGCCTTATGAAAATCCTCAGACGACTTTTGGCACTTCCTGGATTGGTAGGCATGATCGTCCAGAAGAGTGGAGAAATCTTTTACAAACTGCAAAACAAAAAAGGGAATGAAAATTAAAAGAAAATTAGTTCAAAACGATCAAATGAATAAAGAAAAGAACACTTAACAAAGAAAATGCTTGATTAGATTTCAGAGACAATTGGTCGAAACTCGGCTTTATTGAGCACTCACGATCGGCATCAAGCACTGCCCCCTCAACAAACTGGGGGAAAGAGTTAGGTTGAGGGCCACGCTGTTGCCTTAAGGAGTAATGGTTAGATATTTGAAAGTTTTCACAGGGGCCTCAATAGCCTTTTCCTTTTTCTTCTCTTTATTTCTCCCCTTTTTCTCCTCTCTCTTCCTCTTCTCTCCTTCTTTCTCCTTGGCTATCGAGCTAGAGCCACCATTTTAGGGGAATCCCCTATGACTTATTCAAGGCCTAGTCCCTGGTGGAAAGCAGGACTTAATCGTCATCATCATCATGTTCCAGTAGTGATCTCCTCCTTAGGGGAGATATTTGGTCTTCTTCTCCTTAGGAGAAAGAATATACATCCACTAGACTAAAAGAACTAGATTTTGCTCGTTTAGAAGAGTGATCTTAGGGATCTCGTCTACCAATCGAGCAATGAAACTAAAAGTGGTGTTGGTGTATTTAAGGAGATAGACAACCAATCGAGGATGTTCATCGTTGGGTAGTTTATCCTTGATTCTCCAGACCTTCACGAGGTTAGAAACCTTTATATGTTGGAGAGAAGGCTCCTTATTTTTAGTGAAAGCTTCATAAAAATAGAGAGAGAATGCATTATTAAATAGAGAAAATAATAGAAATAAAAAGTCAGCAATTTATAAAGAAGAGACAAGTAGCAACCTATGTGATCTTCCTTCCAATCAGGGCACAAGGGCCCTCTATAACTCTCACCCTCAAGTAGGTGAGGATGTTGACAGTTCTTGGCGATGAAACCCTGATCCTAATATCCTTTATTTAAAGTAGGTAGGTTCCAACCATAATTATGTTATCCCTCCTCGCTTTCAGGTACAAAAGACCATCGGAGGTATGCGACCAGACGTAGCGTAATTGGATTTCTGAGACCCCCAAGTTGTTCCCATAATGTCCGTTGGTTCTATATACCCCATTCACTATTTTCCAGGTATTGGGGGCATATTGCGCAGGAAAGACCTCAAAATAATTGAAAAATTACAAAAATAAACGGTTTGGGGGAAAGGTTAAACCCCCTGGACCGCATCAAGAGTGTGAATCCAGTGCACCTCATCCATATCCCAGACATCTATGGGCATGAGATCGCATTTGATCTTCGCCCATTCAATAATGGAGTACGTCTCTCTAAACATTTCAACAGTTTTTCCATGAAGAGTAGACATTAAAGTAGTAATTTTAAACAACAAAGACTATAAAAGAAAACAATGAAAAAAGGAAGAAAGGAAGAAGGACTTACAAGAAGAAAATTGTGTGAAAAGGCTCTAAAAATATGGAGAATAAAAGGAGAAGTTATGAGTAAATTTCGCGAAGAAGAAAGATTAGAATGCGAAGTGATGATTTGCATACAACTAAACTTTGTTCAAGCCTTGTGTGATATGATGAGGAACGGTTCCCAAGGGAGATTTTGGCACCTTATATGCACCTTGGACCAATGAACCCTCAGCATTTCAAGGATATTATAAGTTTTCCATCCCGACTTCAACAAGAGTTGATCCTAGACTTGGATCAAGCTCAAAATCTGCTGGCCCAATAAGTCTCAATCCTGAGATTTTAGGGCAATTACGAGGACTAATTATTCATTAGGCCCATTTTCGAAGATGGACAACCAACCCACTATATTACCGGACTGTCCGGCCCAGAACCAACATATAATTACATTCATGTATTTAACATGTGCTTAAATACATGTTAATAAGCTTAAATCGATTACCAACAATCTTGGGAAGATATTCACGGACACCTTATGAGCTATTTACAAGCTGGATGAATTACTTGTACAATTCAACCACTTATTCACGACTATAAATGTAACACCCTCACCCCGGGGCAAGGGATGAAACTCTTAACATTTGAGAGAAACTTAATAAAAATAATGACCTCTCCGCGAACATAGGCAAGTTATCTAACCACGTACATTTTGTGTTGTGTTTGTGATTTTTTCATATTCCTTATTTATTCGCTTTCTTTATGGAAGATATTCATTGTGATAATTTTACACTCACAGATCCTATGGCGATTTATACATAGTTATTTTGTTTCTTTTAGATTCGATTTGGTTGTAAGAATTGGAGTTTTAATCATTTCATATTAATCATTTTATTTGGAGGAGAATGTGAGGGGATGTAATCTTTATTTTCATATTTGTATTTGGGTTTGATCTTAGGGGTATTTCATGGGTTTTGCATTATTCTTGGAGGTCATGAATATTATTAAAGAAAAGAACGAATAAAAAAGAACAAAAAAAAGAAAGGAGCGGATCATTGTAGCTTTGGCCCTAGCCGATATAGTGGCCCTACATGGGCACAAGAGTTGATTTGACTAGGAGTTATGGCAACCTTGAATGGTGCGCTCCATTTTTCTTGGTTTTAGGTTTTTTGTTGATTGTTGAAGGTATGGATCTTGATTTTTCCAAGAGTTCTAAGTCAGAAAGGATTCTTCAAAAGGAAGTTTTTTATGACCTACATATTTTGTTCAAGATCATAAGGTATTCTCTTATTCAACAAATTGGACACAAGATGGACTCTTCAAGGATATTTTTACCTCCGAGGACTCAACTCAAGGATGACTTTAGCCCTGTTGGATAGGGCCAATTTATCCTTACTTTTTTAATTTCTTTTTGCATTTATATTTATAATTGCATGTGTCTCTTTATTATTGTATTGAATAATTTTGTGTGCTGATTAAATTGATTAACTAAGGACACCCATTTTATGGACAACATGGATTTAATTTTGATCTCGGCCCAGATCATGTTTTTCCTTGGAAAATTAGTTTTATCTATTAGTTTCTAAATTAAATTTAATTTAGTAATTAATTTAAAGGTATAGATTGACTTTTGATATCCAACTTTTATTTTAATTTAAAAATATTTTTATTCTTGGGAAATATAAATAGTGAGATCGAGAAATTTCATTTGTACAAGTAAACTAAAAATTACCACTGATTTAATTCGGGCTTTTGAATTAAATAAATATTTTTTCAAACTACCCTCATGTTTAGAATATTGATTTGGAGAGGGGTTTTCACATAAATCCCGCGGTCTCCATTGGTGTCTTTGAGAATGTGATGTGATTACTTCTTCGTGTGAGGTTAATCTGGCCTCAATATTATGTATTGAATGTTAGTTAGTTCGGTCCTCCCATATAGGGAGTTATACACACACGAATTTAATTTTAATGAAAGAACCAATGGCATACACTTAAATACAGCTAATGATATCCTTCCCATCGGAGTCACTATCATTAGATGTGGGATCAAAAGACAACGACTATTTGTTATGTTGGACAAAATATTCCTGGATTGTTCGAATAACATAATGAAAGATGAATATCTATCTAGTATAAGGTGATGTGATTTCTACTCCCATCGAGGAATCTCACTTCATAAGAGAACTAGGATGTCCGACAGGATTAGTTTTTAATTTTCGGTAGAGGGATACCACTTTAAAATTTAATCACATGAATTCTCACTTTTAAATTAGATTTTTTTTTTGAATGATTATTTTGTGATTTAAAAAAAATCATTTTTTCTCATTGGATTAATCTTATAATTGTCATTGGAATAAGTTTCAAGGACTAAAAATGTAAGTGGACATTATTCTAATTTGACGAGGATATTAACTTAGTTTAACCCATGGTTCCCATCTACATTTAAAAATTGTTATGTGATTAATCCCTCTTGTAAGTATTTATCTTTCCTCCCCATCGGAGGAAATTAACCATAAAATTATGATAATTTTAAATTTATGGTAACTCTTTTAAATTTAAGTGTTACATATGTTCTCTCCCCCCCCCCCCCCCCCCCCCCCCCCCCAATAGGGAAATTTTTATATGAACGTTTTAACTTAAGGAATTTATATATGGGAATTTGTAAATACCGATGTTGGTTGATAACTCTTAAATAAAAATCATTTTCTTGAAATTATCTTCACTATTGATTGAACAATAGATTATTATGATTAGATATGGTGGGAAAATCTGAATCCATTTCATAATCCGGGAGTACGCATAATCGGTAACCAAAGGATGGTGTTGGTTATTGAGAAGATCTTTACTTCTTCTCCGAAAGGGAAGTAAGAGGATAAGGCTAAGTCTTAAGTAGAAAGGTTTGGGTTAAGAAAAGTTTATATTCCTTGGTTATAGTGAAATAATCAAAAGTAATGAATTCTCACTACAAGTAATTAGAACTTTTATAACAACGATGCCCAATTTTTTCTAGCATTATAAGGGAAAAAACATGGTAATGATTTTTCTCTTAAAGTAAATGCATGATTTATGACCCAATATACAAGAACTTGTTGTATATACTTAGGAACCACAAATCAGATTACAATTCTATGCAGCGGTTTCACATAACTAGACAATTACTTATAAGAGGGGTGTCCCTAATATTGGACAATGAGAATAAGGTAGTAGTATTATGATTAGGTTATCTTTTTTTTACGGTGATGACATAAAGATAATGTAGGTAAATTTTTTAACGTACCTGGTTTTAAAAAGTTGATTTCGATTTCTAAATTGGTTTTGAACAAATATTCAATTATTCTAATAAAATCATTTTTATCAAATTTGGGATATTGTATATATGTTCTGGTACACATAAAATTGATTTATATGTTACAAAGTTTGTCTCACCACCACTACTATTAATATGAATAATTTTAATTGACAATTCATTAAAGAGAAAGTTTCCTTATAAAACCAAACACAATTTTGGCACTTAAACTTACGTTATTCTATTCTAAAAAGAATTCGAAGACTGGTTTAAAGTGGCCAATTGAGTTCATTAGAAGGGGATACACTTCTAGTATGTGAATCCTTATTAGAAGGTAAAAGAACTAAGGGGACCCTTACGTCCAAAAGCTACAAATCTAAAGATGTGTTGGAAATGGTTTATTTCGATTTGTGTCGTCCTATGGCTATATGGTCAAGAGGTGATTTTGAGTTCTTCAATGATTTTATTGATGATTACTCAAAGGTATGGATATGTTTACCTTATTACCACATGTTTGAAACCTCTGATTTGTTCAAAGTGTATAGGATAAATGTGGAGCATAGGTAAGGTAAACTAATTCAAACTCTATGACATGATCTTTGGGGTGTGTACCTTATGGAATAGTTTAGGGGGTCATTAATCGGAGGTTGGGATTTTATCCCAATTGTTTACAACGGTTTAATACCTCATGTTTTTATAACCAAATTTAATTAATTAATTTGTATAATTAATCATACAGATTATTTATGTTGGTATTTGAATTAAATTAAATTAAATTACTTTACTTGGAATTGTATTTGGTGATTTTTAGTTATTTAATTGAATATTTTGGATTTTTAATTAATTATTGAGTAAAATAGAATTTTAGTAAAAATCTTATAGGCTTTTGAGTCTTTTTGTTTCGACTTAGACTCTAAGATAAGGATTTAATTTGGACGAAAATGGTTGACATTATGGAATTTTATATAAGCTAGGAATTGTGGTTAAACTGGACTTTGCTTTAAAAAATAAAATAATTTGGTGAAGGGTTGTGACTTGGACTACTATTATGGCGTTAAGAGCTGATATAAAGCCTTCAAGCCATTATTATTGCAACTAAGCAGCGGTGATGTTTATCTGGTGAGGGTTGCTGGCTTTTATCGGTTGGTTGTTCAGAATTGTATTTTAATTAGGACTCCTTTTAAGTCGGTTCCACTTCTATTTTAAAGAACTCCTAAACTTATATTATTTCACACGCATGCTTACTTTCTGACTTAATAAAAACACACATAGATCCCTTATTTTAATCCACAAACCTCTAGTAAAACAAAAATTTAACTCAATTTTGGAGGGCTTTACAATAGTATTTTGAAGAAGGTTATAACAACAAAGTTGATCATTATTGTGAGACGAACGCAGTTGTACATTGGATTTTTCAAAAAACTTCATTTTAGGAAAGAATATCATTACTATTCTCCTTAAGTATTATTTGATTTAAATGTTCCCTAAACATTAATTACACGTGTTTTTTGAATACAATTAGTTTACATATGTTTGAAGCACCCTATATCATTGACTTACTTAAGTCTATACTATATAGGTGCTCATCTAATTTGGTAATTGTGACAAAATTTGAGTCCTATCCCTAGTTACCAAAGAACCTCAGAATCTTCAGTTAATTCCACTATAAGTTCTTAATATAAGCTCACCAACACACTCAAGGATTTCATACATACATCATATCATGTTATATTTGGTTGTGTGTGAGTTAATTCCCTTGAATTTGATCTTCTATTATTTTTGGGAATTTTTAAATATTTTCTATGAATTTAAAATGATTTTTTTGAAATTAAATTGGTCGATTAAAAACCGTTGGGGTTAGATTTTTAAACTGTAATTTTGGCATAAATTCTGGTTGGGTAGAATCCGAAAGCGCTTGAGAATATTGTCGGTACAAATTTTATTTCTAAATCTTCAAAAACACGCATTTTCCCTCAATCTTAGCCTTACAAGTGTTGTAAGAACAACGGCCTGATGTGTGTTTTCTTACACTCACAAACTTAACACTCAATGTGCACCATTGGATCTTTTTTATCTATGATCTGCATGTGTTTTGTTATAATACCCGTGTTTGATTTTGAATGAATCAAATCCATTTCAAAAGCGGTGGCCTGAAAGCCCTTAGATCATATTCAAATGTATCCTGATCGTTCATTTCGCATTGATCTTCTAGAGCCTTTTACTCTCAAAATAAAAGGAGACCTCGTCTTCGATTTTGTAACTTTTAGTCATTTGTTTCCTCTAGGAGAAAAGAGAGAGTAAAGAGAGAAGAGAGAGAAAGAGTTAGAGAGAGAGAGTTCCTACAGTTTCTATAAACCCTAACTCAAAACTTCAAACCAAATTAAAACCAGAAAACCTTTTTCTTAGTGTTTATAGTTCGTGATTTGAGAAGTTTTTCCTCTACTGTCTTATATCTCGTTGCCAACTTAATCACGTGATTAAGTCTCTATTTCTTCATATATAAATCTGAGATTTGATCTTTGTCATACATGTCACGTACTTGTTTGTTAGATCTGATTTCTTGTTTCGAGAAATTTATTCTTTGTTGGTTATTTTCAAAATAAATGTTGTTTTTAAACCCTAAACCAACAATATCCTTTATGATTTCAACTTGGTCAAACTATCATATTTAGAAATAGTTTCGAGATCTTGATTGGGGTTTTCACTTTGATTTACTATTTTTAAAACAAAGAAAGTGAATAGGATCTTGGCTAGTTTTTATAGCAAGATTCCTTCTTGATATGCGGATTATTTGAAAGATCAAAATCTGACTTATTTGACTAAGCTGATTTTAGAAAACTTTGCATCTGGAGAGATCTGTGTGTAATTTCATTCTCATATTGTCTGTAATTAAGTGTGTGTGAGTTGCATGCATGACTTTAAAGCACTTCACCACATACACTTTCACACTACTACACTGAAATGTGTTGGTGTTGAGATACTGAATTGTTAAAGTCTACGTAAAGCTAAAAGGAGTAAAGATAAGAAGCTCGGAGAACATCAGCAACATCAGAACCTTAGGAGAAGTCAAAACACGCCAGAGGAGTTGGTACATTTCTGAACTTAGATTAGGTTTGATTGTGTGTCTTAATTTTTATATAGCTTGTAATTTGTTACTCATTTTTAGTGGACTTTTTACTTTTGTGGCGTAGAGGTCACCTTGGAGGTTTTCTAAATTGGGTGGGGTTTTACCACATTAAAATCACTTGTGTAAACTTCCTTTTACTCTCATCTCCTTCTTGAGGTTGTGTTGGTTTATTTTTCTTAAGGTTTTGTTTTTTAAAACTAGTAAACCTATAACTGAAATTACTCATTCATAACTGTTTTACACATCTTGTGTTAATAATTTGTTTTAAGAAAAGAGATTCTTCAACAAACAGTTCGGAGCCATTTAGATAGTTTAATCTTGTATTAAATAACTTACGTGTTAGTTTTTCAATTGGTATTAGAGCTTTGGTTTCTCAAAAAGTTTTTAAGATCTTGTGTTTCTGAAATGGTTCTATCAAAACAAATGATGGAAGAGAAATTTGAGAGACTAGGTAACCTGTCCAGACCCCCCCTCTTTGATGGAACCAATTTACTAGAAGGTAATGATGGTTGCATTCATCCAAGGGACTTTGGGAGATGATGTCTGGGAAGTTATAGAAAATGGTTACTCTTTTCCACTAAACCATCCGCTGAAGGAAGCACTGTGAGGATCAAAAAGTTACTAAGTGAATTCACTAAAGAAGAGAAATAGCTTTCACTTAATAACAATAAAGGAAAAAATGCTATACTCATGTCTATAAATGAACACGAATTTAAGAGAATATCATTTTATTCTACCTCTAAAAAATCTTAGGATACCCTAGTGACTGCACATAATTGTGATACTAGAGTTAAAGATGTTAAAACTCAAATGTTAATCCAACAGTATAACTCATCGATCATGATTGAGACTAAGTCATTTGATGACTTCTATATTAGGCTGACAGACATTGTGACCAAATTGCATGCTAATGTGATTGTTTATGATATAAAGGAAATTGTATCTAAAATCCTAAGATCACTTCCACAAAAATTTGATAATAAGAGATATTCAATTGAGGAGATGGATGATCAAAATCTTACACTTGAACTCCTCAGTAGCAAATTGAGAACTGTGGAAATGGAATTATAATTTAAGAAACAATTAACCCAGTCCCAAAAGAGACAGTCTACCTCCAATCTTGTCTTTTCATCTAAGTTGACTACACCTGAATTTAGCATACCTAACTTTGACTTAAACTCTCATGAGGACCCTAATTTGGATACTTTGGATAATCAAATTTCCTTATTGTCTAAACAGTTTAAGAAAATTGTGAGTTTTCAAAATAAACTAGAAAAAAGAAAATGCATGCCTACTTATCCAAATCAATCTAATAATAGACCTCATGAGAGAAGACAAGACAAACACCAGTTTGACAATCACAAGAGACCTGAGAAAGACCTTGAGAATGTTAAATGCTATAGATATTGAAAGCTAGGACACATGGCTAGTGACTGTAGAGTTAACTTAGACAAAATTCACAAACATAATAGGGCTCATTTAAGCAAGACTTGGGATGGCTCAAGTGATTCAAAAAATGATGAACCTGAGTCATCTAACACTTTTGACCCTTGCATGTCATACTTTGCTAAGATAATCTACAATGATGATGAGGAATCTGATCATACCATGACTGATAGTATGCCTACTGGCTTATCTGCTTTATTGCTTGAGAATGTTGATAATGCATCAAACGCTGTGTGTGTGAGTCAAAGGGAACGCGCTATTATTGATGTCAATGGGTGTGTGAGTCCTAAAAATGAAGCGCTAGGGGACACTGCACACTGCACACTTAGTGACTCCGACCTTCCTGACATTCACACATTGTACACAAAAACTCTCAAGAAATTCTCTAAGCTTGAAAAAAATGTCAAGGATCTTACCCAGAAGATAGAGACCTTAAGTATAATGATCAAACAAAATGCTGAAGAATATACTACCCAATGTCTAACTCATAAGAATGAAACCAAAAGTTTTGAACAAAAATTTAAAGAGTTGATTAACTCTAATGAAGTTCTAGAAAAGAAATACAAAGGTACATTGTTAGAATTGTAACAAACAAAAGAGAAAACATCCACAGTCTTCAAAAAAATTATAAATTTTGAAAATAATTCCAAGTGTTTTGAAGATTGTGTGGCTCAAAGCAAAAGCAATTCTGATGATATAACTGGAATACGATTTTGTCCCAATTCTATGACACAAATTAAAAACTTTGAAACTATAAAGTTTGTGTCTGGTGGCAAAAGGCCTATTAAAACTTATCCAGATTTTCAAGGTTTAAAAAATGATTTTGATAAAAACCAATTGAAGATAGACATTAGTAAATCAAGCTACTCTAAGAATAATGTTGATAAAAAGACCAAATATGTCCACCCTCCTATTCGATAAGAAGATTCAATGTTTTGTCCCATGTCACCTAGGAATAAAACTATAGCTCAAAACCTAGACAAACCCTTGAATAATACCTTTCCCAAGGTCATGAGTTCAACATGCCATCTTTACTGCTCTTATTGTGATGTCTATGGACATTCCTTAGATGGTTTCTATTCCAAACATCTATATAATCCTGTCAATATCTCTCTTGTTTACCAAAACTTCAACTATTCCAGGAGAAAGCCAAAATAATTATGTCCTTCCTAGACAACTAGACAAAAACTCTAACTATCATAATAGAAGGAAAATGACTAATACTAAAAGACAATCTACAAGAAGGAATCCTAGATTCTATTCTAGACCAATTGCTCCAATTGTTTATAACAGCAATAAAATTGCGTAAAAATCTTTTAAACAAAAGGAAGAAGCTCACAAGTTTTATCAAATACGAGCTAATAAGCGCAAATTAAAAACTAGAGCAATTTGGGTTAGAAAAGATTATCCATCAGACCCAGTTAAAATTCAACATAATGATCAATGTTTTTAGAGCTAAACACACTACAACTGGATGGTTCTTAGACTCAGGATGTTCCAAACATATGACCGGGGATGATTCAGAACTCTCAAACAAAACCAACTTCTCTGGAGGAAAAGTCTTGTTCGGAGATAGTGTATCATCCCAGATCATTGGTAAAGGAACACTCCATGAAGAAGGATTACCCATTCTTGAGAATGTTCTCTTAGTAAAAGGACTTAAAGAAAATATGCTAAGTATATCATAGTTTTGTGACTCCAACCATATTGTTACTTTTTCAAAGAACAATTGTAAAATTTTAAATGAAAAAGGTGACTGCAATATTATAGGACTTCCTACTCCAGATAACTGTTACACATTTAATCCAAGTACAGAGGTTTGTAACATTTCCAGAATGGATGACAATGGGATATGGAATAATAGGTTGGGTCACATTAATTATGATAACCTTTGAAAATTATGCTCCCAAGAGATAGTTAGAGGTCTTCCCAAGATCAAACAAATTTCAAACATTGTCTGTGGTCCATGTAAAGAAGGAAAAATTATAAAAGCTCCCCATAAGAAAGTTAAGGAAGTTCTATCCACTAAACCACTAGAACTCATCCATATGGACCTAATGGGTCCTTCTCGTACTGTTAGTCTCTGTGGAAATAGTTACATCCTTGTTATGGTTAATGATTTCACTCGATTTACCTGGGTTGCGTTCCTAGAGCATAAATCAGAATCCTTTCAAAAGTTTTTGAAAATTTTAGTTCGTATAGAAAATGAAAAGGACACCCAAGTATATAGAATTCGTAGTGATAGAGGAGGAGAATTCGTAGACTCGGGTATTGTAGAATATTGTGATTATAATGGTTACAAACATGAATTTAGTGCTCCTAAGACACCTCAACAAAATGGGATAGCTCAGCTTAAGAAACGCACTCTTCAAAAAATGGCCCGTGTGATGATTCATGCTAAAAACCTACCAAAATACTTTTGGGTAGAATACATTCGTACTGCCAAATCATATAAATATTCACGTCTATTGAAGGAATAATACCAAACAAACATCCTATGAGCTTTGTTATGGAAAGAAATTGAACCTAAAATATTTTAAAACTTTTGGCAGTACCTGTTATGTCTGTAAAGACAGAAAACATCTATCCAAATTCGAAACCAGAGGTTATAAAGCCATCTTTTTAGGATATTATCCAAACAGTAGTGAATATTGTGTCTACAATCTTCGTACCAAAACCATGATGGAATCCATTAATATGGTTATAAGTGAAACTAATGTAAAAAGTAAGACCAAAGAATTAATTATTGTGGATGAGTCCGAAAACATCTTAAATTATGACTCTCCAGAAATGGTTGAATCTTTACCAACTGAGACCCTTGATGTACCTAATTGGATTTCTAAAGATCATCCTTTAGATAATGTAGTTAGTAATCCTACTGAGCATGTTCGTATAAGATCTCAACTTCATAACATTGCTCATTTTGCATGTTTTGTGTCTCTTATTGAGCCCAAAAATGTAAATGAAGCCTTGAATGACACATTGTGGATAAGTTCTATGCAGCAGGAACTTCTTAAATTTATCATTCACGATGTCTGGTATCTTGTACCTAGGCCTGAAAATAAAAGGGTTATTGGCACACGTTGGGTTTTTAAAAACAAGATTGATAAGTCTGGGATGATTATTAGGAATAAAGATAGATTAGTTGCCCACGGCTACTCTCAGATTGAAGGAATAGATTTTGAGGAAACTTTTTCTCCTGTCACCCACCTCGAATCTGTTCGTTTACTTTTTTTTCATAGCATGTCATTTACATTTCACTTTATATCAAATGGATGTTAAGTCAGCCTTCCTTAATGGAATTTTAACTGAGGAGACCTATGTAGAACAACCCAAAGGGTTTATTGACCCTCATCACCCAAACTATATTTATCGTCTTAAGAAAGCTCTTTATGGGTTAAAACAAGCTCCTAGAGCTTGGTATGAGCGTCTATCCACCTTTCTCTTAGATAATGGATTTAGGGGAGGAGGAAATGACCAAATGTTATTTGTCAAACATTTTGACAACAACATTACTATTTCTCAAGTCTATGTTGACGATATCATTTTTGTTTCTACTTCCCCTTTAGAAGTTAAAACCTTCTCTAACATTATGCACAAAGAATTCCAAATGTCACTTATGGGGGAGTTACAGTTCTTCTTAGGACTCCAAGTAAAACAGAATTTAGAAGGATTATTTCTTTCACAATCTAAGTACGCTTTAGAGATTGTTAAGAAGTTTGGCTTAGAAACAAATAAAGACGCTAGGACTCCTATGAATACGACTGTCAAACTTTCCAAAGATAAGAATGGAAAATCTATTGATACCACATTGTACCGTAGTATGATAGGAAGTTTACTTTATCTTACTGCTTTCGGTCCTGACATCATGTACTATGTCTGTGTGTGTGCCCAATATCAAAATAATCCTAAAGAGAGTAATCTTTTGTGCGTTAAAATAACTATTAAATACATCAAAGGCACTCTAAAGTTACGACTTTGGTGCACTAAAGACACCTCTAGTACTATAGTAAGTTACACCAATGCTGATTGGACTAGGTGTATCGATGATAGTAAGAGTACTTCAGGAGCTTGCTACTACATCGGTTACAACTTAGTAGGATGGAGTAGTAAGAAACAAAACTGAACTTCCTTATCTACTGCAGAATCCGAATATATTATTGCAGGAAGCTGTTGCTCTTAATTACTTTGGCTGAAACGAATGCTAAAAGATTATGGTACCACTGAAGAAAAGTTACATCTCTATTGTGACAATCAAAGCGTGATTAACATTTCTAAAATCCTATTCAACACTCTTGTACTAAACATATTAAAATCAAAAATCATTTCATACGCGAGTTAGTTGAATCTAAGGAGTTAGAAATAAACTACCTTCCTACCGAATTGCAATTAGCTAATTTATTCATTAAACCTTTAAATAATGAGGGTTTTGAATCTTTACGCAAGTCGATTGGCATGATTTTTGCTGGATAATATTATATGTCTTATGACTATTTTCTTTGCCCTTTGTCCATTTGAGACAAAATGGGGGAGAAATATGAGTCATTGTTGTATTTTCTCAACTAAAAAGCTTGATCTTAGTTATCTTATTTTTAGAAATCAGTACCATCATTTGCAACAGAATTTTGTTAGGGTATTGATTTGTATCTAGTTGAGTTATGTAATTTTATCTTTCTAGGATATTGGGTAGATAAAATATTTGTACATGAATTAGGATTTTTTTTTTCTTTTTGTATCCCTACGAGTCCTCGTTGATGCAAAGAATATTTTGTCTCATATTTTCAAAGGGGGATATTAGATGAGCACCTAAATTTGAGTCATTCTTGTATTTTCTCAACTAAAAAGCTTGATCTTAGTTATCTTATTTTCAGGAATCAGTACCATGAGTTGTAATAGAATTTTGTTAGGGTATTGATTTGTATCTAGTTGAGTTATGTAACTTTATATTAGATGAGCACATGAATAGGATTTTCTTATTTCTTTTTATATCCCTACGAGTCCTCATTGACTCAAGAGAGATTTTATCACATATTTCCAGAGGGGGAGATTGAAGCAACCTATATCCTTGACTCACTTAAGTCTATAATATATAGGTGCTCATTTAATTTGGAAATTGTGATAAAATTTGACTCTTATCCCTAGTTACCAAAGAACCTCATAATCTTCAGTTAATTCCTCTATATGTTCTTAAAGGTAGCTCACCAACACACTCTAGGATTGCATACATACATCATATCATGCTATATTTGGTTGTGTGTGAGTTAATTCCCTTGAAATTGATCTTCTATTATTTTTGGGAATTTTAAAATATTTTTTAAGAATTTAAAATGATTTTTTTGAAATTAAAATGGTGGATTAAAGACCTTTGGGATTAGATTTGTAAATTATGATTTTGGCATAAATTCTGGTTGGGTAGAATTTGAAAGAACTTGAGAATATTGTGGGTACAAATTGTATTTCTAAATCTTCAAAAACACGCATTTTTCACTCAATCTTAGCCTTGCACGTGTTGTAAGAACAACGGCCTGATGTGTGTTTTCTTACACTCACAAACTTAACACTCACTGTGCACCATTGGATCATTTTTATCTACGATCTACATGTGTTTTGTTATAATCCCGTGTTTGATTTTGAACCAATCAAATCCATTTTAAAAGCGGTGGCCTGGCAGCCCTTAGATCATCTTCGAATGTATCCTAATTGTTCATTTCGCATTGATCTTCGAGAGCCTTCTACTCTCAGTATAAAAGGAGACATTGTCTTTGATTTTGTAACTTTTGGTCATTTGTTTCATCTGAGAGAGTAGAGAGAGAAGAGAGAGTAGAGAGAGAAAGAGTTAGAGAGAGAGAGAGTTCGTACAGTTTTTACAAACCCCAACTCAAAACTTCAAACTAAATTAAAACCAAAAAACCTTTTTCTTAGTGTTTATAGCTCGTGATTTGAGAAGTTTTTCCTCTACTGTCTTATATCTCGTTGCCAACTTAATCACGTTGATTAAGTCTCTATTTATTCATATAGAAATATGAGATTTGATCTTTGTGATACATGTCACGTAGTTGTTTGTTAGATCTGATTTCTTGTTTCGAGAAATCTATTCTTTGTTGGTTATTTTCAAAATAAATGTTGTTTTTAAACCCTAAACCAACAACATCCTTTATGATTTCAACTTGGTCAAACTAT
Organism: Sambucus nigra; assembly: GCA_949130495.1. Lineage (NCBI taxonomy): Eukaryota > Viridiplantae > Streptophyta > Magnoliopsida > Dipsacales > Adoxaceae > Sambucus > Sambucus nigra. Next base: position 471,771,153 of record OX422211.1, on the reverse strand, counting down.
CAGATTTAGATCTTAATTGGGGTTTTCACTTTGATTTACTATTTTCAAAACAAAGAAAGTACATAGGATCTTGGCTAGTTTTTATAAAAAGATTCCTTCTTGATCTGAGGATTATTTGAAATATCCAAAATCTGACTTATTTGACTAAGCTGATTTTAGAAAACTTTGCATCTAGAGAGATTTGTTTGTAATTTGATTCTCATATTTTCTGTAATTAAGTGTGTGTGAATTTCATGCATGAGTTTAGATCACTTCACTACATACACTTTCACACTACTGCACCGAAACGTGTTGGTGTTGAGATACTGGACTATTAGAGTCGACGTAAAGCTAAAAGGAGTAAAGATAAGAAGCTGGGAGAACATTAGCAACATTAGAACCTTAGGAAAAGTTACAACACGCTAAAAGAGTTGGTACATTTCTGAACTTAGATTAGGTTTGATTGTGTGTCTTGATTGTTACATATCTTGTAATCTGTTACTCATTTTTAGTGGACTTTTTAGTTTTGTGGCGTAGAGGGCACCGTGGATGTTTCCCAAATTGGGTGGGATTTTACCACGTTAAAATCACTTATGTACACTTCCTTTTACTCTCATCTCCTTCTTGAGGTTGTGTTGGTTTATTTTAATTAAAGTTTTGTTTTTCAAAACTCGTAAACCTATAGCTGAAATTACTCATTCATAATTGTTTTACACATCTTGTGTTTATAATTTGTTTTAATAAAAGAGTTTCTTCAACAAATAGTTCGGAGTCATTTGGATAGTTTAATATTTTATTGAACAACTTAAGTGGTACTTTTTCAATGTTTTCTTTATACAAATAGGAACTTAATTAGGGAAAGTGATAACCTAATTATAAATATGCTTCTATAAACTTCTAAATTTGGTTTTGATACTTGAAATATCGCACGCTTAGCATATTAGAATTTATTACTATGGGTTATTGGATGAATCTTATGTTAATTGATATATGTAATTTGATAATATGTTTTGATTTATAAAAATCACATAGATCGTATTAATATATTATTAATACACTTGTGTGAGCCAATTTATGATTTAATTTGATTAATTATGATACGTATTGAAATATTTAATTGGGAAACTTATTGGAATATTTTGTACAACTCATATATGAATTGATATAATGTAACACCTCGTGATTTTAAAACTGTAAAATCTTTTATAAATTGAAAATTTAGGGAAAAAAATAAATTTTTTGAATTAATTAAATTTTATGCTTAAAAATATTGGCTTTGATTTAAGTAAAATGGGATTGTAATCGGAATTGAAATCTGTATTTAATTTGAGAAATTAGAACTTTTTATATAAAATTGGGGGAACCTCGGTTGTTAAGGCATCAAACCGGTTTAGTCCTTGGGGCGAACTGGTTCACTCAATCAGTGGACGAAAATTGAAGTCTTTATTTTAGTGTTTATGTAGAACTCAAAATCTCTTTTTTTATTTAAATAAAAAGTCACGGGTTTAGCCTTTTAAAAATACATTCTAACCTTCTCAAAAAGCAGTAGCCTCCCATATTTTTACCTCCTATAATCCACAAAACAGAAACCCCATTTAAATTAACTTTCAACCCAAGTTTTGAAAAGCTAAACTAAGTTTTCTCAAGATCGTCCAAGAATGCGACTTTATTATTTTTTAGAGAGGAATGTGTAACAACTCCCATTTTCTCACGTAAAGGTTAGCCACACACAGTACATCGAAGATGGGGCTTGTAGTCAATTTATACCATTCTCAGCATAAAACCAATATAAAACATTTATTTTGCAAACCGTGTTTGAATTAAAATGAATTTATATTAATAAACAAGGAGAAGTAATAAGTCCATCATCCATATAAGGTAAATAAAATCCCAATAAAAATACAAACCATCCCAAATGGTTGACTAATAAACTCGGACTTATGTCCACACAATAATAAAAAATAATAAACTGACTGAAATGGAAATAATAACATATTCTAGAATCAAACGAACAGAAGTAGTCGTTGTGCAATTATGACCGCAAGTCTGATCTTCTCTCAGTCATGTTGTCCCTGACTATATAAACCTAGGGGGAAAACATTTATAATTTTGGGTTAGAGCCCTAAAGTGTGCAATAATTAACTTACTCATTTTACATGGGGCAAAATTACATTGAATTCAAAGTGAGTGTTCCCATCGTCACTCTCGTGAATAATACATCTAGCCCATCACCTAAAAGTAGTGCTACTCGAATACCCACCCATAACCCGATATGGATACAAAATAAATACAACTGGTAGTATAAAGGTGCATCTAGAAAGATAATGTACTGAAACAGAGTTAAATATTCCCAAGTAATTATTTCCCAATTTACCCCGATATACTACCCATAAAGAGATAACATTTATTATAATTTATACTAGGTAGTATTGGGTTTGTATCTTTAGTCCACCACATTAGACTTAGGAATTCTTTTATTTTATTTCAATTTATTTCATATATGTCATTATACATATGACACTAAGGCATCTACCGAAAGTGTCTCGTTTGTGCTCTATCGGTGAGTCCATGGGAGTCTCCCATCCAAAATGGACAAAACAAAACATACCCAAATGGGGCGGTCCATACATAGTACAACAGTTCACAGCCAATACCCAGCAGTGACAAAGGATCCCAACATCTACACCTACCTTTTGTAGATGGCGCTCCTACGTAGTACCTATAATATGACCTAGCACTTCGTTTACCCACTTGTGCTGACGTATGCTCCAATCCTAAATGCATGTACCCCAACCTATAGGACGGTCCACGAACCCAGGTATGTTACACATAAAATATAAATACATATAACCATATTTAAAGGTAATTATCCTAATAATTACCCCTTAAATATCCCGTAAAGATTAAACATTATAAACCTTAGTTAATAATTAATCATCACGTAAATTATTAACTTCCTTTTCTATATAACATACAATTAACCATCTAGTTAATTATTAAAGTCTCCTCCCTTCAAATAATACTTTGAACTACTAATTAATTACTTTCGGTAATTATCCCATAAATTACCCCTTACTTGTCCCCTAAGGATTTCCCATAAACGTTCTATGTTAGTGACTTACCATCTTGTAAATTATTAACTAAAGATTCTGATCTTGGACATCTTTCCGAAGAAAATTCACAACTAATTAAAAAAAAATAAAAAAATACGAGGTTGGCGCCCATGCGTTCGTATCGAAAATACATTGATTCGTGATTTGGGCTAAGAAGGTGATCTGAACTAGCTCGGGCCAGAGGCGAATCGGTTCGCCCCTGTGTGGCAGAACAGTAAGGACGGGATTCTAATCTTTCACCCCAACCATAATTTCAATAGTTTGACCTTCAACATAATCATTCAAACAAGTTTCCATGACTTTATTTACCGTCTTAGGATAATTTATTATGTGTTTTAATATCCGTTTGAAGTCCCAAATCATAAAATTTCAAGCAATCGATATGTTCTTGCAATTTCATATTTGTTCCCATAAATCCTCTAACCTTCACCACATATAGGGGTTATAATCAACAAAAATTCAGATCTTTGTCATACCCAATAGTCCTCTACATGTGAATAATCATATCAATTATAATAAGGCTCTAAAGTATGAATTTCCTATCATCCAACCCACCATTGATATCCATCCTAATTTCTGGATTTTCTCTCCTATTTCTATATTTAACCCTATACAAACAAGATTCAATTCATCATTATATCACCACAATTCCTGCGTAATCCAGAATTCTACATGGAAAATAAATTAAGATGAATAAAGATGTAATTTGAACCAAAAAAAGTAAGCAGGAAAATTCTTGCCTTAGATCTTGGTTGGTTCTTGAATCCACCCTTGAATCTTCATCTCCACTTCTTCCTTCTAGGTGTTCTTGCCTCTTTCTTCCCAATGTTTCTGCTAGGGTTTTTGGTTAAAATGATGGGCAGACTCCTAAATCTCCTTCTTTGTATATTTTAAACTCAATTCCCGAGTTGGGCCTTAGGCCGCAACTTTAGACCCCAAAATGAGCCCAAATAGCTTATCCACTTAGCCCAATAACCTCCCAACTCATATATATATATATATATATATATATATATATATATATATATATATATATATATATATATATATATATATATATATATATATATATATATATGACTTGGAACCATTTCTATGGGACTGAAACATCCTAATGAGTTTATATAACCTCCCAAAGTGTTCCCCGAACATTTTTTTATTTAACATACCCATATGTATGACTTTTAAATCAACGCCTCACTATAAGTTAATCAGTTTATGATTTATTTCTCACGAGTGAACCCATCATTCCCAGTTGAGTCGTATAATTATGAAATTATGAATAAGTATTTATTCTCATTTTAAATTTTATTCAATTAAAATTTAAATCCCTCTGATTTAATTCATTCTCAAATTTAAATCTAAAATTTTAATTAAGTTTCCCTCATAATATTTTATTCTAAAAGTATGGGGTATTACAATCTCACTCCCTAATAACGAAATTCCGTCCATGGAATTCACTCTAGCATTAAGTCACATTTTAATTCATACCATAATCTTAACTTTACACCGAATTATCCCATACTCATATCCCATGAGATAAATGAAAAAGGCCCATCTATGCCTATCATAACATTACTGAGCACCCATATATTCCACGTTACATGTACACACACACATACCATTATCAATTGTGAATGACACATGAACATCCCATCTGTATCATTCACATAAAGTATATCCATGCAACAAGTATACCAACACATATGTAAATGTAAAAGGAAAGTAACCATCTTAGTGTCCAACTTCCCTCAACTCCCAACATTTACAAATTTCGTGCATGGGACGTCTCCCGAAATCCAAACAAGGTTCCGAAATAATACTAGACAGCTTAGTCAGTTATAAGTCGGTCAAAGACTTGAAAAAAGATGAAAATATTTGTTTATAGTAATCATATAAATTTCAAGTTGCAACCATTTTAACAAAAGTTCCATCACTTCTAAGGTATACACTAAATCCAAATAAGTTTACCAATCCAAGAACATCGTGTTCGCTTTTACTCATATGATAAGACATCCTTTGTCCATTCTTAAGTCAAGTGGAATGCTTAATCACCCTTAAACCTCCCAAGACCCACCAATTTCCATAAGGCTACTACTCCCATTTTTTATGACATTGTCATCATAATAACATTATTCATGATCATACATGTTGATACCAAAATTAATAAGCTGATATGGATGAGTGATATAAAGCACGTGTCAATCTACTAGGCATAATAGCAATGAGGAAGTTCATTTCCCCGACCAACTCATAGCAATGAGGATACACCGAGGAGCTTCAGCACTCCGAGGTACTCTAGCACTCCGAGGTACTCTAGCGCTCCGAGGAACTAAGGCGGTCCGAGCTGCATCTCGGTCGTAGCATAAACTGCCAGATAATCAACAGTTCAGTTATTCATTGAATGTTTATCATCTTGACGCACACACTGCATTAAATGTATTACCATTTCATATGTATATCATTTAATGTATCAACCTTTTCATGTACAGCCTAAGGACTATAAATACCTTGTATCACCCTCATTCAAAGGGACCGGAATTTCTTGATAGAACTTGTAATCGAGAATTCCCAAACACTCAGCAATAACATAACAGTGGACGTAGGCCATTCTTATAAGGCTGAACCACTTTAAAATCTTTGTCTCATTTTATTTATCTGTGATTCAATAATTAGAGCGATCTAATTTTTTACATCAACAGATTGGCGCCGTCTGTGGGAAACGACTGTTGCTATCGTTTTTTACCAAAAATCATTTATCATCAATGGCAGATAATCCAGAATCCAGTAATCGAAATGATGGAAATGCTGGAAATCCTCCAAATCCATCTGCACCTCCAGATCTGGCTGGAATTATGACGAATCTGGCTGAAGGACAAACCGCCATGCAAGAAACAATGAGGCAACTCATTCAAACTCTTCACGGCGGTGCACCTACCCATTCAAGGCAAAGGAGTGATCGTGGGCATTCGCGATCCAGGCGTACTAGGTCATATCGTAATGAAGAATCTAATGATTTTTCTTATCAACCTGGGAGAACTTCATCGATACGGGCTACGGATACAGATCAACATATCACCCTCTCTCCGGAGAGAACTAGCGCCCTGGAAAGATTAAGCAGGGTGTCTCCTTTAAGTCGGTTAGAACCAAGGAGAAATATGAGTCCACCTAGAGCCCCATCGAGAAGCTTTCGACCACCATCAGGTTTGAGAGAAGGATCAGCACAATCACGACCAGCTACTCGTCGAGATAGATCTCAGGAAGCTACGTCAGAACAATCAATTGCTCAGACTAAGCGGCTCGAGTAAGGAAATGAAGCATGGAAAGGTTCCATTCAGCGATTGGAGGATAGACTTGGAGAAATGGCTAAAGAAAGGAATCCCTTACAGAGAACTTTTGTTCAAGGGACACCTTTTGTGCAGGCCATTGTGAATTTTCCTACACCATCGAAATTCAAAGCACCTGTAGTGACCCCTAAGTATGATGGAAAGACAGATCCTGTTCTTCATATAGAACAATACCAAGTTGCTGCCGACATATATGCCGTCCCCGACGAGATGAGGTGTAGAGCATTCTCGAGAACTCTTACCGGATCTGCACAGATATGGTACAACAATCTTCCTCGGGGTAAGATTTTGACTTTTATTCAGTTAGCCGAGTTGTTCATTGGCAATTTCTATTTTGGAGCAAAGCCGGTAAAGCGAGTAGCGCACTTGTTAAGTGTTAGACAAAAATCAGGTGAGAGTACTAGAGATTACATAACTCGTTTCAATAACGAGAAGTTGGAAGTCATAGATTACGAAGAAAAGACAGCGATCACTGCTTTGATGAGTGGATTGCTGCCTAACAAGTTATACTACACTTTAGCCAAAGATCCACCAAAAACTATGTCGGAGTTGATGGCAAAAGCGGCCAAAATCATGAATGCCGAGGAGGTTATGGCTGCGAAGAAGAATATGGATAAAGAAACCAAAGTGGAGGTTGACAAATCTAAGAAGAAAGAGCAAAAAGGTAATGGTGGTGACAAGCACTCCAAGAATAATAAGACATCATGGGAAGTCCTAAAGAAATACGATAATTATACTCCATTGAAAATGGGTATTAATCATGTTTTGGAAGAAATCAAGAATAACGAAGAAATCAAGTGGCCAGATAAACTGAGGACCAATCCTGACCTGAGGAATAGGGCCAAATATTGCGAGTTCCATAAAGATCATGGCCATACGACCCAAAATTGCATAGCCCTTCAGAACGAGATTGAAACGCTCATCCGAAGAGGAAAGTTGTCAAAGGATGTAGATCGCAGAGGTGAAAGGAAGAATGATGATAGAACTAGAGATCGTTCCAGATCTCCTCGTCGGACGGAGGAGAAAAAGAAAAGAAATCATGAAGATGATCCAGATGAAGACCCCGATCTTCCAAAAAAGCCAAGGCAGCCTGAACGAGAGGTATTTTCCATACGTTTTGGGTCATTTGATTGTAATGTTATTACAGGAGGAGATGCTGGAGGGGGAGACCTTACTGCAGAAAGAAAGGCCTATCTTGGAGAGGCTCAAGCCTGCTCATATATTCAACGAATAAATCTTGCCGAGGATGATCGTCCGAGGAAGGTAAATAAAGAGAAGCTAGTTATTGGTTTTTCAAAAAACGATTTGGCAGGTGTTCTTTACCCTCACGACGATACTTTGGTGATCAAAATGAGGATGAAAGATGTGGTGATTTCAAGGGTGTTGGTGGACAATGGTAGTTCGGCAGACATCATGTACTATTCATGTTTTGATAGCTTGAATTTGAAATTATCTCAATTGGAACCTTATCACAGACCCCTTCTGGGTTTTGCTGGCGAGAAAGTTTTTTCACTTGGGACGATCAAGTTGGACATATTCATTGGAACTTGGCCTGCTTGTCGAACAGAAAGAATACGCTTCTTTGTGATGGATAAGAATGTGCAGTCAGCCTACAACATCATCATGGGAAGAGTTGGTTTGAAGAAGTTCGAAGAAGTTCCATCTACAGTGCATCAATGCTTAAAATTCCCAATAAACTTCGGAGTAGGAGTTGTGAAAGGTGATCAAAAAATAGCTCGGGAATGCTATTATTCATCTGCCGAGCAAGAAGAGCTTGAGGAATCAAGGAAAAAGACTACTACCTACCAGGTGGAGGAAGGTACAGAAATTGAAACTCTTGATCCCAGGGATGAGTCCCAACTTGTAAAAGGACAGGTGGTAGAATCTACAGAAAATGTTATTCTGGACGAGGAGCACCCTGAACGAGTAACCCAGATAGGTTCGTCGTTGGATGCTTTAATAAAACAAGAGTTGATAACTTTCTTGAGAAATAGGAAGAATACTTTTGCATGGAGTCACGAAGACATGCCAGGAATAGATCCAAACTTCTTATGTCATGAACTCAATGTGAATAAGGAGATCAAGCCTGTGAAGCAGAGAAGAAGAGTGTTTAGTCCCGAGAAGAATCAGGCCATACAAGAGGAGGTCGAGAAGCTCCAAAAAGCCCAATTCATTGAAGATGTGAAATATCCAGACTGGTTAGCAAATGTGGTGATGGTAAAGAAGAAGAAGAATAAATGGAGAATGTGTGTTGATTTCACTGATCTCAACAAAGCATGCCCGAAAGATCATTTTCCATTGCCCAGAATAGACCAGCTAGTGGATGCTACTTCGGGACATGAGCTGCTCAGCTTCATGGATGCATATTCTGGCTACAACCAGATCAAAATGAAACCTGAAGACAGGGAAAGTACTTCTTTTATTACCCCAAGGGGAACTTATTGTTATAATGTCATGCCTTTTGGTTTAAAAATGCAGGTGAAACATATCAGCGGCTGATGAACAAGGTTTTTGCCGAACAAATCAGTTGCAACATGGAAGTCTATGTCGACGATATGCTAACAAAGAGCAAGAAAGGTGCTGATCATCTAGTTGACTTAGGTCAGACCTTTGATCAACTAGATAAATACCAAATGAAGCTCAACCCGACGAAGTGCACCTTTGGAGTACGAGAAGGAATGTTCCTCGGATACATCGTCAACCAACGAGGTATTGAGGCAAATCCAGAAAAGATCAAAGCTCTTTTAGGGCTGCGATCCCCAACGACGAAGAAAGAAGTACAGAGTCTTACAGGACGAGTTGCGGCGCTCAATAGATTTGTGTCCCGAGCAACTGATAAATGCCTCCCATTCTTCAAAACACTTCGAAAAACTTTTGAATGGACTGATGAATGTGAAAAGGCTTTTCAAGACTTGAAGAAATATTTGGGAGCACCTCCATTGTTGTCCAGGCCAATAACAGGAGAGAAGTTGTACTTGTATCTGGCGGTATCAGAGAATGCAGTTAGCTCAGCATTGATTAGATTGGAGAATGGAATTCAGAAACCCATCTATTACACAAGTAAGGCTTTTCGAGGTGCAGAAATCAGATATCCAAAGCTAGAAAAATTGGCATTAATTGAAGCAAGTAGAAGAATGAGGCCATATTTTCAAGCCCATAAAATCGTCGTATATACCGACATGCCATTGAGACAAGCCCTTCACAAGCCATAAAAATCAGGAAGACTGATGTACTAGGCAATAGAACTCGGTGAATATGATATTGTGTATGAACCCAGATCATCATTAAAAGGGCAAGCTGTAGCAGATTTTATAGCAGAGTTTACATACCATGATACCCCCGAGGAGCAAAAGGTGCTCGCTGACCAACCTGTGGATGTTACAGGATCAACAGACATAAATCCAGACCAACTCCGGTTGGTAAAAGGGCTTATGGATGAAGAAAGATCATCAACTTCGAGCTCAGACCAGCTCCAGTTGGTAAAAGAGCGAGAAGAGATGGTCGACGAGGAGTGAAAAGTGTCAGGGGAGGATGAAAAGAAGCAACAAATATTTCACCGAGGAACCCTGTCAGATAAGGGATTTGAAGACGGGTTGCCCATATGGAGATTATATGTAGATGGCTCATCTTGCACAGCAGGTTGCGGGGCAGGAATTGTTTTGAACACCCCAGACGAGATTGACATGGAATATGCTTTACGATTCCAATTCAAAGCCTCTAATAATGAGGCTGAGTATGAGGCCATGATAGCAGGTTTAAACTTAGCAAAAGTTATGAAAGCACGGCAAGTAATTGTATTCAGTGATTCTCAATTAATTGTAAATCAGATGATAGGAACATATGCAGTTAAAGGAGACTTAATGGCGAAGTATCATGCAAAGGTGACGGAGTTACTGACAGAATTTGATGCCATTCAATTGGTGAGAATACCGAGGATGGAGAATGTACAAGCAGACGCACTGGCCCGACTAGCATCAGCTACTCGTACCGAGCTACGAAGAACGATACCAATTGAAGTACTAGAAATTCGGAGGATAGATGAAAACCTGACGATGAATGTTATTACCCTTGATTTAGGACCATTTTGGATGGATCCCATCAGGGTATATATTAAAGAGGGAGAATTGCCAGAGGATAAGCTCGCTGCCAAAAAATTGAAGTATAAAGCTGCTTGGTATGTATTAACTAATGGTATTTTATATAGACGAGGAATTATGGTAGGTTTGCAGAGATGTGTACATCCCTCCGAGGTGAAAGAATTGATTGAAGAAATCCATGAAGGGTCTTGTGGAGCTCATGTAGCAGGTCGAACACTTTTACAAAGGGTAATGACTCAAGGATACTATTGGCCGACGATGAGGGCTGATTGTATAGCCTATGCTAAGAAATGTGACAAGTGCCAACATTTTTCCTCTATCCGACAAACTCCACAAGCATTGTTGACACCAATAACTTCCCCTTGGCCATTTTCCATGTGGGGAATTGATTTGGTTGGACCACTGCCGATCACCTGAGGAAGATTCAAGTACCTTGTCGTTGCAGTGGACTATTTTACTAAGTGGGTAGAAGCTGAGCCGCTTATTGATATGACATACGAGAAGGTATACCAGTTCGTTTGGAAGAATATCATCTGTCGATATGGTCTCCCTCATGCCTTCATCACAGACCATGGAACCCAATTTGATAACGAGGAATTTGCTGCCTATTGTCATCAGTCGAACATTTTGAAGGTTCATTCAACACCAGGCCATCCTCAAAGCAATGGACAGACTGAAGTGACGAATAGAACACTGTTAAATGGTTTGAAGAAAAGGCTAAGTGAAGCTAAAGCTAACTGGATTAACGAGCTACAATCAGTATTGTGGGCTTACCGAACAACTCCCCGAGCAGCGACTGGAGAATCACCATATATGCTGGCATTTGGAAGTGAGGCTGTAATACCTGCCGAGTTGGGTCTTCCAACGCATATAGTACTGAATTTCAATTCTCCTGTCAGTGACTTGATGAGAAGACTAGATTTGGATATGCTCGAGGAGGTCAGAGAAGAGGCAACCATTAGGAATGCTGCTTATCAACAACAAACAGCTCTTTTCTACAACAAAAGAGTGAGGAAATGCGATTTAAAGGAATGAGATTATGTGCTAAAGAAGGTAATTCAGAAACACAATAAATTGGAGGCAAACTGGCATGGGCCTTACCGAGTTACAGAAGTTGTTCGATCAGGAACTTACCGAATAGCAACTCTAGAAGGAGAAGAATTCAAGAATGCTTGGAATGCTAAACACCTTCGCAAGTATTATCAATGATGTAAAATGTACAACGGTTCCATCAATATGAATAAAACGAGGATGTTTTCACTATTTTCCTCTCCTTTTTTTGAAAGTTTTTCGGGGAATACTAGTGTTGTACACTACGCTGCTCGACAGCAAAAAGAAGACGATAGTTCAAACCCACGACCAACTCCGGTTGGTAAAAGGGCGAGACCAAAAAATATACTCCTTTGGTTAAGAGGCGTACACTAGCGTGAAAAACTAAGGTTGGTAAGATAACTAGTGGACAGATAGTTCGAAAGAACCAAAAAATATACTCCTTTGGTTAGGAGGCGTACACTAGCGTGACCAACTAAGGTTGGTAAGATAACTAGTGGACAGATAGTTCGAAAGAACCAAAAAATATACTCCTTTGGTTAGGAGGCGTACACTAGCATGACCAACTAAGGTTGGTAAGATAACTAGTGGACAGATAGTTCGAAAGAACCAAAAAATATACTCCTTTGGTTAGGAGGCGTACACTAGCGTGATCAACTAAGGTTGGTAAGATAACTAGTGGACAAGATAGTTCGAAAGAACCTGATAGTTTAATAATCAACTAAGGTTGAGGGAAGAACAATATCATTTGATTTGAAAATATGCTCTCACATTCCAATTTATGTTGGTCGGGAGGTAAGATTATTACAAAAGTTCTTCGAAGAACAAAATATTCCAAACTGAACCAAGTATGGTTGGTCGGGGATAAAAACCCACTAACTGTAGTTGGTCGTCAGGAACAATTTATCGACCTTAGTTGGTCGGACACATTTTATGAAAAAGTTTACCAAGTATGGTTGGTCGGGGATAAAAACCCATCAACTTTAGTTGGTCGTCAGGAAGAATTTATCGACCTTAGTTGGTCGGACACATTTTATGAAAAAGTTTACCAAGTATGGTTGGTCGGGAATAAAAACCCATCAACTGTAGTTGGTCGACAAACACAATTTAACAACCTTGGTTGGTTGGAAACATTTTATACTCATTACTTTATTATTAAGTGATTGAGCAACATTGATACTTGTAATTTTGATTACTAAGTTGGTTGATGAACAGCACCATATTGTTATCTTTTTAACAGATACATATGCACAAATGTAAAAATGTTTGATAAACACAAGACAATAGCAATACAGATTTGCAAACAGAAAATGAAAGTCTTTCATTAAAATCAAAATAAATTACAAGCTACACATATGTGCTAACTGTTACATTGAAAAACCTATTCTATTGGTTTCTTTCCTTTAGCTTTTGAAACAGGCTCCTCGCCAGCAGGAGGATCCTCCAGGCAAAGAGGAGAATTGATGAAATTAATATCTCTGAGCATTCTGACGTTCATCCCAGAAGGTGTATCCAAGAGATGCTCGGGACGAGATAATTCAGTCTGAGAATGAAGACTATAGTCGCCAAGATATTTTGAAATTAAACTCCGAGGAATGGTACGAGCTGGGATCCATTCCATGTCCAATTTGAAAGGTGGCACATGCAAGTCTAGTAACCCTGGAGCATGATAATCCCATAAAAAATGCCCTTGCTCCAATTTTAGTAAACCCAGGGCGTTCAACCACCCCTGCTTATAACCTTCATTATTGGCATGTTCAATACGAGCATCTAAATGAACAAGGGCTTCATTGTACCCTGCCATCCGAAATTCCCTAGGCTATTTATGGAATTGGAAGGTTAATCTATCCAATTATTTGTGAAGGTTCCTGGCAAAAACAACTTTATCATTCAAAGCAGACTTTGTTGCAGTAAGTTGATCTTCCAAAGATAGATTTCTCTTGGACATTTCAGATAAAGCCCGATCTTTGGCGTTCAATTGGTATGCTTGAGTTTCCAATGTTGACAGAGTACGAGATTCTTCAACATTACGGCTGAGAACTCTTGATCGACTCCGAGCAGGTGGAGAATTTTGCTCCTCATTTTGAACACCTCTTCCTCGCCCACGAGACCCTCTTCCTCGTCCCCGAGCAGTAGTGGAAATACCAGATCTTCTCAGAGCATCCAACTCTTGCCTTAATTTGGCATTCTCAACCTCTAAGAACGAGAAACCTTCATCGGTAACTTGTACTAAAGCAGTGGAAGATGACGCTGCAGATTCATACTGTGCCAGCTTTTTCTGCAAATTATTGTTCTCTTGTTCCAGCAACTCAGCAATCTGCCTGCAGGCCTCAACTTCACCTTTTAGAGTTCTTTCCCTAACATCGTATCCAACAAGGATCTTTTTATGGCCTGTCTCAGAAGAAAGCTGTTGATATCTATTTTCATATTCCTTGTGCAGCAAAGCAGTTGATTCATTGTGTTGATGTTGTAGATATTCTAAGGTACAATGAAGTTCCTCGATCAATTCATAGTAGGCCACACTGTTGGCCACAACTCGGTCGAGTAAATCCTTCAAGTACCGATAAGCCTCAATTGCTTGCTCTGAGGCATCATGGCCAAGGATCTCAGCAATTTCTGATACACTCAAATTTGTATGACCAGCTTTATAATACTCATGACATTGCTGCATCAGCTTTGTATCATGTGCAGATATCATTTCCATTCTAGCCACAAACTAAGGATGAGAAGAAGACAACAATCAACAAAAATAAATCATCAACAACAGAGATGAACAAAGATGTATTTTATTAGATCACAAAAGGATTACATTGTTTGATTACAAATAATGAAAGATGGAAATGATACCGAACAACTTCACACCTTTTCCTTGTCTCCCAAGACTTTCTCGGGAGGCTGGGACGAGGAGCTTGGTTGCTCGGTGGTAACAGCAGCCTGACTAGCAGGAGTCGAAATTTTCTCAGGAGGAGGAGGCATGGAAGAAATGTCCTCGTTGGCAGAAGGAAGAGAGGCAGGGACTTGATCACCTATGGCCATGGAAGATTCGTCAGAGATAGGCTCATCTTCTTCTTCTTCTACAATTGGTGGGGGAGGACCAGGGAGGTGTAGCTGGAATAGCCCAGAGTCTTCTTTGATCTTCAATTCCTGCAGGGCAGCTACCCAGCCATCTCGGAAGTATTTCAACTTCCCGTATTGTACTTGGGACATCATCGCAGCAATCCCCTTGTCCCATCCTTTATCCCAGCCAGCGCTGAAGGATTTTTTAACTGCGAGCTTTCTTTTCAGTTTCTCCGAGGAGAGCTTCACATCCAATTCTTCCTTCTGGCCCTTGATATCTTGCAGGGCGGACAACTCTTCCTCTGCCTTTTTTAGCTTATCTTCAAGCTCTCCAAAGTTCTTGAGCTTGTCGTCATATTTCTAATGCTCGACCTCTAAACTTTTCACCTTATCCTCCAAACTCTTGGAGGTCTCAGCCAACTTCACCTTCTCGGCCTCAACTATAGATAACTTTTTCTCCCATTCATCTTTGTCCTCGTTATACTACTGACGAGAATCCTTCAAAGATTGGGTTAAACCCAGCAGAGCATCCTCTACACCTGACGAGGAACTGGAAGCTTTAATAGCTTCGTCTTTCTTCACGATGTTGTTAAAACAATTCACCAGCTAAACAAAGGAAAAAGTGGCAGGTCAGTGAAAAAATACAAGTATTCAAAGACAAAAAGGAAATTCAGAGTGTGAGAAATTTACCGAAGCAAGGTGGCGAGTAGCTAGGGATGTCAGCATATCCCTAGAAATATTTTCATCAAATCCTTGGACCTCGGGTATGATCCAAGTTTTTACCGAGCTCATTGCAGAGCTCGGAGGAATGATGGTTGGAACACCAACAACACCAGATGGTGGAGAAGAGACAGTTTCAGCCAAATTGACTGAGGATGATTTCCTAAATGTCCTCAAAGGGACTTCGGCAGTTTCAACCAAGGAAGAGCTCTTGGTCGGAGAGATAGCAGTCATCTCGACAGGAGAAACCTTCTTGCTCGGAGCCACTGGGGGCTTCTCGGCAGCTTTGGAAGGTGCAACATCCACCTTCTTAGTCCCTTCTGGGACATCAACTTTGCCTTTCTTGGCTTCAGCAGCAGAAGTAGTGTCATCAAATAGAGCAGGGGGAGCTCTTTTCCTACCCATTCTTTGACTTAAAGGGATGTGAGAATCTGAAGAAGAATCCTCTGGAGTTGAAGATGGCTCAACATGACGAGCAGTATAAGAAGTCGTATAGCTCCTATGCTGCAGCAAATATAACGCAGACCTGATGTGCTCGTCTGCAACGTTCTTATGCAAACCCCAGATAAGTTTCAGATGCTTAATATTAACCTCTGATTCTTTTGGAGTTTTTCTTTTGCTATCAACTGCAAATAAATACATAATGAGATATCAGTCATACATTTTGTCAAACATGATAAAAGCATAATTTCATAAGTAAATGAAAATGAGAATAAACCTATCCCATTGCCATATGGGGGGCATTTAGGACCCTGGTATACTGCATCTCCAACAAAGGGGACATATTGCCAATTTTTGAAAACTAACCCATGTTCAAAATAATCTCTATTTACATCAGGGAGGTTAACTACAAGAGCCCTATTTAAAAACCTAGTTTTTAAGTAATAAACATTATCTAAAATAGCCCATCTATAGCAAAACATAATCTCAGGAATCCCTATACGAGTTCCATGAGTTAGATTTAATTTATACACCCCATTAATTATTCTCCATGAATTGGGGGCTATTTTTGCAGGAACAACGTCAAAATACTGACAGAACTCTAAGCATAAGGGGTTTGGCGGAAAATAAAATCCACATTCAGCAATGAATAGACTGGGGAACCAATGTCCCTCAGCCAATCGAAAATAATCTAAAGGCTCAGAAAGAACCTCCAGAGTTACCCAGGAAGGAATGGAAAAATCGAAACGAAATTTCTCAACAGACTCCACAATATAAACCATACTAAAGAAAAGAAATACAGAAGAAAAGAAGAGAATCTTACAGGAAAAAGGAAGGGCTGACAACTAGCGAAGGACAAGATGAACGCACAAGGGAGAGAGAGAGAACAGAAAGCTTGAATGCAGAAAATTGGAAAAGGTAGATGACGGTATGGTTACCTAAGAAGTTTAAATACTTTACCTTGGGAAGCTGCGAAGGAAATGATTACACAAAAGAAACTAATACGCCACTGGCGGCTAAAAGGACAAAAATGCACGAAGATCGAAGCACTCATAAAAATTCGAAAAAGGCGGATTCTGTGAATTTGAAAGAAATTCAAATATGAAGAAAAGGCTCCTAGAACCCAGGAAAGTCATTTAATATTGCCTTATACCGAGAAAGAATGTTTCATACTCCTCAAAGTTCGAAATATGAAACATTGGGGGCTTCTGTTGATACCAAAATTAATATGCTGATATGGACGAGTGATATAAAGACACGTGTCAATCTACTAGGCATAATAGCAATGAGGAAGTTCATTTCCCCGACCAACTCATAGCAACGAGGATACACCGAGGAGCTTTAGCACTCCGAGGTACTCTAGCACTCCGAGGTACTCTAGCGCTCCGAGGAACTAAGGCGGTCCGAGCTGCATCTCGGCCATAGCATAAACTGCCAGATAATCAACAGTTCAGTTATTCATTGAATGTTTATCATCTTGACGCACACGCTGCATTAAATGTATTACCATTTCATATGTATATCATTTAATATATCAACCTTTTCATGTACATCCTAAGGGCTATAAATATCTTGCATCACCCTCATTCAAAGGGACCGGAATTTCTTGATAGAACTTGTAATCGAGAATTCCCAAACACTCAGCAATAACATAACAGTGGACGTAGGCCATTCTTATAAGGCTGAACCACTTTAAAATCTTTGTCTCATTTTATTTATCTGTGATTGAATAATTAGAGCGATCTAATTTTTTACATCAACAATACACATCATCATGTAACTGAGACCATCGCTAGTCTTAACATTCCCATAGGAACCAAATGATTTTACAACACAAATGCTTTCCACTTCGCATACTCTTAACATAAAGGAAGAATATTTCATTGCTAGATAATTATCGCATTTACTTATTACTCAAAACATATAATTATTAGTATTTATTCTACGTTCGTATGCCGAATAAAACATTTGTGGTATCCCTGATTCAAGAAATACTTTAGTAATAAATCTTGAGATTTTACATCATTGTACCCACTCTCGATAAGGCAAAAACGTTTGGGTTCATGCGGATCTCGCAACTAAAGTCTTCGTGCCTGTATGACTCCTCCCTATATATAATTTATTATTTCTTTGAATCTTCATTGGTTCTAAGATGTTACCTTTATAATCTCACTATTGAATTCCTACTTCTCCATAAACTTCATTTATCAAGGGCGCATCGCCAAAGCCCCAACTCTGCTACACAATTCACGCGTCCCCACATAAATTTCGTACTTGAGTTATCTCTCTTCACATTTTGAAATCACACGGCGACCTTATTCCTAGGTCAATCCAAACACTCGCACCAAATTTTCCCCAAAATCACAAGCAATGTAACAACACAATAAATGTAGCCCAGTCTGAGTATATCATCAATTAATGCTCTCTCCTGAGAATTTGTCCACCCATAACATCTCCCCTCAAAATTCTTATAGTCGTGTCACTACGTAGTTCCCTCTAAACTTAATAAGAAATATCTTACCAATTCAAAATTTTCATTGTCGTCTGTTTTACTATATAATTACTTCACGTTACTCATGTCCTTAATATGAATATTTACTCACCATCGGCTAACCATCCCACGTAGTCATCCCATAATGTATGCCTCCAATAGCATATAACCCATATTAATACTTAAAAATCGAAATCACTACCAAAAGACAATCTCCTATCGTAACCAAAAATAAATTTTTATCACGACATTCACAACGAGAATCCACAATAAGGCATCGCAGCTGCCCAAGAATAATGACTAGAACACAAAAGGCGTTTATGGGACACATCAACCATTGGGCCCTCTCCCAATATATAGATAAGTATTAATTACTTCGGGGATACTCACATGCTCACCACTATTCAATATCTAGGGGATGTTATACGCATAATATACTCGTACCTAAAAAATTGCATAATCACTTATATATGGAATGAGATCTCTCACAACCAACACAAACTCCTAGTGAACACCTCCTTAATCCATGTTGTTGCCTCAACTATCAATCCACCTATAAAGAGACAACTCTCAGCAAAACCATCATGCCCAAAGAAGATATGTCACCATATAATGCATTGATATTATGAACACTACACTTCATTATATCTCCATTCCAAGAACTACATCAATACTGAACTTGAAATCGTCACATCATCGCACCCACTCTCAACCAGGAGCTACTTCTCTAATCATACAGAACCCACATCTACAACCCCAATGCCCGTAGAATACTCCACCAATTAAAAGCTAAAAATCTCAACTGGGCCATTCTTAGTTCTACTCTTCCATACCAAGAATCGACATTCGGACAACTGGCAAACATTTTACAACACATCACACGTAAAAAAAAAATATATTTCACCTTTGTAGTCCTTACTCTCGGATCAAATCGCCACTTCGTAACATCATCTTTACTTTCCCCTAATTGTCTCTAATGGGGTTACTCTCAATCCTACATTCACAATTACAATTCTTAATCGAAACATGCTCTTTCTTTGAGTTTCTTGGAACCCACTTGTTCCTAAATCTTGTTTATAAATAATACACTCACAAAATACATGTCTATAATGCATATATATATATATATATATATATATATATCCATCCTCATACAATCATCTAATTCGGTTCTCTCAACTCGAACCACCCAGAAAATCAGTGTTGTCTTTTCCAATTCCCACTCATATAGGTGTATTACAAATTATCTAACTAGTCTTCAACCACTATTTCGTGATTACATAATGAACTTACTATTAAGTCCAACCACTCTCATATTATCGTCATCGAGATCACAAACGGTTTCACCACATAAATGAGCATTGCTCCATTCCAAGCGTAACACCAATTTAACCCTTTAATTAGAATTAATCCCCACTTAAATTTATTTACTTATTTATTTTTATCAAAATCCCTATATTTTTCTAAAACACAACAATCCATTGCTCTCTCTCTTATGTGCACAAAATTTCATAATCATTCTACGAGGCTAAATTTCTTTCACAACCCCTATTGTCATAAGTAAAGCCTAAAACTCCAATAAGATCCTCGACAACAAAAATCCTTTAATCTCTCCAAAAATGGATTCAACATGAAATATATAAGTTAGCTTGTGCCCTCCAAAAGTTTTTTTTTAAGTTGCAGACTTTACCCCCAAACAAGATAATTTCTCATAATAATTTTCACAACTATAGTGAACACCCTTGTCCAACCACCCGTTCAATGCTTCACTAATAGCTCATGAAGATCCTCATTCTCATTCTTTTCTAAGCTTAAATAATCTCGAAGTCTTGCTAACACTCAAATGAAAGCAAGTGATATCAATTCAAGCGTCATCGCGACACCGGATTAAAAATTCCTATAATGGGCTCTAGACACATCAAAGGTTGTTGAGCAGAAGACGAACGAACTCAACACAGATCCTAAGGACACTAGAACCTGGATGCTCTGATACTAACTGTAGAAACCTCCATTTTATCATGTAAAGGTTAGTCAGACACAGTATGTCAAATATGGGGCTTGTAGTCAATTTATACCATTCTCAGCATCAAACTAAACTAAAATATTTATTTTCCAAACCATGTTGGAATTAAACTGAATTTAAATTAATAAATAAGGAGAAGTAATAAGACCATCATCCACATAAGGTAAATAAAATCCTAATAACAATACAAATTGTCTCAAATGACCGAATAATAAAATCGGGCTTATGCCCATACAATAATGTGAAATAATAAACTGACTGAAATGGAAATAATAGCCTATGGTAGAATCAAACAAACGAAAGTAGTTGTTGTGCAATTATGACTGCAAGGCTGATCTCCTCTCAGTCCTGTAGTCCCTATTTATATAAACCTAAGGGGAAAACATTTATAATTTTGGGTCAGCTCCCTAAAATGTGCAAGCTTACTCATTTTAAATAGGGAAAAAATACAGTGAATTCAAAGTGAGTGTTCCCATCATCACTCTCATGAATAATACATCTCCCCCTCACCTAAAAGCAGTGATACTCGAATACCCACACATATCCTGATATGGATAAAAAATAAATACAATTGGTAGTATAAAGGTGCATCTAGCAAGATATTGTACTGAAATAGAGATAAATATTCTCAAGTAATTATTTCCCAACTTACCCCAATATACTACCCATAAAGAGTTAACATTTTTTTTCATTTATACTACATATTATTGGGTCTGTATCTTTAGTCCACCACATTAGACTTAGGAATTCTTTTATTGTATTTCAATTTCTTTCATATATGTCATTATATATGCAACACTAAGGCATATACCTAAAGTGTCTCGTTCGTTCTCTATTGGTGAGTACGTATGAGTCTCCCATCCAAAATGGACAAAAAAAAACACACGTAAATGGGGGCGGTCCTTACGCAGTACACCAGTTCACAACTCATGCCCAACAGTGACAAAGGATCCCAACATCTACACCTGCCTCTTGTAGATGGCTCTGCTACGTAGTACCTATAATATGACCTAACACTACATATATCCCACCTGTTCCGACGTATGCTCCGGTCCCGAACGCATATACCCCAACCGATAGGATGATCCACAAACCCAGGTATTTTACACAAAAAATATAAATACATATTACCTTATGTAAAGGTAATTATCCTAATAATTACACCTTAACTATCTCATAAATATTATACCTTATAAACCTTAGTTAATAATTAACCATCATGTAAATTATTAACTTCCTTTACTATATAACATACAATTAACCATCTAGTTAATTATTAAAGTCTCCTTCCTTCAAATAGTACTTTAAACCACCTAATTAATTACTTTCGGTAACTATCCCATACATTACCCCTTCGTTGTCCCCTAAGGATTTCCCATAAACGTTTTATGCTAGTGACTTACCATCTTGTAAATTATTAACTAAAGATTCTGATCTTGGACACCCTTCCTTAGAAAATTCATAATTAATTCTAAAAAATAAAAAAAAATACAAGGTTGGCGCCCACGTGTTCGTATCGAAAAGATCTAGATTCATTATCTGGGCTAAGCAGGTGATCTGAATCGGTTCGGGTAGAGGAGAACCAATTCGCCCCTGTGAGACAATATAATTTTGCTTAATTTTTTTAAGGATAAGATTTCTAATCTTTCACCCAATCACAATTCCATAAGTTTGATCCTTAACACAATTATTCAAAAAAGTCCCCATGACTTTGTTTACCCACGTAGGATATTTTATTAAGTGTTTTAATATCCAGTTCAAGTCCCAGTTCATAACATTTCAAGCTATCGATATGTTCATGCAATTTCAAATTTGTGCCCATAAATCCTCTAACCTCCACCACATACAAGGGCTATAATCAACAAAAATTCATATCTTTATCATACCGAATAGTCCTCTACATGTAAATAATAACATCAATTATAATAAGTCTCTAAAGTATGAATTTCCTACGATCCAACCCACCATTGATATCCATCATAATTTCTTGATTTTCTATCCTATTTTTCGATTCAACCCTCAACAAACAAGATTCAATTCATCATTATATCACCACAATTCCTATGTAATCCATAATTCTATATGGAAAATAAATCCCGATGAATAAAGAAGTAATTTGAACGATTAAAAGTAATCAATGAAATTATTCCCTTAGATCTTGGATGTTTCTTGGTCGGTTCTTGAATCCAAATTTGAATCTTCCTCTCCACTTCTTCCTTCTAGGTGTTCTTGCCTCTTTCTTTCCAATGTGTCTGCTGGGGTCTGCTAGGGTTTTTGGTTAAAATGATAGGGAGTCTCCTTAATCTCCTTATTTATATTTTAAACTCAATTCCCTAGTTAGGTCTTAGGCCCCAACTTTAGACCCCAAAATGATCCCAAATACCTTATCCACTTAACCCAATAACCTCTGAACTCATATATATGACCCGAAACCATTTCTAAGGGTCTAAAACATCCTAACGAGTTTGTATAACCTCCCAAAGTGTTCCTCGAACATTGTTTTCTTTAACATACCCATATATATGATATTTAAATCAACGCCTCACTATAAGTTAATCACCTTATGATTTATTTCTCATGAGCGAACCCATCATTTCCAATTGAGTCGTATAATTATGAAATTATAAATAAGTATTTATTCTCACTTGAAATTATATTCATTTAAAATTTGAATCCCTTTGATTTAATTTATTCTCAAATTTAAATCCAAAATTTTTTGTTAAGTTTCCTTCATAATATTTTATTTTGAAATTACGAGGTATTACATTCTCACCACTAATAATGAAATTTTCGTCCTTGGAATTCACTATAGCATGAAGTCATATTTTATACCATTATCTTATGTTTATGAGAAATTCACCCATACTCATATCCCATGATATAAATAAAAAAGGCCCATCTATGCCTATCATAACATTACTGAGCACCCATATATTCCACATTACATGTACACACACACATACCATTATTAGTTGTGAATAACACACGAACATCCAATCTGTACCATTCACATCAAGTATATCCATACAACAAGTATACCACCACATATGTAAATGTAAAAAGAAAGTAACCATCTTAGTGTCCAACTTCCCTTAACTCCCGACATTTGCAAATTTCGTGTGTGGGACGTCTCGCGAAATTCAAACAAGGAACCATCGTGATACACCACTAGATAGCTTAATCAATTATTAGTATCCCTCGATCCGAGACTTGAAAGGAGATGAAAATATTTGTTTATACTAATCATATAAATTTCAAGTTGCGACCATTTTTAACAAAAGTACCATCACTTCCAAGGGATACGCTGAATCCCAATAAGTTTACCAATTCAAAAACATCGTGTTCGCTTTTACTCATACGATAAGACATCCTTTATCCATTCTTAAGTCAAGTGGAATGCTTAATCACTCCCATTTTGGATGACATCATTAGTATAATAACATTATTCATGATCATACACACCATCATATTACTGAGACCATCACTATTCTTAACGTTCCCATATGAACCAAATACTTTTCCAACACAAATGCTTTCCACTTCTCATACTCATAACATAAAATAAGAAAATTTCATTGTTGGATAATTATCGCATTTACTTATCCCTTAAAACATACAATTATTAGTATTTATTCTACATTCGTATCCCGAATCGAACATTTGTGGTCTTTCTGATTCAAGAAATACTTTAGTAACAAATTCTGAGATTTTACATCATTGCTCCCACTCTCGATAAAGCAACACTTTCGGGTTCATGCGGGTCTCACAACTAAAGTCTATATGCCCATACGACTCCTCACTATATATAATTTATTATTTCTTCAAATTTTTATTGGTTCTAAGATCACTATAGCAAAAAGGGAAAATTGGCACCCTTCATCCGTCCATCATTATCATGGTCATTGATCGTGAGAAAAAAAACACGCATTTTTTATCACAGTCATTGATCGTGACAAAGGCTTGTCATGGTCAGTGACCGTGATAGGACCGTGATAAATGTACTTATCACGGTCTTGTCACAGTCATTGACTGTGACAACCTTATAAACTTATCATGGTCAATGACCTTGACGAGTCCGTGACAAGTTTTCTAGTAAAAAAACCCTCCCCCTCCTTTTTTTCCCACCGTTTTGGTTCCCCTCCCTCTTTCTCTCTCTAAGCGACCACTCTCTCTCTACGATTTTGGTATGTTTTCTCTCTCTACTTCTCTTCCATTTGTATATATGTGCATGTGTATATATGTGTATGTAAATGTGTGTGTGTGTGTGTGTGTGTGTGTGTGGCGGGAGTAGGGGGAAGAGATGGGGGTGGGGATGGGAGGGGGTGTATATATATATATATATATATATGTGTGTGTGTGTGTGTGTGTGTGTGTGTGTGTGTGTGTTTGGTGGGCAGTGGCAGTGGGGGGGATGGGGGAGGGCTAGGGATGGGGGCAGGGTGGGTGGGGTTACGTGTGTGTATGTGTGCGGGTGGGGGATGGGGCAGGGGAAATGGGGCGGGGGGTGGGACTTGTTAGTTTTTTTTATTAAATCTATAATTCATTTCATCAATTATTAATTTTTTTTATTTCCCCTCATATGCAAGTATTGCCCCTTGTAAAGGAATTTATTGTTTAAATATTGATTTATTATTAATATTTTTAGTAAATTAATAATTAGTTCCCCTTTCATATGCAAGTAGGGTAAATTAGTAAATTAATAATTGTATACTTTAATTGTTAGTTTAATTGATGAAATGAATTAATTGAGTAGATGAATTAGAAGGAGTACAGGATACACATTGTTGTTGCTATTGCGGTTGGATTATAGTGGATCGATGTTCAGTTGGTTAATTTTAGAAGTGGCATGACCACTGGATTATTGTCCATATGGGTGTGGGATTTTTCATATTTTTTTAAAATTATTTTGTATCACGAACCATATATATATATATATATATATATATATATAGTATGATAATTAAATGAAACATACTTGAAATTACATATAATGCGCATAGATACTAGCCTTCTAGTTCTTATGCGTACACATTCAATAGCCCTTAGATCCGTTCGAGAGTCATTACACCTGCAATGAGATCTCTCGAATTGTCCCGTTTGGACAGTTTGGGACTGCATAATTTCTTTATAATAATATTCTTAGTGGCTTAAAGTTGTTACTTTTGGAGGAAGTTATGCAGTCGTATCCTAATGTTCTCTGGGTACATACTAGATTGACAAGTGTGAGTGTTATTTCAATTGATGAATCGAAATAACACTCACATGTGCCAATCTACGTTGTGTACTTGGAGAACTATGGGGATATGCTGTCGAATTTTTCTCAAATCGTAACAATGTGCATGAGTTGTTAAGTACATTATAGAAATATGCAGTCTTGAATGGGACGGGACCACTAACCCTTTAGAGGAGATGGAGGAAATAGAAATTTCTATTATAAATTGAATTTGGATTTGAAATTTAAAAATTGAATATAAATAAGACATAATTAAATGAAACATACTATAAATCTAAGTTTTGTTTATACTAATCCACGAATATACACTTCTTACCTTTAATAGGTGATTAGTTAAAGTAGTTGTGATGGGATATCCTAAATACAAAGAGTGGATGGGTGAGACAAATAGAATGGGGGGTGTTTCGTAGAGGTGCTAATGAATTTGTGAAATACGCAAAGAGATGTCATAATGATGAATATTTTCCATATCCGTGTGTTAGGTGTAAGAATGGTAAGGTGTTTGAGTGAAAAACTGTTGAACTACATTTGTTAAGACGGGGTATGCAAGATAATTATCAATTTTAGAGTTTTCATGATGAATTAAAAGTTCCATTTGTCCCCGAGAGACCTTCACAACAACCTTAAACAAGTAGGATAGATGTAGAAGGGTACGACGTAAATCATAATATGATAGATGATTTAGTTGATGATGCGCACGAAGTTTATGAAGCGGAGGAGAATGAGGTCACTGATGATGTACAAGGTTCAGGTGCTCGTGAAGATATAACGATAAACCTTGATGATGACTACCAAAGTTTAAAGTTTAAGGTGACCCAACCATTATACTCTGGTTGCGAGAAAGATCAAACAACTTTACATGCTATGATTGGTTTGCAAAGTTGGAAGACGCAGTACGATTTGTTTGGCAATAGTGTGATAAGAATTCTAAATTGGGTGAAGGGCTTACTACCCGAGGAGAATACGCTTCCAAATATCTATCATGTTATGAAGAACATTTTGAAAGGTTTAGGAATGAAGTATAAATTGATTCATGATTGTGTGTATGACTGCATACTATACCGAAAGGAGTATGAAAATCTCGATCATTGTCCAGTTTGCGATGAACCTATATATGTCCAATCTACTGGAAAGGAAGGCACAAGCTCAAAAGTACCTCAAAAGGTGTTGAAATATTTTCCCATTGGGCATAGATTAAAGCAATTTTTCACAGTACCATAGATAGTGGAGGCAATGAATTGGCATGCTAGGGCAGAAGTAGGGGTAATCTCATGCGTCATCCTATTGATTGTACATCTTAGAGGAGGATGAATTATGAGTATCTCGAATTTGCTCAAGAATAGTGCAACATTCATTTGGCAATATTAACATATGGTTTCAATCCATTTGGAAATCTAAGCACCAATCAGAGTGTATGGTCAGTGATCCTAGCCCCACTCAACCTCCCTCCTTCACAGTGTATGAGACCTGAATTTTTGATGTTGTCTTTATTGATACATGGGTCAAAGGCACCAAATGATGACTTCGACGTCTACCTGTATCCTTTGGTAGAAGAATTAAATGAGTTATGGGAAGAGGGTGTGCAAGCATTTGACTATTTTAGAAAAGAAGAGTCTACACTAAAAACTATGTTGATGTGGGCAATTCATGATTTTCGAGCTTATGGGACATTATCCGGTTGTGTAGTACATGGTTATTTGGGGTGTCTTATTTTTGGAGAGGAAACTGAATCTCTTCATCTCTTCGTTATATCAAAACATATATACCATTGCCATAGGAGGTTTTTAACCCCGGCTCATAGTTTTAGATTTGAGAAAGGTTGCATTTTTTTACCGGACGGGGTTGAACATAGGCTACCACCGAGAAAACTTTCAGGTTCAGAATTGAAAGTAAATCTTATGATTGTGGCCCTAATATGCCAGGTAAGAATCCAAAATTTAATAATGTCAAGAATAAGAAGATCCCAACTGGGAATGAAAATGAGACAAGAAAGTCTTGGTCTAGGAGGTCAAATTTATTTGACTTGTCTTATTGGAAGAATAACCCAGTGCGCCATGTATTGGATGTGATGTATGCAGAGAAGAACCTTGTTAAACATATTATGGGCACTTGCCTTGGGGGGAGTCATTCGAAGGATGTAGAAAATTCACAAAAAGACCTTAAATCATTGAAACTTAAGCCACGACTATGGTTGAAAGAAGATAGTAGGGTAAGGACAATAATTCCCCCTGGTACGTTTACTTTGACGAGTGGGGAAAGGAAGGTGCTTTTAGATAAAAATATATAATTTGAAGGGTCCATCTAATTTTTCGTCCAACTTGCAAACGATTGTGAATTATGCTACTCATGATTTACATAAGTGTAAGTCCCACGATTGGCATGTGATCATACAATTCGGAAGATGGTAAGATTTTACTTTTCTATAATTATAACAATATATTATTCTTTATTATTTTACTTTGCGGGCCCGATACTAATTTTGCATTATTTTATTTCAGGGGACGTGGAGTGGACCTAGGTGTAGGCCATATAGGCTCGATGCTTATGTGGCTATTCGAAAGAAGAAGGGGAAGGATAAGGAGGTGTCCCCTATTATCGTATCGATGATTGTAAGTAATTCGACAGTTTACTTTTTGTTAATTACGTTATAATTTTTTTATTTACTTATCTAACTAATCATGTGCTTTTTTCATTTCAGGCAAAGCTTAAAGAAATGCATGAGTCGCAATCTGATGCCGACAAGGCAATTTTGTTCACGGATGCACTCAGCCAAGTGCTTGGCGCTGGTCGCAAGGGGAGTGAGCTCACGGGTGGCATAATCTAGGATCATCGAATTAGAGACGAGAAACACCGGATTGGATTGAACGGTGTACTCGCAAGATATGAAGTTGTCCCATTTGGAGGTGATGGTCCAAGATATGTTAACATTCATGAAGCGTTCGTTGGGCAAAAAGGGGAAGGGGGAAGGGAAGGATATGGTGGTGGTGGAGTTCTAACAGGAAGACTTCGAAGATGCGTTGGAAGATTATACGAGGGGCATGGTCAATGTGGTCATAGCCTGTGATGAAGCAAGTGCGAGGGATGTAGAGGAGGTATACAACCTAGAAGGGGAATAAGTGGACCCAAGTTTAGAGTACCAAGTTGTTTCAGGGTCGCCCAAGTTCTAGTGATTCTACGATTAAGTGGGGTTACCAAAGGAAAGCCGTTTGAAGAAAACCCAGACAATTTTGGATACCGCAAGGAAGAACGCGGTACCCTCATTAAGATGGAAGGGGTCTGTGTCCAGGCTGGTGAGAAAGTTCTTATTCGAAGTAACTTTATCAATGCCGACGGGGCTGTGATATTACCACACAAAGTTCTTATTCTTGTTAGGTGTTTTACCAATGGGGAATGCATCCAAGGTAGCTTGAGGTTGAGGTTGGTACTTGGACTTTGAAGAAGTTCCACTCTTGAATCTCTTAGTCCTTTTTATCAGTGGATTGGAAGGTCCTTCACCAGGAGCTGCATCGGTTGGAACACCCTCACCCAAAACACCTTCAGAAGGGGAATACGTCCAAGGGAGCTTGAGGTTGAGGTTGGGACTTGGACTTTGAAGAAGTCCCACTCTTGGATCTCCTTATCCTTTTGGTTGGTGGATTGGAAGATCCTTCACTAAGAGCTGCATCGGTTGGAACACTCTCACCAGAAACACATTCAGAAGGGGCCTATTATGTGGGAATATCACAGCCCTATCGGCATTATTAAAAGTTACTTTGAACAAGAACTTTCTCACCAGACCGGCCATGGTCCCCTTCCATATTAATGAGGGTAACGCGCTCTTCCTTGCGATATCCAAAATTACTTGTGTTATCTCCAAATGGATTTACTTTAATATCCTCACTTGATTGTAGATCCACGAGAACTTGGGCGACCGCTAAACATCTTGGTACTCTAAACTTGGGTCCACTTCTTCCCCTTATAGGTTTTATACCTCCTTCACATCCCTCGCACTTTATTCATCATAGACTATGACCACATTAGCCATGCCCCTCGAACAATCCTCCAACGCACCTTCGAAGTATTCATGTTGGAACTCAGGTTCCCTTGTTCTTTATTGGGCCTCCTTATCATAGGCAACCACAAGATTTTCCCTATGTGATGGTAGGGCGTTAATTCTTACACTCACTTCAGGGATCTGCAAAGTTACCGTCTTCATGTGTTTGCTAATGATTTTCCTCAGTGTGAATCAAGTCTCCATCCGGTGACCCAATTTTTGATGGATCTGATTATACTTGGGATCAACCCTCTTTACTGCATCTGGCTCCGATCGGAATACCCTTCGGTTCGTACATCGTTCCTCCTTCGACCATGGTGTTATAGAAACTAATAGCTTCTTCAATGGTGCAAGGCAGTGGTGGTGAGTCTTCTTTATCTCTTCCAAACTTTCTCTTGTTATCTTTCTTTGACTGCTTAGCCCCTTCACCTCCGTCGACCTATCCTACCCGTGGGGGTTGGATATATGTTGTAACGGGTTGGATCGGCTGCCTGAATAACCCCGGTACTATGATCGGGTTTGGCCGAACCACCAACGATATATTTCTTACTACTTTTAGACATGCTATGAAAGTTCCTTCACGTGTTTCATTAATGAGGTGACAAATATATTTCGGGAGCAAACCTTCATCACAAAACTATAACAACTTGGACTCTTTGGCCTCCTCCCTCGCATCATGGGACCTCCCTCGGAATCTTTTCATATATGCCACCACATCTTCCCCTGGCCATTGCTTCTCCCTGCCTAACTAATTCAACATAAACTCATCTTCTGTCAGAAATAACTTCTAGACAAATAGCACGTGCATCTCTTCTCACGTTAAAACCCTTTCTGGCACCAAATGGGAGTACTATGTATAGGCTTTATCAGTCAAGGATTTGGAGAACTCCTTCAACCTGAGCTTCTTGTTATTACAATGAGCTCCCAAGTGTACAATGAAGTGTTTAATATGCTTGTTCGGGTTTCCCCCATTTCTAGTGTATTTCCCAAAGATAGGGGGAATGTAGTCCTTTAGATAGGGCTCATCATTATATTCTTGAGGATTAGGCATACAGAAACCAATATACATCAAGGCCACCTCACCAGCTGATTATGAAGAAGTTGCTATCATCTTTAGCATTTCTTTTTACATCTCTTTCCTCGTCTCTTCCAGAGAAGATGCAGATGTTTTCTCGATCGTTAGGGGAGCATCCAGGGGGCCACTGGTGGAACACTCGTTGCACTTAGGGTGGCCACCATAGATGGAACGCCCATTACACCTGGGGTTCCCACCATTAGAATAGGAGTGGGTGTTGTGTTCGATGGGGCAGTGCCCATTGGGAGTGCACTTGGTGGGGCTATCAGAGCCACCATTGGCGTTACAAAGTAACTGGCATCAAATCCCCCCCAACACCATTGAAGCAATAGGGGCGTGTAGAAACTCGTGAAACTTAGTCATGAGGAGGGCCACTTGAGCTGGCCCCATCCCATATTTCATGGAAGCTTGCGTTACCCCTGGGACGCCCTTCGTCGTTTGAACTGGAGGTACATTTACCCGAGGGGACCCCATCTCTAGCCGCCTCAAGCTCTCTCACAGTTTGTTCTTCTTGATGTTGAATAACATCAAAGTCTAGAGCATGATTAATATTATCCAGAGACATACTTATAGAAGAATACCTCCCCAACGGAGTCGCCAAATGTAAGAGGGTAGTCCCCTTATAGCATGGGAGTATGGTAATACTAGTTGAGTTGTAACCCATATAAGTATGGTGATAAATGATATTCCAAAAACTATTCAATGGACACAAATAAACACACAATATTGTATTTGATCAACACAAAGGTTGGACTCACAATACACTCGTGTATAACCCAAACAATAATAAAGGAAAACTCATAAACAACTCAGTCAGAGGGTGAGAGGAGTAAGCACCTTAGATACACTTTGGAAGTTAGCCAAACACACTAACAACCTATGAAAGATCTCTGGTTAGCTACTAAAAGCTTCACAATAAAAGACAATGGTGGGTGAGTAAGAGCTCTGGTTTGTAATAACTTCTCTCTCTGATCTCTTTTCTCTCTAGCCAATAAATCTCTAGAAACGAACCCTAAAAAACATCATCCCCCTCAAAAGTGGTTGAGGTCCATAAATAGCCCCCCACCACCACCACCACTCCCGAGGTGCCTATGTCCTTACAGTTGTGAAAGACATCCCTCATACTTTATATCACAAACATTAAATGCTCGATGGACTAGTCAGCTTCATGTCATAAACATTAAATGCCAAGACATGCCTTTTGCCTAACCACTGTGCGTCAGGGGGATGTCATCACAGAGGTGGCTCACCAACTGTCTGACAACCCCAAATACCACGGTGGTTTACTCAAGTGAGGATTTGATATTGCTTAGTTGTCTAGTGACATCACCTAAAGTAGATGTGGCATTAAGTAGAGGGATTTTTGGTTCACAACTCAACGCACAATGAAACTCAAGGCTGCTCCGCCCAAGATTCCACGATCAAAGGTGTTTCAGTGTTTTACCAAGTGTATCTAAGACGGTCAGGACAAGACCCAACGTTGCCTCACTTCTCAATCCTCCAAACCAAGTCCCTCTAAAGTTTCCACAGTGAGGTCTCTCAATAGAGTATGAAAGCTCTCCCAGGCCCTGCCAGGGCTGGTCTCTCGCGAGTACCGTTCGACCTCACACTAAATAGCGCTATAATCGTTACATCACTACAATCATTATAGTTGTAGCCAATATAAAAAGATACAACATGACTAAGTAAGACAAAAACGCTAAAGAGTGAGCCCTCTCGACGAGTTACTTCGTTGGAAGATCTTCCTCGGATGCCACGCTGAGTTACCTCGCTTGAGCTGCCTCGCTGCCTTATTCCCTTGAGTCTGTTATTTTAGCTGGGAGGGGATTATCTCTAATCTCAATATTATCTTCAAACCCTCCCTATAATACTTGATTAAAGGGTGAGACTATGAAAATAATGATAACATGAGAAAATTGACAATTACGGCCTGAGACAAAGAACATGTATTAAAATGAATTTGCGTTGCAAGTATGTGCAGGGCTAACAATAAGGGGAGAGCTGACTATAGTGAGGTTAGTGTGTGTTAGCGTGACGAGTAAGTGTAGGGCTAACGAAATTGGGCTTACTGTCTATAGTGATGTGTCATGCATAGAACCTCACGAGTATGTGCGGTGCTAATGAAATTTGATAAACTGACTATAGTGAGGGAAATATGTGTGGAGTTGAACTTAGGCGGGTAAGGAGTATGTGCAGTATCCGTAATAGGGTGAAGTGGCTATAATGGTTTCACATAAATAAAAAATTGGATACATTGATTTAATTAATAATCATGAATTGATAATTTAATGTGGTAATATCATAATTAGACTTGAGCATTGGGGTGGCTTAGTTATGTGGGTCGATAGTGGTAGTTTATTTTACTCACATGTTAATATATATCTCGTTTAATTTAAAATACTCTTTTGTGGTAATTATCATGTATAATGCTATTTTCTGGGTTTATGGACCCTAATTGGGAGTGGGTTTACAGACCCTAATTAGGAGGAGTAGCTAGTATTCATGCGATGGGTTATGACCCATTGCGTTGACTAACATTTCAGGTATAGTGTTGGAGTAGCTGCATAGGATGGATTGGAGATCTTTAGAGTGCATCTAGAGATTTATTTTATTTATTTTATTCATTTTAATAGTAGTTTGTTTTATTTTTATTCCTTCGTTTTAGTATGAGACTTTCATTTATGGATTTGGGGGCTAATTGGCTCCACAATTGTTTATGGTTTCAGTTAGATATGTATAGTTGGATTATTTCATTTGGATTTTAATAATTTGGAGTTGGATTTATTTAGAGATAGCATGGTGATGCATTTTAATTTTCATGAATGTTTATATTGGTTAGATAAATTTGAATTATATTTTATGGAGTGAAAGTATTAAATGTCTCAAATTTCTATCACATACTGAGCACGATATTTTATTTAGTGATGCCCGACGTAGTTTGGCAGCAGCCAATGCCAAAGTGCACAGGGTGTTACAGATGATATCAAAGCATGGTCTTAGTTCTGGCAGATTATGAGTACGTTTAGCTTTCGAATTACCGATATTTGATTCTCTTTGTTAATTCGCACTCTGTAAGATATTTTGCCTAGCATAAATGTTAGTTGTGTTTCTTGGAGATGGGGAGTTTTGTGTTAAGGACGTTGTAGGCATTGAGGTTAGAAGTAGTAATCCTAATATGAGGATCCTTCGAGTTGATTTTGGAGATAATATTTATTTAGTTTAGTAACGATAAAGTGATGTGATTTGATTTGAGGATTTAAGCGTTGCGATGACTTTTGAAGATAGAATCGAGTGGTGATTTGTGGGAGAGCATGGTACGTCATTATTTTCATAGTTATGCATATATATATATATATATATATATATATATATATATATATATCTTTGTTTATTGAGTAAGTTCATGTAGGATTTGGTATTTGGAAGCCCAATCGTGGTATTCTATGGGTAGGCATATGTAAGTCCTATTTTATTTGCACAATTTACTTTTGACACTTATGCTTTGCCGAATTTTGAGGATGAAATTCCTGTTCTAGTGGGGAATAACATCCCATGATTTTATAATTTGATTTTTTTTTTGGAATTAACTAAATTTTATGCTTAAAAATATTGGTTTTGATTTAAGTAAAATGAAATTAAATCAGAATTGAAATCGGGATTTAATTCGAAAAATTAGAACTTTTTATATAAAATTGGGGGAACTTCAATTATCAGGTCATCTGAACTGGGTAGGCCCTGGGGTCGAACTGGTTCGCTTTATCAGTTGGCAGAAATTGGAGA
This sequence comes from Sambucus nigra, assembly GCA_949130495.1. Lineage (NCBI taxonomy): Eukaryota > Viridiplantae > Streptophyta > Magnoliopsida > Dipsacales > Adoxaceae > Sambucus > Sambucus nigra. The sequence continues at coordinate 471,736,714 of OX422211.1, read as the reverse complement.
GTTTTTTTTTATAGTTTTTATGTACGACTCAAAATCTTTTTTTATTTAAATAAAAAGGCATGGGTTTAGTATTTTAAAAACACATTTTAACCTCCCCAAAAAACAGTAGCCTCCCATGTTTATATCTCCTCTTATCTATAAAACCTAAAACCTATTTAAATTAACTCTCAACCCAAGTTTTTAATAGCTAAACCAAGTTTTCTCAAGATCGTCCAAGAATGCATCTTTATTGTTTTCTCAAGAGGAACGCAATTGTGCAGTCAGATTTTTCAAGCGACTTCTTTACAGGCATGTATACTTCTATTATTACCCTTTAGTATTATGCATTTTAAATATTGCCTAAACACTAATAATTATTATTTTAAAGAGACTAATTAGGAAAAGTTAAATTAAATTTGGGACTGTTTTTATTTAAATCTTTAATACGAAGACTCAAAACTATCGCATGCTTAGATTAGAGGATGGGATTCCGTTAGAATATATGGACCTTCACATGTTAGAATAAATCGTATGAAATTTTTAAATTGAATTCGACTCGAAAAAAATCATGTTATTGATTTTTTAATTGTATAATATAAATTTATTGTTGTATTCCCCCAAAATATGCTTGTGGATGGAAATTATATAAGCTGTCGAAAAATAAATTGTTTAATTAATATTATAATTAAATATACATAAATTGGATAAATAGTAATCTTGTGAGTAATATAAAGGATTGTTGTGATAAGTTGAAAACATGCCTTATTTGATCATGAATTATGTTTGTATCCGATACCGCAAGGACAATGAGATTTTTGGGATAGTCATACTTTCACCTTACTCTTAGGTTGCTTTCTAGATATGGGACTAGTAGGTAGGCCTTGGTTGTTGTTAACACTTTCTAGGTATAGGATTAGTTAGTGTAGGGTTTTACAAATGGGTAATTCCGGGTTGGGGTAAATTTATACGTCAATCCATTGATTCGTTAGCTTAGGTGAGAGATTAGGTAGTAATTATTGGTAGGTATTCTTCCTAAATGATAGGTTAGGATATACTTGTATTTTTTACACCTCTAGGTATGTGACTAGGGGTGTTTTGAGGATTTATGCTCGATTAAACGGTGGGGCTAATAGCAAATATTGAGAACTTAAGAAAATAAAGAATTAATCCCTAAGATAAAGAATTGGTATTAAAATTAATTTGCATCACTAGTACGTGCAGGGATGACAATAAATAGTGAATTGGCTATAGCGACGTGCATGTGTGTGTGTGTATTTGTGTGTGTGTGTGTCTGTGTGTGTGTGTGTTGACGTGATGAGTATGTACAGGGATAACGAAATTGGGCGAACTGGATATAGTGATGTGTATTCTGTGGAAGGAGTAGCTAGTATTCATGCATTGGGCTCTGACCCATTGTGTTCACTAACATTTCAAGTATAGTGCTGGAGTAGCTTCATAGAATGGATTGGAGATCTTTGGGGTGCAACTCGGGATTTATTTTATTCACTTTAGTAGTAGTTTGATTTATTTCTATTTCTTCGTTTTAGTATGAGACTTTCAATTATGGATTTGGTGGGAAAAATTGGTTTCCCAGTTGTTTATGTTTCTAGAAAGATATGTATAATTGGATTATTTAATTTGGGTTTTAATAATTTGGAGTTGGATTTAGTTTGGAGATAACATGGTGACGGATTTTAATTTGCATGAATGCTTATATTTATTGGATAAATTTGAATTACATTTTGTGGAATGAACGTTTTTAAATGCCTTATATTTTTGTCACATGTTGAGAATGATATTTTATTTAGTGATACCCAACATAGTTCGACGTCGGTTGATGCTGGAGTGCGCAGGCTGTTACATATAATGGGTATATTGAGCATGAAATTGGAATTGTATAATTATGAAACAAAGAATTGTAATGTTGAATTAAGAATGTAATTAATGTAAAAATTGTGTATGTGAATAAATTAACATCGTTGGGACATTGGGACTACGAAGATTAGTTTTACTATTAATTGTTGTTAATTTCTTCTATGTATGGGACTAGGGGGTATTTTCGTGTACGTTTAGGTATTTCCTAGGTGTAAGACTAGGTAATACATTATTACGTTATTTTATCCTAGACATTAGTCTAGGTGATAATTATATTTTAGGTATTGTTCCTAAGTGAGGTACTAGGTGATACTTATGGTTGTGGTGATCTCTAGAGATGGATAGTAGTTTTGATTCCCAAATTATATTTGGGAGCTCATTAAAAATAATGAAAACAGGATAAATGTTGAAATAAACATAAATAGATTAGGTAATTGAGTTGGCTTTATGATATGTGGGTAGTTATTATAGTTATACATTACTCACACCGTTATTATATTGTTTTATTAATTATAATATTTTATTATGATATTTATCTCTTATAATGCTTATGACTAGATTCACGGATCCTATTTGGGAAGAGTAACTAATATTCTTGGGGTGGGCCCCTACCTGTTATTGTTGACTAACGTTTCAATATAGGCTGTTGGGTGAATGCATAGTTGGAGATTAACGAGACTTGAACCTGTAGATGTATTTTACACCATTGGTTTATTTTTCTTTCTATTCATTTTATTTATGAGATTGTTATTTTGAATTTAGTGAGACATACGATTCCACAGTTGTTTATGATTTTTAAGTGGAGAGATTTTATGTAGTTTATTTTATTTCATTTAAGTTTTATTATATTTAGAGTTGAGATTTATTATTGGAGTTAGCATGGTGATGGATCTTATTATGGTGAATGGTTTTATTAATGTTGGAATATCTCAATTTATACCTAATGAAAAAAACTTTAAAGGTCTCATATTTTTGTCACATGCTAAGAATGATATTTAATTTTAATGACGTGCACATTTTGGTATCGGGGCTTGATTAACTTTGATAACAAAATATGTGGGTTGTTACAAGTGGGTATTCCTTTTCGAAATGCCGTGGATGAAAGGAAGGATTAAGAGTCTTTTAGATATGATAATAAGGTCCATGGTTAGTTATTCTAGATTGCAGCATTCTTATTGGGATTTTAGGTAAGAAATATCATATACATTCTGAATTTAGTTTATTCTTAATCGATATCTTCAAATCCCATTGAATGTTGAAATCGAAAAGACAAAATTCTAAGGAATGTTTGAATAAGGGGTGCCTGACATTTATGTTATTGAATAAGAAAAAGAACTTAAAATTAAGGACAGAGGTATGTCTCTTTGTTGGATATCCCAAAAGGTAACAAAGGTAGTTTATATCATATTCCTAAGCACAATAAGGTAGCTGATTGCCTAAATGCTCGGTTATTGAAAGAGGATCGTGTAGTAAACTACGTGCTCAAGTGTAAGTTGGTCTTAGACGATTAAAAAGAAACATCATATTACAAATATTTCTAGAACACGTGTACAAGATTAAATATAACCTGATATCGATAATATACTTCCTAACGATAGTGGGAGCCTTACCAATGATCAAGATACATGTGTCACTTATTTTGGATAGCAAGTGTTGCCACATTGTAGTGGGAGCATTAAGAGTCATCATGATTGATTTGTTCTTTGGATGATCTTTTCGATGAGATCCCTTACAAACACTAATTGGGTCATAAGAATCACAAGAAGACATTCCAATAAAAGGAACTTTTCTTTGACTTATGAATATGGATATCGAAAGTATTTGATGTATTCAAATTAATTTATGGGACTTGAAGACTTGTTGATTAGATAAAACCCATCGGGCGCAAGTGAATCTACAAGAAGTTAAAAATAAATGGATGGGAAGGTGAAAAACTTAAAGAAAAGGCTTGTGAGCAAACTTTCTCACTAGATTCCATGCTAAAGTTTATGGGGATTCTTTGAACGACAAGACTGTATTTTTTAACACATGTCTTGAAAAGTACATAGTCAGAATTCGGGAAAACAAAGTGACGTAATCTTGCAAAATCCATTTATGGATTTAAGATAACATTAAGGTCTTGGGTCATTTAGTTTGATCAGGTAATCAAGTTTTGATTTTGATAAAACTCCAAATAATATTTGTTTGTATGATAAGCATGCCGAAACATGGTGGTATTTATATGTACACTTTGTGGATAATATTCTCCTAATCAAGAACGAGGTGGAAGTATTGTCTTGCATAAGAATGTGGCTATCCAGGTAGCTTGATATAAAGTGCTTAGGACAAGACAATCACATCCTTATGATCAAACTTTAGCCGGATCAGATACAAAGGATGTTTGGCTTATCCAAAGTTTCTTATATCGAATTTGTACTCACAAGTTTAGCATCGGTATTTTAAGGAAGGTTCTTTCTTTTAAGTATGAAATCACTCTTTCTAGGAATAACTGGAATCACTTGATGAGATGTATGGAAATAGGAATATACCTTATGCTTTAGTGGTGGATAGCCTCATGTATGATATATTGTGTATTAAACCAAATATCAGCGATGTCTTTGGCATTGTCACATATTTTAGTCTAATATTCTTGTAATGTCTAGGTATAAAGACTTGTTTTTCAGTGAGATATGGAGGCAACTTAAAGACTTTATATGGCTCGGTTACTGCCTAAAACTATACGGAGGCTATATAGAGCCAGCATGGACACGTGTCAACATTTTTTGTTTGTCAACTCATATGGACCCTCGCTTCATTTCACATCTTCTATATGATTGCTTGACTTGACATTGCCCTGCTTGTTAGGGGATTTTAGGTAGCGGAGATACTATAACATGTAGTGTAGCTCCATTAACTAGTGCACTACTACTAATTTGAAGCCTAAAAAATTAATGAGAATGCACTATTGGGACTTAATAAAAGAAATTATTTGGGACATAGAAAATTAAGGTTGTCGATAAAGGCACCTTTAAAACTAGTAAGTACACCTATTTATTAGGGCATCTCTTATATATTTAAAATTTGTAAGTACATCAACTTGATAAAGGAAACCTAACTTACAAAAATAACTCTCTCTCTCTCTCTCTCTCTCTGAGAGAAAGAAATTCATATTGCTAAAAACACTTTATGCCTACCTCCTTAGTTGAAAAAATGTATTTTTTTATTTTTAAATATTCATTGTTATTTATTCTTGGTAAAAAAATATTTTATTATATATTTGTGTCATTAATAAAAATGCAGTAGAAATACAAATTGGAAAATTAAATTTTACAAGGAAAAAATATAAGTTGAAAATGCAAACATGAGTCCAAATTTTATCAAAAAAATTAAAAAGTAAATACAATAAGAGAGAAGATGCAAAGACAAGACAACTTAGGAGACATATAATTATTATTTTACATTTACCATCTTCTCTCTTATTGTAATTGCGTTTTAATTTTTTTTTAATTCTAGTTTTAAGTGAGATTATCTTATGAGTTCACATGAGAAATTATGAGTTTTAGTTTGCAATTTCACTGCATTTTTATTAGTGATAAAAATTAAAATATAACACACTGCCACTATCTTGAAACTAATAAAAAAACATGATGGTTAATTTTAGCATCACTAAACGTGCCAATAGAATATGTTCTTGAATTTTATTTATAACATAGCTGGCGCAAAATATTTGTAAAAAAATAAGTATGTGACACTAATACACTATAAAAGTATTCTTAGCTAACAATAAATACTATATTAGTGAATATTTAAAAAAATGTAAATAATATATTTATTACAATTAAATATGGAGGCGTAATGTTTATAGTAATTTGTATTTCTTTATGTGAGAGAGAGAGAATTATTTATGAGTTAAGAGTGCCTTTATTCATAACAGGTGTAGTTACAAATTTCAATATAGTTTTAAAAGGTGTTTTATATTAAACTCAACTGTAGCCCAAAATAACTTGCAACACGCACTGAGGGGGAAGAACCTTAAAGACGAAAACTAAATATAATAATAGAGAGGATTACGTGGAGTTGAATTAAACGAATAATTGAGTCACACTCCTTGAATATGCATATAATTTGTTTTGTATTGACATCTTTGGGTTTTCCGCTTAATTTGAGAAAGTGGTGGGTTTTCTGCTTAATTTTCTTTTCTTTCTATTTTATTTCAATCTCCAGTTTGTTTTATTTTAAGGTTGCTTGTTTAACTAACTTTTTTTGGGTGTTCTGTGACATTGGTGGTTGGTGGTTGGTGGTTATTGGTTCTTATGATAATGGTGGATAGTGTTGATGGCTCCTATGGATAGTGATGATGTCGGTGAATGTGGATAAGGATGTTAAGTCCTTTGACGATTTGAGAAATAAAAACTTCATTTTCTTTCTCATGCTCATTCCAAGTTTCATTCAATTAAAAAATAAATTTATCAAGAACTTCCGTTTGAGATTGGATAAATTTTTCTATCTTTTACTTCTTCTTTATTTTTTCCAATCGAGAATATACTTTCTAGGAGGCATGGTATAAATACACATCAATCCAAAAATCAATCTAAAAAAACTCAACCACAACCAAATAAAGAAACAATGGAACCTGATTTGGCGAATTTGTAAATCAACTTTGAAAGCCTTTCTTCGATAAAAAAAATCCTGAAAAATACATAAAAAATTAACATCATTAACTTATTGAGAGGTAATATTAACAACATTTAACATAAAATAAAACTGCATTTAACACAGAAAATAACACCTTTTAGGACAAAAAATAATTAACAATATTTTCTAATAGTTAATGAGAGATTAATAATTAATAATATTTTTTAAGTTAATGACAGATTAATAACATATTAATAACAATTTTTTTCAAGTTTACAAATTAATAACATTTTTAAGTTAATGACAAATTAATAATTAGCAACATTGTTTTTTAAGTTAATGGCAGATTGATAATAACATGAACATAAATAAACAACTTAATAAAAAAAAGACTAAGAATCATCCTAAATATAAAAACGAATACAACCTGATATTAAAATAATGTTGTTAAATAAATCAGATTAATAAAAAAATTAGAGGGACAAAAAAAATTACACGGATAAAAAATTATAAATAAATAAAATTTAGATTAATAAAAAAAGAATACAAACCTCTTGATCTTTAATATATTTGGTTGAGAGTATTGTGAGTATTTTAAATAAAGAAGGAGTTTAAATAGAGAGGGGTTAAGAAGAGGAATGGCTATTGCGTGTAGTTATTTTGTGGGAATGAGTTAATTTTGCTCTTGGGATATGAAGGGAAGGGATAAATGAGGTAGGATTTATTTTGGACTTTTATTTTTGTGTGTATAAAGTATACTTATAAATTTTTGGGCCTATAAAAATACATCATATTTGGGGGCCCAAGGTGGTTGCCTCATTGGCCTACCCCTTGGGCCGGCTCTGAGTTTCTGCTAGGCGTGCGTGCCAAAGTTAGGGTTTATAGAATTAGGTTTATTCAATATGGATGGTTGAGAATGAAGATAAGGGTATTTAATTCATGTTTGCCCAAATTTTAAATGGTTTATGAACGTAGTTAAGAAAAGAGAAAGAGTAATGCTAGCGAGAGTCATTTCGTGGACCCATGAATAAGACAAAAATAGGTACAAGTTTTTACTGCATTGGTTGATGCCCTGACGGGACTCAAAATAATAAGGTATAAATTTTTAATGTAGTGTGTCCACGAAATGTGTCCATGAAGTGGGTCTCCCTAGCATTTTCCAATTATATTTAAGTCCCATTTGTCAAGTCAACATACATATAAGTCTTATTAACTTTTCAACAACCATATAGTTTCTATTCCAACTTTTTAGGGAATTTTTTCACAATTTTACCCTTTTGTAATCAATCATCCATAACTTCCTTTAGGAAGTTACATAAGTGGTTGGACTTTTTTTTAATCTTAAAATGATTATAACTTTTGATTCACAAATTCATTTTTCACAAAATTACTATTTTTGAAATCTGCTCGACGAGATCTATCAAACAAAATCCATGAAGCCTATAAAATTTCAAAGAACAAAAATTACACAAACAATAAACTTTACTGTATGCACTAGAATAAGAAATAGTTTTATATATGTGACATTTTCACAAACAGACAGTAATATTTACTTTGGTAATATTACGCAGTATATATATATATATGGTGGATCCAAACCCTCTTTTCCCAAAATTACCTTATATTTAAAGGTCCGCACTAGCTGCATCCAATCCCTACCCCCATTGTTAGAGCTTCAACGACCTTCATCAGAGCTCCGATTTAGGGTGGGTAGGGGTGGCATGTGGTGCCGCTGGCGCGAACCTTTGAAAATAAGAGACTTTTGAGTAGATGGGTTTTGGATCCACCGGAATGGCATGGAGTGCCGCAGGCGCGGACTTTTGAAAATAAGAGACTATTGGATAAATGAGATTTGGATCATCTGGAACGCCGATTTGGGGTGAGTAGGGGTAGCATTAGGTGTCGGTGGCGCATACCTTTAAAAATAGGAGCATATTATATATATATATATATATATATATATATATATATATATATATATATATATATATATATATATATATATATATATATATATATATATATATATACACGGTAGATCTAAACCTCTTTTTTTCAAAATTATCATATTTTTAAAGGTTTGCGCAAGCGACATTCAATCCCCACCACTACCCACCCCCATTGTCGGAGCTTCAACGACCTTTATTAGAGCTATGATTTGGGGTGGGTAGTAGTGGCATTGGGTGCCGCTGGCGCAGACCTTTAAAATTAAGAGAATATTAGATAAATGGGAGTTGGATCCATCGCAGCTCCGGTTTGGGGTGAGTAGGAGTGGCATTGGGTTAAGTTTATATCTATTACATTTTCACAAATATTAACATTTACTGCGTTCATATAATACAGTATGTATATATATATATATATATATATATATATATATATATATATATATATACGGTGGATCAAAAACTCTTTTTCTGATATTATCTTATTTTTAACGATCTGCGCTAGTGGCATCCAATTCCCACCACCACCCACCCCCATTGTTGGAGCTCCAACAACCTTTATCAGAGCTCTGATTTGAGGTGGAATGGGGTGTCGATGTAGCATTTTCACAAACAGTAACAATTTTTATTTGTGAAAATACTACATATATAAACCTAACTCAATGCTACCTCTACTCACCCAAAATCGGAGCTACGGTGGATCCAAACCCCATTGATCCAATATTCTCTTATTTCCTAAGGTTTGTACCAGCGGCACTCCATGTCACCCCCAAATCAGAGCTCTGATGAAGGTTGTTGGAGATTCAACAATGGGGGTGGGTGGTGGTGGAGATTAAATACCGCTAGCGCGGACCATTAAAAATAAGACAATATCAGAAAAAAAGAGGTTTGGATCCACCGTATATATATATTGTGTTATAACATAGTAAATGTTACTGTTTGTGAAAATATTACAGATTTAAACCTAACCCAATGCCAACCCTACTCTCACCCCAAATCAGAGCTCCGGTGGATCCAAACCCCATTTATCCAATATTCTCTTATTTCCTAAGGTCCGCACCAGCAGCACCTCATGTCACTCTAAATCAGAGCTCTGATGAAGGGTGTTGTAGCTCCGACAATGGGGGTGGTTGGTGGTGGGGATTGGATGCCGCTAGCGCGAACCGTTAAAAATAAGACAATATCAGAAAAAAGAGGTTTGGATCAACCGTATATATATATATATAATGTGTTATAACACAGGAAATGTTACTGTTTCTGAAAATGTTACGGATATAAACCTAACCCAATGCCAACCCTACTCACCCCATCCCGAAGCTCCAGTTGATCCAACCCCCATTTATCCAATATTCTCTTATTTCCTATGATTCGCGCCAGCGGCTTCTTATGTCACACCAAATCAGAGCTCTAATGAATGTTGTTATAGCTCCGACAATGGGGGTGGATGGTGGTGGGGATTGGATGCCGCTAACGCGGACCGTTGAGAATAAGATTATATAAAAAAAAGTGGTTTGGATCCACCGTATATATATATATATATATATACACACACTATGTTAACACAGTAAATGTTACTATTTGTGAAAATGTTACAAATATAAATTGAACCCAATGCCAACCCTACGCATCCTAAATCAAAGCTTGGATGAAGGTTGTTGGATAGCGTGGACCTTTAAAAATAAGATAATTTAAAAAAAAAGGTTTGGATCCACTCTGTGTGTGTGTGTGTGTGTGTGTGTGTGTGTGTGTATATACTGTGTTTGTACAGTAAATGTTACTGTTTGTGAAAATATTACAAATATAAACCTATTTCTCTTTCTGGTGCATACAATAAAGTTTACTGTCTGTGTAATATTTTTTCTTTGGAATTATATAGGCTTTATGGATCCTGTTTGATAGATCTCGTCGAGCAGATTTCAAAAATAGTAATTTTGCGAAAAACGGATATATCAATTAAAAGTTATGATCATTTGAAGATTAAAAAAAAGTTCAACTACTTACGTAACTTCCTCAAGGAAGTTACGGATTGTTGGTAAAAAGGGTAAAATTGTGAAAAAAAAAGTTTCAAAAAATTAGGAGTAAGACTCATATATAAGGGGAAAATATGGTGGGACTAGAATGTCTAACAAAAGGTCTAATAGGATCTATATGTGAATGCTCCGAAAATGGGGTTATGTCTAATTATTGCTCACACATTTATGTTTAATTACCCATTATTAAATCAATTTAGATTTATTTAAAGAATTATTTTAAGTAGGATTACAACAAGCGAGTTATGAGTAGAAAATTATTGAAATAAAAGTAATACCTCGTTTTGAAAGACAAACATGGTTTCTCACTCAATATTAAAACACTATTTCATCAAAACTTATGTCAAAATCAAAACCTATCATTATAAATAGCATATATTATGTCTAATAAAATAGACTTATTGCATCTTACAAAAGGCACAACAAAAGATCTCAAAAATACATTATTGTTGGTTCTTTATTTCTAAGTGCCACTTGAAATGGTATCCATATAACATACGCTAAATTTGGCTGATATCTAATCTCTAGTCATTCTCGTGTTTTATTAAGAAATATAGACATATTTAAATCATAACAAAAAACGTATAAATATGTTGAATATATATACGTTAGTGAGAAATGAACACTTTAAAAACCGTTAACTAAGGCCATCTCCAGTCATTTCATTTCTAAATCAATTTCTTTCCCACATGTCGAGGACCTCCTAGAAAATTCTATCCTTACGTGGCAACATTTTTAAAACAATGGAAAAGTACAAAAAGGATACATCTCTAACCGTTTACTCTCATTACGAATTTTCCACCCACTTTCTAAGAAAGCAACATGGTCTATATGGGATTTTCTTTCGCTTCCATGTCAAATTCTCCAACCGTTTCACCATTTCTACATTTAGAAATGGTGATTGAAATTTTCGCACGACTCATGAGCCAAGTCATATTCACTCCAAATTAGAAACTACTGTTGGAGATGGATTTTACTATTCTCCTTTTCGAAAGTGGAAAATCACCCAGGTAGAATCATACATTGGATAAGGCCTAAGCTCATCTCCAAGCATCCATGGAAAATGGGTTAAAACTATTTTCCCCAGTTGAACTAAATCTAGATAATGGGTTTAAATAGGTATAATTTATCTTCGAACTCATACTTGAACCTATTTTCAGTAAAGTTTGGGTTTTCGAGACGGGCATAGTTTTCGCCAACAACCCACTTATCACCCTAAAAAATCTTGTTTTCTATTTTATCTTTTTAACTCGTGCTGCAAGTTAGTTGTCACCCCAAAAGTATTGCAGTAGTGTATAATTTAACGATGTGTGGCTTCAATGACACACAATGCAATAGTACAATTTGTTCTGGCCACTAAGGTTTGTGTATGCAAGTGTATTTGGGAGAATAAATTTATTCATTACCAAACATGTAGAATGACAGAAAAGATAAGTCCTACGTCTAACAGACTCTAATAATGTGGGATACTCTTAAGGGACAATTCAAACTAAAACTAAAGTCCTTGAACAATAGGGATTATTCAACTTAACTAAAAACACAATCAAAACCAACTAACTAGAAAATAGGAACTACTCTAAACATCCTCCCTTAAACTGAATGTCGAAAGCAATCCATGTACCATCAACTCTGAACACACTCTAAGTAAGTCATGCATCTTCACAAAGGCTTCGAACTTCAATGGCTTCATCATGATATCTGCAACCTGTTCTTGCACTACATCAAAACTGCCAACTTGTCACGGTCAAAAACCTTCACAAGTCAAACTTATCACGGTCTTTGATCGTGATAAGTTTGGGGGTGACAAATGAATTTGTCACAGACTTGTCACGGTCTTTGACCGTGACAAGTTCGCTAGACCTGTCACGGACTTGTTACGGTCCAAGACCGTGACAATCCTATGATAAAAGCTTAAACTTGTCACAGTCACTGTCCGTGACAAGTCCGTGACAAGTTTCTTTTGTCACGAGCTTGTCATGGTCAAAGTCCATAACAAATCTAGACGGATTTAAAAAAAATTGCTGGAAAGTATGGACACTGCCACTACCCAATAGTATATTTGTACCTGTTATAGTAAAATTTAACCTATCCAAATAGCATATATATCAACCAACCAAACCAAATTACAAATATGCATAACCAACATGTAAATATGAATAACCAAATACAAATATCTTTATATTCAAACCAACATGTACTAAATCAAAAAATACAAATATAATCCAATATCCAAATAAAATATATAGAAATAATATCACAGACTAGGGTGTAGAATAGGTCGAAGGAATAAAGAAGGACACATGACAAATGCATTGACATACCCATCAATTCTTTGAACGCCACATTGTTCATGCAACCACAAAGGTGAGTTCTCCTTTTCGGCCAAAACATATGTGACGAGCACCTTTGCCTCAATGTCTTGTAGGGGACGTCTATTAACCACCATATTCGGGTGGGTGCCCAGGTCCCTCACCCTCCTCGCTATCGGATCCGACTAAATATGTCGATTAAAAACATGCTCAGCCAATCAACTGTTAACATAAGTCGTTCGATGATGGTCAAGATGGGAAATAGATCTAAGGGCGAGGAGTCCATGCATTTCGGCAATGAAGTAGTGGCATCCTCGTCTACCTACTTCTCCTTGCCTTGCCCTTGCCCTTTCCCTTGCCCTCATCGAATGTGGACCCCCACTGACGCTTCATGAAGGCGTACATATCTAGGATCGTCGCCTCCAACCTTGATAGTTTATTGTCATGGGTGTCCACCTTATGAGCCAACCCGGTATTGCTCGTCTGCATTTCGACGATCTGATCCTCGACGGTCCCACCGAGAGCTCACCCCTTAGTCCTCCCCTTACGATCCATCCTGAGCACTTAGCTGAGTGCGTCCATAGACAAAGATGCTTTGTTGGCATCAGATTGTGACTCATGCACTTCCTTAAGATTTGCCTAAAACGATAAAAATTATGCGATTAGTTAATTAAGTTATTTAAAAATTGAAATGTAATTAAATAAATTAAACATTTATAACTTATAGTCGTGGTTGCGACACCCGGGGACACCTCATTCTTTCCCTTCTTCATCTGAATTTCTACATAGGCATTGATCTTATGTGTCCTATCCCCAGGGCTACTCCATGTCTCCTAAAATAAAATGATGCAGAATTACTAAGTAACGCAAATTAATGCTAAATTAGAATAACATAAAACTAAAATTAAAGAAAAATCAAAACTTACCATCTTGTGCTCCACCTCGGCTTAAGACGTCCACTCAAAGTAGTGCACGTCCGCCCTTTTCACCCGATTTTTCCTCCACGATTGACGAGATGCCAATTTTCGCTCATCGATCTCATTGTCGAAAAACTTCTGCCACTGTGCCAATGAGATCGGATTCTTCAAGGGGATGGTATCACTCACTCTTAGAATGGACTCCCGAGTATTCCCAATGTACAGTGCCTGCATGTTTTTCTTCTACGTCTTATATTGATCCCTCAACTGTTCCAACGTGGAGTCGCGGACACGTGGGGGCAGGCCGAATTGATCCTGTCAAACAAATACAAACCAAAAAGAAAGTAAGTGTTAGTTGCTTATAAATATAAATATAAATACACTACCTGTAGTGCCACCCAGATGCCCATATTGAGATCAGTTTACACGGCCCTCCAATCAGTGAACCTCGGGCCGAAAATCGCCTTCAGCAAGTCCAAAGATCTAGCCAATAATGTTGTCTTATTCTCCATGATGGACCCCAATTTGCCCCATTTTGGGGGCCTAGTGGCCGAGGATCCCTCGTCGCCTCCGTTACAGCACTGGGATGAAGACATTTTCTACAAATTGTTATTATTAGTACAAACATATATATAGACTTTGAATTAATGCTCAAATCCGATAATAACAAATCACTAGAAGAATACAAGTTAATGACATTATAAATCTAAATATTGGTTCATTACTGGGTTAGGTCATGGACTTTGAATTAATGCTTAAATTTATTAAAATCCTAATTAACATATTCACTAACCATAAAACCAATTTTGACGCAAATCCGATAATAACAAAGCACTAGAAGAATACAAGTTAATGACATTATAAATCTAAATATTGTTTCAATATCGGGTCATGTTATGGACTTTAATTAATGCTTAAATTGATTAAATTCCTAATTAACATATTCATTAAAAATATAGGTGGGGGACAAAAATCTCCTATGGCAATGGTATATATTTTTTGAGCTAGCGGGGAGACATAGAGATTAAGTCTCCTCTCCACAAATAGGACATCCCAAATAACCATTACTACACAACCGAATAATGTCCCGTAAGCTGAAAAATAATGAATTGCCCACACCAACATAGCTTTCAGTGTAAACTCTTCTTTTTTAAAAGAGTCAAATTCTTGCATACCCTCTTCCCACAACTCATTTAATTCTTCTACCAAAGGAGCCAGGTAGACATCAATGTCCTCACTTGATGCCTTTGTCCCAGTTATCAACAAAGACGGCATAAAAAATTTAGCTCTCATACACTATGAAGGAGGGAGGTTGAGTAGGGCTAGGATCACTAGCCATACACTCTGATTGGCGCTTAGATTTCCAAATGGATTGAAACCATCTATTGATATTGTCGAACGAATGTTACGCTTTTCCCGAGCAAAATCAGAATACTTATAACTCATCCTCTTCCAAGATGAAGAATCAATAGGATGATGCATGAGATTATCACCTGCTTTTTCCCTAGCATGCCAAGTTATGGCCTCCGTTATCCATGGGACTATGAAAAATTGCTTTAATCTAGGCCAAACGGGAAAATATTTCAATAACTTTTGATCTTGTGCCTTCCTTGTCAGTATATTGGACATATCTAGGTTCATCACATACGGAACATCGATCGAGATTTTCATACTCCTTTTGGTATAGTATGTAATCATACACACAAGCATGAATTTATTTATACTTCATTCACAAACCTTTCAAATTGTTCTTCATAGTAGGATAACTATTTGGATGTGTATTATGCTTTGGTAGCAAGCTCTTCACCCAATTCAAAATTCTTATTACGCTATGTCCAGATAAACTATATTGAGTCTTCAAACTATGCAAGCCAACCATGGCATGTAAAGTTATTTGATCTACCTCACAGCCAGAGTACAAAGGTTGGGTCACCTTCAATTTTAAACTTTGGTAGCCATCGTCAACGTTTATCTTGATATTTTTATGAGCACCTGAACCTTGTACATCATCTGTGACTTCATTTTCTTCCACTTCATAAACTCCATATGCGTCATCAACTAAATCCTCTAGCATATTATGATATACATTGTCCTCCCTTTGTACATCTATCGTACTTGTTGAAGGTTATTGTGAAGGTTGCTCGGGGACAAAAGGAACTTTTAATTCACCGTGAAAATTCCAAAATCGATAACTATCTTGCATACCCCATCTTAACAAATGTAGTTCAAGTGTTTTCTACTCAAACACCTTACCATTCTTACACTTAGCACACGGACACATGAACTCTTCATCATTACGACATCTCTTTGCGTATTTCACAAATTCATTAGCACCATTGCGAAACACATCCCCTAATCTATTTGTCTCACCCATCCACTCTTTGTATTTAGAATATCCCATCATAGCTACTAGAAACAATCACCTATTATGGGTAAGAAACGTATATTCGTGGATTAGTATAAACAAAAGTGTGAACATTTAGTTCCCATTAAATAATTTACTACAAGATTGACATTTCATCTTCCAGTGTTATTATAAAAATAATATAATTGTTATTTCCTCCATCTCCTATAAAGGGTGAGTGGTCTTATCCCATTTAAGACCGTATATTTTTGTAATATACTTTATAGCTCATGCACATTGTTCCAATTTGAGGAAAATTTTGCAACATATCCCCATAGTTCTCTAAGTACATTGCAAAGATTTGCAAGTGTAAGTGTTATTTCAATTTTTCAATTGAAATAACACTTAACATCGCATCATCTAGTATGTACCTAGAGAACATTAAGATATGGCAGAAGAACTTTCCCAAAAAGTAAAAAGTTTAAGCCACTAAGAATATTATTATACAGAAACTATGCAGTCCCAAACTGTCCAAACGGGACAATTCGAGCGATCTCATTACAGGGGTAATGTCGCTCGAACGGGTCTAAGGGCTATTGTTTGCATACACATAAGAAACAGAAAGCTAGTATCTATGCGCACTATATGTAATTTAAATTAGCTATAAATGTTACAAAATTGCCATGTCATGCATTCAAATGAGATTACATGCACCCCCTGAAGAAATTATTATATAATAAATTGACTTAATATAAATTTACACATGGTATATCTATTGCGGTTCCCGTTATTACCTTTTACCCTCAGTACTTATTATATAACACTTGCTTTGCACCCTACATGCATGCATGTTTCTCATGTGAATGCATGATTACGTATTACTTATTATGTAAAATTTATAGTATGTTTCATTTAATTATGTCTTATTTATATTCGATTTTTATATAGTTATGTTTCATTTCACATCACAACCCTAAATGTTAGATAATGCCTAGGGTCAGCCAACTCAATGGACATTTAAGTGTTCGAATCCACCAGTTATCAACAATTCAAGAATTCAAAACAAAAATTCAAATAATAATGTCTTTTATTTGAAATTCCTAGGGCCAACCAACTCAATGGCCATCTAAATGTTTAAATCCACCAATCAATAATAATTCAAGAATACCAAATAATTCAACAATTCTACGATTTGTGTGTGTGTGTGTGTGTGTGTGTGTGTGTATAGAGAGGGAGAGAGAGAGAGAGAGAGAGAGAGAGAGAGATGGTGACCGTTGTTGCAATTAGAGAGAGAAATCAAATTTCAATTTCAGAATTGAACACCAAAAATCAAATAGACACTATACCAAAAATCAAATACCAAATACCAATTTCAATTTCAATTTATAATACCAATTTCAATTTCAATTTCAAATTCAATTTTAATTTACAATACCAATTCCAATTTATAATACCAATTTCAATTAAATTAGTGGTGAAATATCAATTCCAATTTATAATACATAAAATACACACAGAGTTTCAATACATAAAAATTTCAATACACGCAATTTTAAAAAAATCAATACCCCCCACCCAACACACAGAGACCCACATACACACACACACTCCTCACATACATACACACATACCCAAACCCGTACACACACACAAACCCATATACACACACATACACATGCACACAGCTCACACACACACACACACACACACACTGCTCACATACACACACTGATGCATATACACACAAACACTGCTCACATACACACACTGATGCATATACACACAAACTCACACACACACACCAAGGAAATATATTGAGGGAGAATCATACGTGAGAGAGAGAGGGAGAGAGAGAATCGCATAAATGGAGGGAAAGGAAAACGAGGCAAAGAAAAGGGGAAGCGACAAGGGTTTTTTATTTTGATGTTGTCACGGTCGTGTCACAGTCAAAGATCGTGATAAAAAATACCGTGTTTTTTTGTCACAGGCTTTGACCGTAACAAGGCTGGCCGGGTGAAGGGTGTTGTTTTGTCCTTTTTGGTGTAGTGTTGAGTGGTACAATGAACCATCTTCACAATACCATCCTTAGTAAGATCTCGAAGAAAATGGAACCTTTCATCTATATGTTTTCTTTTTCCATGCATTACAGGATTCGTAGAAAGTTTGATGGTTGAACAGTTGTCACAAAACAAAATTATAGAATCATGTAGACCATGACATAGATCCTCGAATACCCTACTTACCCAAACTCCTTGGCAAGCACAAGATGCTGCAACTATAAACTTGTCTTTTGTAGTTGAGAGAGTAACCACTGGTTGTTTCTTTGATAACCACGAAATAGCTCCACCACTCAACACAAAAACATAGCCTGATGTGTTTTTTGTCTTCCAAATCACATGCATAATCACTGTCGCTGAGTGTAAAAAGTTTATTATCTCATCCTTTCCAGTAAAACACTCCAAAATCGAGTGTTCCCTTCAAATAGTGTTACACTCTCCTGGCAGTATTAAAATGAAGCTCAATAGGACTCTCCATAAACCTGCTAATGAGACTCACAACATACATGATGTTCGGGAAAGTAGTTGTTAAAAACATCATACTAACCACCATTTATTTGTACACAGTAACATCCACTTTCACTCCTCTTTCATCCTTCACGAACTTAAATCCAGGAACAATTGGATTTTAAATTGGATTACATTAACTCATCTTGAATCTTTTCAGCACTTCATGAGCATATTTCTTCTGTCCAACAAAAATTCCTCTCGAGCTTTGCATTGCTTCAATTTTAAGAAAGTACCTCATCCTTGCAAGATCCTTCATATCGAATTTAGTTATCATAGACTACTTAAACTCATCGAATATGGACTTATCATTGCCAGTAAAAATTAGATCATTGATATATAAGCGAATAATCAAGATCTTACCTCCCTCCCTTGCTTTTGTGAACAATGTATGCTCATAAGGGATTTTTTTAATCCATTCTTCAAGAATTATGACTCTATATAACTATACCAAGCTCGAGGAACTTGTTTTAGCCCACATAGAACCTTGTTTAACTTGTTTACTTTCTGCTCATGTTCCTTATACTCATAGCCAGGAGGTTTATCAATGAAGACTTGCTCTTGTAATTATCCATGAAAAAATGTTGATTTCACGCCGAGTTTGTAGATGTTCCATCCATTTTGGTCTGAAAGTGAAATCACCAATTGAATAGTGTCCAAGCATTCCACTGGAGCAAAAACCTCAGCATAGTCAACTCCATATTCTTAAGCATAGCCCTTAACAACCAGTAGAGCCTTGTATTTATCCATTTCACCGTTCTTATTGAGTTTAGTTTTGTAAACTCTCTCATTTTGGAAGCTCTGTAAATTCCCAATTATTGTTTTTTTCTTTGCCCCTATTTCTGCATCCATTTCTTTCCTCTATTTAATATTCTTCACAGCATCATAAAAAATAATGGGATCACTGTCAACAAAAATTACAACATGAGCGATACTTTTTTTATCAGATAAGCCTTCACCTATCTCATAATACCTCATCCAAATGGGCATTCTCCTTATTCTTATTTCGACATTACTTGGAGAACTATCTTCTATTGGTTCATCAGTTGAGTCATCATATGAATCATTAAAAGATTTTTCCTCCTCCTTATTTTTGAAATTGACTGCCACTGCCTCTGTTTTATATTGATCAGAAGAATTCCACTCCCAGCTTTTATCTTCATCAGTCACTACATTTCGACTTACTATGATCTTTTTAGTAGATGTATTAAAGAGTCTATAGGCTTTGGACTCCTCGTTGACTCCGAGTAAGACACACTTCTAGCTTTTGTCATTGAGCTTCTTTATATTTTGATTAGGCACGTGAATAAAGGCTAAGCTCATAAATACTCGAAAATAATCAACAAAAGGCTTGTTCCCACTCCATGCTTCTTCAGGTGTGATGTTTATTACATCAAGTGTTGGGCTTTTATTCAACACGTGAACACTCCAGTTCATAACTTTAGGCCAAAAGATGTTGATAACTTCTTTCTCTACAAGCAAGCTTCGTACCATGTTAATAATAATATGATTCTTCAATGCCATTTTGTTGTGGCGTGTAGGCTACAATAAGTTGTCTATGAATACCATTACATTCATGAAAATTAGTGAATTCTTATGAAGTAAATTCATCCCAGCGATCAGTATATAGATCTTTAATACATGAGCTAGTTTTTTTTAACAAGAAACTAAAATATCTTGAATGTGTTGAATTCATCAGACTTCTCAACCAATAAATAGACCCATATTTTTTTAGTCAAATCATTAATGAAGGTGAGTAGGTACCTCTAGTTGCTATTGGAAGCTAGAGTAATTGGTCCACATATGTCAGCTTGCACAAGCTGAAGTATCTCAGTAGCTCTTCATGAGTTTTATTTGGGAAATGGATCTCAATGTTGCTTGCCTACCAAGCATTCTTCAGACATTCTGTATGGAGATTGAAATTATGGAAGCTCGATTAACATTTATTTTTTTGTAAAGATTTGAGTCCCTTGAAGTTGAGATGGACATATCTCTGGTGCCATGGGCTTGAAACATCTTGAGTGGAAGAGGCTAGACACATTTGGTTATGAGAATGGCCTTAATGTTGAAGAGGGAAAATCCTATTTGATGCCATCTTTTCTTGAATAAGAAGACCCTTCTCAGGATGAAATATTCTCTTGTAACTACCCAATGATGATGAGATTATTTCTTAACTCACGCACATAAAACACGCATGAGATCACATGTGTAATGCCATTGAATTTCACCCTTATATCTCCTTTCCCCATCACAGTCAAGCTTAATTCATTCCCCAATTTCACAGATTCTCTAAAGCATTCATGAAGCTTCAAGAATAACTCATTTATCTCGATCATGTGATTGCTACACCCTGAGTTTAAAAACTAGATATCTTCAATGGTGCTTTCTTTACTCTCCACATTCTCTATCAGTAACACCTCATCTTCAGTTTCAGTATATAATTTTCTTTGGTTTCCTTCTTGGGACATTTATACTAAAAGTTCTCTAATATGTGACAGTGGGAACACTTAATGGTTGATTTGTCAAAGGAACCTTACCTCCCTCTTCTTATACCTCTTCCTCCAAATTCGCCACGACCCCTTATTCTAACTGATGATGAAAACTTATCTTCATAGGTCACCTTCAGAGCTTGTTCTTCAACTACATGATCAATGATTCTTTGTTTGTGAACTAAAAGATTGCTTTGAAGTTCATTAATGGCCAGGGCCGGCCCAAGGGGTAGGCCAATGAGGCAACCCCCTTGCGCCCCCAAATCTGATATAAAAATATAGCCCCAAATATTGTATAGGTGTGTATTATATAAGTTTCTAAAAATAGGCCCAAACCCAAAATATAAACTTAAAATCCACCCACCAACAACTAACCATTCATCTCCACTTGCTCATTCATTACACTCATTTAAGAATTGAAAAAAACGACTCTCACCCCACCCAAGACCAACTTTCCAAATTCTATCCAACTTTCAACCATTTAAACTCTCTTTCATTATCTCTAAAAAAATCAACCCTCTTTTAAATGCTTACAATACTCTCAAGTTTCAGCCCAAAAAATTCGAGAGGTTTGTATTTTTTTTATTCACCCTCTCTCATTATCTCATGTTAATTTTTTAGATTGAAATCTTCATTGTTGTTAAATATAAATGTTATTTTTTATTAATTTATTGAACACTTGTAAAATGATGTTAATTTTTTTGTTAAGTTATTCTTGTTCGTATTTTTTTTAAATCCAGAAATATAAATGTCGTTTTTTTACTAATATGTTAAACCCTTTTATTAATTTTTTTAAAGGTTGTCATTTTACTAATCTAAGATTTAAAGTGTATATAAAGCTATCTCTTCTTATTGTCATTTTTTACCTCTTCTTGTTGTCATTTTGTTAAGTTTTTGTTGCCATTTTTTAATTAATCTGTCATTTTTTAATTATAATTATTGTTGTTAATTTTTGGATCTAAATGCTGTTTTTTATATTTTTGAATTTAAATGTTGTTCTTGTTGTCATTTTTTTTTATATTTTAAACACTTAGATTGGTACAAACAACATTTATATTTAAAGATTTAAATAATGTAGTTTAAAAGTGAATAGAAAGTTATATGTTCTTGTTATCATTTTTTTTGTTAATATGTCATTTTTTTTTTAATTATAGTTTTTAGTGTTAATTTTTTTTGTTAAGTTCTTGTTATTAATCTTCTTGCTCCTTTTAATCTGCTATTAATTTTTTTATTCTATCAGCAAAATAGGTTCCATTGTTCCTTTATTTTTTTGTGATAAAAAATTTTTAGATTGATTCTTGGATTGTTGTGTATTCTATTTTGTTCTTTTCTTGTTAGCTTGTAAAAATACATATTATGCTTTTGAAAAAAAAATTATATAAAGAGCCCCATTTTACAAGTTCGCCTTGAACCCCAAATCTTTCGGGTCGGCCCTGTTAATAGATAAAGTATCGAGATCTTTAGATTCCTCGATAGATCACATCACGTAGTCGGACTTAGAGGCCATGGATATTAGAATCTTCTCAATAATAGCTATATCTTCCATCTTTTCACCGTGAAATTGCAAGACTTCAAACTTTTTATGAAGAGCTTAAAGTTGAGCCATTTTGGCTCGAGCTGTACCTTGAGACTTTTTCTTCATGGAGTCCTGAACGTCTTTAGCCGTATATTTCTTCATAATGGTCTCTAAGATGGCACGATTTATCTCCCGAAACTAATAATTCTAACCATTTGAATCCTTAAGTTTCAAATCATCGATCGCCTTAATCTGGGTGTTGTTAAGAGTAGTCCTTTCTGCTATTGTTGGAACACTATTCTCAATCAAGCCCTAAAGCTCCTTCGAATGTAGAAAATTTTCCAAAAGCATACTCCAGTGGTCATTATAACCATCAAGCTTTGGAATTTATGGCTCCACATATCTGCTGCTTTCAGATGTCATATTCTTAATGCTACAAATTCAAAGGGCTACTTCCTCTTAAATGCTAATCAGGCCCCATGAGGGTGCTCTAATACCAGATGTTATGATCACTAAGGTTCTGTGTATGCAAGTGTATTTAGGAAAATATACTTATTCACTAACAAACATGGCTTTTAAATAGCCTTATAAAGTAGAATAATTAAAAAGATAAGTCCCATGTTTAAAAGACTCTAATAGTGTGGGATAATCCTAAGGAACATGTCAAACTAAAGCTAAAGTCCCTGAACAATAGGGATTATTCAACTTAACTAAAAACACCATCAGAACCAACTAACTGGAAAATAGGAACTACTCTAAACGCAATTCTCCTTCAAATTGATGTTGCAATGGATGGATGGAAATATTAGCTCATGAGTTTACTCCCTCATGAAATGAACTCATTTTAATCATGTATAATGGTCAAACACTTATAGATGGTCTATCATGTTATTCTTCTGTTATTGTACCATAATCAGATAGTTAAGGGTTAACTAATCATTATATGCATAATGGTAATTTCAACATTTACTTTTCACACAAAAAACATTACTCTAACATAATGACCCTAGTGTCACATGTGGTCATGCATAATTTTACTATTATATGCAAAGAAAAAAATAGGCTTGCAATTATTAATACGCTTTGCTACTTAATTAGATGGACTTGTTCAACATCTTTGCCCAAATAATTTACAAACTCTTAACTATATATAATATAAGTTATAAATGATAAATACATGACTTCTATACAACACAAAGCCAAAGCTAACTTTACACCAATATAAATTACTCAAATATGAATAAGAGTGAATTTTAGCAACACAATTCATCAAAAGATAAAGATAGAACTATAGAAACTCATAAACTCAAAGTAAACTCTAGTTAAAATGTTAGATTAGCAAATTTATATTTATGTATTATGTAATTGTTTACCCCATATTTTTTTGGGTTCATCTCATGACGTTGTTTGACATGTGGATAAATGACGAGAGAAGTTAGTGATTATTATATAATGGTTATTGCAAGAATTTTTTGAGGAAGTAGTGGGTAGTTTAAATCAGTTATTATTTGCATTCAAATTAGATGTCATTTGGAGGCAAGTATGGATGGCTATTGTAGAGAATTAATTTGAATTCAAATTGGAAGTTACTTTGAATAAAAAAGAGTTAGCTATTGCAAACAACTATAAATTCATCATTTGAGGAAGATAAAGGAATCTCCAAGGGAATCAAATAAACACATGTCTTTAAATTTTATTCTTTAATTTTTAATAATGTAATCTTATTTTCCTTTAATTCAATGCAAGTTTATTCAGTTTTCAGCCTTTACATTCGAGCATTTATTTTTCAGCCTTTACATTCGAGCATTTATTTTTCAGCCTTTACATTCAATCAATTTAAACTCATTTTTTCATAAGGAAAAGTCATGTAAAGTTAGCCATGACTATGAACCTAAAATTTATGCGTGGATGATGTGATTTCCATGTAATTAGTAACTTTTTAAATACAAGCCACCTTGTTTCCATGTTTCGTTAACATAAAGTTTTTCCATTTAAAATAATTTATTTTACATAATTTTTTTACTTTTGTGGTGCTTGATTATAGAAAAATAAAATAAAATAATACTTTCCAATGTGACACGTGGTTCATTGTCTTTTTCAAATTAACTATAAAATATAGATTACATGAAAATTGGAAAAACAAGACAATTGACTAATTTGTTTCACTTTTTTTCAAATTTTCATAAAATAAAATAATTTTAATTTTTAAAGTTTTAATCGATTTCATTCATAAAATAAAACTTTAAGGTTAAAAATTTCGCTAGTCAACGGAACAAATGGAAGTTAATTGAAATCCAAGAGAAAGAATGCGATTATAAAGGTCAAGTATACTAATATTTGGTAAATTGTGATTTTCAATGGTGTATGAGACAAACGGCCAAAAGTCCTAACGATTTAGCCGAAGTTTACAACATTTTGCTATTTTTTTTTTTGCAATTGAATTATAACAGTCTCTATCACACCAATCGTTTACAAAGAGCCTTTTTGGGAAAAATTCTTGAAAAAGAAAATGCCATGGATTTGAAGAAAAAATATGATGACCATCGTCAGCCTTTTATATTACATAATCGCAATTTAAATCTAGAACTGAGGATGTTAGAAGACCATCAAAGGATTCAAAACTTAGGGGGTCTAAAAAGTTAGTGTTCACACTAGATTTTGGATAGAAAGACGATGTTTAAACATACATAGAGTAACAACTAAAAACTTTCCTGAATATGTGCTTCGAACCAAAGCACAAGTGGTCCCTCAAAGTTTCCATAGAAGACAATGAAAATCTTAGCCATGCCACGCATAGTCTATAATCTGAATCGGCTCTTACGGATGGTGAACTACAAAGGCAGTTGGTAGGAATTAGGTAGGATATTTTGCCTACAGTTATTATAGAGCAATTGGATTGAAAATTTTGGGACCATGGTTATGGAAAATAGATTTGAACATCAACAGTTGGAAGCTTTTTGTTTTGACAGTTGCCTTAATTTCATTATTGGGTTGTGCAGTCACCCAAAACACATTTCGATAAAATGGTCATAACTCTTTCTACAAAGCTCCAAATGATAAACCATTTTTTGCATTGGAAGCTTGACCTCTAGGGTTTTTTCGCATATGGATTAGTTTATAATTCAAATGACAAAAATAACGTCACTCTCGATAAGTCAGACTAAAATTTTGGGTTGTTACAGTGAGTTGTGCAGTCACCAAAAATGCATTTTAGTAAAATGGTCATAACTCTTTCTATAGATGTCCAAATGATGAACCGTGTTTTGCATTGAAATTTCTAATTATAGATAGTTATTTTGGTATATGGATTATATTTCGAAATATGCAAATGAAAACATGTTCGAGAAATCAGGCCAAAAGTTTGGACTATTACAACATTTTCTGCATTCATTAAAAACTAGTTTAGCAAAACATCCACAACTGTCTCTACATAGGTTTAAATGACTAGACGTTTTTTGAATTTGAAGCTTGACTTATAGGGATTTATTTTGGTGCATGTTTTATTTTTTAGTTCAAAACATATAAATAACGACAAGCTCGGGATGTCAAGTCAATTTTCGAAACAGTTACAAAATTTTTGGTAATCTTCGAAGGTAGAAAAATGTTGCAATTATTCTCCATCTTTGGTTACCCTTCTAAGGTTTAAATTTTTTTATTATTCCCCGTCGTTAGTGACCTTCGAATGTAAAATAATCTTACAATTATTCGCCATATTTGGCGATGATTCAAAATTTTAAATTTTGTGATTATTTATGCGCTTTAATGACATTCGATTGTGAATTATGTTTTAATTATTCACCATCTTTGGTGACTCTTTGAAGTTTAAATTTTTTATGATTATTTACCATCTGTAGTGACCTTCAAAGGTAAAAAAATGTTATAATTAATCACCATTCTCAATGACCCTTCGAAGTTTAAATTTTTTGTGATTATTCACAATCTTTAATGATCTTAAAAGGTAAAATTTGTAAATGTGGGGGCCATAATTACGCCAGAACGTGAAAGACAATGATGTATCCATTATTTAGAATGACTGAATTTGATAACGGATAAGTTCAAACTTTTACGGATAGCTATTGATGGAGCTTAGGAATCTCCTAAGATTATAAATAAATGAAACCCACTCCCTATTGAGTGGGATATGTGATATTATTTCGTCGAGGCATACTACAACTCTGCCAACTAGTTCTCTGAGTTAATAAAATAACAAAACACAAACCCCGTTTACGTAGGAACGTTGCTAAACCACGTATATCTTGTATTGTGTGTGTTTTATTCCTTATTCTTGTATACTTCTCATAATTTGTGTTGTGTGCATTGAATGCAAATATTATAGGAAATAACCACCTACAAATGGCGTTATCTGTGGGGAATGATCTTAGTAGTTTTCCACTAGCTAAATTCCTGAGATGTCTAAGTCAATCGACTAAGATCATTTGAATGTCAATGGTCAAGAAGGTCATCAACAACATAGTTATGGAAGTTACGACGACTAGGAGGGTCACCAAATAACCCCTCCCTTTCAGAGGGTTAAATTCGATATTGATGAATATTACTAATCCTTAGATGCTCATTATCATCCTCAAAAGGATAGGAAGTTGAACGGTGATGATATTGAATGATTCAACCATCTCAAGGCTTATTAATAACTACGAGAAGCGCCTTCGAGATAGAAGGGATACCAATAAGCTTCAATAAGTGAAGAATGCCATGCTCCATCAGCACCTAGAGAAGCTAGAAAAGGAGACCAATAATGAAATCCAAGAGTGGGTGTCGCTCATAAAATCCTAACCCTAAATCGAGCAGAGATCTCAACAGAGAAAGAAGTACTCGGTGTCAGAAGGAATGTTCTCCTCATCAAAGGTGTCCTGAATGGAGACTACATCTTGATGATCGAAGAGGAGATAGACAGATCTGTGACTTTATCATATTGGAGGTAGAGTTACACCCAGCCCATCAAGGGGCTCGCATTACAAAGGAGCTCGCCAAAAGACCACTAGTCTGTCAGATGATATCACCTTTCATCCAATCCATAGAAGAGTTCGAAGCTCCCATGAAGTTTATACCCCGAAAATTCAATATCTATGATGGGAAGACTGATCACACCAATTATCTAAGGCAAAATTGTCATGCGATGACGTTGTGTAACACAAGCAAAGGATTAATGTGCTAGATATTATCCTTCAATATTAAAGACATCGACCAGATGTGGTTTTAAAATATTCCACTCCAAGAAACTGGTTGAGTCCTTCACAACCAGATTCATTAAAAAATCACCCATCCTAAGCGGATGGATTCACTTCTAATGATGAAGAAAAAGGACTAAGGAAACACTCCTTCAGTTCTCTAAAAGGTACTAGGACATTTACAATAAATTAGAGGATTGCACAAAGCAAGTCATGGTGGCATCCTTTAAAATTTATTTATCGAGCAGTTCTAGGCTTTACCAATACCTTATAAAGTGGGAGGCCATCACAATCAACAACTTCATGGAAAGAATTGAAAAATATGCCAAGGTTGAATATACACTGACTAGAGTTGGTCAGGATGGAAAGCGAGAAAAGTAGTCCAAAATGGGGAAAATGAGGGGAAATGAGAAAGGAATGAGAAAGAAAAATTGGAAGATGGAAGGTTTCGATAAGAAGGATCCCGAAAAAATCATTTGTGGTAGTTAACATGTGTTATCTAAACAGATCTACAAAATCTTTTACAAGATCATATGTTGATAATATTTTAAATGGCCTGAGAAAATGTTCAACGATCCAAAGAAGAGGAACCAGGCACTAAAATGTCCATACCATACTATAAATATAACAGTTACAAAACCAAAAATTAGAGGCACTCAAGTACCACCTAGAGGAACTGGTCTATGATTGGCACCTAAACGAATGCTTATAGAAAAAGGAAGGCGCAACGTAGTTTATGCACCACCAGTGACCAGGCAATATCCTGGAGGATGACATGGAACACAAATTTGCAATAATCCTTAGGGGCCCAAGACTAGATAATGTCTTCGATGAATTTTGGGGTCATGAATTTGTAATGATTCATGGTTCATCAAACCCTAACCAAATAAATTGGAACCCTTCAGGATGGAAGTTAAGAATCTCATAGTAGTTATGGAAGCCTTTTCAGATAGACCCTTCCAAGACCATAATGGGAAAATGTTAACGACCCGATGATATTGATTATGCGAAGCACATCATTTTCACTAGAGATGATTTGGTTGGAGTAAGGACTCCCCCATCATAATGATATCATTATCACTCTCAGAGTTACTAATTGAGATATGGACAAGTTGTTAGTGGATCAGGGGAGCTCCTAAAAAGTGATGTAAATCTAGATGCTCAATTAGTTAAATCTTCATATTAAAGACATGTAGGAATCCATTATTCCTGTGGTCAGATTTATAAGACGGATAACCTTTTCCTTAGGAAAGGTAGTTCTCCTTGTCTGGGCTATAGGAATATCTAAGCTTATTGAGTTCTTCATGGTAGATATAGATTCTCCGTATAACACTATCCTCGATAGAGGGTGGTTGCATGCCATGATGATTGTACCATCTACCTACCACCAAAAGATAAAATGCATAATTGATAAGGGAGTTATGGAGATATGGGGGGAACCAGGATTTTTCCATAAAGTGTTCCATAACTGACATCTGACCTAGGTAGGAGGAGAAAGAAAAATCATTAGAGACGGAGGAGGGCTTCATGCCCTCCAAATAGTAGAAAAAGTATTGGTGACCTAGTATTAAGGAAACTAGAGTTTCCTCTTTCGATCGTGTTATGGAATCCCTTTAACAGATAGATTTTAATGTAATCACCCTGAAAAGAATTTTTTTTATCACCAGTTCACTCACAAAATAAGAGAAGAAAGAGTTGGTTGTTTTCCTTAAAAGAATCCAATATATATTTACTTGGCGACCATATGTCATGCCAGGGATAAATCTGGATATGATGTGTCACAAGATCTACATGGATCTACTATATCCATTAGTAAGTCAAAAGGCATGATGAAACGTGCCTGAGAAAGCTATATATATTGAGGAAGAAATGGGAAAACTTTTAGAGGTTCAGTCCATAAAGGAATTTCAATTCCCTATGTGGTTGTCGAACCCAATAGTCATGAAGAAAAAGAATGGGAGGTGGAGAGTCTATGTAGATTTCACTAACCTACACCATGCATTCCCAAAGGATAATTTTTCATTCCCCAAGATAGATCAGTTGGTTGATACCACCACTAACCATGAATATATGAGATTCCTCTATGCCTACTCATGGTACCATAAAAGCTCATTGTTCGCTCCTGGCCAGGAAAAGACTTCCTTCATCACCATGCTGGGGTTGTATTACTACAGGGTGATGCCGTTCAAAATAAAGAATGTTGGGTAGACCTTCCATAGGTTTATGACAAAGATGTCCAGGGAGAAATCAGGAGACATTATGGAGGTATATATAGACAAAATGCTTATGAAAATCATAAAGAAGGGGGATCACTTTACAAACCTATAAAAAAATTGAATTCCTTTGTTACCACATGATGAAACTTAATGCAACAAAGTTCTTCTTTGAGGCACAATTCGGTAATTTCTTTGGGTACCTAGTCAATCAAATAGGTATCGAGGCAAACCCCAACCATATTGAATCCATCAGGAAGGTTCACCCCCCAAAATACTGTGCATGAGGTATAAAAATTAACTAGCATGATAGATGCACTCAACCGCATCATATCTAGATCCTTTGAGAAGTGCCAACCTTTCTTTCA
Organism: Sambucus nigra; assembly: GCA_949130495.1. Taxonomy (NCBI): domain Eukaryota; kingdom Viridiplantae; phylum Streptophyta; class Magnoliopsida; order Dipsacales; family Adoxaceae; genus Sambucus; species Sambucus nigra. Next base: position 471,706,364 of record OX422211.1, on the reverse strand, counting down.
ATTAATCAGGAAAGAATGGAAGGAAGTATAAAATGAAAAATTCACTAAGTCACTTGAAGAAATAAATAACTATTTTAGAAACCCACCATTGTTGAGCATTTAGTAAGATAAGGACCCTTTTATACCTATATCTTGAAGTGTCCGATGGTGTTATATGTTTAGCCTTGGTTTGTGAGAAGAATTGGGGTCAGACTTCGATTTATTATGATTGAAAAACATTTCTCGATGCTGAAAAAAGATACCTATCGTTAGAAAATCTTGCATACACCCTGATGATAGCCTCAAGGAAGTTAAAACATTACTTTGAGGCGTGCATTATCATTGTTCTAACCTCCTTCCCTATAAAAACAATGCTTAGTAAGGCTAACCTGTTTGGACGGATGTCTATGTGGTATGTAGAGCTTGGGAGGTTTGATATCCAGTTTCATCCTAGAACCTCAGTCAAATGGCAAGTCATAACTGACTTCATCATCGAATTTTCTAGCAACTAAGAACTAGTAGAGACTAACGACGAAGTAAATAATTTGTCCTACAATCGATAGAAGAAGGTGATGAATGGGTATTGCAGGTTGATGGAGACTCAAATTCTAATGGGGTTGGATTTTGGATACTACTAGTATCCCTAGAGAAAATAATTATTGATTAGGAATTTCTCTTGGGAATCAAAGCCTCCAACAACAAAGCTGAGTATGAATCCTTGCTCGATGGATTACAAAAATCACTCTCTTCGAGAGCTCATAACCTTGATGTGTTCTGTGACTCAAGACTGGTATCAAATCAGGTATCAAGAGATTAAAGTGGTAGGGATGAACGCGTGGCCTCATAACTTAAAGAAGCCCAGAACTTAGTCACCCAATTCAATCATGTACAGGTGAAAAAATTCCCAAGAGGGTATAATAGTCATGCTGACGCATTGGCTATAATCGCTTCATTTGTTGAGGGGGATATAAAATAGATATTTTAAGTATAATACCTCGATAGTTTTAGTATTAATAAAAGAAAATTTTCCAAGCAGGTTATGGCCATCAACAGGACCCCAATTAAATGGATCTAATCAGGCACTACCTAAAGGAATATGCCATTCTTGTAGATACGAAGGAAGAAAATAAAATACAACTAAAATCCACTCACATCCACTTAGTGAAAGATTGAAAGATTTTATCAGCGCTCTTTTTTTCAGAACCATACCTCTAATGCGTGCTCCTAGATGACATAAAGAAGATCCTCTATGAGCTCCATGAGTGGATATGTATAAGCCATATAGGGGAAGGTCACTAGCATTTAAGGCAATGGAAGAAGGATACTAGTGGGAATATATGCAAAAGGACGCAGTTGCCTATATTTAAAAATATAATAATTATTATCTCTTCTCTCCATTAGTACATTAATCGGCCAACGACCTCAAGTCCCTCACAAGTCCTTAGCATTTTGTCCATTGGGGACTTGATAACATCTTCCCATTGCCCATCGCATCTTAGAGTATGAAGTATTCGTTAGTAGTCGCATACTACTTCTCGAAATGGGATGAAAGGGAACCTTTGGAAAATATTCGGGATGTCGATATGACCAAGTTCATATCGAAGAACAACATAACACAGTTTATCATCCCTCGAATTATCGTCATAGATAATAGAACTCAGTTCGAGAACAACCTCTTACAAATCTCTACGACGAGAAAAGTGTTAGGCACTACTGCAGCTCAGTGGCCCACCCTAAAAAAACGTGGCAGGCGAAAGTCTTCATAAGATGGTTTATGACGAAATCAAAAAGTGATTGGAGAAATAAAGGGCGTCTGGGTCAACAAACTCCCCCGTATTCTCTAAGAATTCCAAACAATGTCAGGCGATTAACATGGGAAATAACCTATGTCTTGGCTTATGGTATAAAGGAGGTTATCTCATCAAGTCACTCCCTATGCTTAAGTGGTCGTGAATTTATTCTAAGTCGGCTTTTAGATTGGCTAACGACTCCTTATGACTGCTTTGGGCGATGAAAATTATGTCATGGAAATCGGTATTATTTAGAACCGCCCAATAGAGGCAACGAAGATCTAAGTATGCCTCTTTTACTTGAGCAAACACATCAAGACCTAATTGTTATTTAAGATCGTTGTCCTCATCATCCTCATCATAACCAGTAGCGAATAGTCTTCCACGTGTTTCTTCAAAATTATTTTGAGCAGTGACCATCACTACAAGTTTTACTTTAAACTGCATAAACAAATGGTCAAATATGTAAGCTTGTCAACAAGTAAAGACTTGCTAAAATTAGAGAAAATGAAAACAATTAAATTAAACCATGAATTTCATTAAAAAGAATACAAATGGGGTAAGCACCTACATAATTGGAGAAATAAAAAAAATAATACAATATTCCCTAAACAAAGACCTAAGGTCTGTCTTTTCTATCTTTTCCTTCTCGATAACCTATTGGGAAGCCATGGCCTCACTTTTATAGGTGCTGACTTGTACAAGATCGACAACCTTCTCCTTGTTTCCAATCATGCCATTATCATCATTCTCAACCTCTTCCTAAAATTGAGTTAGGGAAATTGGATGGTGCTCACGAAAGATGCACTACACCAAAACTGTCGGATTGTCACGATCATTGACCGTGACAAGTCAAACTTGTCAAGGTAAATGATCGTGATAAGTATAGGGGTGAGAATTTTTTTGTCACGGACTTATCACAGTCATTGATCTTGACAAGTTCACTATATTATCACGGTCTTTGATCGTGAGAAGTTTTTGTCACCATCAAATACCGTGACAAACTCGTGACAAAACCAATAAAATTGTCACGGACCTGTTAAGGTCTTTGATCATGACAAGTCTGTGACAAGCACAATTGTCATGGACTTGTCACAGTCATTGATCGTGACAAACCGTTGTCACGAACTTATCATGATCAATGACCATGATAAAAAATGCCTGTTTTTTGTCACGATCAATGACCGTGATAAGGTTGTCCGGATCAAAAGTGATAATTTAGCCTTTTTGGTGTAGTAATATCTAAGCCTTCACTTCTATCGACCTATGACACCCCGTATAATTAAATACCGGGTAGCTACTCCTTTATTCAAATTAATACAAAATGTCAAGTTGGTTCAGTTCATAACATCACTGTCGAAAATATTTTTAAACAATTTCTAGCCACCTAATATTTAAAAAGTGAGTTGTCAATTTATTAAATAAGATTAACATGCAACCAATTAAATTATGAAATAATGATACCACTGTCACATCATAGTCATAATAGAATAATGATGGAATAAAATACATCTGGAGGAACAATCCTCTGAAATAATCCGACTACGGAATAAAACTAAATACAAAGTCTGAATCACTAATTAATTAAATCCAAAACTAGAATAGAACTGAGTAAATAAGCTGTCTCTAAGAGAAATGGAGTCAAAGTAGAAAGTGGAGGCGTCTACTATCGAGGTCCTGTAACTTCCACAATAGCTACAGCACATCACTGGAATGGAACTCCTAAGCTTGCCGTCCCTGTGGCTGGGAACCTAAAAGATTTTTTACAAGAATATAGATTTGAAAGCAAATGGGTCAGAGCCCAATTGTGAAAACAGTTTAAAATATAGAAAGTGTTTAATAACATTAAACAGTGAATATAAAATACATCATAGCGCGTGCACTCACATAAGTTTCTCACCTCTCAACTAATTGTGCACTCTTAGCGTACCCGTACCCGTTCTAGTCATCCCACTATCTAACTATTCCAATACACAACCTGAACTTACTTTATAATATGAGGATTAGTACCAGACATTCCCAACTAAATTATGAGTCTCCCATTTTATTCCTCAGATTTACTTATTAGTTATCATGCGAATTACCCATTTTTAACTCTACTAACAATGCTACAAGTATTCACATTCATACCTTAATAAGAGTACATTTAATTTACCAGTATATTAATCTCATCATAAATATACAATAAGGGAAACCCTAGGCTAAGCTGCGGTGCACACATACTCTGCTATCGAACCCCGGTACATCACGTACATCAGGACCACGTGTTCCGAATCTCTCAGGAACCGTTTAAATAAGCAACAATCACACGTAACGGAGGCGAACATTGTTCACATACCCACGGGTCACGCACTTACCTATGCTCCCATGGTCAGCTGACTTATTTCTCACGAATAATTCATTCACAACCCTATGTCCTTAAGGTAAATCCCCCCGTAGGCACACAAAGATTATATGGCCCATTTTCGAAAGCCAACCTCCCGTGATAGCAAGTATGGTAGGTATGTTATACACATATAAATTCGTATACTAAGCATTCACACATCTTAGGTATTTTATAATATTAATAGAGGTATATTCTATCTCCCTATACCGTCATTCGAATTTACACATTTATAAGTATCTGGATAATATACAATATAGACCGCCGACACATCTCACGTCGAAATCTCAAGTACCTAAAACCTAACTCATAAACGTTACCAAGTCTTATATTTATTTCTCTAAAATTTAATCCTAAATTATACTCCGGTCTCACAAAATACCTACTAGTCTTCCTCAAGTCTAATTGTTCATAAATTTTCCCAACATTAAGTCTCTAGAGTCAAAATTATTGAAGTTCAACCAAAGATAATATTCATAAATAAGCATATGTGAAGTTCGAAACAAAAATCGGTCATAAAAGGTCATTATGTCAACTCGTTAGAAATCTCGTTCGAACGAGGTAGTTTGAATGATTGTCGTTAGAACGAAGGGCTTCGAACGAACTCGTTAGAAGGGCTACTGGAATCTCATTAGAAGCTCATTCGAACGAGGTCGTTCGAACGACGTGGGTTGGTCTTCTAACGAAATTTTCGAAAGTGCCCAGATTTCACCCATTTCATTTTTCTCAACTTTTCTCCTCTCCAAAATCATCCCAAATTCATAGTAATCAGATTTTAAGGTTATTAATTTATGCTAAACCACCCTAGATCACTTCTTAACATATTTTTGGGGTCAAATCTTACTAATCAACATGGAATAACCATAAATCCCCAAATTTTGCCCCAAACCCTATAAACATGAACCCAGAATTTAATTGAATATAAAGAATCCTTATTAATACATTTTCAAATCATCAAAAGTTATATTTTGGATACTGAATTCGTCCATAACCATTCTACATGAAATCCCTATCTAAAATAATGAGTTCCACATCAGTCCCATTGGGTTTTCATCAAAACTTTGAAGACATATATAGTTTCTACACTAAACATGGAGGAAATATTCATTGAAATTAATGAAATCAAATCACTCACCTTAGATTTTTTCTTCTGATTTGTTGTTGGTGATTAAAGGTTGAATCTCTCCTCTTTTCGGTCACAAATCCTTCTCAATTGGTGATGGTGGGTGGTGGTTCGTTTTGGAACTCCTTGAAACTTCTCTCTAACTCCCGTAGCCCACTTCCTATTATTTTTTGGCTAATAGTGGCCTTAGTAGACTCTCTAATAATATATAATTAACCTCTAAAATTCGTGGGTCTTAACTCCTATATTTTTAAAATTACCAAAATACCCTTCTGGGTTGCCGGTTTGGCCTAAAAGTGCCCCGGAACCCAAACTAAACCCCCATCTAGTGTTTTCTGACTATCTAGACCCGTACGGACACGTTGGCACACTCAAAATGACCATTCAGTTGTTAAAAATATAAATTAATTTTTAATCTAATTAATTTCATTCCTGACGCGACTGACCCGCGCTTCCCAACTTAATTTCTCAAATTGTCGTATTTCTGCCTCGTGACAATTTTTAATATTTTCAATACTCATATATTACCATATATACTCAGTAATATTCAATATTATCATCATAATCATATACCAATTCGCGTCTCGTTAGTATTTAAATCCGGATTAATATCCAATTAATTCTAATTTAATTAATTAATCCATTAAATAAAAATTAGGGGTGGTAAACGGACGGATACGGATCGGATACCATGTTTTCCATATCCATATCCTCTATCTGGATGCACTATCCGTATCCATATACGTATCCGTATCCGTTGGATAGTTAATACAATTATCCATATCCGTATCCGCTCGGATACCTCGGATTCGGATAATATCCGTATCCGTTTACATTATTTAGCCATCGCAAAATAACTATTAAAATATCCAATCCAATCCAAATAAATATATAATAAAATTACTACCTCCTTGTTTTTATAATAATAGTAGCATTCCATAATGATAATATGGTTTAAAGCTATCCATACTTTATAAACATATAAGCTTCAAGCTATCCAAAAAAATAACAGTAGCATTCCATAACAGTAGAAATACATATGCACCTTTTAGATTAAATCAAATTTTATTGAGAATGATAACCTTATTGACCTTTTAGTCTTAAAAACATACTGATATATTTATTTTATTAACTATATATTTTTATTTTGTATATAATATACCTACTGTTAACTTCGGTTCTCATCACAATCAAAACCATCACTTTACTTTTTTGTTTCTCTCCAAAATTTATTTATAATTAAGGAAACTTATGAACAATCACATAAACAACATATAAATACAGTTATATATTTTTATTTTTATTTTGTATGTACCTGTTGTTGCTAATTTTCTGTTACAGGAGGAGGGACTGTGGAGCGGCGGAGCGACAAAGTTGATGCGCAGCTGAGGGGTTGATGAGAAGTAGTGGCGGGGTTGATGAGGTAGAGGTGGAGGTGGAGGTGGAGGTGGGGGATTGAGAATTTTTTGTGGAGTGAAATGAGGGTTTCTTTTCTCTTGTTTTGTACAAAAGAGAAATGAAATGAAATTAGTTTTTTTTAGTGGAGTATATGTTCTTTAGTGGGTGTATGTTGTGTGTGATAGGATGTATTGTAACTTTAGTGTAACTCCATGGTAATATACCCGATAAAATAATAATACATGGAATTTTATAATATACCCAATAACATAATAACTGTAGGGTGTTTTTGTTTTGAGTGGAATCTTGTGTTTGTTTTGTTTTAGGGAATAAACGATTAAGGTTTTTTATAATATTATTTTATTAGTAGTACTAATACTAATATTATTAATAATATTTCTAACATATGTTTGACGGATACGGATATCCGGTAAAACGAATATCCGGTAAAATGGATACTCCGCCTCGAATACGGATTATCCGTGTCGGATACTAGTACTATCCGTATCCGTATCCATTTTCTCGGATACTTTTATAGAGTATCCATATTCGTATCCATTTCCATTTTTTCGGATAAATATCCGCAAATTCGGATTCGGATATCGGACGGATGCGGATTTCCGAATATCCGTTTACAACCCTAATAAAAATCAATAAAATTATGGGGTATTACATACTTCCCCCTAATAACAGAATTTCGTCCCGAAATTCGAAGATAAAGTATACCTAGCAAAAATAACTCTAGATAACGCTCGTGTATCTCATCCTCGCACTCCCATGTGGACTCCTCGGCATTATGATGCCGCCACTGCACGCGTACTAACAGTACTATCTTCGACCTCAGTTTCCTCTCGTTGTGGTCCAGAATAGCAATCGGCCCATCGTAGGAACTATCAGGCTGAAGATCGATGTTCTCCAAAGCAATGTGGGTGTGGGCCAAATCGTCCCTAAGATATCTCCTTAGCGAGTAGATATGGAACACGTCATGAATCCTATGCAAGTGCTCCGGTAATCCAAGTCTATATGCTAGTGGCCCAATTCGCTCGATGATCGAAAATGCCCCCACATATCTTGGTGCCAGTATCCCCTTCTTCCCAAAATGTATAATCCCTTTCATCGGAGATACTCTGAATAACACCAGTTCCCCCACCTTGAACTCTCTAAAGAATCTTTTGGCATCGGCATAACTTTTCTGTAGGTCTTGAGCCACCCGAATACGGCTCCGTATCATCTCTATCCTTGCCGAGGTATCCTGAATCACCTCCGGCCCAAGGAGTTTGTTATCCCCCACTTCTAACCAACATGCTGGGGAACGACAAGGTCTACCGTATAATGTCTCGAATGGATCCATGTCAATGGTGAACTGGTAGGAGTTATTATAGGCAAACTCCACCAGTGGAAGATACTTCTCCCAACCACCTCCAAAGTCTAGGATGCACATACGCAACATGTCCTCCAACATCTGATTCGTCCTCTCTGTTTGCCCATTTGTCTGCGGGTGATATGTCGTACTCAGCCGTAACTCCGTACCCATGGCTTCCTAGAAACTCTCCCAAAGTTACGAAACAAAAATCTTGTCTCTGTCAGACACGATATTGAGAGGCACCCCGTGGAGTTTCACTATCTCTGCTATGAAAATATGGGCATAGTGTCCCGTAGTGTAGTTTGTCCGGGATGGTAGAAAATGAGCAACTTTGGTCAATCTATCCAAGATTACCCATATGGAGTCGTGACCCCTCTGCGAAGTAGGTAACCCCATGATAAAGACCATGGAAATGCTCTCCCATTTCCACATAGGAACCTCTAACGGCTGTAGAAGTCCTTTTGATCTCTGATGGTCCACATTTACCAGCTGACAAGTGGCACATTTAGAAACGAACTCGGCAATATCTCTCTTCATCCCGCTCTACCAGTACTGTCGCCTCATATCCTAGTACATCTTATCCCCACCAGGATGTACCGCGAATCGTGTGACTCTGTCATAACCTCGTGTTGGAAGTCTTCCCCTTCAGGAATAACCAGTCTCCTATTGAAGCGTAAGCCCCCATCTGAACCAACGGTATAGGACTCGACTTCCTCTGCTAGTAGTCGAACTATCTGTTCTTGGCAAAACGAGTCATTTACCTGGGCCTGTATCACTCTCGTAACAATATGGGGCGTAACGGTCATTACCGACATGAATGATTGGACCACTGCATCCTCGTGTCCCAACTCTTTCCACTTCACTCTCCACACTTTGGCCACCTCACCTACTGGCCTACGGCTCAACGCGTTTGCTACCATGTTAGCCTTCCCTGGGTGATATTGGATATCGAACTGATAATCATTATAGCAATAACATTCGAGAGGTGCCCGTGAGGGTCACCACAGAAATCCAAGATTGAGAAGTGCCACTGCAAGGGTCAGCGCAGCTGCAAGGGTCACTGCAGTAATGACATTCGAGAGGGTCAGCGCCACTGCAAGTGTCAGCGCCACTGCAAGTGTCAGCGCCGCTGCAAGTGTCAACGTCGCTGCAAGTGTCAACATTCGAGAGGTGCCCGCGAGGGTCACCACAGAAATCCAAAATTGAGAAGTGCCACTGCAAGGGTCAGCGCTGCTGTAAGGGTCACTGCAGTAATAACATTCGAGAGAGTCAGCGCCACTGCAAAAATGTTATTCGAGAAGTGCCGATACAAGGGTTTCGGCAGAAACTCATATTGAGAAGGAACCCACCCAGAGTGACCAGGATGAGGGAGTAGATATCACGAACAACTCCTCATCATGAAACATCATTCTTTAAATGAACAACAACATTAACACTTTACTTTCTTGTACAGGTTGCCTAGTCGAGAAAGCAGGGCTCGAACAGGCGCGTTGGGACCTCCTGGGAGTTTTGGCTTGGCGGCTGAGGGATAAGGTATGTTGAGCAAGCTCAACCACTTAGCACTATAGGATTGAGATAATACTAGTAGGAAGACCCAGAAGTCACTCAAGACTACACACACTTCACACTTGGTCACAAGTGAAGTGAGCAGCCAAAGAACTGGATACTCACAAGAAATAAACTCTTTACAAGAAAATGACTTTTCCAGAAGAGGGGGTCCTCAAGGTCCCTCTCAAGAAAAACAACATTTTTTAGAGGAAAGGAGTCCTTAAGGTCTCCTCTCTCAAGATTTTCCAAAATTGCACCACAAGTTACCGTTTCAAAAGATAACTACCAAATCTGATATTTTGTCTCCATTAGGGGACATATGTGCTTTTTTACTTTTGGTCGGCGTCAGGTGGCGCCTGCAGGAGGGACAGGCAGGCTGCCTACAGATAGGGATAAATGATACACTTTAGACATTGTTCCCCACCAACTCTCTCAATTTTGGCACCCAAAAAATGCCAACTCACCCCTAACGCCCTAGTATAAATAGACCTCTGGGCAAGGTCAAGATAGACAAGAGAAATTGCACTATTACTCTGCCAAAATATCACCAGAACTACCAAAGTATTTTCTCCCTGCTCATTCTCTTAGTGCCGAGTGCCTTGTTCCTTCACTCCCCACTGATAGCCATCACTCTCAGGTGTTTCCCTTGAGAAAATTACTATTTTTGCTGTGAAAGTTCATCTTCTTGCAGGGAGTGAGTTGAAGCTTGAGTTCCATTGTTACCAGAAGGAGAAGTTTCCTTCAGAAGCTGCACTTGAAGACCTTGCAGACAACGTCCATTGGAGTGGGTCACGCCTCACCCTTTCCAGTTATTCATAGACCCCAGTCTTACTACCCTCCTACAGAAACCCCGAATAAACCTCCTGTAGTATCCTACTAGTCCCAAGAAACTACGTATCTCAGTCGGTGTAGTGGGCTGTCCCCACTCCCTCACCGTTGATACCTTCCCCGGATCAATAGATATCCCTTTGTCTGAAATGATATGCCCCAAAAACTGAACCTCCTTCAGCCAAAACCCACACTTCTCATACTTTGCATATAACTCGTTCTGATGTAGCGTCTGCAAAACCTGCCTCAAGTGCTCGGTGTGTTCCTCCTCTGTCCGGGAGTAAACCAGAATGTCATCAATGAATACGATGACGAACTGATCAAGGAACTCTCTGAATACTTTATTCATCAAATCCATAAACATGGCTGGGGCATTAGTTAGACCAAAAGGCATAACTCAGAACTCATAGGAACCATATCTCGTCAAGAAAGCAGCCTTCGAGACGTCCTGTCCCCTAATACACAACGGATCGTAACCCAATCGCAAGTCGATCTTTGAGAAGAAAGCCGCTCCTCTTAACTGGTCGAATAAGTCATCGATTCGGGGCAACGAATACTTGTTCTATATCCTGACTTTATTCAACTCTCGTTAATCTACACACAATCTCAAAGATCCATCCCTCTTCTTCACGAACAGCACAGGGGCACCCCATGGCGAGGTACTCCTACGGATAAACCCCTGACCCAACAGCTGATCTATCTGATCTCGTAGCTCTCTCATCTCCGCTGGAGCCATACGGTAAGGTACGCGGGCTATATGCCGAGTTCTCAGCATCAAATCGATAACAAAGTCTATCTCTCTACTAGGAGGTAATCCTAGAATATCCTGGAATACATCAGCAAACTCCCTAACAAATGGAATCGAATGGAGTGGTATCACCACTTCCTTAGAGGTCTCCTCCTCTATATAGTACAAGTGAGTGGACGATCCTCCCTCAGGATGAGGCATCGTTACTAAGAACATCTCTTGCCCGGGTATGGCAAAAATAATACTCCTACTAAAACAATCAATCATGGCTCAATACGCAACTAGCCAATCCATGCCAACGATAGCATCGTACTCAGACATATCTAACACTTACATATTATCAGGTAAAGTAAACCTCCCAATCTCGATACCCGCACCTCTACATATAAGGGAAATCATAGAAGCCCTACTCAATGGTGAATCTATGCAAGTAACAGTGCTCTCCGCAGTGTCTAACAACCCTATAGTGCGCGCAAATCATGTGGCAATGAAACAGTGTGTGGCCCCCGTATTAGATAAAATACACCCCATAGTCCCCTGAATAGAGAACATACCCTCAATAGTGGGTGGATCCTGTGGGACTACGGCCTACTGGAGCTGATAAACTTGCCCGTACTAAAGTTGTTCCTGCTGGACTGGGACTGCTGGGATGGGTGGTAAAGCTGGCAACTGTGATGGTGCTGGGAGGGCGGCGGGAAACATAAGTCTTTGGGCTTGTGTCGAGCACCTTGCTGCTGCTATGGGGCCCTACTCCTTTCCGAACACTCCTGGCGTTTGTGGCGAATCTTGTCATAAATAAAGCATTTCCCCACAAAGTTTCCCCCTCTTTGACCCTGCTGCCCACGGCCCTGGTGGCCATTGCCATTCCTCCCCTGGACATGCTGGCCCTGCTAAAACTGGTGCTGTTGGCCATGTTGGCCCTGCCGACCCTGATGGTCGTGCTGACCCTGATGGCAATGACGAAAACCTCCCTGGCCATTTCTGAAACCTCCAGATCGAAATCTCTTAGAATCCCCATGCAGGGAACTCTGAACACTCTGCATGTGCTGAACCTGAGCTGATTGTGCCCCGCTGGCACCATTCCCCCTGTCCTACCCTGATGGCTGGACTCTTCTGATCGCTTACCCTCTACCAAGTGAAAGCGGTGGTCCTGACAGTGAAGCAGTGCTGTGTTAACCACATCAGAATTACTGGCTAATGAGAGATTTCCTAGTAAGTGCTGACGGATCCTCCAAGTCAATCCATCCATGAATTTATATATCTTCTTCTCTTCAGTCGGAATCTCATCGGGAATGATTTTCAGAAGATTTGTGAACTCGTCCTCATACTCTGCCACTGTCTTCCCGTCCTGCTTGAGGTTCATTAACTTCTTCCTCATCTCGGTGTGAACTGCTGAGGGAAAGTACTTGCGATCAAACTGCACCCAGAACTCCTGAATGGTAAGAACATCTCTCTTCTCCGCAGTGGTAACGGACTCCCACCACTGTAACGCTGACCCTACCAGCTTAAAAGTAGCCAGTATCTATCTCTGCACATTTGTACACTCATACATCCTCAAGTGTCTTTGGATGTCCTTCTTCCACTTACTGGACATAATAACGTCAGAGCTACCTGCAAACTCCGGAGGGTGTGCCTTCTGAAAGGAATCACGAACACGTTCCCAAGTAGACGGGAATGCATGAGCCTGAACTGGGGCGACCACCGATGCCTAAGGCAGTGCCTGCTACACAACTGCTAAATCGACATTTACCGCTTGGGCTATATTGGCTGCAATCTCTGCGGAATTAATGGAACCCTGAACTGGTGCAGGCTGTGGCTCGGGATAAGCATCCCTAGGAACTCTCTGTGCATGTCATGGAGGCATCTTAAATGAGAGAGAAGTCTTATAAGTTCACAGTTATTACCTCAAAATATCTGAAGAGCGAAAGATACACAAAACAACAATCCTAAAATATAGGGCTCTATATCAAGGACGCTACGCGGAAACATAACAAGCCGTATAAAACCTAAGGACACTAGAACCTGATGCTCTGATACCACCTGTGACACCCCGTCTAATTAAATACCGGGTAGCTACTCCTTTATTTAAATTAATACAAAATGTCAAGTTGGTTCAGTTCATAGCATCACTGTCGAAATAATTTTTAAACAATTACTAGCCACCTAATATTTAAAAAGTGAGTTGTCCATTTATTAAATAAGATTAACATGCAACCAATTAAATTATGAAATAATGATACCACTGCCACATCACAGTCACAATAGAATAATGATGGAATAAAATGCATCTGGAGGAACAATCCTCTGAAATAATCCGACTACTGAATAAATCCAAAACTGGAATAGAACTGAGTAAATAAGTTGTCTCTAAGAGAAAAGGCGACATGCCCAACAAATGGATATATCTGAAATGGAGTCAAACTAGAAAGTGGAGGCGTCTACTATCGAGGTCCTGTAACTTCCACAACAGCTACATCATGTCACTGGAATGGAACTCCTAAGCTTGGCGTCCCTGTGGCTGGGAACCTAAAAGATTTTTTACAAGAATATAGATTTGAAAGAAAACGGGTCAGAGCCCAATTGTGAAAATAGTTTAAAATATAGCAAGTGTTTAATAATATTAAACAGTGAATATAAAATACATCATAGCGCGTGCACTCACATGAGTTTCTCACCTCTCAACTAATTGTGCACTCCTAACGTACCCGTACCCGTTCTAGTCATCCCACTATCTAACTAGTCCAATACATAACCTGACCTTACTTTATAATATGAGGATTAGTACCAGACATTCCCAACTAAATTATGAGTCTCCCTTTTTATTCCTCAGATTTACTTATTAGTTATCATGCGAATTACCCATTTTTAACTCTACTAACAATGTTACAAGTATTCACATTCATACCTTAATAAGAGTACATTTAATTTACCAGTATATAAATCTCATCATAAATTTACAATAAGGGCACCCTAGGCTAAGCTGCGGTACACACATACTCTGCTATCGAACCCCGGTACGTCACGTACATGAGGACCACGTGTTCCAAATCTCTCAGGAACCGTTTTAATAAGCAACAATCACACGTAATGGAGGCGAACATTGTTCACATATCCATGGGTCATGCACATACCTATGCTCCCATGGCCAGCTGACTTATTTCTCACGAATAAGTCATTCACAACCCTATGTCCTTAAGGTACCAATCTAAATCCCCCCGTAGGCACACAAAGATTAGATGGCTCATTTTGAAAGCCGACCTCTCGTGATAGCAAGTATGGTAGGTATGTTATACACATATAAATTCGTATACTAAGCATTCACATATCTTAGGTATTTTATAATATTAATAGAGGTATATTCTATCTCCCTATACTGTCATTCGAATTTACACATTTATAAGTATCTGGATAATATACAATATAGACCACCGACACATCTCACGTCGAAATCTCAAGTACCTAAAACCTAACTCATAAACGTTACCAAGTCTTATATTTATTTCTCCAAAGTTTAATCCTAAATTATACTCCGATCTCACAAAATACCTACTAGTCTTCCTCAAGTCTAAGTGTTCATAAATGTTCCCAACATTAAGTCTCTAGAGTCGAAATTATTAAAGTTCAACCAAAGATAATACTCATAAATAAGCATATGTGAAGTTCGAAACAAAAATCGGCCATAAAACGTCATTTTGTCAACTCGTTAGAAATCTCGTTCGAACGAGGTAGTTCGAATGAGTGTCGTTCGAATTAAGGGATTTGAACGAACTCGTTAGAAGGGCTACTGGAATCTCGTTAGAAGCTCATTCGAACGAGGTCGTTCGAACGACCTGGGTTGGTCTTCTAACGAAATTTTCGAAAGTGCAAAGATTTCACCCATTTCATTTTTCTCAACTTTTCTCCTCTCCAAAATCATCCCAAATTCATAGTAATCATATTTTAAGGTTCTTAATTTATCCTAAACCACCCTAGATCACTTCTTAACATATTTTTGGGGTCAAATCTTACTAATCAACATGTAATAACCATAAATCCCCAAATTTTTCCCCAAACCCTATAAACATGAACCCAGAATTTAATTGAATATAAAGAATCTTTATTAATCCGTTTTCAAATCATCAAAGATTATATTTTGGATAATGAATTCATCCATAACCATTCTACATGCAATCCCTATCTAAAATAATGAGTTCCACATCAGTCCCAATTGGGTTTTCATAAAAACTTTTAAGACATATATAGTTTCTACACTAAACATGGAGGAAATATTCATTGAAATTAATGAAATCAAATCACTTGCCTTAGATTTGTTCTTCTGATTTGTTGTTGGTGATTAAAGGTTGAATCTCTCCTCTTTCCGGTCACAAATCCTTCTCAATTGGTGATGGTGGGTGGTGGTTTATTTTGGAACTCCTTGAAACTTCTCTCTAACTCCCGTAGCCCACTTCTATTATTTTTTGGCTGATAGTGACCTTAGTGGCCTCTCTAATAATATATAATTAACCTCTAAAATTCGTGGGTCTTAACTCCTATATTTTTAAAATTATCAAAATACCCTTTTGGGTTGCCGATTTGGCCTAAAAGTGCCCCGGGACCCTAACTAAACCCCGTCTAGTGTTTTCTGACTATATCGACCCCTACGGACACGTTGGCGCACTCAAAATGACCATTCGGTTGTTAATAATATAAATTAATTTTTAATCTAATTAATTTCATTCCTGACACGATTGACCCGCGGGTCCCAACTTAATTTCCCAAATTATCGTATTTCTGCCTCGCGACAATTTTTAATATTTTCAATACTCATACATTATCATATATACTCAGTAATATTCAATATTATCATCATAATCATAGACCAATTCGCGTCTCGTTAGTATTTATATCCGGATTAATATCCAATTAGTTCTCATTTAATTAATTAATCCATTAAATAAAAATCAATGAAATTACGGGGTATTACACGACCTTAACAAGAGACTAGTCCCATACATTCCTAAAAAATATAGATTTTTAAGGTATGCAATCTTCATCTATGCATTGGAAAAGGCTTCGTCCAAGTCATCCCTAAAGGCGTCATCCTTATTCTTCGCCACACCAACCAAGGCCTCCTTGATATTAGCTTTAACCCTAGTGGCTCGTGTCTTGGCAAAGTTGGATTCAAACTTAGCATACTTAGAATAATTTATTACATATTCGGAATCAGCCACCAATATATTAGAATCATCAATCTTCATCTGAAGATTGACCCTTTCAGCCTCTAAGCTCTTAACCTTCTCACCAAGCTTCTACTTCTCGATCGCCTATGTAATATTCCATGATCGAGAATCCACTAAAGATTTTCCCAACACATCAAAGGAAATCTCCACGTTAATAGATAACTCCTTTAGTCGATCATTTCTCTCTAACAGTTGATAATAATCAATCAAGAACTACAAAATAATGGGCGAACTAATGTGAGAAAATGCAAGAAACGAACACATAAGAGCAATGTAAGGATGATCAAATCACGATATTGGCATGCTCCAATAAACTAGAATGGGGAAAGTCGGATGTAGTTTCTCTATATATAGAGAAACACCTAGACTGAATCAAGTCTCGAGTCATATCAGGGCGAGCAAAAATAGATTGGGCAACACCCTTCCCCTTATCAGTAGTATTTTTCCCCATAACGTCCATTTGGGGGGAAGGGAGTAATCGTTCCTTTTCTTCTTTGAAACAAGCGTATGGTACTTGAAGGGGGGATCCCCAATGTCCAAGGGGTTAGCAAAACCTTCAACATCATATTTCTTACTTCTCTATCGAGCAAGATCCTTCTCTTTACCCAACAGGCGAGCATGGTGAGGAGATATGGTACAAACATTTGAGGCGATCAGGTTGACAACCTTCCTTTTACAATGGAACAAGGAGAAATAGTAGAAGGAATCAATAAAATGTATAATAAATTAAGGTAAGATGCGTTCCTTCCTTATTTGATCCCTCCCCTTTTGAGTTTTGGGAGGTAGAAGCTTATGGGTCATCCAAGGAAATAAAAATGATCGGTGTTCATTCTACCAGCCTCGCAACATAAGAGGAGGTAGAACTCTTATAATCAAGGTAGAATGCCAACGAACTGGGATGATCAATGATTCTAGTCCTCTGTTGGATAGCCCAAACTTTTTTAAGATCAACAATATTAATGTCACTCACATGAGGAATAAAAAAATTACTACAAAGAATAAAGAAGAATGCACAACATTAGCCTTAATGAGTAAAAGATTGAAAAGATAGAAATGTAATTACTTCATAACCTATCCATGGCCCTTTTCTTGGGGAATCTTGGTTCTTCGTATGCCACACCCTCATAAAGGGAGAATCTTGTGAGTTATTTACAGTAAGCTCATGATCCCAATAGCCTTCATTAAAATCAGGGAGATTAGTGACCAGGCCCAGATTTTTCTCCTTTTTCTTCATGTAATTAATATTCTCATTGGTTGGTGTCCATTGGTAACAATATAGTATTTCAGTATACCAAGATGGGTATCGTATATCTCATTAATATAATGAACCCCATTAATGATCCTTCATATATTCGGAGGGACTTGGGCTGAGATCACATCAAAATATTTACAAAACTCTAAAAATAAGCGATTTAGGGGGAAATTGACCCCACATTCAGTAATAAAAATTGAAGGAAGCCAATGTCCTTCACAAAGGGCACAAAAATGTCATATGGGCCTTTAACTAATCATATAGTTACCCACTAGGGGATTTGATGATCAAATTTGAATTTTTCCATGGTATTTTCATAAATAATGTAAACCATGGTTAAAGATGAAAACTTAAATTGAAAAAGAAAATATAAGAGATTGAAATGAAGTTGAAAGTTTTAAAAGTTCTTACAAACGAATGAAGATAGTGAAAATCCCTCATTTGGAGTTTAAAGGTTTTTGAAGTGAATAAAAAATGAGTAAAGCGAGGAAAGTGTAGTTTTATGTTGAGAAATGGCCTCACGGTTCCCCAAAAAGAATAATGATAACAGGCGCGTGTGACGGCTATCGAAGCGATGATTCACCGCCAAAGAAAAATGGCTATACTTACTTTCATTCCCTTAGGACACGTAATAGACAAAAAATCTCTAATTTTGAGGGATTTAACTAAATTTCCTTCCGACTAACCAACAAATATTCCAAGCAGCAATCAGCTTTTGAGGAAAAAATACTTATTTTCTCTTAAATTATGAAGACTTATCGGGATTAATAATTGACCTAAATACAATAACATTTAGAGACATCAAAGTCATTCTAAGCTTTGGGGGGAAATTATGGGGACCATAATTATGCCAGCACATGATCGACACAAGCGACCATGTTTTTTAGGCCTAAAGTTATTAAAGAGTCCAGATAACAAAAGACTACCACATAACCATGATTTGGAATGGATCAAGTTGATAAATGACAGGTCTAAACAACTGGGAATATCTATTTACGTAGCTTAGCACTCTCCTAAACTTCTCTAAAAATGTAATCCCTCTCACCATTACGTGGGACATGTGATATTGTATCATCGAGCAGCACTACAACTCTGTCGACTAGTTCTCTAAGTTAATAAAAGAACAAACCCCAAGCCTCATGGACGCAGGCACGTTGCCAACCACGTATATCTTGTGTTGTGTTTTTTTTCCTTATCCTTGAATACTTCTCATAATTTGGCTTATGCGCATTTAACACAAACATTGTAGAAAATCACCACCTACAATTAAAACTATTCACAATCTTTGGTGAGCCTTCGAGGTTTAAATCTTTATTATTATTAACCATATTAGGTGACCTTAAAAAGTAAAAATAATATTACAATCATTCACCATTCTTGGTTAC